>JAVANC010000006.1:28796696-29403566 GCA_033319125.1 Parnassius glacialis
CGCGTTTGCAACCACTAGACCAACGGGGAATTCATATATAATAAAAATAATGTTAATAAGATCAGGTTCTTTCTACTTTTGATAAAAATTTATATGTTTTCAGTATAATTGCAGTCATAATAAATTAGATTTAAGACATTTTTTATATTATAAATATATATGTATATTGATATTATATTTTATCTAACTAATAAATAAATCTATCTGAAAGTTCGCTCCCTATGTTTGTATTTCAGTAACGTTTTAATAATAAAATTTTTCTCTAAGGTTCTCTAATTTTACTAAAAGAATCTTTGCTTTGAGTTGCTTAAAATTCAACTATTATTGAAGCAAACAGGTAACGAATAATATATAATGAGGTTTTTATAAGAGCATAGGATTTGGTATCAATTTCAAACATCCTTTTAGGCAGCCAGGGGAATATTATTAAGGCTCATTCCGAGCAGTGATTTAAAAAAAATATATTTAATATACATAAAGTGTGCGCCCTAGTAGATCAATATCTGGTGTTGGATTAAAATTTACGCAAGTATTCGATTCCTAGATTCTGATGGGGAAGAGAGGTTCTTGAGTGGCAGCCTCGTACCGGTAGGCGAAGTGTAGGGCGACCGCCCACGAGATGGAGTGACGACCTGGTAAGACATGCAGGAAGTCGATGGATGCAGGTGGCTCAGGACCGTGCTTTGTGGCATTCCTTGGGGGAGGCCTATGATCAGCTTATGGTGGACTTATGAAAGGCAGTAATGATGATGATAATGATGATATTTGTTTACAATATTTGGAATTTTTACGACTAAAAGAAGAAATGCGGACGCAACTAAGTTTCGCCAGCTACATCTACGAGTTAGATTACTACCGTAGCCGTACCGAGCGTACCTACGAGTACGATGTTTTGCATAGTATTATCAGTAGAAATAACATTGTTACGAGTAGGTTACAGGAAATATTAAGTCCAGATAGTTTTACTTAGAATTAACTACGTTTCTACCCATTAATAATATAAATGTCTGCGGCTTTGTTAACTGTCGGTGATATAACTTGATATGTGCTTTCGTTTTTTCGACAAAGTTGCGCACTTCACTATTCCTCCTAACTTTATCCGAAAGCAACTGGCCACACTGAGTTAAAGCCATAATTTAGCTATGAATAAATTGAATAAACATTTTAATCAACCGCAATCGGTCGGACCTAGTTGCAGCCGACTAAAACTATGTGTAACTGCACTTCGGTGTTTAGCCGTGACATATAAGACTAATTGAATACTAACTAGTATTTTAAGAAATCGTTACTTGATTTTCTATCAAAATTAGTAGTAAAATTTTTTCTGATGATTTTTTTAAGTTCATCATTATCATCATTACAGCCCTTCACAAGTCCACTGCTGAACATAGGCCTCCCCCAAGGAATGCCACAAAGCACGGTCCCGAGCCACCTGCATCCATCGACTTCCTGCATGTCTTACCAGGTCGTCACTCCATCTTGTGGGGGGACGCCCTACACTTCGCCTACCGGTACGAGGCTGCCACTCGAGAACCTTTCTTCCCCATCGGTTGTCGGTTCTTCGAGCTATATGGCCGGCCCACTGCCACTTCAGCTTACTAATCCGTTGGGCTATGTCGGTTACTCTGGTTCTACTGCGGATATCCTTATTCCTAAGTTTATCACGCAGAGAAACTCCGAGCATAGCCCTCTCCATAGCTCGCTGAGCGACCTTGAGCTTCCTCATACGGCCAGCAGTGAAGGACCACGTCTCAGTTCCGTAAGTCATCACTGGCAACACGCACTGGTTGTACAATTTTGTTTTAAGGTTTTGAGGTATTTCTGACGAGAAGATGTGTCGTAGCTTCCCGAACGCTGCCCAGCCGAGCTGAATCCGTCGATTGACCTCTCGGTCGAAGTTGGACTTACCTAGTCGGACTATTTGTCCCAGGTAAACATACTCGTCAACAACTTCGAGCTTAGTGCTCCCAACAAATACCGGCATAGGTGTGACATGGACATTAAACATAATCTTTGTTTTATCCATGTTCATCTTAAGACCTATCCGTTGGGAGACACTATTGAGGTCATTGAGCATAGTGCTTAGCCCCTCCAGCGATTCTGCCATGAGGACTATATCGTCGGCAAATCGAAGGTGAGTGATGTACTCGCCATTGATGTTAATTCCGTATCCTTTCCAGTCCAGAAGCTTGAAAACGTCTTCCAATGCAGCGGTGAAGAGTTTCGGGGATATAACGTCACCCTGTCTTACACCTCTCTGCAATTGGATAGGTTTCGTACTCTGGTTCTGTACTCGGATAGCCATCGTAGCTCTACTGTACAAACACTTCAGCACTTCGATATACCGACAGTCAACTTGGCACCGCTGAAGGGACTGCAGCACCGCCCAAATTTCGACGGAATCAAAGGCTTTCTCATAGTCCACATACGCCAGAAATAGTGGCAAATTGTACTCTTCGGACTTCTGTACAATTTGCCGTAGGGTATGTATGTGGTCTATGGTGCTAAAGCCCTTTCGGAAACCGGCTTGTTCGGGAGGCTGGAAGTCGTCAAGTCTGCGCGCGAGACGATTCGTAATGACTCTCGAAAACAGCACGTAGACGCGGCTCAGAAGGGAAATCGGTCTGTAGTTCTTCAAGAGAGCGTTGTCCCCTTTCTTGAAGAACAAGACCACCGCACTTCTGCTCCACGCCTCCGGTGTAATGCCACCATGGAGGACGAAATTAAAGAGCTTCTGAAGGACTTCAAGTACCGGTCTTCCACCCGCTTTCAGAAGCTCCGCTGTAATTCCATCCTCGCCTGGGGCCTTGCCGTTTTTAAGGTGCTGGAGAGCTATTCTAATCTCGCTCAGACTGACGTCCGGGATATCTTCGGAATAGTGTCGAATAAGACTCGCTCTTGGATCGTTACTCACACTTGCGTGTGGCTCCAACGATGACGTGTACAGCTGCCCATAGAACCTCTCAATCTCACTCAAAATCTCAGGTGCCCCGGAAACGATGCTGCCACACTCGGTCTTCAGCTTTGACAGTTGGCTCTTTCTGGCAGACAGATCTCTGGCAAAGACTTTGGAGCCTTGGTTCCGCTCGATCGCTTCTTCAACACGAGCTGTATTGAAGTTGCGTAAGTCTCGCCGCATGCATTTAGAGATCTGTCTGTTCAGTTGCCTGTATGCTGTCAAATCTGTTGAAGAATGTAGCCTCATCTCCCGTCTAACAGCCATGAGATTAAGAGTGTGATCGGAGAGTTTTTGTGTTCTTCTGCGGTGGGTCTTGCAGAACTTAGCTCCGACCGCATGGACAGTTTCCACGAGCTTGTCATTCATATCGTCCACTTCATTGCAGTCTTCTAGGCACTGAAAACGGTTTTGTAACTCGAGCTGAAAGGTTTCGGGACTTTGGATTAGAGCACGAGGGGGACGGAACGTTGACTTCATCAGACGAGACCTCTCCAACTTAACATTTAGGTTCAGTGTGCCTCTAATCATTCGGTGATCGCTGCCGGTTTTCACCCTCGCGATCACTGAGACATCACTGAACAGTTGTCGTCTGGTCGTCATAATGAAGTCAATCTCATTTTTGTCGAACCGTCGGGGCTCGACCAGGTCCACTTCCTGTGGGGCCGCTTCTTGAAGAAAGAGTTCATCATAAAGAGTCCCTCTTTCTCCATGAAGTCGGCCAGCTGCTGGCCCCTTGGGTTCCGTTGCCCTATTCCAAATTTCCCTACTTTCAGCTCACCGTTCTCTCTTGTGCCTAGTTTTGCATTGAAGTCTCCCATTAACACCGTATATTGGGTTTTGGAGGAATGCATGGCTCTAGAGATATCCTCATACATTTCCTCCACCTCCTCATCGGGGTGTGCCGAGGTTGGTGCGTAAACCTGTATGACCTTCAGCGAATACCGTTTGGTGATTCTGAGTATAAGGTACGCAACCCTCGTCGACACACTCCCGATCTTTACAACGTTGTTAACGAGAGACTTGTGGACGATAAATCCGACACCTCCTTGGGACAGATGGTCGCCCTCCCGGTGATAGAGCAAGTTGCCGGATTCGAGGATTACCGTGTCCTCCCCCTCTCTTCGGACTTCGGATAATCCTATAATATGCCAGCGCAACTTGTCTATCTCTTCTTCCAGCTCCATGATCTTCTCGTCAGTCTTCAGGGTGCGTGCGTTGTACGTTGCCAGGTCGAGTCGTCTAAGGTGGCAACCGAACCTCCACCGGAGATTCTTAGCACCCCCTGCCCCGCCGTTACCATGGTCGCCACCGTAGCCAGGAATAGCGGGGCCGCCGGGGACTGGGGGCCGTTTATTATTGTCATTGCTCATGGGGGGGTATATTGCCATAGTTGCCACGCTTGGCGAGCGGGTTGGCAACCGCAGTTTTTTTATTGTATTTATGCCGTTACCAGGAAGATGCTGCTGCCCATCTCCTGCCTGTTTCCCTTTGTCGCCTTTTACGACACCCACGGGAGGATATGGGGTAGTGGATATTCTTGACCGCCACTACACGGCAAAGTTTTTAAGTTAATACAATATAATACACAGTTTTTATGATGATTAATGATTATAATTTGTAATGCATATATATTTCTGTTTTGGATGCGTTACATATGGCACGGTTACTACAATTTTTTAGTGAGAGATGTATATTTACTGTTTTAGAAATATAATGAATTTTGATACAACACGGAAGACTGCTTACTATTATATCTTCTAGATGATATATTTTTATATAACGCTCCATAAAGCTATTTTGTTTTATGTCTGTAAAAAGCCTTTGCAAATGGAGCCTGTGTTAGTAGCAAATAAGGTTCTCAATTATTAATACTGTTAGGTATATTCGGTTGAGTGAAGGATTTAGGAATGTGTTTGTATAAAATATTTACTCCTCTACTTGCTTACGACGTTTTTGTACTATCCTTCACCCATGTCACTCAGACGAAGAAACTACGTTATTTATTTAAATCCATAATCATGTTTTGAAATATTTACTGTTTTGTTTTTATGTTTTTGAATTATTTACTGTTTAAAAAAAAATGGTATATTGTAATAAACTGATGATAAAACATGATATTCTGTTTGATTTTGCATAAATAAAAAGACAATATTTATATAAGCGTGTTATACACATGTTTAAAGTTATATTTTTAATACTAGCTTTTACCCGCGGCTAAGCCTGCGGGAATTTCAATTTAGGATCACCATTAATACTACTCCCTGTCAAAATTAGCAAAATTGGATCACTTGTAGTGTCACCTCGGTATTGCGGTATGCGGTATTTACATTTTACTATTTACATTTATTTATAATTAAAGTTAATATAGTTTTGTCAAAATAATGTTGAATTACACGGTCTGATATTTGATTCATATCATTGGCCCCATTGGTTATTGATTGGCACCATAAAATATACAGATGTTGATGTTTTTTTACGCTCGAGTAGACTTAAAAATTTTATAAATGTAGATCTATTCACGGCGAAAAGCTACATTCATGAACGGGAGTAGAAGTATACACATCAACAGAATCTAGGGATATTTTATATTTCATCAAATATCTAAAAATCTATGAAGAATTTTCTGATATAGTATGATAAAAAACATACATTTGTTCTTACAAAACTATTAATTTTAATTAAATTTGAAAAAAATCTTATAAAATCTAATTATTAATAATCAGTGTGGCCACCTATTACATTAATTACACATCGACATCGATTGTTCATACTTAAAATTAAATTGTCAATATCTTGCTGCGGTATGACGTCCCATGATCTTTGTGTTCGTAAAGTTGTTGTTCCGTCGTCAAATTTAGCGGGAAATCTCTCAAAACTTTTCGTTTCGTAATATGTCCCAGGCATGTTCGATAGGATCCTAATAGCACTTTCATAATTCTTGTTGGGAGAAGAGGTAATGTAAACAATAATCAATTAACAAAATATATTGATTATCTGAATACTTTAAATGTACATAAAATTATCTTGTTTTCATTGCCTTACATACAGGGTTGGCCACAGGAAAGTGAAATGAGATATGATTTAAATTTATTAATGAATAACTTTTCATGTAATAATAATTTCAACTTGACATTTAATTGTTATAATTATAATAACATAACTAATTTAATAGGCTTAAATAATTTAATTAAGAAATTTTTGACTAGAGGTAGGTATTACCTATCTAAATATATTTTAAGACAGATAGCAAATGTGCTATCTTATTGTTTATATATTAACTCAGCCAATAGAACACATATTACAACAGAATAAATCTGTTGTAATATGTAGAGATTTCAATATCAATCTCCTAGAAGCTTCCTCCATCAATATTAAATTTAGATCATTGTTTAAATTATATGGTCTTTTTAATTTATTTTTAGAGCCAACGCGTATTGGTTAATCTAGTGCAACATGTATAGATAACATTATTATAAATGTTAAGCCGTTGCACAAATTTATAATTCAAAAATTAAGTTCTGATAACTGTGGACAATTAGTTTCGTTATCTTATGTTCACAAAAGCAAATAGATGAGAAAGTTCTGTTTGTTCCAGTAAATGCACGTCGCTTGGAGAAGTTACGTAACATAGTGAAAAAACTTCCATCACTTTCATACAAACATGATCCTAATCTTTTATATGGAACATTGTTTAAGTTTATTTGCAATGAATCTAATAATATTTTTACTTCTAAAACATTCTCCTTCAACAATCGGAAGGCATTTAATAAATGGGCGAAACTAGAAGTCCATAAGTGCAGACAAAGGTTATATGATCTTTACCATGAAAAGTCATATAATCCTAGCGTCAAATTTAGGGAATATGTAAAAAAATATTTAAAAGAGTGTACTCCACAGTCAAGTATTTGCATTTGAGCAACAAAATTAAGACGGTTAAGTCAGTTAAATTTTAACAACAAATTTACTGAATCAGATCAGGACGTTGCAATGATTTTTGAGAAATATTTTACTGATATGCTGACTGCCGTTGCCGAATCATTTCTTAAACAAAATGTAAATGCATATACAAGAAATTTTACATTTCATAAAGTACCATCAAAAATATTGTAAAATATTTTAAAACTATTGATGTTAAGAAAACTGCAGATCTGTGGTGGATTTTCGTTAAAGTTGTTCTTTACTACCAATACTTAATAAGATTTTTGAAAAAACTATTCTTGATCAAATGTTAAAAATCCTGAAAATATATAATTTACTGCATAAAAATTAATTTGGTTTCACAAGGGGTCGCTCGACAACTGATGCCAGTGTAGAGCTGATTAAATATATCTTTAATGCATGGAAGAATTCACAGGATCTTTAGGATATATTCTGTGACCTATTCAATGCCTTCGATTTTGTTCACCATGAAACATTAATCAACAAACTTCAAGACTACGGTGTAAGAAGTGATGCTCTTAAATTAATTATTTCATATTTAAGTAACAGTACGCAAAACGTTGTCATTAACAGTATGAGGTCTTCCGGGTCAATGGTACAAATAGGCGTGCTTCAAGGCTCAATTCTCGGCCTCTTTATGTTTCTTGTATACATTAATGACTAACCTTACATAAGTTATCCCCAACCATGATATAGTATTATTTGCTGACGACACTTCTTTAAGTTTTAAATTAAGACGACAATTACTAAAATATGACGAAGTAAATAATGCTATATCCAAATTAGTTAATTAGTTAAATGTTATTGATTTGCATTTACATGGCACTTAAACGAAATGTACGAAATTCATGACTCCAAAAGTCAAACAATTAAATACTAATGTAATTTTAAATGAGGAGGAATTGAGTCTTGTCGATACCACCATTTTTGTTGGAATCACACTAGACGCGAAGCTTCAATGAAGCCCCTATATATCAAAACTAGCAAGCAGACTTAGTTCTTCAGCATATGCTGTAAAAAGATTAGAAATCTTACCACTGCTCGCACACGCCACGCGCCCGCCTCGTTCCCGCTCCGCGCTGATCCCGCGCTCACGCTTTTTATACAATTTCAGATTTATTGATTTGTCATAAGACTGAAATTATATACAAAAAATTTCAAAGCGAGTTAGACGCGGGTGCAGACGCGCGTGAAGTGCGTGTAGCAAGTGCGTGTCGTCGGAACGCGCCCTAATGTCGTATGGTATTTTGCTATAGGGACATGCATATGACACTAAAATTATATTTATTTGTTTTACAGAAAAAGGCCATAAGAGCAATTTATTTTTTAAAGCCTAGAGAGTCGCTGCGACAATAATTGAAGGAAATTAATACATTAACTTTGACCTCTCAATACATTTATGAAAATGTAATGTATGTAAAGAAGCGGCCCCACAGGAAGTGGACCTGTTCGAGCCCCGACGGTTCGACAAAAAATGAGATTGACTTCATTATGACGACCAGACGACAACTGTTCAGTGATGTCTCTGTGATCGCGAGAGTGAAAACCGGCAGCGATCACCGAATGATTAGAGGCACACTGAACCTAAATGTTAAGTTGGAGAGGTCTCGTTTGATAAAGTCAACGCTCCGTCCCCCTCGTGCTCTAATCCAAAGTCCCGAAACCTTTCAGCTCGAGTTACAAAACCGTTTTCAGTGCCTAGAAGACTGCAATGAAGTGGACGATATGAATGACAAGCTCGTGGAAACTGTCCATGCGGTCGGAGCTAAGTTCTGCAAGACCCGCCGCAGAAGAACACAAAAACTCTCCGATCACACTCTTAATCTCATGGCTGTTAGACGGGAGATGAGGCTACATTATTCAACAGATTCGACAGCATACAGGCAACTGAACAGACAGATCTCCAAATGCATGCGGCGGGACTTACGTAACTTCAATACAACTCGTATTGAAGAAGCGATAGAGCGGAACCAAGGCTCAAGGTCATGATGATGATGATGATGATGAATGTATGTACACAAAAAGAAAAGTAGTTTTACAAAAATAAGTAATATTCATTCTGTAAATACTAGGAACAGACACAAGCTAGTAGTAGTGAGGCGATGTATACACTTTCATAACAAAATTCCAGAAAATATGCAAAATTTCACGTGCTCAAACTTTAAAAACTTTATTAAACTAAGTTTGTATGAAAAAGGGTTATTATGATATTAAGGAATTTATGGATGATAATAACCCCTGGGAATGAAGTCTTGAGCTTGAGCTCTTAAGCCACCTAAATACATCAACGTCCTGCATGTTTTACCAGGAGAGTTCGATTTGTCGGTTGACCACTGAACCTTTTCTGAACCTGAACGGTACAGAACCTAAACTGAAAATACTGTGCAATCTAAATTATTTACATGATAGCACTCATATTAAAATCAATACATATTTTAAAAATAACAAAGAAAATAACTTACAAAATATATATCCCTTTAACATGATTTTCTATGGATAGAGGAAGATACCAACAATATGTGTTATATAAATTATACAAACACGATTTTTCCTTCAATATTTGACATATTCTTTAATAATTGTGAGCGTATTTTCCAAGCTACCTACATACATGAACGTTAGACAACTTTGTTTGAGTACTTAACCGTTTGAAACCTGATCATTGAGAAAGACTATGTAGGTTAAACTGAGAATAGTGCTAAATTGCAAATCAACTCATATGGGAGACTAGAAGTCATGAAGTTTGCATGCAAGACGATTCGCAATTACTGTAGAAAATAACACGTAGACGCAGTTTACAAGAGAAATCAGCTGGAGTTCTATTCAGATTGAATTTTCATCATAATTTATATATTTTAACTGAGTAACTTTGCCATAATGTAATGATTTCTTATATTTATTTACGTGAATACTACACATTGTATAAAACTACTTTTACGGATTTTAACGCGTTTAATTATACTTATTTTTAATTCCTGGATCGTCGGGCATATTCAACTGCAGAGAGGTGTAAGACAGGGCAACGTTATATCCCCGAAACTCTTCACCGCTGCATTAGAAGACGTTTTCAAGCTACTGGGCTGGAAAGGATACGCTATTAACATCAATGGCGAGTACATTACTCACCTTCGATTTGCTGATTCTTATGGCAGAGTCGCTGGAGGACCTAAGCACTATGCTCAATGACCTTAATAGTGTCTTCCAACGGATAGGTCTTAAGATAAATCTGATGCATAGTTTTAAATATCTGGGAGGCACTGTGACAGAAGACCTCAAGGATGATGAGGATATAGAAATGAAACGCAGGCCAGACAGTGAGAGCCAATATGCTTGCTCGCAGGTTCACTAGATGTATAGATACAGTTAAAATAACGCTTTTCAGAGCTTTTTATCACTCATTTTACTCTAATGACCTGTGGTTAACATAGCATATACGTGTCGAGCTTATAATAGTTGTTGTGGCTGCCATAACATTGCAGTGAGTCCGATATGTTTGCGCAAGCTCGTAGTTACACTTTTTTTTACGGAATTTCCAGATTATCCGAAAGTAAAGAGCTTCACTCTTGTAACGCTTACGAAACAGTAGTCACTGCATTCTTAGAGCGATATCTGTAAGATACTCGTATAACTATATCTGTAAGATATCACTGTCCCATACAGAATCACTGGGTGGACATACTCATAGAATTAAAATTATGTGTAACTATTTATAATACTAATATAGTTTTAAGTTAATATTGTTACTAACAACTTTACTAACAATATTTGGACTCATGAACTGAAATAAAAAAGTAGTATTATTATGTGGTATATATGCTGGCCATATGAGGAAGCTCAAAGTCTCTCAGCGAGCTATGGAGAGGCCTATGCTCCGGGTGTCTCTGCAGTGCTTTAAAGAAATATATTTAATATACATAAAGTGTGCGCCCTAGTAGCTCAATATCTGGTGTTGGATTAAAATTTACGCAAGTATTCGATTCCTAGATTCTAATGGGGAAGAGAGGTTCTTGAGTGGCAGCCTCGTACCGGTAGGCGAAGTGTAGGGCGACCGCCCACGAGATGGAGTGACGACCTGGTAAGACATGCAGGAAGTCGATGGATGCAGGTGGCTCAGGACCGTGCTTTGTGGCATTCCATGGGGGAGGCCTATGTTCAGCAGTGGACTTGTGAAGGGCTGTAATGATGATAATGATGATGTGGTATCTATAAAGTTTTCTCATCTGGTTGGGCAATATAAATATATAATTGTAATTAAACATGGTAAACGTACATAAATATCAATAAAAAAATACTTAAAAAATACATAAATATATAAAAACCTAACCAGATGGAAGCCCTCGGCAGGGGAGACCAAACGGCCGAGGGTTAGGGGGAAAGGGAAAGAACCCGGCG
The DNA here is from genome assembly GCA_033319125.1 of Parnassius glacialis. NCBI lineage: Eukaryota > Metazoa > Arthropoda > Insecta > Lepidoptera > Papilionidae > Parnassius > Parnassius glacialis. Next base: position 28,807,987 of record JAVANC010000006.1, read on the forward strand.
GACGATGCGGGCGGTATCGAGGAGCACCGCCTTCTGCATTTGAGCTTGGAGCGGTCCGTCACGGAGTCCCAGTCGCCTCAGATGACCCGAGAGGCTGACTGGAATCAACCCATTCGCAGAGACGACTACAGGTATAATTTCGGCTGGCAATCCACCCCACATATCGGTCACCTCGTGAGCCAGGTCCAGATATTTTGTCAGCTTATCTGTTTCGGCTTTCACGAGGTTCTCGTCTAAGGAATGGTAATGTCGACCAAAAATATCCTTGACTGTGCCCTGTCCATCAGCACAATATTAGGCTTATTCGCAAGAATATTCCTGTCTGTGATGATGGCTCGGTCCCAGTAGAGCCTGGCGCGGTCATTTTCGAGTACAGCTTCCGGACAGTACTTATAATATGGCAATTTCCGATCCACGAGAACGTATTTCAGAGCGAGCTCCTGGTGTAGAATCCTGGCTACTAAGTTGTGCCTGTGCAAATACTTAGAGAGATACAACCGGAGATGACATACTTAGGCATGTCATCTCTGGTTGTTCAGAAAGCATGTCATCTCCGGTTGTTCAGCGCTTTCTACCGTATTCCCGGACTTACCGGGATGGCGACAAGCTCGACAGACATCGACGGTGCCATCCTTTAGGATGTATATCCGATAATAGGTGGTCTTGATAACCTGATCCTGTATTGCACAGACAAAACCCTCGGTTTCCCCAAAGAGGTCACCGAAACGTAGCCAGTGGAGGGAGGCGACTGTGTCTACGAAAGGCTCATGTAGAGCCTTGTAGAACCTTCCGTGGAGCTCCTTCTCCTTCCATACGGTCTCCCGGTCGGAAATGCTCTGTACTGCCGGGTCTTGCCATTGCTCGTTGGCTAAGGATAGAGGGGTAAGTCCTTTATCACAAAAAATAACGTCCCTATAGTATGGATCATAGTAATTACGGAGGCTGCACACTTCGCGATTATGCATGGTAAGCGCGCTTAAAAAGCCGCGCCCACCATGCTTCCGCGGCAAGTACAGCCTAATTACTGACGATCTCGGATGATGCATCCTGTGGGACATCATTATAGTGCGTGCGGAATTTTCTGTCCAGAGCGTTCAGTTCGGTCTGAGTCCACCTGAGCATGCCAAAGGTATACATGAGAACAGGCATGATCCAACCGTTATATGCGTGCGTCCTATACACACCGGACAAAAGGCTGTTAAGCATTGGTCAAGCGTGCATAAAACACATCGCAAACTGACTGTTTTTGACTGACCATTGAATTTTTAGTGATATATTTTTAAAGTAACTTGTATCGAAAGACGACGCTTGGATCACAAACATAACATCACAAACTTTTCAAATGTTATTTGTAGGGACCGCTTTTATGATTTAATTTTTGACGTTATGCCGGCCACATACGTAGCGGTATACCTGTACGGTATACCGGAACTGAAGGCTTGTGCAAGTATACCGAACGTCCATAGTGACCACACACGATTCAAGTATGCCTGTGCAGTCTCAGTTCTGCGCCTGTAACAAACCGAAGAAGTCGTGTTGTGCAGTATAATATATAAGTATTTTGTGAAATATGCCACCGGCACCCACAAATGATGACGTTTTGGCTATTGTTGGTTTGGTGCTAGCTATTAAGAAAAAAGAGAAGTGTAAGAAGAAACGTTCTGTATGGTGTAAAGAATGGTTACTGAAAAGAAATAAGTATTCCCACACCAACCTTTTAAATGAATTGAAATTCGCTCCGAAGGACTGGCACAATTATTTGCGTATGGATGAAAACACATATTTGGAACTCTTGTCCTTAGTAACGCCGTTGATACAAAAGAATGACACGATAATGCGTCCAGCGATAATACCGCATGAGAGGTTAACAGCAACTTTGAGATTCCTGGCGACTGGTAGAAGTTACGAAGATCTCAAGTTTTCTACAATAATATCACCTCAAGCTCTAGGCATCATTATCCCTGAGACATGTAACGCTATCTATAAAGTACTTCGCACAAACTATTTGAAGGTAAGTAAAACTACAAGATTATAATCAAAAGTTTACTTTTATTAAAAAAAAATAGAGAGGCAAAGTCATAGTTAGTTTTCATCGTTAAATTGAGAAAATAAAGTCACCTTGGACATGTTTTCGGTGGAAAGTGAACCCGATAATTGAAGGCTGGCATCCGAGATTTGAGGGTCTGGCCTAGTTGGTGCATTTGAACGTATTTCATGAAAATATGTCGGTTGACTCTGCTGAGATTGTAAATTATAATTTATATTTCTGGTATTTGAGTAATGAGGTTCCGATAACATCTGCTGCTGATGGATTTGTTGTGGTACCTGATTTAGCAGAGTTGAACTTGTAAGCTTGTGTGATATCGTTAAGTTACCAAATTGTGCCTCAAATAACGTATCAGTAATAATTTTTTCTGCAAACAATCTCTGTTCTCTGGGCAAGTCACGCAATTTTATTGCCACCATTTTGCCAAAAACGTCGCAACCATCTTCGGGTACAGCCGGACGTTTGAAATGATCACGCACCGACAGAAGAACATCTTCAGTTACGGAATCATAATTTGAAGTCCTTTTTGTCGGCCTTGACCGGTTTCTTGAAGGTGTCGGTGGGTGTAGACTTTGGACGACTATAGAAGACGTTGATGCATGTGGACTTTGAATGGCGTCAGAAGAAGACTCAGTGTAGATTTCAACTCCATTAGTTTCAACTTCCTCTGTTTCTTCTGTCTGTAACAATAAGTTAAATATAAGTATTTTTTATAAAACACGTGGGTAAAAAGTTTAAGTATTAGTTATTAAGAGTTTTTTGCGTATTTGTTTCAGTTTCCGAAAACAGAAGAAGATTGGAAAGATATCGCAAAAACCTTTGAAGACAGATGGAATTTTCCTCACTGTATCGGCTCAATCGACGGGAAACATATAGATATTATTCCACCGAGTGAAAGCGGATCTTATTATTACAATTACAAAGGGCGGCATAGTATGGTTCTGTTAGCAATTGTGGATGCCAAATATCGATTTATTATGTGCGATTTTGGCACAAATGGCAGAGTATCAGATGGCGGTGTTCTGCAAAATACAGTTTTCTACAAGAAACTTGAGAAAAATCTGTTAAAGATTCCGGTGGAAGAAAAAATTAACAACAGCTTAAAACTATTGCCATACGTTTTCGTAACTGATGATGCGTTTCCTTTGAGGTGTGATATGATGAAGCCATTTAGACAAGCGGACTTGAATTCACAAGATAGAAAGATCTTCAATTACCGTTTATCTCGAGCGAGGCGCATAGTTGAAAATGCGTTCGGTATATTGGCGGCTAGGTTCAGAATTTTCCACACACAAATTAATATAGAACCAAATAATATTGAATCTGTAGTAATGGCGAGTTGTGCTTTGCACAACTTTTTAATCGCTCATTCACGTAATCACTACTCGCCTTCTGAATGTTTTGACCAAGAAAATGCAGAAAATGGAACTATCTTGCCAGGGTTACATGCGGGTGACCACATGATCCCATTAAATAGAAGGGGATATGGGAATACTGCACTCAATGCAAAGAATATTCGGGAACAATTTATGGATTACTTTAGTAATGAAGGCAGTGTTCCTTGGCAAAATAATTTCATAAATTAAAAAAAATTAATAAATAGTAATAGAATTGAATTTTATTTTGTTTAATTTTTTGTGAAGCCAGAACAAAAATCTTACCGTAGATTCCTCCGTAGATTCCTCAGTCACGTTCGATTGCGATGTTCTTGGTGTCTCTTGGTCGCGGATAAAATGCAATTTATCGTAGTACCATAGACTCGGCACGTATACATCGTTGATGCCTGCCCCTGATTTCTTCGAATTTTCGACTTTTTTGTGTTCTTTTCGGTAATTTGTCCTGTAGGTATTAATTTTTCGAATCACTGATTCCCGATTCGCGTCCGGCTCTATTTCTTTCAAAACATCTACCAATTGTTGGTATGCAGCGTTCTTTTTGTCGCGAATATGGTATTCTTTACTTTTTATTTGCCATAGACATGGTAACTTCCTATATAAATCTATAAACTCTTCTAATTTCTCTCTATTACTGCGGCGTGAATCGACAGACATTTTGGCGCGAAAATAAACACAAACCGACCGAAGCAGTGGCGCGCGTGCGACTGAAGCGTTCCGACACACACGCTCATGCATACTTGCACAAACCAGTTTGCGCAGGTATACAGATCGTAGTTTTAAACTGCCTACCAGACTTGTGCAAGTCAGGAAACTTGTACAAGTTTTATCACACACACGCTCCGGTATACATGTACAAGCCTTCAGTTCCGGTATACCGTTCAGGTATACCGCTACGTATGTGGCCAGCATTAGTTTACAAAGTCGTGCGTTCAAATATTTTTTATTGTTTATTTATTTACGAATTCGATTTAGGTGGGTATAAAATAAGGTGTAAAATAAAATATATCAATAAATTATTTTCAATTTTTTTTTTTCATTTAAATACAATATATATATATATATATATATATATATATATATATATATATATATATATATATTAAAAACAAAAACAAATGTTTGTTACGTGTAGGAATGTAAATTCAAAATACAAAATAACACTAAACGGTTCCATCATCATCATCATCATTACAGCCCTTCACAAGTCCACTACTGAACATAGGCCTCTCCCAAGGAATGCCACAAACCACTGTCCTGAGCCACCTGCATCCATCGACTTCCTGCATGTCTTACAAGGTCGTTACTCCATCTAGTGGAGGGACGCCCTACACTCCGTCCGCCGGTACGAGGCCGCCACTCGAGAACCTTTTTTCCCCATCGGTTGTCGGTTCTTCGAGCTATATGGTCAGCGCATTGTCACTTCAGCTAACTAATCCGTTAGGCTATGTCGGTCACTCTGGTTCTACTGCGGATATCCTCATTACTAAGTTTGTCACACAGAGAAACTCCGAGTATTAATTTTTAAGTCTATGACTATGCCCACCCAGTGATTCTGTATGGGACAATGATATCTTACAGATATCGTTATATCTTACAGATATCGCTCTAAGAATGCAGTGACTACTGTTTCGTAGACGTTATAAGAGTGAAGCTCTTGTTTTTCGGATAATCCGGAAATTCCGTAAAAAAAGTGTAACTACGAGCTTGCGCAAACATATCGGACTCACTGCAATGCTATGGCAGCCACAGCAACTATTATAAGCTCGACACGTATATGCTATGTTAACCACAGGTCATTAGAGTAAAATGAGTGATAAAAAGCTCTGAAAAGCGTTATTATAACAGTATCTGTACATCTAGTGAACCTGCGAGCAAGCATATTGGCTCTCGCTGTCTGCCCTGCGTTTCTTTTCTATATCCTCATCATCCTTGAGGTCTCCTGCCACAGTGCCTCCCAGATATTTAAAACTATGCATCAGATTTAGAGGCACTCTACCGAGGCTCACTGGAGTGACATGGGAGGGCTGATGTTTACCTGCTTTGAATAAGATGTTGACTTTTATAATCATTATATTTTAGCCCATGTGCCTCCGCATATGTCTCACTTATCGACCATGCACCATGTCGTCATCACAGCTTATATTAATAGGTCTTTATGTTTGTCATTTGTTTATTGATAAGCATTATGTTTTCATCGCATATGAATATTTTTCGTCATCGTGGATACGTTAAGTTCGAGTATGGAATATGAGTATCGTCGTGGCAGCAACGCGGCACAAGCCACACGCAACATCAACGAGGTTTACGGAGCGAATACTACAAAAGAATACACCACCTGTGTGTTATTGGTTTGCCTACTTCCACTCTGGAAATTTCGGCCTGTAAAATGAACCCCGTGGTCATCCGAAATCTTTGGTCGACAATGACGAATTAATGGCGATAGTGGAAGCTGATGATACTCAATCTACGGCTGAAATAGCAGCAGCTTTTGACATTAGAATTAAAACAATATTGGTCCTTTTGCTTCAAATTGGCAAGGTAAAAAAGCTTAGCGAATGGGTGCCCCACGAACTCAATCATCGCCAGTGCGAAGTACGCGTCGAGACGTGACTTGCACTGTTTAACAGGCACACAAACGAAAGAATTTCATACTTGCGACGAAAAATAGATTCTGTTTGACAATCGCAAGCGCAAAGCAAGTTGGTTGTATCCTGGTTCAGCACCTAAATAATGCTCTAAACTAAAATGTGCCCCTAGAAAAGTGATGGTCACTGTTTAGTCGTCTAGCGCCGGTGTGATTCATCATAGCTTCTTAAAAAATTGGATGAGCATTACTGCAAATGTATACTGTGAAGAACTTTACATAATGATGGAGAAGCTCGCACGTCTCCAACCAGCTTTGGTTAATCAATCATCCCCGCTGCTCCTGCCCGACAACGCGTGACCTCACATTGCACAAAAGGCGGTCGCCAAGTTACAAGAGCTGGGGTTGAAAGCTCTCCGTCATCCGCTGTACTCACCAGACCTTGCGCTTACAGACTTCTACTTTTTCCAGAGTTTGGATACATTTTTGGCGCCAAAACACAAACCCGAGTGGCAGTACAAAATGCCTTTGAAGAATTTATTGCATCCCGTCCAGCTGGTTTCTTCAAGAAGGGCATCAATAAACTGCCACTGCCTTTGCAACGATGCATCGATTGCATGAGGGATTACTTTGATAATTAGAAATATAGAATATAAAAAAAAATCTTATTTTATAAAAAACGGCAACCTAATATAAAAGCAAATAGTTTGGAAAATCCAAAAGTGCACGCCTCATAAGCGTTTCATTTAATTTTGATGAAAAAAATAAATTGTATTCCTGACTTTTAAAATATATTATTTACGTGTATTAAATTTAACGCTCTATTATTTAAAAAGTAAGTGTCAGCTACGGGAAAAAAACAATAATGTTTACCAAAATAAATCTACTATACAAAGTATGAAATATATAATGCATGGTACATTTGTTCTTTGTCTATCAAATGCTAAAAATATATAAAAGCGCCTTTAAATTTTTAATAGTAATATAACTTATTCAAGTTGAAAATCATAATCTAAATCATAGGCTATTGATATGAAATAACCAGCTGATGTAATTCTGAAGCTAATAAAAAAACCCGGTCTCAATACGTCGAATTTTTCGGGAGTTATCATGACCACATACAAAATCAACAAATTCTCGTAAAAAATTTTTCAAAACATTTTTAGGGTTCCGTACCTCAAAAGGAAAAAACGGAACCCTTATAGGATCACTTTGTTGTCCGTCTGTCTGTCTGTCTGTCAAGACCATTTTTCTCAGGAACGCGTTGAGGTATCAGGCTGAAATTCATACCAAATACTCAAGTCTACTGTCCCTTGGAGTTGTGAAAAAATTAAACTTCTAAGCCAACTCAATCAAAAGATACAGCCGTTTATGCCGCAAATTTTCGACATTCGCAAGGGAATCAAAACCTACAGGGTACTTCCCGTGAACTCAGAATCTTGAAATTTGTTACGAAGCAACGTTTTATAGTTACAGATAAAGGAAAAATTGCGAAAAGCAAAAATTTTTAGTTACATCATATAATAAAAATATTTTTAATAATTTTAAACTTATTTACCTACGGATTTGTTCGGAACCCTCAGTGCGCGAGTCCGACTCGCACTTGGCCGGTTTTGTTTTCAAAGTACGAGGGTGAACTGCAAGTGCTTAGAAAATCAAAAACTGAACAAACTAACAAGTTATTAGTTTTATTATCTTTATATATAAAAATTACGTGTCACGTTGTTTGTCCGCGATGGACTCTTAAACTACTGAACTGATTTCAATGAAATTTTGCACACTGTGTGCATATTGGTCCAACTTGAGAGATAGGATGGTTTTTATCCCGATAAATGACCCTCAACATTTTTTATTGCAAAATTAAGGATTTTTATAGGAATGGTCGTTGGAAAGGGCAGAACAACGTCTGCCTGGCGAGCTAGTATCTTTATAAAATAGTGTCCATATACAGCAATACATCGCTGCATCCGATGAAAACACTGAGAAAAGCAATTTGCCCACTCGTCCTTAGAGGTCTCTTCAACGGCATTTTGAAACACAGCCACTGCTTCCTCGGCGTTCATAAAACGTTTTCTGCAAAGTTTTCTTTTATTTTCGGAAATAAATAAAAATCGAGAGGTGCGAGGTCGGGGCTATAGGGCGGGTGACACCGTAATTCCACGTCTGACGTCGCCAAGTAATCGACTGCTTGCTTGGCGGTGTGCGACGAGGCGTTGTCGTGGTGAAGGAGGATCCTACTACGGGATCGTTGATCCCGAACTTTTTCAAGACAAGTGGCAAAAAATTTTGAGTGTACCACTCTGCAGTAACTTTTTCGATCCTCTAAAACAATTGTTGCTTAATGGCCTGTCCTTCCGAAGAACGAGGCCACCATCTTTTTTATTTATTTATTCTTTTTTACATCTACCTTATAATAAGGGATATAAAGGGCGGACTTAATGCCTTGTGGCATTCCCTACCAGTCAACCCTGGATGATTTGAGATGCTGTGGTAGGTGCAACACCACTCATAAATAATTACTAAATATTTTTAAACTATACAAACTTAATATTGTCTACTTTGTAATAAAGAGAAAAAATTAATAGTAAATAATATATAAACGGATAAAATATACTTATATATACAAAATATAAACGGATATAATATACTTATATATACAAAATCTCTAAATAAATATAAAATAATATAACACAAAAATAAAAATTAAATAACATGACGCATATTAAAATACATATTATACAAAATATCAATTATAAAGCGAAAGAGGGAGAAAAACAAAAATGGGATAAATCAGGTGGTATTATTCCTGTTAAAGAATTCTCGAACTAGTCTTTTAAAATATTGTTTGTTACTGTTTTTTTTTTATATGAACAGGCAAGGCATTATGGCTAGTATGGACAGTATAGACTGCACAGTAAAAGAGCAATTAAAGAAACCACTCTAATGTGGTGGAATACGAATTTTAAGACTATTTTGGGAACGGGGAACTCTATCATGAGTAGAATATTGGTACTGAAAGTTATCCTTAAGATAAGAAGGAGAATTTGGGCCATTTAAAATTGAATATAGTACTTCTAAAATTTGGGAGCTACGCCTTTGACGAATAGAAAGCCATTTAAGCTTATAACGGTACTGAGAAACATGGTCATACTTACGTAAGCCGAAAATGAACCTAATGCAATTGTTGAGAAGGAGCTCCAACTTATCGAGAAGATATTGAGATAGATCTGGGTAACACACATCCGCATAATCAATAATGGGTAATATCAAAGTCTGGACAAGTAGAAGTTTAGTTTTAAAAGGCAGAAAGTTTTTGAGACGGCAAAGAGAACGTAAGGTGGCAGTAACTTTACGGCTTATTTCAGCAACTTGAACTCCCCAGCTTAAGGTATGGTATATATGTAAGCCAAGATTTTTAACAGATTTACAAAATGGCAGCAATGTTCCATTGTAAAGTACGGGAGAAAGATCATTGTTATTAATCTTGGCTAATATTCTGCTACTACCTATAACCATTACCTTACATTTGGAAGGGTTAACCGAAACACCATGTCTGTACGACCAATCTCTTATGGCATCAAGGTTGTGGTTGATTTTGTGAATATTATGGATAAGGTCATTAACACTAGATTGCACATAGATCTGCATACAGATGGTACGAACAGTTGAGAACTGAAGTAATAGAATTTATAAATAATAATAATAATAAATCTTTATTGACATTTTTATAGTTTACATACTTTTACAAATATATGCAATACATCAAGAGGACTAATTTGAAAATGGGTAGAATCCTGAGTCTCCTAGCTAGGTTATTTAGTAACCTGTATTTAGGAGATACAGACCTATCCCCCCTTTTGATTAGGAATACATAGTTGTATTGTTTAAATTTTTGCATGTAAAGAAATAAAATTTTAAAAAGACAATAAACAGATCTCTCTCTGTGTGTGTGTGTGTTGTGGTGTGTGTGTGTGTGTGTATGTGTGTGTGTGTGTGTGTGTGTGTGTGTGTGTGTGTGTGTGTGTGTGTGTGTGTGTGTGTGTGTGTGTGCTCGTGCGTGTGTATGTATTATGTAGAAAAATATATAAAATAAATATAAATATAACACAATGCGTCGTAATTTTTTTTTTATAACAATGTTAACAAGTATTGTTCCGTATCATCATATGACTTATTTAGCAGGAAAGAGCGGACAGCTGTTTTACAATTAAATGTTGACATTTCATAAATCTCTATTTTCGCGTTCATTTTGTTATAAAGTAAAGGACCTAAGTAATAAAAAAATCTTTTTATTAATGAAAAATTGACTAGTGGAAGTGTGCATACTTTGTCTTTACGACGTTTTGTAATTTCAATGAAAGGAGTCTTAATATGCTGAAGTAATACTGTGTGCAGTATAAAGAGCTGCCTCACACTAAGAACAGCGCAATTTTGATATAGTTGAATAGTTGGAAATAACATTGGTTTAAAAGTAGCAACCTTTAAGATAGCTCTTTGCGCTACTTCAAGTGGTTTTAATATTGTTCTTGCAGCACCACCCCAGCAAGAAATGCAATACATGATTATAGACTGACATAAAGCGTAATAAACGTTGCGTATAATTACGGAGTTGGCGACATATCGGAGTGTTTTAAAAACATATATTAATTTGCGAACCTTACATGTTAAGAGATTTATATGCATTTTAAAATTAAGGTGTTTATCTAGTATAATACCGAGATACTTTATATTATCTACAGAATTTATGTGGGGACACAGACAAGAGGAAGACTGAAGAGTACAAGAGTGAGCTTTCAACTTGATGGGAATATTTGATTGCGAGGTGGGGCTGATAGAGAAAGTTATAAATTTTGTTTTGGAAGTATTAAGAGTAAGAGTGTGAGATAAAAGCCAATTATATATGTGATTGAAACTGCGTTGGGATTTACTTTCAAGATCTTTCCAAGATGTTGCATATAAAGTAATAGCTGTGTCGTCTGCAAAAGAGACGATTTTTGCGTTATCAATGTGAATATTGCACAAGTCATTGATGAAGACAAGAAATAGAGTCGGGCCAAGAATACTTCCCTGGGGGACACCATAGTATACAGGAAGTTCGTCACTGACGCAGTCAGATATTTTGACCATTTGGGTGCGATTTGTAAGATAACTTCTGAAAAAGTCTAACTGTAAACCTCTGACACCCATTTTTTCTAACTTAGATAAAAGAGTGGAAACAGGAATTGTGTCAAAGGCTTTTGCTAGATCTAAAAATATTGTTAGGACCTTCTTATGATTATTTAGATTACTGATTATAAAATTTATTAATTCATGAACTGCATCAGAAGTTGATTTATTTTTACGAAATCCGAATTGTTGAGGTGAAATTAATTTAAAATGTTCAAGATAATGGACTAGTCTATTGTTCACTAGACGTTCAAGGACTTTAGATAAGGCAGGTAGAATAGCAATAGGGCGGTAATTAGTAACTAAAGTCCCGTCACCACCCTTGAAGATAGGATGTATTATAGACTTTTTTAAAGAATTTGGAAAAATAGCATTTTCAAAACAGAGATTAAATATATGGCTTAGTACAGGTGCTAGTGTAGAAGAGTATCTTTTTAGTATGGCGGGAGATATGCCATCCCAACCGGTAGCAACATTAGTCTTTAAACTTTTTATTATTGATATTATTTCATCCGTACTAGGTTTTTCAAGAACAAAAGAAGAAATACATGTAAAAGATTGGGAAGAAGTAAACTGAGGTAAATTATTAGATTTGATTATATTGTCAGCAAGTTTCTTTCCAACGTCAACAAAAAATTTGTTAACATTATTACATGATTGCTTTAGAGACATTGCTTGTGCAACTAACTGACATGATGATTGTTTATTGTGGTATGTATTTGTTATTTTTTTGATAGTATCCCATAGTGCTTTAGGGTTTTTACCTGCTTTCCTTATTTCTTGAGCATCATAATATCTTTTTGCTTTCTTTAAAATTTTAGAGCAGAAGTTTCTATACCGCTTATAAGTGATAGACAGCGTTAAGTTATTAGGAGACTTTTTTAATTTTCTATGCATTGAATCTCTATTTCTTATACACCTTAATAAGCCTGGTGTCATCCACGGTTTAAGTATTCTATTTCTGGACGATATTTTTTTAAGTGATGAGTTTTCAGCTATTGCATCCGAAAAAAGTTTAATAAGAGTTTCAGTTGCGGTATTAGGATCTAACATGGAATAAATAGGTGTTAAGTGAAGTTTTTCGACTGATTTATCAAGTTTGGCAAAGTCAACTTTTGAAATAGTGGAAATAACATTATTTTGTCTTTCATTCTTGATACCCAAAACAGAGGCATAATGGTCAGTGATAGTGGTGTCGAAAACCAAAGCTACAGCCATGCATTTGGTGCGCAAGATAAAGTGATCAATGCAGTTTTCACCTCTGGTTGGGAGGGTATGAGCAGGAAGAAGGCTATGATATGCGAGACAATTAAGATAATCATGGCTGCGTGTATCTAAAGAAGAAGATTTTATATCTAGATTTATATCTCCAGTTATTATGACTGTCTTACATTTGGTAAGCGGTGTAAGTGTAACGTTGAGTATCGAAAGAAACTCATTTATGTTGTCATTTGATGGTGATCGATAAATGCAAATAAGCACTGTATCCGAGTCAATCGTAGCGATTAGTCCAGACGCCGCATTGTTAAAATTTATTTCTTCAATATTTACCAAGAAACATGATTTAATGTAAATAATTACCCCATCACTTTGATTTTGATGTTTACAAGTTTTGTACATAGTGTAGTGCTGTATATAAGGTATATTTTGATTACTTGAGCAGGGCAACCAACACTCTGTTAAAACCAACACATCGCAATCAAATGAGATTCGGTCAAGTAAGGTCTGTAGACTAAGAAAGTTGCAATTTATCGATCTTATATTTTGATTTAGTATCTTTAGGAATTTGTTTGGTTGTTTAATGTAATCATTAGCCTCTTCTGGAGTACAGTAATAGGTTTCACTTATAGTGCACTGGTCTATATTGTCGATGTATGAGTTAATATTATTTGCCATTTTTATTATAAATGTTTGAGACGTATAATTTGTGTATGTAAGAGAATAAGATTGTACTGTTTGTTTGAACAATAGAATGTATTGAATGGGTGTAGTTAATCATATAAACAAAAAATGTAATAATTGAAGTATTTTTAAGTTCTAGTTTACGGGCATACGTTTTATAATGGTTAGTACAGCGTTTGACGTGCAATAGCGTATATAATTTAAAGCAAGATCTCATATCGCAATTATGCATATTATGTTGATTATGATGAATGATTGTCAGGAATAATGAAGTTTTAATGGAATGTTTAATTGTGAATAGTGTGGGAATAATCACAAGTCTGATGAGTGAGTGTAAGTATTTGAGTGTAGTATGTTTTGTTTGTTGGTTTGTAAGTTTGTGTAGTGTTTGTGTTGAGAAACAAAATTTTAAAACTAATCTTATAATTAACGTTATGTAAAACGAAGAAATAAACCTTAAAATTAACATGCAGTAACGTAATGAATAATCAAAAAGAGTTTTAAGGCAAAAAGAAGCAATATCTAGTCATTCACATTTTAGATCCTCAAATTGGGCTTCATTTCTAATTAATATCGCAGGTGATCCGTCTGATTTTCGTATGAAAACTTTTCCGTTTGCAGTCCAGCAAAACTTGTACATTTTTTCTTTTGAGTACTGGCGTGCCAAGTAGTATATTTTCTTCGTACTAGGGGTTAGATATTCGGATACGTACACTGGAGCAGTACTAGTATTTATACCAAAATGTGACACATTAAGTTTTTTACTGGGGTTGTTCTTATTAAAGGATTTCACAGAGCTAAGTATTGTCTGCTTTTGTGAGATGTTTGCTAATTCAACAATCAGAGGCCTAATGGAACCCTTTTTTCCGGGGCCACGAAACATATCCTTAACATCACACGCTTGCAAATTAATATTTAATGTTTTTGAGAGGTGCATCACTAATTGTGTTAAATCATCTTTGTTTTCTTTTTCTTTTTCAGGAATATTACGTATCTCTATGCCATTTCTTCTGCTGTTTCGATAGAGTTCCTCAACTTTTTCTTCCAGAGACATAATATATTTATGGTTATCTTTACACTGTTTTTCAAGCGTTATTATTTTCTTTTGCATATCCTCATATTTCAGGGATATAAATTCAAGTGACTTTTCTATGTCCGTATTTATCTTCCTGATATTTGTAAGACTATTTTCCATTTTAGATAGTTTGTTGTCGTGATCAGTTTTCCATGATTTCAGCATTTGCATAACTTCTTCCTTGAACGAAATAAAGTCGTCCCTTGAGAGTTCATCGTGACGTCTTTTTTGTCTTGAAACCGCAAACGAAGAAGGGGTTTTCGAATGTTTGGAGATATCGGAGTCTGATCCAGCTTTATTAGGTGAACGAAGCATGTTGATTTTTAAATATGTCGAGCAAAGCAATAATTTTCTGAAGATTAGCTATTTTATAACAGCAGGCGCTTTTTAAGCAAATGCGGTGGGTGGAGCCAAAAATTATGCAGCAAATGTATACACGCTGACAGTACACAAAGGGCGTGGCTTACCTCTTCGATGAAGCAGGATGCTACTATATTACGAATATGTTGCCCTGGTACACGCACGAATTTTTTTAGTTTATTTTTGAGAAACTTTTTGACAAATTATTTAGTTATAATAACAACAATCACGGAGGACACGTCTGTTCGCTTTCGCGGTCCGGGGGGAAGGGGGATAAATAGAGAAAACATTATAGGAGAAAGTATTCTGCCTTGCGGCACGCCTGTTTCAATGTCAGCCCATGTTGAAGACTGTTGTCCTAATCGAACTGATTGCTGGCGGCCGCGAAGATACGATGAAAACCATTCCAAAGCTGGGATTGAGAAACTAAGATTAGCTAGGAAGGCTATAAGGATATCGTGGTCGACTGTGTTAAAAGCATTTGAAAAATCAACAAGCACTACCACTGTAAGCTTCTGCTCATCCATTCCCATTCGAATGTCATCTGTGACTTTTATCAAGGCAGTGGTAGTACTGTGACCTGCGCGAAAGCCTGACTGATATTTATTCAGCAGGTTATGTTTGGTTATGAACATAGAGATTTGCTTGTGAACACAGGCTTCCAGAACTTTAGATAGGTACGACAAAATTGAAATTGGTCTAAAATGGGTAGGTAATAAGGGATTAGGTATTTTAGGAAGTGGTCGCACAAATGCTTTTTTCCATTGAGTAGGATATTGGCATGAGTCAAGGGAAAAGTTTACGATATGTGTGATTGCAGGCAAAAGGCACTCAAGGATCATGGCTATCATAACCTTACTAACCTCATTGCAACCCACAGCCTTGGATTTAATAGCTAATACTGATTTCTGGATCTCATCTTCAGTCACAGGTAAAAAGTGAAAAAAAGGAATAGGAGGAGAAAGCATGGATTGAATGGAAGCTATTGTTGTAGAACGAACTGTGGGATCCAAAGGAGAAGTAGAGATAAAATGATGATTTATTTCATCCAGAGTGATTGATGGACCATGATCAGATGTAAGAGCCTTACTAATACCAAGTGTTTTAAGAAATTTCCACACATCGGCGGTCAAAGAATTTGTAATATTGCTATGGATATAACGGCGTTTAGCATTTCGTACCATCTGATTGCATCTGTTTCTTAGCATTCTGTAGCAATCCCAGCTCTCCTGAGTACGATGCATCTTAAATTTTACAAATGCTTGATCTCGCCTGGTCATTGCCACCTTTACGGCCCTAGTCATCCACGGGGCTAGTGGACGCTTTACTCTTACTTGATGTTTAGGAGCATGATTGTTGTACAGACTAAGAACTATATTTTTAAGCACGGAGACTTTATCCTCAATAGAAGTTGAATTAAAAACAGGGGTTAAGTCCATACGATATGCGTCACTTTTAAGTTTATCAAAATCCATTTTAGCGAAATTACGAATATATAGTATTGCGGGATTGTGCTTAGTAGAAACAAGCTTATATGATATATAAGTAAGGTCATGTCGTGAAAAAGCAGGAGCCGCTAGTTGTCCGTGCTTAATAACATAATCGGGAGAAGCTGTGATAATATGATCAATCCATGAGTCATCAGTGTCAATGTTGTGGTGAGTTGCCTCTAAGGGGACAATGTGGAGATCGACTGACTCTATGACTGACCAAAATGTTTGAGAACGAGAGGAATTTCTCAACAAATCAGTATTGAAATCACCCATTATTATGCTGTGCGTGTACTCAGATAAAATGGTAGAGAGAGCGCTTTCAAAAGCGTTGAAAAAGTTAATAGCAGGTGGACAGTATACTACCCCCAGAATTGCCCTCACACCTTTGATATCGATTTCCAGAAACAGAAACTCCAATGAGGCAGATTAAGGAGATGGTGAAGCTAAAATTGTTTTATAAGGAATACTTGCTCTCAGGTATATGGCGACACCTCCACCTCCTTTTTCAGTCCGGTCGTTACGCACAAGAACAAAGTTATTTAAGGGATACATGCTAGACATTAATGAAGGCTTTAGCCAACTTTCTGATACTAAGATTGCATGAACACAATCTATAGAAAAAACTTCTTCAAAATAAGAGTAATGACCCGGTATGCATTAACATGACATACATTTAGAAAAATTTTACAAGGAGTAAGTAAATTAATAAGCTCATCACGGAGGGAGGGCAAGCTATTAGTATAATTACAAGGCTCGAATGAGACATCTGAATCATGTGCAGAATAAAAAGATTCATCATCCGACGTAGCTGACATTAATAATAATATGTATATGATAAATATAAAACAATATGTTAAAATACTTATATAACACAGAATATAAATTACTTAAACTAACTAATAAAAATACGACTCAATTCAAATATATCACCCAACAGTTGACTGATTGCAATAAGCATAATGAATAAAATATACAAAGATAAGAATAATAACAAAAGGTAATCTAATCTACACAAACTTGATTAAGCATAACAAGACCACAAAAGTTTAAAGGTTAATTTAAGTAGTTTAGTGACTAAATTAACAAGATAATTTAATGGAATTATTTAACAACGAAATTAACCAGTTGTAAACAGTATTGCAAAACAAAAAACCTTAAAGGATTTTTACAGTGTTACACAAAAAAGCATAAAAAAGTTGCTAACAATGCAGCAAGTAGGTGCAATACAAAAAGGAATAGAAAATTATTAAGTTTCGACAGACAACACTAATATTATTGCAATGCAGTGTACTATGAATGATAATTATTATACACTGTAACTTCAGGTTCAGAAGGGTTAGAACCCAGAGCTGTAAAGCCAATTATAAAAGAACACTGTGCTGTCAGATCTTCAGTTGATTTTGCACATTGATATAAGAAAAGTAGAGGATAAGCTGTAAATTGCATATATATTTTTTGGCTATACAAATATCATGCAAACATGAACCTTGCCAACAAAAATATAGCTGTCTCATTCTCACACGTTATGATTTTCAAATGTAAAAAGAGATAAGTACATATCTTAGACTTCAATTTTCTGTTGCCAGTTTTCATAAATGTCACCAAGCTCCACCTTGAAGCATGACGCCATTTTAGGATGACGTTCATTTGTGGTAGTTCGTCTGTCATCTAAGCCTTGTTCGGAGTTATTTTATAGTGTTACAGTGAATTTTGACTATTTTGGAGCTTTTTTGTTCATTAGTAAAGGGTAGTTGAGCAAAAACAACATGACAAAGTGTTGCATCAATGGATGTAATTCAAATTCTCGTAAAAATGTAGAAGGATTGTCATTTTTTAGGTTAGTTGTAACTTTTTTCCTTAATTGTATATTTTTTCGTGTGAATTGAGTTTCGTGTTCATGTTATGTTTCTAAATCGTGTTTCCCGCTATTATCTAGAATTTCCAATGACTATTATCATGTAAATTTAAACAAATAAACATTTTGATTGTTTACATTTTTACATAGTGTTGTCCTTACGTGTTGTCATGTTTTGAAATTATCGATATAAATTTTAACAATATTTTTTTATTAAACTGGCTTTACGGCTCTGGGTTCTAGCCCTTCTGAGCCTGTTTAACAATAATATTAATGTAGTCATGATCAAATAAGGTTTTAGATACGTAAACTGTATATTTAATCAAACGATCGATTGGGAGCCTTTCGTTTAAGAAAAGAACTTTAAATAGTGTAAATCGTAAATTTTCTATAATAGTTTTTTTCATCACAAGATTTGATGATGTTAAGATTATTTTTGATTGGTACTTAAGGATGCATAATATTTATTTTAGGTTGCTAAAAAATGAAGGCCTTCAAAAATTGTGGATTGAAAATATAGGCCAGGAAAACATAAAACCTGCAGTAGTAAAAAGAATATGCTCCTTGCATTTTGAAAAAGAATGTATAAATAGAACGCTGGATGTAGTTCGGCTTAAAGGTGATTTGGTTCATGTCTAAAATAAATTTTCTGACTAAATAATATTACTTCGTCACGAATAAATGATTTTAATCAGTATACATTATTGTTATTTTATTTATTTTTAATCCTTACTCTCTCGTTTACCTCCAGTATCCACCACTAATTACGCTACTGGTGGAAGTCATTACAACTTGCAGGTTGTAAACACTATAAAATTGATATTTTGTGGTGTTACACAAATGGGATATAATGAGAAATGAGTATGGAAGTGGAAGTCTGAAGTGGCGCAGCCACCCCTATTGATCGAAATGTTGCATGGAAATTGGTTGTCGTATGGTATGAACTTGAGCTGATGCTGAAGATTGAGGAATACGTTAGGATAGTTAAATGATTAATGGATTGTGTGGACGGTGGTATGGTTAGAAAGGGTAACAGTGGTAGAGCCACGCAGCAGCTTTTGCTGTCGCACGGATGGGCCGGCTCGAACCGGGGTGGTACCACGACCTCACAGAAAACCAGCGTGAAGTAGAGGTTTACCTCTGCGTTTCGCTAGGTGAGTGCAGGTGGCCGGAGGCCTTTTTTAATGGAAATGAGGCATTCCATCTTAGTTCTCACGGGTGACAACGCATCTACATTTTGATTTGTAATAGAGGATAGATGTAGATGTCTATGGGCCGCAGCAACCACTTACCATCAGGTGGACTGTGTGCTCGTTTGTCACCCTTATCATATAAAAAAAGGTCTGCTCAACTCGATTAGATTACTGAGATAAATAAATAAATAATCTTTATTATAAAAAAAAGAGAGATGACGGCTAGTAACTATGAATGAAAGAACACATGCTCCACAAACTTTAAATAAATCAAGATAAAGGTCAGTCCACTGCACGTTCATGGTGACTTGAACTGGTAACCGACCATTACCACGAAAGAAAGGTGTTGTCGAATCTTTATGGCGGCTTGGAAGTTAAAAGCGAGCGCTAGTCCGTGCAGATATAGTTGAAAGAAAACTTGATGGTGTCTCAGATCACAGTACGTAAAGCGAAGCGTGAAGGTACAGGACTTGCGCTCGCAACTAACTTCCCAGCCGCTATAAAGTCTATATATATGATATAATTCACGCAACCTGGACGCATACCGTTGGGGCTGGTTCGATATGGTGCACGACAAAACCACTGGAAAAAACTTAGGGGAGACTTCTGCCTAGTAGTGGGACAGCATGGGCTGGACAAAAAAATCATACCAAGCCTAATACATTGCCTATAGTGGTGGTTTCGTTAATCTCTGCAGAGGAGAAAAAAAATGCATGCGTCGATCCAGGGACGCACGGATGGAGTGCTTATGTGCAGATTGCCGTCGTTACGAAAAAACGTTAGCTCATTGCACGAACTCGGTATAATATTCTGGTGCACGTCGTATACGTCTTCTGAAAAGAAAGGAGTTAAAGCTCCAATCAAGTGCTCTTTCCTTGGTCTCTACGCTCACTTTTGACAGCAATTACAGTTTCAAAACTTTCCTATTCTGAGTTGAACGTAAGATTTATTTATTTATCATCTCAATACAACAATTATTACAGGATTAACCCAATTCAATAGTGTAGTGATCTAATATTTGTTTATTTAATATATACCTATGAGATGGATGGTACGTCATAATTTATATAGCATCGATACTGAAAATATCGACAAAAACAACGCTGTTTCTTGTGGGTGGAGTCGTCCCCATATTTGAGAAACACTTGACTTCAGGTCACGTGACCACATGCCATATCCCCTATTTTTCTTATATCTATGATTTTGCACCTTTTGTTGACATTTGACATAAACGTTATTACATTATTGGATATTGTATACCTACTCTATTGTAGAATTTGTGTGTAATCAGCTAAACGTAAATAATACAATTACCTTCAAGTAATGATAACTGATAATGACAACAAACAACGAAACAATAAAAAAAAGAAAAAAAAAGTAATTTAAGAATCGAAGATACAATTACACAAACTGCCGACGACAGTGGAATTATTTTTTGGGCACCACACGACGTGTCTTCTTGCTTTCCACACTTTGAACGGCCTGGATGACTTGTTTACGCCTGGCCCCATCTTGCTGACAACTGGGTTCTAATGGGCCTTGCTGCACAGTGTCCGACGAGGAACTAGGCTGGGGCCATTTAGTAAGAAGGATATCAAATTCTTCCTCAGTGAAAATTTTTATGCGGGTACTATCTGGAAGTTTAATGTTTATGGTTCCATCAAGAGTCCAAACATTCTTCATGCCGAAATGTCTGCGATCCTTCTTATATGTACTCTGTCGCATTTTAGTAAGAAACTCCGATACCGTGTATGATGTATTTTTTCCTACGCTTCGACCTCTCTTCAGTTTAGTTGGCAACTTCTCGGAAGGAAACACCCAGACAGCAGCAGATTGTCTCTTAGCTTCAGGAACGTAACAATAAATACAGCTGTCGTCATCCGTAAGTATGTCAAACACAGCATTTGAGTCACCCTCGTTAAATGATTGAACCATTTCACGACACCAATCAACACGACGGAGTTCTTGGGCCTCTGTCAAATTGTGAGGTATCCAACGGGCACAAAGCTTCCTACCCGCTAAATTTTCATGGAGGATTTTGTGCACTTGACTCATACCGATGCCTAAGCTTGTCCGAATTGCTGATAAGTTACTCTTTTGTCAATCTCTACCATACGCCTCACAACACTGATGTTATCTTCAGTCGTCGGCGTAGAAGGCCGTCCCTCACGCAGATCATCGGTGAGATTAGTGTGACCACGTTTAAACTCATTAAACTAGATGTAAACAGTGGCACAAAATGGGGCTTCATGGTGAAAGGCCAAACAGAGTCGAGGATAACTTTTTTATTGACTCTACCATACGCCGCCCAACACTGATGTTATCTTCAGTCGTCGTCGTAGAAGGCCATCCCTCACGCAAATCATCGGAGAGATTAGTGCGATCACGTTTAAACTCATTAAACCAGTTGTAAACAGTGGCACGAATGGGGCTTCATCGTGAAAGGCCAATCGAAGTCTATCATAACTTTCTTGTTGACTTAAATGACGTCGAAAGTCATAAAAAAAACATTGTACGAAAATTTTCTAGCGTTAAAGTCATGCTGAAGTGACACAGACAATTTTCAATTTGCCGCCAAATCGTAAACAAATGTCAAATTAATAAAATACATAAACAATAATATTGGCAAAGAGTTACATTTTTAAAGATTTGAACTTATTTTTTTATTATATAGTTTACAAGTGGCCAGTTCTAAAAACTTTCAGTGTCGCCCTCGTAATGTATCTAAATTTCGTGTTTTAATGAAAAAATTGGATACTCAATTTAAATTTAATCGTCAGTTGAAGAGTTACACATAATTTATTCGTATTTCATTGTTGACGTATACTGCAGTGGGTACTTAACAGCAATGAGGGCTCTCAACAATTCAAGTACCATATGTATATTAGCGGTAGAGGCTTTTCCACTCTGCGTTAAAATGCAACTTTATTAAATTAAAATGTAATGCACTAAACGTTTTATAGTATATTTATCAGCTTACAAACGTCTTATTTATTTGTAATGCAACAGTGGCAAATGTGTTCGCATTTTAAGAAATGTTTTTTTTAATTATAGGATAAGGGTGACAAACGAGCACACAGTGCACCTGATGGTAAGTGTTTGCTGCGGCCCATAGACATCTACATCTATCCTCGTTTGCGAATAAAAATGCAGATGCGTTGTCACCCGTGAGGACTAAGATGGAATGCCTCATGTCCAGTAAAAAGGGCCTCCGGCCATCTGCACTCACCAAGCGAAACGCAGAGGTAAACCTCTACTACACGCTGGTATTCTGTGAGGTCGTGGTACCACCCCGATTCGAGCCGGCCCATCCGTGCGACAGCAAAAGCTGCAGCGTGGCTCTACCAGTGTTAAAATGTTCATCATGTGAATACCTCATTTTACCGGGCACAAAGCTTCCTGACCACTAAATGTTCATGGAGGATTTTGTACACTTAACTCATACCGATGCCTAAGCTTGTCCGAATCTGCTGATAAGTCACTCTTTTGTCAGTCTCTACCACACGCCACACAACACTGATGTTATCTTCAGTCGACGCCGTAGAAGGCCGTCCCTCACGCAGATCATCGGTGAGATTATTGCGACCACGTTTAAAGTCATTAAACCAGATGTAAACAGTGGCACGAAATGGGGCTTATCGTGAAAGGCCAGTCGATCATAGCTTCTTTATTGACTTAAATGACATCGAAAGTCATAAAAAATCATTTTACGAAAGTTTGTCGTGTTAAATTCATGCTGACGTGACACAGACACAGACAATTTTCGATTTGCCGCCAAATCTTAAACAAATGACAAATTAATAAAATACATACACAAAGAATTCTATTTTCAAAATTTGAACTTATTTTTTTATTATATCGTTTAAAAGTGGCCAGTTCTAAAAACTTTCAGTGTCGCCCTCGTAGCAATATTAAATTATTTTTTAGTAAATATATGAAGAAAGAAATCTAATTAATCCATCTAAGATTAATTAGATTTCTTTCTTCATATACGGCTACTCATATTATCGTATAAGTGCAAAATGGTTATGATAGAGGCATTTTAAGAACACAAAATTGCTTGACCTTGACGTGTCGAGAGTAAAACTCACTCATAACGCTTTGCTTTATAAATCGTGCAATATCGTCAATAAGACAGCTGACTTGAGTAATACTGAGTCGCTCAATAAGCTGATTGACATACAAACACAAACAAATGCTTGCAAATTTTTAGCGACCTGTCGATGCCCAGAACCAGCGCAACCCCAAGCGCAGAGTAGTATATTGGTGGTCAGCAGAAATTGAACGGCACCGTCCGCTCTGCTTGCGCAGTCAGCGCCAGTTCACCTAAGCCCAAAGGGGAAGAGGAGGAAGAGAAGAGAGAAGAAGAAGAAGAAAAAAGAAAGAGATAAGTGTGTATGATAAATATCTTGTCTCTTTCTCGTTCTAGCTTAAAAAAATTCTGAAATGAAAAGTAGTAGAACTTTCGGGGTGCAAAGACCTTCGGGCCGCAAGGTTGTAAGCGGTCGCCCGATGGAAAGAATATGCAAACAACCGAAAGAAACAATTAAACAATTTAAATAGTAATTCTTTTACATTCCCTTTATATATTATTTTAAAATAAAGTTAATATTTCTGACAAAAGTAAATATTTATTAGTATATTATTAGTATACACCACTATATTTCCCGTGGTGGTAAGAGGCGACTGAGGAAAATGAAACAAGAGATGGGCAGCAGCATCTTTTGACAACTCAAAATATTAAAAAATTGAAGTTGCCCAACCGCCTGCAACTACGGCAAATATCCTCTTATCGGGCAATCTGTGAGAGAGCCGTATTATGTTGATAATTCTGTTTTACGTATCGTACATACATATACATAAACAATCACGCCTGTCACCCAGAGGGGTAGGCAGAGGCTATGGATTTAGGTACCGCTTAGCCCTAAATATCTGAAATGCAAATAGTATCCCATAAACGTTGACTCCGTTCTGCGGAAAATTCTACTCTCCATGTCCCCTCAGTTGCACTAACTTTTTGTACAAATCATTTACTCCCTTGTACTAAAACTCTGGAACGTGTTACCAAGCATTATACACGCAGCCACGAGTAAGGCATCGTTTAAAGGTTTGCTCTGGAATCATTTTCTCAGATTGCTGGTGTAGTTTGTGGTTTTCCCATTTTAATATAGCCTTCAAACTCCTACTTTTTCCTTTTCCTGTCTTTATTTATTTATTTTAAACGCATTACTTATGCTTGCGGCAGCTAAGGGAGGGTTGAAGTGGAAGGAGACGAAGACTTTCTCCCATATTACTTTTATTTTCTAACTTACAAGTTAACTTAACTATTGTGACGATGTGAGTACACAGGAATACTAGACTAAACTTCCAAACTGACTTAATTACTACTAGGCTGTCTTAACAATTAGACCCTGGGTTTTATACTATATTGAATATCCTTAAGTCACGTAAAAGACGTGCTGTTATTTGCTGAGTGGGCGGAGCTGTAAGGTAGGTGACTTCCTGATGGCACTATGTTGAATATTCTTGAAGCACGTGAGTGACTTGAGTCACGACGTGCTCTTATTTGCTTTAACAGGTGGTGACTTTCTGATGCCATATAAGATTCCGGTAGGGATAATATGTAACTCCTCCACCCTCAGCGCGGCGACTATTGCAGCACATTCAGCGAAAATATCGCCGGGACGTCTTCGGCTTCCAGGTCTCGGTAGGCATATATAAGCATATGTAACTCGTTTGAATCAGAAGCTATGTTTATGTATATGGAGTATAATGCAAATATTTATACGTATATATTTATTTATATTGTATTTATATGCATATCTTTGTGTATAATATCTTCTCTGTTTAAGCTGAAATTTTTCTACTTGGTAGAGCCATGCTGCAGCTATATTATGGTTGTAGCACGAATGGGTCGGCTCGACCGGGGAAGAACCACGCTCTCACAGAAATACAGCGTAAAATAGCAGCTTAACGCTGCTGTGTTTCGTATGGTGAGTGTAGAGAACCGGAGACCCTTTTTACTGGCAAAGAGGCATTCCATCTTAGTCCTCACGGGTGACAACGCATCTGCATCTTGAGTCTTTATTGAGATAGATATAGATGTCTATGGGTCACAGTAACCACTTACCATCAGGTGGACTGTGTGCTAGTTTGTCACCCGATCCTATAAAAAAAGCTGGAAGGAGACTAGTAGAGAATGCCGTGTTGCTAATATTTCCGCCTTTTTGTACTAGGTGCGCAAATAAAGCCTAAATAAATAAATGAATATTTTAGGCCAACTTTTCTATATATTTGTCATTGTCATTGGTCTCTTTTGGAAAGTGTTTGCCATAAAATGTGATTACGTAGCGGGTAAACCCTGAACCAAATTAATGTTTACTGCAAATTGAAGTTTCCATTGCTTTGACCGGTTTGTTTTGTATGCATTACTATATTGTGTGATATATAAAAAAGTAGTGAACTAAAATAATTTAACATAATAAATACTGAATATTCCGCATATAACTATCTAAGGAGAAATTCGTGTAAAAATGTTCAATAACGAAACTATAAGTTCGAAACGTAGACTAATTTTGATGTGAAGTGAAAAAATTACAATAAATTGTACAATTTTTTATTAGAAGTAAGAGTGACAAACGCGCACACAGTTCACCTGATAAGTGGATGCTGTAGCCCACAGGAACTAAAGCCTATCCTCGATTAGGGATCGAAATGCAGATACGTTGTCATCCCTGACAACTAAGATGGATTGTCTCGTTGCCGGTAGAATACATTAATATATGAATTATCAGGTAAGTTGGTTGCTGTAAATATAAATGCCATCAAAACATAATTTGTAAAAAACATAACATGAAAACCCAAGGTAATACACATTGTATTAAATTAGATTGCTTAGTGCGATTGACAAGTCAATTTATTTATTAAAAACAAAAGATTTTTGATATTGATATGGTCACTATAAGATTTTGTTAGGTTAGCTAATTAGTAATTACGTAATAATTTATAATTTTTTTTATATTTTATATTAATTAATTTATTTCAAATATAAAAGATTTTTAGTATTGATGTGGTCACTATAAGATGTTGTTATGTTAGCTAATTACGTAATAACTTAAGACAGAAGGACCCTTAAGTAGGGACTGAATAAATTAACCGATTTGGTATTACATGGATCTCTAACTTTTTACGGTAGAAGAACTGAGTTGCGAGACTTGGTTTTTTACAAGTTATGTTTTTGATGGCATCTCATTTCTTTTTGTAGAAAGTTATATCTAGGTACTTTTCTACATCTATTATTCCATTATATTATACATAATATATAGGTACACTGGTTCATTCACTGCAAATGTAACTTTGTAATCCTAAATATTTGTATGGGATTACAAATTATTTATGCAGTTGGGGTATCTCGAAAACTGGACTGAAATTGCAAAATATTTTAATTTTTCCTTAATTTATATACTAAACAATAGTTCTATTCCAAATTTGAAGCTTCTATGTCTGCTAGAAGTGCCTTAGAGTTTTGATGATCGGTCAGTCAGTGAGTGACAAAATTAAGAAACTTT
Organism: Parnassius glacialis; assembly: GCA_033319125.1. Classification (NCBI taxonomy): domain Eukaryota; kingdom Metazoa; phylum Arthropoda; class Insecta; order Lepidoptera; family Papilionidae; genus Parnassius; species Parnassius glacialis. The sequence goes on from JAVANC010000006.1 coordinate 28,834,627, forward strand.
GACTAGTTATAATTCTTAAACGACTGGTTCAAATTTAATGAAATTTGAAATGTGCTGAGTTATACAATACTGAATTTATACAATGCATACTTGGTTACTGTATGGCCTGAACTGCTTCGAGAAAAGGATGGTACGGCCGTGCCGCTTTTTTGCTCGACTTGGCGGGGGCACTGCAGTGCCCCCAGATTAGTTTTTGCTATTTAGGCGTTGCGTTAACGAAACGTTCACAATAGATTTATAAGTAGAGTATCCTATGAGGGAAAACTCGAAGTCCATGTCCACCAACTGTGAATGAAATGCCTAAAATACTAGGAAAATAATGACATATTTAAAAAAAATCTTCTATTTTTAAAGTTATTGTTTTAAATAACACAATAATTATTATTATATAACACATCACCTAAGAATTTAAAAGAAAAAAGGAGCCTCTTTCAAAAATAATTTAACGAAATGGTTACTGGAAAATTATTTCTTTATATTTAGAATGGAAAAATTAATTTAATGATTTATCTGCTCTACCTATAGATAGTTTTTTGTTTTACGAGGGTGGCACTGAAAATTTTGGGAATCAAGGAAGTGACACAACATTACTATTAAAAATGTATTTATTGCTTTTCGAAGTATCCTCCGCGAAATTTGACACATTTTTCCATACGATGGAACCAATCATTGAAGCAACCATTCCATTCGGAAGTTGGGGTCTCCAAAATGGCCGTTTTGTAGGCGTCCACAGCTTCTTCAGGTGATGAAAATCTCTGTCCACGCAATTTAATCTTTATTTTAGGGATCGTATAGAAATGATTAGGGCTTAAGTCGGGGCTGTACGGCGGATAGTCTAATAATTCTATGTTTTCTTGCTCTTTTGTTCTGTGTGCGGTGTGAGAACTCGCATTGTCGTGATGGAGGATGATGCGGCGGTTGCTGTTCTCTTTACGGAGTTCAGAAACGACCTGTGGCAAACAAATGCTAGCATACCATTCTGCATTAACCGTTCTTTGTCCCTCAAGAGGAATAGTCGTAACATGACCGGTTTTGGAGACAATCGTGGCCACCATTTTTTTGCAACACTCCGTGAACGAACAATTTTTGTTGGCTTTAACTCATTTTCGAACACCCAAGTTCGTGACTGGTTTTTTGTTTCGGGTTCGTACGCAAATATCCAGGATTCGTCACCTGATACGATGTTGTATACAGCATTTGAGGATCCTGCGTGGAATCTTTCGAGAGTTCTGACGCACCAAGTAACGCGAGCCGCTTTTTGCTCTTCACAGAGTGAATGCTGTATCCATGGGGAAAACAACTTTTTACACAATGTTCATACAAGATTATTTATATTTGACTCATGCCAATGTCCAAAGTTGCCTGAATTTCGCGGTATGTCACATGTCGATCTTCCTAAATCAGCTTACGCACAGCATCAACGTTTTCTTGGGTGACTGCAGTTTTTGGACGACCTTGACGGGGTCATCACTGACCTTGATACGTCCACCTTGAAATTCAGCAAACCAGCGATAAATTGTGGTTTTGGATGGGGCTTCATCACCAAATGCAGAAATCATCCAGTCAACACACTGTTTTTGTGTTAAACAACTTCGAAAGTCATAATAAATCATCGCTCTTGAATTTTGTCGAGTCAATTCCATTTTCTCAACGACTAAACAAGTTTGACAAAACCTTGTGACAAGACCGAGAATCTTTTTTTAAATAAATAAATAGTATTCGATTTTTAAAACCAAGGAGTTTTCAATTAAAAAGATTTTAATATGACAGGAACAGTGGAAATATTCCATTCCCGATACTTTTAGTGCAGCCTTAACTTTAGCAGCAGCTTTAACTGAAGACCTTGTCAAATGTGTTTTATGCAAATAAAGAATTTGTATATTTGTATTTGTATTTATAAAAGTTTAGACAGTATTAATTTTAGATTGATGTAGGTATGTCTATTATATTTATCATAATGAAAGCCTATGTGTTACGTAAATTAAATTACCTACCCTTATCCAGTTTTATAGCAATTCCTTTTAGAAGTTTTCAATATCAAACTTTGATCCACATTACGCAAAAATAATTTAAATTATCTGAATTCATGCAGAATTATACTTGAATTAAAATTTAATTAATCAAGGAAAATTTGATGACAGCAGACAACCATTTTCTCTGCTGAAATAAGGATATTTTGTTTTCTGATAAAACAATCAATACAACTAAATTAAAAAAAAGATATGCAAAGTAGGAAATATATTTCGATTATAGTTAGTAAGAAAAAATGTGTGTTGCAAAATCGGAGAAGGAGAGATCCTCATTAACAATTAACCTGTTCAGGACTTGCTAAGACTTATGATGAAATCGTTAAAACTGTCCTTCAATACAATTCTAGGATTAAGAACGTGTTACCTGTGTTTGGAGCGTCTCCACTTTAAAGTTCTTGAATTAGTTTGTTATATAAGAGAGGAGATCGGAATGTCAACTTTTTCACCTTCTTACTCATCATTATGTAAAAGTCCATTGCTATACACGGGTCTCTTTTTTTAAAGAGGATTTTTCATAATTTTTGCTGGTCTAAGAGCCAGTGAGCGGCAGACTTACGGTATTTCAATAAACTTTTTTTTCATTTAAACCCCTATACCTGAGGTACATGAAACTGGGACTCCTTAGTTTGACCGGCGGTTGATATATACACGTTATAGATGTTCAGGTGTGAAAGGTGTAAAAAAATTACCGAAAAAATACGTAAAAGAAATAAGTCTGCCGCTTTCAATAAAAGTTACTGAAAAATAACATTGGCAGACACATATGGCGGCCCAAGGTCATGGCAGCAACAAGTACAATTTTTCTTTATAATTTACGTTATTTTAGTAAAGCTGCAATTTACATATGTTGTTGATAATTTGACATATATATTTTGCACGGCAGACTTATATTGAGGTCCTATCACCCAGGCAGACAACAAACTTCAGTGGCGTCCATAAGCGCGTACTATAGCACTCGCTCTAATCCAGTCTATTTTTCTATTTTGTTAAGAGGAAGGGCTCATGTCTGAGTTTTATTTTACTCATAACAAAAGAACATCTGTCCTTGGTAACGGTTATATCAAATATTTTTAGTGTGTTTTTGTACTTTGATAAAGAAGTAAGAAGGAATCCCTGAAGTTTCCTCAGATTTCCGAAGGAAGCAGTTCATCAGGAGACGTTATTGCTATAAATATTTGGCGTTCATGTTTTTTTTGTAATACAGTAAAAAAGACATCAGTCCAAACAATTGGTTTTGTTTCAACAATCAATACAGCCCTTCACAAGTCCACTGCTGAACATAGGGCTCCCCCAAAGAATGCCATAAAGCACGGTCCTGAGCCACCTGCATCCATCCACTTCCTGCATATCTTACCAGGTCGTCACTCCATCTAGTGGTGGGACGCCCTACACTTCGCCTGCCAGTACGAGGCTGCCACTCGAGAACCTTTCTTCCCCATCGGTTGTCGGTTCTTCGAGCTAAATGGCCGGCCCATTGCCACTTCAGCTTACTAATCCGTTGGGCTATGTCGGTCACTCTGGTTCTACTGCGGATATCCTCATTTCTGAGTTTATCACGCAGAGAAACTCCAAGCATAGCCCTCTCCATAGCTCGCTGAGCGACCTTGAGCTTCCTTATCCGGCCAGCAGTGAAGGACCATGTCTCAGTTCCGTATGTCATCACTGGCAACACGCACTGGGTGTACAGTCTCGTTTTCAAGTTTTGAGGTATACCTGACGAGAAGATGTGCCGTAATTTCCCGAACGCTGCCCAACCGAGTTGAATCCGTCGATTGACCTCTCGGTCGAAGTTGGACTTACCTAGTCGGACTATTTGTCCCAGGTAAACATACTCATCAACAACTTCGAGCTTAGTGTTCCCAACAACTACCGGCATAGGTGTGACATGGACATTAAACATGATGTTTGTTTTGTCCATGTTCATCTTAAGACCTATCCGTTGGGAAACACTATTGAGGTCATTGAGCATAGTGCTTAGGTCCTCCAGCGATTCTGCCATAAGGACTATATCGTCGGCAAATCGAAGGTGAGTGATGTATTCGCCATTGATGTTGATACCGTATCCTTTCCAGTCTAGAAGCTTGAAAACGTCTTCCAATGCAGCGGTGAGGAGTTTCGGGGATATGACGCCCTGTCTTACACCTCTCTGCAGTTGGATAGGTTTCGTACTCTGGTTCTGCACTCGGATAGCCATCGTAGCTCTACTGTACAAACACTTCAGCACTTTGATATACCGACAGTCAACTTGGCACCGCTGAAGGGACTGCAGCACCGCCCAAATTTCGACGGAATCAAAGGCTTTCTCATAGTCCACATACGCCAGACATAGTGGCAAATTGTACTCCTCGGACTTCTGTACAATTTGTCGAAGGGTATGTATGTGGTCTATGGTGCTAAAGCCCTTTCGGAAACCGGCTTGTTCGGGAGGCTGGAAGTCGTCAAGTCTGCGCGCGAGACGATTCGTAATGACTCTCGAAAACAGCACGTAGACGCGGCTCAGAAGGGAAATCGGTCTGTAGTTCTTCAAGAGAGCGTTGTCACCTTTCTTGAAGAACAAGACCACCGCACTTCTGCTCCACGCCTCCGGTGTAATGCCACCATGGAGGACGGGATTAAAGAGCCTCTGAAGGACTTCAAGTACCGGTCTTCCACCCGCTTTCAGAAGCTCCGCTGTAATTCCATCCTCGCCTGGGGCCTTACCGTTTTTAAGGTGCTGGAGAGCCATTCTAATCTCGCTCAGACTGACGTCCAGGATATCTTCGGAATAGTGTCGGATGAGACTTGCTCTTGCATCGTTACTCACACTTGCGTGTGGCTCCAACGATGACGTGTACAGCTGCCCATAGAACCTCTCAATCTCACTCAAAATCTCAGGTGTCCCGGAAACGATGCTGCCACACTCTGTCTTCAGCTTTGACAGTTGGCTCTTTCTGGCAGACAGATCTCTGGAAAAGACTTTGGAGCCTTGGTTCCGCTCGATCGCTTCTTCAATACGAGCTGTATTGAAGTTGCGTAAGTCCCGCCGCATGCATTTGGAGATCTGTCTGTTCAGATGCCTGTATGCTGTCAAATCTGTTGAAGAATGTAGCTTCATCTCCCGTCTAACAGCCATGAGATTAAGAGTGTGATCGGAGAGTTTTTGTGTTCTTCTGCGGCGGGTCTTGCAGAACTTAGCTTCGACCGCATGGACAGTTTCCATGAGCTTGTCATTCATATCGTCCACTTCATTGCAGTCTTCTAGGCACTGAAAACGGTTTTTTAACTCGAGCTGAAAGGTTTCGGGATTTTGGAACAGAGCACGAGGGGGACGGAGCGTTGACTTCATTAGACGAGACTTCTCCAACTTAACGTTTAGGTTCAGTGTGCCTCTAACCATTCGATGATCGCTACCAGTTTTCACCCTCGCGATCACGGAGACATCACCGAACAGTTGTCGTCTGGTCGTCATAATGAAGTCAATCTCATTTTTTGTCGAACCGTCACCCTTCGAAATTATTACTACACATTTTCCCGTCAGATCATGGGGTGAGGACCATGTAAGGCATGAAGTCGATGGATGCAGGTGGCTCAGGACCGTGTTTTGTGGAATTCCAGGGGGAGGCCTATGTTCAGCTGTGGACTTGTGAACGACTTTAATGATGATGATAATGATGACTATTACTAAAGAACAGTTGAAAACAAGTATTTTAATTAATATAATAGGAATTTTTATTTAATCTAAAGACTGGATTAGAGTGAGTGCTGTAGTATGCGCTTATGGACACCACTGAAGTTAGTTGTCTGCCTGGGTGATGGATCGCAACATATGGCTATATTGAAAGAACGTAAATTACGAAGAATAAAATGAACTTGTCAACCTGTCTTCCATGACCTTGGGACCGCCATATGTGTCTGCCAATGTTATATTTCGGTAACTTTTATTGAATATTTCAAGATATCAAAACGGCAGATTTATTACTTTCACGTTTTTTGGGTCATATTTTTACATCTTTCACACCCTAGCGTCTCTATATCAACCACCGGTCAAACTATAAAGTCTCCATTTCATGTACCTCAGGTATAGCGGATTAACTGAAAAAGAAAAACGTGAAGCTTATTGAAATACCGTAAGTCTGCCGCTCACTGGCTCTTAAACTATACGCTTGGTAGGCGGACGCTTAATGATCGCTTTGCATTTTTGACGCTTTTCTCTGCCCTGTCCCTGCTGTCAAATCTCATAATATATTAAGCAAACTATTCAAATTGTTCCCTTGAAAGTTTTTTTTACTTGTTATATTTAAGGAGTATAATAATATGGATGATAATGAGCCCCGAGAATGATCGTCGCTACCAAATTGTATTAATTGTAGTTACCATTTATAGATATTTGTAGGATAATAATGATTACACATTTACCGTGTAGTGGCAGTGTTAGAATATCCACTACCTCATATCATTCCTTGGGTGTGATGGCGTGTTAATAATAACAATTAAAAAGAAAAATAATCTGCGGTTGCCAATCTGCTTGCTAAACGCTGCAAATATGGCAAATACTCCTCTATGAGGTAATCTATGGGGAAGCCTATGTTCAGCTGTGGACTTTTAGTAGGCTGTAACGGTAACGGAACCCCGAGAATGATCGTCGCTAACAAATTATATTAATTTTAGTTACTATTTATTGTTTATTGTACAATAATAGTTATTACAACGTTTATTTGGTATTTATATCCAGCTTTTGAACTGTGACAAGGACAAGGTGTGATTAGTAAGAAAGTGGATAAAAATCTATAAAAAATGATATATGAAAAATTATTAGTATAAGCGGATAAGATATTTATGAGATCAGCGAATTTAGGAGCTTCTTTTAGTATATAAAACTGCCATTATATTCCAAGTCATAAAGCGTCAAAAATAAAATCATCAAAGCTGTTTTTTTAAATAAAAATTGCGAATTCGCAGTATACACATTTTCTTAAAAAAATATAACAACAGCATAAAATAAATTTCTGTAGTAATATATTTTTAAAGTATTAAAGAAATATTTAAAGTAGTAAATAACATGTATCGAACGGCGACGCTTGGGTCATAAACATAACACCACAAACTATTCAAATGTTATTTCTAGGGACTACTTTTATGGTTTAACTTTTGACGTTAGTTTACAAAGTCGTGCATTAAAAATGTTTATTTTCATTTTGTTTATTCTTTACGGTAACGAATTGTAATCAGGTGTAAAGTAGAATATCATCATTACAGCCCTTCACAAGTCCACTGCTGAACATAGGCCTCCCCCAAGGAATGCCACAAAGCACGGTCCTGAGCCACCTGCATCCATCGACTTCCTGCATGTCTTACCAGGTCGTCACTCCATCTTGTGGGGGGACGCCCTACACTTCGCCTACCGGTACGAGGCTGCCACTCGAGAACCTTTCTTCCCCATCGGTTGTCGGTTCTTCGAGCTATATGGCCGGCCCACTGCCACTTCAGCTTACTAATCCGTTGGGCTATGTCGGTTACTCTGGTTCTACTGCGGATATCCTTATTCCTAAGTTTATCACGCAGAGAAACTCCGAGCATAGCCCTCTCCATAGCTCGCTGAGCGACCTTGAGCTTCCTCATACGGCCAGCAGTGAAGGACCACGTCTCAGTTCCGTAACTCATCACTGGCAACACGCACTGGTTGTACAATTTTGTTTTAAGGTTTTGAGGTATTTCTGACGAGAAGATGTGTCGTAGCTTCCCGAACGCTGCCCAGCCGAGTTGAATCCGTCGATTGACCTCTCGGTCGAAGTTGGACTTACCTAGTCGGACTATTTGTCCCAGGTAAACATACTCGTCAACAATACATTGAAAACAAAAACCAATGTCTGTTACGTATAGGAATGTAAATACAAAATACAAAATAATACTAGAAGGTTCTATCATCATCACCATTACATATTAAAAGTCCATTTAGAAGTACACCACAGAAAAGCGTAATTCATTAATTCGTGATTACATATACACATTACGTCATTACATCAAAGGTCTACTGCTGAACACAGGCCTTCCCATTAGAGCGCCTGATAGCCCAGTACCTTACCAGGCTTGGCGGTTGTATTGCCAAACGCAGAATTTTTGATTTATTAAGTTTTTATGAAAAGAATGCTTCTGCACATCTCCTACTTTAGTTTCCATATCTTGTACATTCTGACGGGATGATATGGAAAGTGGATTCTCTTACTCCACCACTTTAGTTAACGGGAAATAATAATTTTAATCACAACAAGAGGCGTGTGCTAATTATCACAATAGTTTCAGCCCAAAAATCAAAATTACCTACAAAACATTAATTTATCGAACAAAAATATTCTAACGGGAGGTTTTAACTTTTAAACCATGGTCAAAGTACATATGAAAAAGTATTGCAAGTAAAAGCTGCTGGGGTCAGTAACAGGCGCCAGTGCTGGCGCCGAGGACTACCTCGCACTGTTTACACGCAGTTAGTAGTCGTGGTAACTTCTTTAGGGTGTACGCACATTAGTGAAGTCAGTAGGCAAATATGAATTCACGGAAACGGCAGAATTTACAACGATTAAAATATTTGTTGAGAAAATGTTCCTATCTGCTGTTGAAAGAGTTGACGGAAATGTTAGAAGAAGAGATATGTAAAAAGAAACTTCTTTGGATAAGAAAATGGATAGACGATAAAAAATAAACTGGAGGTTCTGCTTTGTTGTTAAATCAATTGAGATATAAAAATCCTGCGGAATTCGAACTGGCTTTGAGAATAACGCCGAAGAATTTTGACGAATTGCTTTCATTTATAACAAGATAAATTCATGATGATGAATGTATCTTGATGTTGAAGAAATGCTTTGCCAGCCAAAATAAAACTCGAAATAACACTGACATTTTTGACCTCAGGAATGTCTTAAAACCATCTATTTCTCATTTAATAGCAGAAGTATGTTGCATTTAAAAAACAAATTAAGGTAAGATAGTTATTTATTAGGGCTAATAAAAAAATAAAAATCTAATAGAATCAAAACACTTCTAAGAATTTTCAAAAGCATGGTAAATTATGTTAGATTCATTGTTGTTTTCACGCTCAACTTCATCGTTATTCAAGGTTCTGTTACTGGCGGATGTAATGATTACTTGCTTGATTAATGGAAGTTCGCTCAGGGGATATAACCCTAAAGAGCTGCTGCTTGAGGCAGGCATCGCAGCAGGCTCAGTCCGATAAAATCCCAAAGAACTGCTGCTTGAGACAATTATGTGATTAGGCTCGGAGGGTTAAAATCCCAAGGAACTACATAACATAGTCATGAAAACGTAAACGCTTGTTTACGTTTCCATACGAATGTAAATTATATTATTAAATAAATAAAAGTATCATGCATGCTTTCAGTAATATAAAAAATGCGTTCATTTACCCTCATTTCCTACTCTATATATTTTTTAATTTTATGATACGACGCGATGTCACCCTACAATACTACGCCAGCGCCTGACCAAGCACTGACTTGGTCGTTTAGACAAGGTTAATACCGCTGGCGCCGGTAGCGGGGAGAGTGGACTGACTTCAAAATATTCAAGCAGGAATATTAAAGTCAGGACTGTCTCAATAGTGCTGTACTGACTCCAAATCAATTAACATTATTCCAGTAGCGGATTAGCACTGACTTGCCTCGAATTTGGAGCCAGTTAACTGACCCTGTGTAAATCAGCCATAATACTTGTCATAACAGTAGTGTGTAGAGCAAATCTTCATGTAGAAATGTGAAAATATTTGTGATGACTCCTCATTTATACAATAGACTAGTCAAGGCGAGCAATATTCAATAATTTATTAATAATGAATTAAGTAGAAAAGTTAAAGATTCTTCTGCATATCAATAATATGTTTCAAACTGGTAACATTCATTGCTATGCAGACGACAGCACTGGTGATGCTTTATACACCGGCCGTGCCAATATTTCTCGGGAAAACGTCGCCGAATACCGAAACAAACTTGTGTCTGAAGTCGAGACTTTGTTGAACAAAGTGTCGGACTGGGGGCGACTAAATTTAGTCCAGTTCAATTGCCAGAAGACACAAGATTGCGCGTTTATGACTAAAAATAACCCCTTTGTCTTATTTCCTCAGTTTGGAAGAGAAGGCCAAATTGGCCTCTAAAAAGCTTGGCGTGCTCAGCAGAGCGGGACAGTATTTCATGCCAGCATACTGCTCGCAACTTTACAAGGCGCAGGTACGGCCGCACATGGAATAGTGGGGCCGAAGTCGTGCTGAGATATGATAGGATTGTCTGAGGTCCGAAGAGAGGGGGAGGACACGATAATCCTCGAATCCGGCAACTTGTTCTATCACCGGGAGAGCGACCATCTATCCCAAGGAAGTGTCGGATTTATCGTTCACAAGTCTCTTGTTAACAACGTAGTAAAGATTGTGAGTGCGTCAACGAGGGTTGCATACCTTATACTCAGAACTACCAAACGGTATTCGTTGTAGGTCATATAGGTTTACGCACCAACCTCGGCACATCCCGATGGTGGAGGAAATGTATGATGATATCTCTAAAGCCATGTATTCTTCTAAAATCCACTATGCGTTGTTTATGGGAGACTTCAACGCAAAGCTAGGCACAAGAGAGAACAGTGAGCTAAACGTAGGGAAATTTGGTATTCCAGGCAACGGAACCCAAGAAGCCAGCAGCTGGCCGACTTCATGGAGAAAGAGGGACTCTTTATGATGAACTCTTTCTTCCAGAAGCGGCCTCATAGGAAGTGGACCTGGTCGAGCCCTGACGGTTCGACAAAACATGAGATTGACTTTATTATGACGACTAGACGGCAACTGTTCAGTGATGTCTCAGTGATACCGAGGGTGAAAACTGGTAGCGATTACCGAATGGTTAGAGGCACACTGAACCTAAATGTTAAGTTGCAGAGGTGTTGTCTAATGAAGTCAATGTTCCGTCCCCCTCATGCGCTAATTCAAGGTCCCGAAACCTTTCAGTCCGAGTTACAAGAACGTTTTCAGTGACTAGAAGATTGCAATGCAATGGAAGATATGAATAACAAACTTGAGGAAACTGTCCATGCGGTTCGAGCTAAGTTTTGCAAGACCAGCCGCGGATTTTTGTGTTCTGAGATCACACTCTTAATCTCATGGCTGTTAGATGGGAAATGAAGCTACAGTCTTCAGTAGTTTTGTCAACATACAGGCAATTGAACAAACAGATCTCCAAATGCATGCGGCGGGACTTACGCAACTTTAATACTGCTCGTATTGAAGAAGTGATTGAGTGGAACCAGGGCTTCGAAGTCTTTGAAGGAGATCTATCTGCTAGAAAGAGTCAACTGTTTCCGGAACACTGAGATTTTGAGTGAGATTGAGAGGTTCTATGGGCAGCTGTATACATCATAGTTGGAGCCACACGCAAGTATGAGTAACGATCCAAGGGCGAGTCTTATCCGACACTATTCCGATGATATCCCAGACGACAGTCTGAGCGAGATTAAAATGGCTCTCCAGCACCTTAAAAACGACAAGTCCCCGGGCGTGGATTGAATTACAGCGTTAATTCTGTCCTCCATGGTGGCACTACTCCACAACAACTTTGACCGAGAGGTCAATCGAAGCATTCAACTCGGCTGGGCAGCTTTCGGGAAATTACGATACGTCTTCTCGTCAGGTATACCTCAAAACTTGAAAACGAGACTATAGAACCAGTGCGTGTTGCCAGTGATGACTTATGGAACTGAGACGTGGCCCTTCACTGCTAGCAGTATGAGGAAGCTTAAGGCCGCTCAGCGAGCTATGGAGAGGGCTATGCTCGGGGTTTCGCTGCGTGATAAACTTAGAAATGAGGATATCTGCAATAGAACTAGTGTAACCGACATACCTCAACGGATTAGTAAGCAGAAGTGGCAGTGGGCTGGCCATATATCTCGAAGAACTGACAACTGATGGGGAAAAAAGGTTCTCGAATGGCAGCCTCGTACTGGTAGGCGAAGTGTAGAGCGACCCTCCACTAGATGGAGTAATGACCTGGTAAGACATGCAGGAAGTCAATGGATGCAGATGGCTCAGGACCGTGCTTTGTGGAATTCCTTGGGGGAGGCGTAGGTTCAGCAGTGGACTTGTGAAGGGTTGTAATGATGATGAATATGGTTTGGTGCTGCAAAATACCTCCACTCGGACTTTGGACTGTATGGAAAGGCATGCTAGTGACTTGTTCCGTGACCTGAATGTGGCGAAAATCAATCTTATCAATCTCGTGCAGAGTGCATTTATTTCGAGAATCAGAGAGTTTAGTTCTCCTAAAATTGTTTGTATTATTTGCTTGTGCCACATATTTTTGTTGCATAATATCTTAATAATAAAACAAGATCAGTTTTATTGTGAAAAAATATACCGCTGCTATGTTTATTTTGCTCTGTCTGCATTTATTTTACACGAAGCAAGAACGCTATTTGATTTGGCGAGCTCGATTTCAATCTGCCTGGCAGCATGTACAGTCGGTAACATTCCTGTCTACTTCGTATGAATTGAAGATAAACCGACACATATAAGTTTACAACTTTGCAAAATACATACATTTATAGCAATTTTATTTGAATATACATATGTTATACATGTTTTATATAAAATTAAAACTACGTAATCTTGTTATATCGTCTTATTTATAAAAATTAAATGATTGCTTATACAAATCTATGACATTATTTAGCAATAAGCGGGAACCTGTATTAAAACAGTGGCAATGCCTTCAGCTTCTATTGTTCTTTTTGTAAGCTTTACAAAATTCTCGGTACGGCTCACTGAGAACTACGTTTTATTTGCGTTAACTGGCTCCAAAGATTTGGTGAAGTTTTGTAATGTTTTACTTTTGTTCGGTATTGAGTGAATATTCAATAATAATTTATAAAACTTATGGCTATATAAATCATTTCTTTTTTTTATGGAATAAGGGTGACAAGCGAGCACACAGCCCACTTCATGGTACATGGATGCTGTGGCCCATAGAAATCCACATCTTTCCTCGTTATAAAATCAAAATCCAGATGTGTTCTCATCCCCGAGGACTAAGATGAAATGCTTCGCGTCCAGTAAAAAGGGTCTCGGTTCTCTACACTCATCATACGAAACACTGCTGTGCTGCTGCATTAGGCTGCTATTTTACGCTGGTATTCTGAGAGACCGTGGTCCTACCCCAGTCTAGTCGACCCATTCGTGCTACAACTATGATATAGCTGAAGCATGGCTCTACCACGTATAAAATAAAAGCGTAAAAAATAAAATAATGTATGGTAAGTTTAAATTTTTGGCGGTATTTAATTTTATTCCATTTGACATCGCTTAAAATGTTTTCCAATTGTAAACACCATGATCATCATAACAAAATAACATTTGCAACGTTTACTTTTGGTTGAGACTGAATGTTTGATTGTGATGTTTAATCCTGTTTTCGGCGCTGCCTTTTTACCTAACCCGCCCTTATCCACTTGTTGAGTATTTTACCTTCCTTCACACCACCTTCAGTTGGGTAGAATTTCTGGTTAGTCAGGAAATCCTTATACTTCTAATTTTTAATTTCTTTTATCGAGCTATATTGTTCCAAAGAAATTTCGTATTCGGAGTTTGAAAAGTAGGAGTGTACACGACTCTCACTTTTATTAATTTGTTGTGGTTGCTCTGATAACCTTGCCAGTATGACTACAAAACGTCAACTTTTCTTTAGGAAAATAATGTTTTGCGTTCTGACCCATGTTTCTAATATTGATGTCATCTTTTATTATTGAATCTAATTTTTAGAATAGATGCTACAATCTTGACCTGGTTGGCGTGTACGTTACCCATGTTGTTGCTATATAATTTGGTGCTGATGTTATGCTAACCAACCAGCTGAAACGTTGTTTCTAGACCTAGAAAAGCTACCTCTTAGCCAAGTCAAATGTTGTTAATCCGAGCGAGATGAACACTATGTTATGTCTATATTTTATTTCATAACATTTTTAAATGTTCTCTAGTTTTTACTCTCACCTTTTTTATAGAATAAGGGTGATAAACGAACACACAGTCCACATGATGGTAAGTAGATGCTGCGGCCTCGATTTATAATTGAGCATCAAACCCCCTAAGTTCGTTACAAGGATGCTATGGGTCCAGGTAATATGGGTCCGAAACAATTGTGTGCCCCACGTTAAATTTACTCGTCTAGCGCGTCAGGATAAATAAGGCAGGCTCTGTCCCGGAAGAATCAACCTTATCGGCCCCAGCAGCGGATCTAGTTCACAGATGGTAGGGACAACCGCTACAGCAGCGGTGTAGACCAGCCAGAGTCGCGAGAATAGGACGAGTGGCGTCTTGCCATACCAACACGATTTTCTGGCGATTATAAAAATCAGGTTAGCTGAGTGCCTAGCAGTAAGTTAACTCACAGTTGTCAATAAGCTGATTAAGATGAGGAGAATACAATATAAAATGTTATATCAAACTTATAATTAGCACTCATATGCACTAGTAGTTAACCGGTAGACCGCTACAAGTAATACGATGTTTTCAAACTAAATACGACAATCGGACAGCTGTTCATTTGAACCTGGAATTATTCAGTGTCGTTATATTAAATATCAACAAAAACCTTATTTTGAGAAAATAAAATTGTTTATTTTGTATATATTTGGGTAAAGTTTACAAAGTCTCGTAGATTTAAAAGCAGTAACAGAATGTTCTATGAGCTGTGGGAGTTAGCAACACGAAAAGTTAAATAGAAAAAGGCGGGCCTCGGAGAATACACTGTAATAGTTGCGGTTTTATTTACGACCCGTGCACAATAAATAAATGAATTATTGTAATATGTAATGAACATGTATTGAATAATCATCATACTCGTATGTAAAATTGTGTGGTACTTTCTGTGGTAACTATTAAAAGCTTTCACAACTGTATGAGTGCGAGCGTGCGTGCGTGCGTGCGGTATGCTTGCGTGCGTGCGTACGTTTTTGTGCGTGTGCGTGCGTGCTCGCGGCATGCGTGTTTGTGTGTGTCTGTGTGCACGTATGTTTGTGTGGTTGTGTTAACGTGCGACGGAAGCCAAATTTAGTAGTTTTGAGAATGTTTGTCTGTCTATCTGTCGATATCGATCGACGTTACGGCTTGGTGGATTCTCTTTCGCCGCCACTACAAGGCAAATATACATATTTCTACTCCTGTTCATGAATATAATCTCACGCTAACCGTGAATAGAATTACATTTATGAAATTTCGAAATTAACTTGAATGTAAAAAAATATAGCAACTTTTATGGTGCCAATTAATATTCAATGGGGCCAATGATATGAATCAAATATCACAAACAAACTTTATGAAGTATTTTAATAGTAGACCATGAAATTAAACATTATTTTGTCAAAACTACATTAACTTTAATTATAAATATATGTAAAAAGTAAAATGTAAATAACGCATTTATGATTCCAGGACAATTTACTATATCTATATATCTTCCGATGTGATATAACGGCACATAGGAAACCATGCCCGATATAAAAAGTGGTCGGTTTTCCTAGACGTATAATATTAATGCAATTCTAAAACAACTATCATAATAACGTGTTGCCGTAGCATGTGGCATATTATATTTAAGTCAAATCATGAAATACGGAAGGATGGACAAAAAAGTGATCCTATATGGACTTAGATTTTTTCTATTGTGTGCAAAAGAAAAAAAGTAAAGTCACAGCCTAAATACGTCCCACTGTTGGGCACAGGCCTCCTCTCCCTACTGACTGTTCAAGTGTATGTAAAATTTCAGCTCAATCTGTTACGTGGAACTGGTTAAAAATGCGGTTTCAATATTTAACACATACTAACAGATGAAGTTAAATTAAAGCTAGCAAAATATAATATCGTAAACGATTTTCAAAATAGTGGTATTAAGTAATGGTACCGAGAAAGAGATTTAAGATTTGTTGGAGGAAATTGCTCCATTTGGAATTTAAAAGCCTGTCATTATCACCGGGATATAATTCAGGCAGAAGTCTCCGTAAGGCCCCATAAATTGTGGCCTCGTGCGAATAGGGAGAACCAGATTTAAATAAATACTAGGTACTTCGTTCTTTTGGCACAGAGTCACAGATAAAAAAGTTTATAATTTTTTTTATACCATTGGAATGTGTTATTTGCAGCAAGCCCTTGTAACTACAAAACAATACACGATTTAAGTAAGTTAAAAGTCGTTAATAAACTATAAAAAGAATTCTCGTCAATTTGACTCGTGGATTGTGAAAACTGCGTGACCGTCACGTTTAGATACATTTGTACACACACACACACACATATATATATATTTAGATTTAGCTTAAGAAGTTTTCACTTCTGACAAGCAGTCCTACGTTTTTATTTTATGCATCCAATTAGCAGACATACAGAGTGCATGGACACATAAAGATTTTATGAAAGACTTATTTGAGGTTTTAATTTTTTTTGCGCGGGACCCTAATTCTTAATAAATAAATAAAGTAGCCTAAGTTACTCCTTGTGACATCAGCTATCTGCCAGTGAAAATCCCGACAAAATCGGTCCAGCCGTTTCGGAGATTAGCCGAAACAAACAGACAGACAGACGGACAGACAGACAGACAGACAAAAACTTTAAAAATTGTATTTTTGTTATTAATACCGTATATACTTTTATCTGCATTTAGTAAAAAGTTTAATTTTGACATTACAAACAGACTCTTCAATTTTATTTATTTGTATAGATTAGGTACTCAGTCCGCAGACTGAAATATTGACTCTTGATTTTCATTTAAATTTTTTTATTTAATTAAAAAAATTCTTCTTAGCTATCGTGTATATGGTTCGCATTTTAATAATCACAACTGTGTTTTCATTCTTTCATTCAATAGATAAAGTACTCAAAGCCGACTATGAAAATTTAATGACCATTAAGAGAAATTTACTTTAAGGCCAAGTAGAAATTTACTATTGAATGAAAATATTTCACTGTATTCATAAAAATAACACCCAAAATAAGGCCGATATACACCCACGGCTGGGCACAGGTCTTCTCTTATCTCTAATAGGTTTTTTGGACCAAGGAAAATCCGCTGCGCTATCCTAATGCATATTCACGGACCCATATGTTTTCGAAATGTATTAAATTACTAAACTATGAAGATTTCCTTCAGACTTCTTTAAAAATCAAACAACAGAATTTTATTGGTAACGTCGGGAATCGAACGCGGGTTACTTACTATATTCATAACGAAATTTAGTTTGATAAGTAAAGTAAAGCTTTTAAAAAGATAAAACCTTTTTACATGATTGCTTCTTCTGTGTGTCTCTAAAGTGCATGAACGTAATATTTGAAGTGGAGAATCTTCCTAAAGGTAAGAATTTTAGTGAGGAAAACATAAATTTTACGATGATGTTAGAGTATTTCATGACATTTCAAAATTTCGCGCCTAAAGGGTATATATAATACGTACTGATTTATTGTCAATCTTTTTTTTTGTTTTCTGTCTGTCTGTCCATCCGTATGTCACAGTTTCTTTATCGCTAGTAGATGAAATGATTACACAACAAGTTGATGGAAAGTGGATCTAGCTTTATAGCCCCAGAAAATATCCGGCCCCAGTCTACGCAGCATAAGAAGAGCCGAAGTAGGCGAAGGAAAATAGTCACAGAGACGAAACCATCTGCGACTGAGCTGCAGGCATCAAAGCGTACAATATCGGCCTCAGGATACAGGAAGGCAACTTTAAATACATAAACGATTGCCACAGTTATCTGCTTCCTTCGGAAAATCTTGATGGCCATACGATCCGGTAGAGATCATGTCATGTTCATCATAAAGCCCATAGTAATTCTCTTTCGGCAAAGTTATACTGATTACCCTAAGGAGATCTACATGAACTTTAAATAGTTGACGGGCGTTCCAAAGATGTTCGACTTGGCTGGCTGATCAACGCTGAGGGCGATGGCAATATAGATTGTACAGATAGATAGATAAACGTTGTTTAATGTTAAAATTTATTAAATTAAAGTTAAAATTAAATAAACGTAAAAACCCATAAAAATTGCCCATAAAAAGTAAAAAGTAAAGTTACAGCCTAAATACATCCCACTGCTGGGAACAGGCTTCCCCTCATTTCTGAGAGGGGTTTAAGGTAAGGAAGTGTCCGCCGCGTTGCCCCAATGTGTGTTAGCGAAATGTCAAATGTCTTCAAAATATTTTTTTTCTCATTTCTCAGACATGCAGGTTTCCTCACGATGTTTTCCTTCACCGTAACCTTAACAATTTCAGTGGTGCCGGCAGGGATCGAACCCGGGTTGCTCGCGTACTGTGAAATTTACAGCGAGCGCTAACCATCTGAGCTACCGCGGCTCTAAAAAAATACCCATAGACAGTAATTTTATTAATGTGTCAAGATTTAAAAATAATAATTGGAATAATTGGTTTGCTAGTATAGTACAATGTACCTATAATTTTGGTTATTTAAAGGAACTCCAGTTTATCTTTAACAATAAGAATGTGCAAATAAAACCCCTGCTAGGAATATTTGATAATTGGAAAATGATAAATCTAAAGAGAACAAAACGAGAAGCTTCAATGGGGCCCGATATATCTACAGCCATTATTCTGTAGCATATGCTATAAGAAAAATTGTGTTTTAGTTACTTTAATAGCGTACTAACTCATGGAATTTTGTTATGGGGTAACGCGACGGCTGATTTATAACTTAAATTGTAAAATTTAAAGAAATAATTATATTATTTTGGCATCTCAACATATTTATAAAAATGTATGTACATAAAAACATGAATAGCTTTGACAGTAAAGATGTTTATACTTTAAACTCTAGAAACAATAAGCTTATAAACTTATAATGTCCGATACTAGACTCCACAGAATGAATAATTAATTTATAGGTCAATGTATACGCTTATACAACAAATTCCCAGAAAAAATTCTGTTTGTCCATAAGCAAATTTAAAAGTTTTATTAAAGAAAAAAATTATAAAAAGTGTTATTAAATTATAAAGTATGAATGAAAATAACTCCAGGGAATAAAGTGATCGCCACCTTGCTGTTTCTGTCAAAATTCATATAAAAAAATTATACAAAATTATTGCAAAGTTATGTATGTTTAAAATATAAGTACTTATAATCCCGCTGGGTTTCTTGCTGGTTCTTCCCAGGACAAATGTAATTTCCGAACCAGTGGTAAATAAATAAAAAAATACTTTCTGTAAGTATTAAATAATCTATACTGAATAAAAAATATTCCATTCCATTCTTACTTATTTGTTTAATACGTCCGTTAACATCAGGTTATGGAATGCACTTCTAAGTTTAACAATGCTCGCTTACCCGTCACAACTTGTACAACATGTAAACTAGAGTACGAAGTAGTTAGCATGCTTATTTAGTAGAATTTATCTTATTGTGTATTTTAATATTGCATACAAATTCTAACTCATTTAAGAACTTCAATTTGCATAAAATCTATAGATAATGTAATAAATCTGTAGAAAATCGTAACTAATTCTAAACATTTAAAAAAAAATACAAGTCGCGATGAAATAATAAACGATGTTGAAGACAAATGAACAGTTTGTAGAATTTTTGTCTGTCTGTTGTATGTATATTCATAATTCACGCAAAAGCTACGAGACGAATTTCTGTGAAATGGTACTTAGGTAGCAAATGACCCTGGGCAACATATAAGCTACATTTTATCTAGATGGTTTATAAGCATAGAAATGCTTTTATACGTTAAAATTGGTTGAAAATCGCCTTCTATTATTTAAATTGTAAAATTAATAACAGTTCCATTTATCAATAGTGCCAAAATTAGGATTGCTTTTAGTTTCCTTAGTAATCTTTAGATAAATTAATTGGTATAAATTGATCTGCTTGAAATTGTACAAAGCTCTCACCATTCTAAAATATTAAACCATGTTTTATGGAAAAATTTTCAATTTTGACTTTCATTATTTAGATTTCATAATGCCATCTATGAAAATATTAAATTACTAGTTTTTTACCTGCGGCTTCTCTCGCGGGGGCTTCGGTTTAGGAACATCATTAACAATATTCCGTGCCAAAATTAGCAAAATTGGATCACTTGTAGAGTCACCTCGGTACCTATCTATATTCTCAGAGACTATTAGACCTAGAGGATAGAAATTTGGCATAGATATAATATGCCACAGAAACACTAATTATGTGAGCTTTAAAGAATTGCTTTAGTGTTTTACGTCTAGCAACACACACTACTTTTTTTAAATTGGGCATATCTTCCGATGTGTCCTCAAGAAAAATCAATTACCTTATAATCAGACATGCATTATTATACATTTTACCCTTTATTTTTATTCATAATTAAAGTAAATAACATAATAATGTTCATTACGTCATAATGTTTATTTGCGATATTTGATTCAAATCACAGGTTCCTTTCAATATAGATCATTTCATCATTCATCATTACAGCCCCTCACAAGTCCACTGCTGAACATAGGCCTCCCCCAAGGAATGCCACAAAGCACGGTCCCGAGCCACCTGCATCCATCGACTTCCTGCATGTCTTACCAGGTCGTCACTCCATCTTTTGGGGGGACGCCCTACACTTCGCCTACCGGTACGAGGCTGCCACTCGAGAACCTTTCTTCCCCATCGGTTGTCGGTTCTTCGAGCTATATGGCCGGCCCACTGCCACTTCAGCTTACTAATCCGTTGGGCTATGTCGGTCACTCTGGTTCTACTGCGGATATCCTCATTCCTAAGTTTATCACGCAGAGAAACTCCGAGCATAGCCCTCTCTATAGCTCGCTGAGCGACCTTGAGCTTCCTCATACGGCCAGCAGTGAAGGACCACGTCTCAGTTCCGTAAGTCATCACTGGCAACACGCACTGGTTGTACAATTTTGTTTTAAGGTTTTGAGGTATTTCTGACGAGAAGATGTGTCGTAGCTTCCCGAACGCTGCCCAGCCGAGTTGAATCCGTCGATCGACCTCTCGGTCGAAGTTGGACTTACCTAGTCGGACTATTTGTCCCAGGTAAACATACTCGTCAACAACTTCTAGCTTAGTGCTCCCAACAACTACCGGCATAGGTGTGACATGGGCATTAAACATAATCTTTGTTTTGTCCATGTTCATCTTAAGACCTATCCGTTGGGAGACACTATTGAGGTCATTGAGCATAGTGCTTAGTTCCTCCAGCGATCCTGCCATGAGGACTATATCGTCGGCAAATCGAAGGTGAGTGATGTACTCGCCATTGATGTTAATTCCGTATCCTTTCCAGTCCAGAAGCTTGAAAACGTCTTCCAATGCAGCGGTGAAGAGTTTCGGGGATATAACGTCACCCTGTCTTACACCTCTCTGCAATTGGATAGGTTTCGTACTCTGGTTCTGTACTCGGATAGCTATCGTAGCTCTACTGTACAAACACTTCAGCACTTCGATATACCGACATTCAACTTGACACCGCTGAAGGGACTGCAGCACCGCCCAAATTTCGACGGAATCAAAGGCTTTCTCATAGTCCACATACGCCAGACATAGTGGCAAATTGTACTCTTCAGACTTCTGTACAATTTGCCGTAGGGTATGTATGTGGTCTATGGTGCTAAAGCCCTTTCGGAAACCGGCTTGTTCGGGAGGCTGGAAGTTGCCAAGTCTGCGCGCGAGACGATTCGTAATGACTCTCGAAAACAGCACGTAGACGCGGCTCAGAAGGGAAATCGGTCTGTAGTTCTTCAAGAGAGCGTTGTCACCTTTCTTGAAGAACAAGACCACCGCACTTCTGCTCCACGTCTCCGGTGTAATGCCACCATGGAGGACGGAATTAAAGAGCTTCTGAAAGACTTCAAGTACCGGTCTTCCACCCGCTTTCAGAAGCTCCGCTGTAATTCCATCCTCGCCTGGGGCCTTACAGTTTTTAAGGTGCTGGAGAGCCATACTAATCTCGCTCAGACTGACGTCCGGGATATCTTCGGAATACTGTGTGAGACTCGCTCTTGGATCGTTACTCACACTTCCGTGTGGCTCCAACGATGACGTGTACAGCTGCCCATAGAACCTCTCAATCTCACTCAAAATCTCAGGTGTCCCGGAAACGATGCTGCCACATTCTGTCTTCAGCTTTGACAGTTGGCTGTTTCTGGCAGACAGATCTCTGGCAAAGACTTTGGAGCCTTGGTTCCGCTCGATCGCTTCTTTAATACGAGCTGTATTGAAGTTGCGTAAGTCTCGCCGCATGCATTTGGAGATCTGTCTGTTCAGATTCCTGTATGCTGTCAAGTCTGTTGAAGAATGTAGCCTCATCTCCCGTCTAACAGCTATGAGATTAAGAGTGTGATCGGAGAGTTTCTGTGTTCTTCTGCGGTGGGTCTTGCAGAACTTAGCTCCGACCGCATGGACAGTTTCCACGAGCTTGTCATTCATATCGTCCACTTCATTGCAATCTTCTAGGCACTGAAAACGGTTTTGTAACTCGAGCTGAAAGGTTTCGAACTTTGGATTAGAGCACGAGGGGGACGGAGCGTTGACTTCATCAGACGAGACCTCTCCAACTTAACATTTAGGTTCAGTGTGCCTCCAACCATTCGGTGATCGCTGCCGGTTTTCACCCTCGCGATCACTGAGACATCACTGAACAGTTGTCGTCTGATCGTCATAATGAAGTCAATCTCATTTTTTGTCGAACCGTCGGGGCTCGACCAGGTCCACTTCCTGTGGGGCCGCTTCTTGAAGAAAGAGTTCATCATAAAGAGTCCCTCTTTTTCCATGAAGTCGGCCAGCTGCTGGCCCCTTGGGTTCCGTTGCCCTATTCCAAATTTCCCTACTTTCAGCTCACTGTACTCTCTTGTGCCTAGTTTTGCATTGAAGTCTCCCATTAACACCGTATATTGGGTTTTGGAGGAATGCATGGCTCTAGAGATATCCTCATACATTTCCTCCACCTCCTCATCGGGGTGTGCCGAAGTTGGTGCGTAAACCTGTATGACCTTCAGCGAATACCGTTTGGTGATTCTGAGTATAAGGTACGCAACCCTCGTCGACACACTCCCGATCTTTACAACGTTGTTAACGAGAGACTTGTGGACGATAAATCCGACACCTCCTTGGGACAGATGGTCGCCCTCCCGGTGATAGAGCAAGTTGCCGGATTCGAGGATTACCGTGTCCTCCCCCTCTCTTCGGACTTCGGATAATCGTATAATATGCCAGCGCAACTTGTCTATCTTTTCTTCCAGCTCCACGATCTTCTCGTCAGTCCTCAGGGTGCGTGCGTTGTATGTTGCCAGGTCGAGTCGTCGTAGGTGGCAACCGAACCTCCACCGGAGATTCTTAGCACCCCCTGCCCCGCCGATACCATGGTCGCCACCGTAGCCAGGAATAGCGGGGCCGCCGGGGACTGGGGGCCGTCTGTGTGTTGTTTTGATCATTGGGGGGTATTTGCCATAGTTGCCACGCTTGGCGAGCGGGTTGGCAACCGCAGTTTTTTTATTGTAATTTTGGCTATTATCAGGAAGATGCTGCTGCCCATCTCCCGCCTGTTTCCCTTTGTCGCCTTTTACGACACCCAAGGGAGGATATGGGGTAGTGGATATTCTTGACCGCCACTACACGGCATACATACTACGGCAGAATATAGATCGGCACCATAAAATAGGTGCTGATATTTTTTTACGTTCGAGTAAACTTCAAAATTTCATAAATGTAATATTATTGTCTATCATGAACTATTCATGAACGGTAATAGCAATATGTATATTCGCCTTGTAGTGGTGGCGAAGAGATTGCAGTGCCCCATATCACCCCGGAGGGAAACTGAAACAGGAGGTGAGCAGCAACGTCTTCTTGATAACAGCTCAAAATTATAAAATGCGGCAGTTGCCATCCCGCCTGCCAAGCTTGGCAACTGCAGTAAATATTCAGGCTATTTGAAAATGTATGGCAGAAGCCTATGATCAGCAGTGGACTTTTGATGGGTTGTAAAGCTGACTATGATGCGTTCTACTCATCTTCGCTGTCATTAATTCTTACGATAGAAGTAAGTAGATCGGTTCGATATCAGAACAATAATATAATGATAGTTCAGCTACCAGCTTTGACTTTCAAAATTCTATCAATGCAGTTCTACTCATAAATAAAATTAAAATAAACCTATGTTTAAGTAAAATTTTCTTTCTTTGATATTTATGTGGGAACGATAAATAAAATTATCTCGAAGGAACTTGACTTATTTAATTAATTAACATAATTCGTCTTAAAATCTGCACGCGTCTCTTCGTTCGCTTTTCCGCCATTAACCCCCTTCCATTCCCTCTTGCTCACACGTTTATCCATCTCGTTCACTCATCTTCGTTCGTAAACTTTATATTAATACCTTTTCACAAGAGTCTGTTCATTTACATATGCTCAATTATATACTCAACATTATCGCCTTCTCGCAAACGTCAAAAAAGTAATTGCTCAGTTTTGATTCCTGAGCTGAACCAAATATTTCATCATAAATACAATAATATAATAATATATATAATAATAACAATATAATACCACAGAATTCTTACTCGGGCAGTATAACGATATGAAGAATTCTCAGACCTATAATATAGTTATACAGACCGATGGCACAGTAGACCATTTTTGGTATATTCTGGCGTAATACTCAGTCGTGGCAATATTTACAATATAATGCTAGACTCACAAGTGGATACTGTTGTCTTAGATGCGGAGTACAGTAATTTCTAAAGCTCACACTAGTACAGGCAAATTAAAAAAAATTACGTAGTAGAGTCATGCTGCAGCTATTTTATGGTTGTAGCACGAATGGGTCGGCTCGACCGGGGTGGGACCACGCTCTCACAGTATACCAGCGTAAAAACTGCAGCTTAATGCTGCTGTCTTTCGTATGGTGAGTGTAGAGAACCGGAGACCCTTTTTACTGAAAATGGGGCACTCCATCTTAGTCCTCAGGGGTGACAACGCATCTGCATTTTGACTGTTAATCAAGGATAAATGTAGATGTCTATGGGCCACAGCATCCACTTACCATCAGGTGGACTATGTGCTCGTTTGTTACCCTTATTCTATAAAAAAAACAAATTCTAAAAATGTAACGACTGGAATTGATAAATGTAATGACTTGATTTTAAAGATATGTATAACCACATTAAATTATATTACAAACACCAGAGACATTGCAGCTGCGTTCCAACTTTTGAGAAAGGATAAACTCTTTTTTTAAGCACACTTATTTGTAAACTCTTGTTTTTATGTTTTGAGGATATAGTATGTAACAAGAAGATGTGTCCTAATTTCCCGAAGGCTGCCTAGCCGAGTTCGATCCGTCGGTTGACCTTTCGATCGAAGTTGGACTCACCAAGTTGGACAATTTGCCCTAGATAAACATACTCGTCAACAACTTCGTACGTAGTGTTCTCAACAACTATATAGGTGTGGCATGCACGTTACACATGACTTAGTCTTGCCAATGTTCATTTAGACCTATCCATTGGCAGACATTATTGTTAATTTTGTCATCTATTGTGAATAGCTATTACTCTGGTTTTGTACTCGGATAGCCACCGTAGCCTTAGTGTACAAACACTTTAGCACTTTGATCTGTACTTATTTTAAGAATTTTATATACTGATAGTTAATCTGGCAGCACTTCAGGGACTGCAGCACCATCCAATAACACAATACATTCAATTTTTAATTAAATGTTTATTTTTAAATATAGTATTATAAATGATATAAATTGATATTTGTAACTAACAATTTTTAGGATCATAACGAAACATCCCTTTCTATTTTTAAATATAAAGTAATTGAACAACAGGTACGTAACTAAAAACTGAAGTGAATATTACAATAACTACGAATTTAATTTGTTTTCGTAACGTTTTACACGAAACAAGGGTTTGGAATTCATTCAAGTGGGATCCTATGTTCGGTCAAGCGAATGAGATAATACCCTTGTTTGCCCTTCCTTATGAAATTTTCTGACAACCATGCGTGTTTCCTATTCTATA
Source organism: Parnassius glacialis (assembly GCA_033319125.1). NCBI lineage: Eukaryota > Metazoa > Arthropoda > Insecta > Lepidoptera > Papilionidae > Parnassius > Parnassius glacialis. The sequence goes on from JAVANC010000006.1 coordinate 28,860,687, forward strand.
CTATATACGTTCCCTATTAAAATTTTGTGACCATTTGCTTTTAGGTACTGTAAACGTAACATGATATTACTTTGTTATTTCATAAACGGTGTCAAAAGTATATATAAAAGTATATTAGTTGTTTACTTTTGTATATACTGTCAATTATCTATCAGTTAGCTCTCGAGTGGAGACCTCGTGTTGGTAAACGAAGTGTATATAAATTTTATACTATATGGTTGCATTGTAATCTAAAGGAAGCAAACACCGCTTACGACACCCACGGGACGGGACACAGAATCAATTTACTTTAACCTTTTTTTTTCAATTAGCCTTTTGGTGTTGCTATAAATAAATTCATTTATTTCAGCCCTTAACAAGTTCACTGCTAAACATAGACCTCCCCCAACGGATGCCACAAATCACTTTCCTAATCCACTTACGTCTATCGACTTCTTGTATGACTCAGCAGGCAATGGAGTGACCATTTAGTGGGGGGGGGGGCGTCCTACTCTCCACTTGCCGGTACAAGAATATCTCTTTAGAAACTTCCCCATCGCTAGTTATTTCGTCAAGCTATAAGGTCGGATCATTGCCACTTTAGTAACAGATTCGTGTTTTACTATTCGGCACGCTATGTTCAGAAAACTTCTTAACTTTATTATAAATTTAATTGAACACGAGATGGTGCCTTGACGTCATCAAGAGATTTGATGTTCATGTAACTGCTATCTTTTCATCATTCAAAGTGCTGGAACAATCTCTTACCGCCATTTCTAAACCAGCACAGTTTTTATCACTGAAAAGTAGTAAAGTATGTTTAGTGTATTGAGGTAGTGTACACCTGGCCGCTGACATCTTATAACTAATTAAATTAAATCACAACCCAAGCACACAATTGCATGACTTCAAGTAACTAACGGGTTTTTCAACAAGAACTTTGTTTTTCAATTGGGGCAACACCAAAAACATGACAGTTTTGACATTTAGTTTTTTGACCTATTCGTAGTAAATGCTTTGGCAATTGCTACAATGAATTCAATTTCGCTCGAAAATCGCATTAAAATAATTAAAATCCACTATGAAAATGGTGGTTCTGTTAAAGTTACGTTTCGTAAAATTCGTGATATTTTCGGACAACATAATCGTCCTTCTGAGACCGCTATTAAGAATTTGGTCGCTAAATTTGAATCGACAGGCTCGGTACAAAATGCGCCAACACCAACGCGTGTTCGACCGGGTCGTTCAACCGAAAACATCGCAGCCGTGAGCCACAGTGTTGAAGAAGATCCAAATTTGTCAATTCCTCGACGTTCTCAACAATTGGGGTTATCCAAAACCACCATATGGCGAATTTTGCGTAAGGATTTGGCTTTGAAGCCTTACAAGGTTCAACTGGTGCAGGAATTGAAGCTGACCGACCATTCACATCGCCGTAGATTCGCTCAATTCATTCAGGAAGAGCCCGCTGGTTTTTCTGAAAAAATCATTTTTTCAGACGAAGCCCATTTTCACTTGTCAGGGTATCTCAACAAGCAAAATTGCCGCATTTGGGCTTCTGAAAATCCTAAAGCGATTATTGAGAAGCCTTTGCATGCTCAACGTGTCACTGTATGGTGCGCTATGTGGTCTGGAGGCGTGATTGGGCCGTGTTTTTTCGAAGATGAGGCTGGAAATGCGGTAACGGTCAATGGATCACGCTATCGCGAGTTGTTAACATCTCAATTTTGGCCTATTATTGATGACATCGATATCACAAATATGTGGTTTCAACAGGACGGTGCCACATGTCACACAGCCAACGAAACGATCAATTTATTGCAAACCAAATTTCCCGATCGCATAATTTCACGAAATTCAGCTGTTAAATGGCCAGCCAGATCGTGTGATTTAACACCACTGGATTATTTTTTGTGGGGCTATGTTAAAGACAGAGTCTATACGGAGCCAATCGAATCGATCGCGGCCTTAAAACTCAAAATCCGTGACGTGATTTACGAAATAGACCCGCCATTTTGCCAAAAAGTGATTAAAAACTTTGATGAAAGATTCGACATCTGTCAGCGTGGTCGTGGTGGACATTTGCCAGATATTATTTTTTATTCATAATTGCCAAACTTTTCTCTTCGTAATACAATAAAAATTTGAATCATCTTCATCTAAACTCTTTGTTTTATTTTGTTTTAGAAAACAAAGTTGAAAAACCCTCTATACGTTCATACCGCGTAGATCGGACCAGAAATTAATAAATTTAACCTGAAGGTAGCCGTGGTCAAACACCTCAGTTCCTCCTATAACTGTGGTTGCTGTAAAGTGCTCGAAACGTCGGAAATATAAAATAAGTAAAATATACGCTCAAATTTTCTGCCGACTTCCAAAAAGGAGACGCTACTCAATTCGAGTGTATGTTTTTTTTATGTGTGTTACCTCATAACTTTGTACTGGGGGAACCGATTTCGATGATTCTTTTTTTATATGAAAGCTGATAGTTTTCGTGTAGTCTCGTATGAATTTGATCAAGGTCAGACCAATGGTTATTGAGTTATTCTTAAATAACTTATATTGAAGTCGGCTGTACACAATTTAAAATTTTAAATTATCTAATATAAATTTGAGCGTAAAAAAATATTCGACCAAATGCGTAAAAACTAGTTTTATTTAAAAGTAAACATAAAAAAAATGATTACATCAGAAAAGCGTAACGAAAGCTTATACACGCAGTGCACGTTATTGCAAAAAAAAGGGAGTGGATTTATAAGAAACAGACATTGAAGGGGTAAATTGGGTAGGATTTAGTTAGGTTAATCTCAATCACAGACCGATTGTCGTTTACTTACTCTGTAAGGCTCGTCGAGATGGCTTTCTGAAAGCAATTAAAACTCCCAAGACCTAAGTGTCTTATGTTAAGAAGACATGACCAATATAGGCATCGTCGGGCCAGCTCGTAAAATATTCTTAAACGAACGCCTCATGCGATTTACACGTTTGTTATTTCGTGAAACTAGAGAATGAGACAAATCTATCGGCTACTGTTTATTTATTTTATGAAGGAGGAGGCAAACGAGCATGCGGTTCAGTTGATGATAAGTTATCACCGTCGCCCATGAACATTGCACCACCAGGGGAATTGTAGGTGCGTTGTCGACATTTAAGGTAGGAGTAGGCTTTTCTTGAAAGTCCCTAAGTCGTATCGGTACGGAATAACCGCTGACAACAGTACATTCCACAGTTTGGTTGTGCGAGGCAGAAAATCCCGCGTAAATCGAACAGCAGTGGATCGCCAGTCATCGAGATAATGAGTATGGAATTTTGAGTTCTGTCGCAGGGTACGATGGTAGAATTCAGTAGCTGGAATTAAACTGAACAATTCCATTGAGCACTCCTCGTGATATATGCGGTAGAAGTTGCATAGAGATGCAACGCCTCTTTGCAAAGCCAGTGGATCAAGCCGATCGGAAAGAACTTGATCGTTGACGATTCGGGCCGCTCCCCGTAAAATGCTGGGTGAAATATTAATACTGCTGGGTCAACGGAGGACGCATATTCAATTGAAAGGTTATGGATCTCCTGCGCTTAGCGTCGCAACTCGTGAAGAACTTGAGAAACGCTTCAGTGAAATAAATCCTTGACCCCAGAATGCTGCCGGAAGTGGAGTTGGATCCCTTCAATTTTGAAGCTACTTAGTAGTACTTAGTAGTGATATTTATAGTAGTCTATGGTTAGATCTTTACGGAAAAAAGGTCGGCTGCCCTGCATTAACGACAACGATTGACGATTTTCTGCCGACTTCCAAAAAGGAGACGGTACTCAATTCGACTGTATTTTTCTATGTGTGTTACCTCATAACTTTTTACTGGGTAAACCGATTTCGATGATTCTTTATTTATATGAAAGCTGATATATCTCGTGTAGTCCCATATGAATTTAATCTAGGTCAGACCAATAGTTTTTGAGTTATTCCTAATAACTTATATTGAAGTCGGCTGTACAAAATTTTTAATTTTATATTATAATTATTCACTAAACTCAATCGAAAAAAGAAAAACTCCAGTTTTAAATTTAAATTTGTAAGTGTACCAGGTACTAATAAACAGAGTTTATTAGCTAACTCCTGTAATTAAAGTTTATCATTTACCTAACCCGTTAACGTTATAGCCTATGGAAGTTTACTGCTGAACATAGGCCACCCCATACATTGCCTCATTTGCCATAGTTGCCGCGCTTGGTAAGCGAGTTGGCAACCGCACTTTTTTTATTTTTAGTCATTTTGAGGAAGAGGCTGCTGACCATCTGATTTGTTTCCCTCTTACGACACACACGGGATGAAATGGGGTAGTGGATATTATAACACCGCCAATAAATGGTAATAATAATTTACCTAACAATACATAAAAACTTTAAGCGCTATTGTATAAAAGAGCTTACTAAAGTTTATGCGTGGTAGAGCCATGCTGCAGCTATATTAGTAGTATAGTTGTAGCACGAATGAGTCTGCCCGACCGGGGAAAGACCACGCTCTCTCAGAATAGCAGCGTAAAATAGCAGCTGCTGTGTTTCGTATGGTGTGTGTAGAGAATCAGAGACCTTTTTACTGTAAAAGAGGTATTCCATCTTAGTCTTCACGGGTGATAACGTATCTGAAATTTGATTCTTTATTGTGGATTCTATGGGTCACAGTAATTGTAAAAAATTTAAATTTAAATATTTTGTATTTATTTGTAAAATTGTTTTCAACCGACATCTACATACCTAAATTATACAACCATGACTAACCTTTTAAGACTCATTTTTTATTCGTCAGATAAAAGATAAATAAATTATTACCTGACAAATATAAAATTTTAAAATAGTTGAATTATTTCATTCAAACAAAGAAAGAAATAATATCGGTCTGAATGTTATTAAAAAAAAAACCATTTTTTGTAATCTTCATTTTTTTTTGCACTATTACTTATCACTCACAATTCTATTCATTAATTTAAATAATCGTCATTTTTTTCCTCTTCCCTCCCGGACCGCTCTCAGAGTGGTCTGCACTGCCACCGCTAATTTTCTTAGTTTTAATAATAATTTAAAACTAGTAAAATCGAACGTAATAGGTACTAGGAACGTAATACGTAGAGGACCTGCAGCGTGTAAGTCGTAAATCCACTATCAAACTCAAAAACGTTCCTCTAATTACTAACGAATAAAAGAAGATCTCACAAAAATTATAACGTGCCTCTCAAAGAGCATTAACTGCAACGTTAGAAAGGAAGACATCAAGGATATTTACAGAATGCGTGGCAAGAAAAATCCTGATAAAAGGTCAGCCGTCGTGGTCGAACTCTCGTCAACATTACTAAAGTCAGATATCTTAAAGATGTGCAAACTCTTTAACATTAAAAATAAAGAATAAACACGAGCCAAGCACTTAGGAGCCACCAAAAACGAAGAAACCCCCATCAGTCAGAACAATTAACTGCTCGAGGTGCTCGTATACACTTCATTGCCCGTGATTTCGCAAGATCCGAAGAATATAAGTTCTGCTGGACCGCATTTGGACGTGTGTATCTCCGGAAGGATGAAAACTCACATATCATTCTTGTTAGCAGCGAATGACAGGTACACAATCTAAAATTGATAAAATGACTAGATCTTATTACTTATTTGTTAGTTATATCTTTTGTTTTATCACGTGTATCTGTTTTTAGTTAAAAAAAAACTTTAATGCAAACCTAAATTCTCACACACAAAGCACACATCACACACTCGCATACACATATATAAATCTAATAATTACACACAATCACCCTAAAACTACGCCCATAAATTCACCTTCCAATCGTCTTTTGAACATTAAAACCTGCAATTATTTGCAGTTTACAGAAAAACTTAATCTTATAGCACCATCATCACATTCAAAAGCGACAGATAAAGTAACACAGTTTCCTTCTTGTCACGAAACATGAACAACGTTCTTACAAATATGAATGAAATAGACAACACAGAAATAGCCTCTGCCTTTGTTTGTCGTACTGATGATCTGCCTACACCGATGCCAGTTCACGTATCTGACTTTGTTATAGTGTCACAGAACATTCGGTGCATTTACGCTAATTTAGCTGACTTTCAAATAAACCTGTGCGACTTTAAAACAAAAGTAGATTTAATTATTCTTACTGAATGTAGACTCCACCTTTCACTCCATATTCCGCAAATTAATTCATTTATTTCATTTAATACAACTAAAAACTTAAATCATGCTGATGGAGTGGTTGCTTTTATTAGAGATACAATCGCGGCTTCAATAAAATAAATAAAACTTACCCATGCGTCATGCTTACAAAAAGAATCTAAAATTAAATCCAGAAAACGAGATTTTCTAAATCACATATAAACGTTACTGTAATTTTTGTAATTGCTTCATTAAAAAACTAAAACGTAACTATGACAAAAAGCAACTAGAACTAGCTATCAGAAATCCAAAAAAATTATGGCAGATGATCGACAGTCTTACTCAACGCAAACCAGCCAAAGTTCAAAAAGTGGATCTTCTGAAACTAACTTTATCCCCCCAGAAATCTGTTGACACTGTTAACAACTACTTTGCTACGGTAGAGCAACAGTTACCAGAAGGCAATATTAAAAACACAACGCAAGAAGCTACTAATACTAATATCATAACAAATACTCAAGTTACATCTTTTGCTATTTTTGACACTGACCGTGAAGAGATATATAGTCTGCTCATGTCCATGAAATCAGATAGTGCCCCTGGTTATGAGAATACCAGTTGATTTTCTAAAAAGTGCCCATAAAGAGGTTATACCAATTCTTGTTCACCTAGCTAACCTTTGTTTTGAACAAGGCGTCTTCCTGTTAGTTCTTAAACAGACTATTATCACACCTGTATATAAAGGTGGTGACAAGTTTAATCCTTCAAACTATAGGCTGATATCAGTAATATCTGTAATAGCAAAGATACTTGCATAATTAATAAATATTAGATTAATAAAGTTATTTTCAAAATTTAACATACTTTCAACATCACAATTCGGCTTCCGTCAGAATTTATCTACGGAAGACGCAATTATAGCACTGACTTCCCGTACGATAAACTATGTGGATTCCGGAAGAAAATGTCTAGCTGTCTTCTTAGTTTTAAAAAAGGCGTTCGACATAGTTTCCGTCCTTATTTTAGTACAAAACCTTCACAATCTTGGTGTTAGAGGTATTCCGCTAAAAATTCTTGGTGACTATCTCAGCAATCGTAAAACTCGTGTCAAAATCGGCTCAATCACTAGTTCTGAGGCTACTGTCACTTATGGTGTCCCACAGGGCAGTGTGTTGGGTCCCACTTTGTTCTTGGTCTACATCAATAGCTTGTGTAATATGCAGATAGAGGGTGGTGACATCCTCTCATATACGGACGATACAGCTACTAATGATTGGAAGCAACTTAAACCTTTCGCTGTCCCGTGCACTACATATAGGTTTTTACTATTGTCTTATATTGTGTCTTGAAACCGGACAGTGAAAGTGTTAAAAATCGTGTGGAGACTGGCTTACTAAAATTAGCATCCTGGTTAAACAAAAACCTACTCACTTTAAATTTACTTAAAACTAACTATATATGGTTTACCAAATACAACAACGCTCAGCCTCCAGATAACTTTATTATTAAGCTACATTATTGCAATAATCACTCGGTCTCGGATTGCTATTGTCCTGAGTTAAAAAAGGTTTTTAATACGAGATACCTTGGCGTAATGTTGGATCAGCGATTGTCCTGGCATCAGCATATAGAGCAACTCACAAGCAGAGTTAGGAAATTAATCTGGTCATTTAAGACCCTGCGACACGTGGCTCGACTGGACCTTGTACGTAAAATCTACCGCGCACTTGCCGAATCAGTTATTACCTACTGCATATCAGTTTGGGGAGGTGCGATAAAAACTAGTTTCTTAAATCTGGAAAAAGCACAAAGGGCTCTTCTGAAAGTAATGTTCTTCTTATCATATAGATCCCCAACTTATATCTGAAAAGTGGTATCTTATCTCTAAGAAAGTTGTACCTATTGCGCATTGCCATAAGAAAGCACAAGTCGATTACCTATGACCCAAAAGAAAGCAATCGTAGGACGATCGTTAATGTTGTTCCGTAGCCCCGGGTTAGATCGGTATTTGCAAAGAGACAATATAACAGTCAGTCTGCTTACATATATAATAAACTTAATAAAAAACTCAATATTTACCCTCTAGCACATATTGAATGTAAAAAGACACTAGAGATATAGTTAATCACAAAAAACTATGAAGAAATTGAGTGTCATCCATCACCCATAAGCGCAACTGAGTGCTATGCAAGTTTTGGTGACAGTTAGAGAAAGTTATTCATTGAACAATGATAACTTCCGATCCCAAGACACAGTCTTAGGGCTAATACACCAACAAACCAATATGTGTAATATTCCTCACTATAATATATAATTTACAAAGATACATATTCTATACATACATGCACCATGCACCATACATGCACCCACATAATATACATGCACGCACAACACACACACACACACACACACACACACACACACACACACACACACACACACACACACACACACACACACACGTACGCACGCAAGCACCATATTTATAACCCTAAATCCATTGTTTGTATTTTTTTATACTTTTATAATTTAATAACTAACTTACTGTTAGTCTTTACCTCAACTTAATGTTATATACCCATTGTTTGGAAGAGCGGTGCTTCCTAGTACAAGCAAATCCTTTGATTAAAAGGAAGCTCCAACCACAATTTGATGTAATAGATTACGTTATGGAATAAAGAATTTGAATTTGAATTTGATATGTTATACGAAATGATCTGCATCACAAATATATTTATGTATGTGTTTATAAAACAGGACTTAGAATTTAATTAAAACCCGAAAAAGCTGAATAACTTAGTTATAGACCTTACGTAGAAGCGTCATTTCCAGGGGAACTGGAGATTCTGAGTAACATATAGCACTGTCATTGCACATCACGTCATCAGCGAATGTAAGTGAGGAAGGAATCTAGAGCAGAGATTATTCCCCCCCGCCCCCCTTTGAAAATGAATAATATTTCAGCGCCCCCATAATTTTATACACTCCTAAAACTTAAAAAGTACAATTTCATTACTTTAATTAATTTAGTTATTGTGTATTTTTTATATTAGTCGGTTCTGTTTAAACTTACATTCTAAACTAGACATTATTACCAGTGAGAGCAATTAAAACGAAAATTTGTAATATTAACAATATATTTTAATCAAATTAAAAGAAACAATATAGATAGATAATCAATTTTAGTTTTAAAACTAATCTAGATTCTAGAGCAAGGTGAAAATTCGGTAATTTTTCAGATATTAGTCGGGGCAATGCAGTTTGATATTAGTAAGAGATAAAGTGTAGGGACGACATGGTACGACATGCAGGAAGTTAAAGGATGTATTTGGTGCGCGTTTATAGCAGACTGTCTTTACATGCTTATTTACCAGTGGATTTATGATATGTAATGGTAATGTCTAACTCGAGTGGGAAAATTTAAAAAAAGAAAATAATGTCCGTTATAGAAAAAATGCGTGAGTGTTGTGGAAGACTCAGTTGGAACAAAGTTCCTTGCGTAGTATATTATTATTGATAAACGTAGGTATTATATTATTGATTAACAAATACAAATAAATTAATTACTAGCGTCTATTAAATTGATGCGTGATTTGAAATAAAATAATATTTATTTCATGGCAAGATAAGAAAAAGTGCGACGGAAATGGATATTATTCCATCTCACTTCCTTATTTCACCACCAAGGCCGTCTACACTATGACACAAGGGACTTCTAAAGAACTTCGTTCCAAAAGTTTTCCGTCTTTTCTTTCTATGGTTTTAGGTTTTAGGTTTTCAAAGGTCGGCAACGCATCTGCAATTCCCCTGGTGTTGCGGTTGTTCATGGGCGGCGGTAGTCACTTACCACCAGGTGAGCCGCATGCTCGTTTGCCCCCTATTCTATAAAAAAAAAGGTTTTAGGAAGTTTTTCTTAAAATAATTTTTATTGGTGTTTTCGTAAGTTATTCCTTTCACGGTATACTACGGGGAGGCCTATGTTCACTAGTAGGCTTTTGATAGTAATGATCATGATAACACTTGTAAGATTTTAAACGAAAAATGTGGCCCACATTTTTCACTTACCATCAGGTGAGCCGCGTGCTTGCTTGCCTCCTCTCCTATAGAAAAAAAACAGGCAACATTTAATAATTTTTCAGTAATACATACTTTTTCAAGTTGTTGCTCTAATAGTAGCAGTGACCAAATTCATAATAGGCTTTATTATATAAAATTTGTAAAATAATATCTTATATAATTCACAAATTGTGATAATATCAAGTCAGTTCATCTTTAACTCGAGTTAAAGATAAATTGTTTATCTTATATTTATAGATAGTCGTTAAATAAGATTACTAAAAAAATAAGCTTGGTAAATACTATTGTAATCGGTAAGGGATTGACCCAAATTCGGTCACGCTTAAGAGATAACATTGTTAGATTGTGAGTTACAATGCTACTTTATCTTCTCTATATAAATATCCCGCTAACCATTACTCGGGACCATGTGTTAGCATCAGAGGTAGTTTAATTACGAACGAAGGCAGTTATTGCTCTCAAGAATACGCAAGATATTGATATATTTATAAAGTTATGTGATAAAGTTTAATCGCTACTCTACTGTTATAAATCTTTTGTATATTGTTTGAAAAGCTAAATATTTAATTTATTATGCCTGAGTCGTTTCATTGCTACTACGATTTTAGTATACTGTCTCCATCACCTCGTTGGAAGCAGCAAAAGCCCGAATTAAATATCTCTGAATGAATTTTGAAATTACTTATTGTATTAGTCATATGGTACTTTAAAAAGTTTTTATGTTAAAATATATTTGTAAATTTGATATTAAATAAAAAACGGGGTCAAATAAATCATATTATGAAACGACAGGCCACACATAGTTTTGTAAAAAAAGTAAGAGAAGTTTTTTTTTAGAATATGGGCGACAAACGAGCACACCGTCAACCCTTTTTTTAACATGGGGAAATGCCTACGCATACCCGTCGAGCGGGGGCAAAGATAGGTTATGTCGGACTCGCACCGACTAAAACCCCATGGTGTTTCACCTTCGTTGCATATTGGCAGGAACACGGGAACGCTTTCGCACACATCCGCGGTCCCACTGGCGCTGGCCGTCTCATGGCAGCCCCTCATCGGAAAGGATTTCTTTTCCCCCTTTTCTTTCTTAGGTAAGGCACACCAGGAACTCAAAGCGTGCCTTCCTCCTCGGCCTCTTACTCCACCTGCGCTACGGATACCCCCGTGTTCGCTGCGCGAAGGTCATGGGGCCAGGAAAAACAAACAAGACTCAGAAGCACTAGCCTTCCTGATCCCTGCAGCGGATCTAGTCTATGTATGACTCCGCCGCCAACCAAGATTCGGCTGCGGAAGGTAGGGATAGCGGCGCCTTGCAGTATCGACACTCTTCTCACCCCGCAGCCCCAACAACACTGCATCAATTAACGATGCGGCTCCGTTAGAGTCGCGGAGGATAAGGCGAGTGGCGTATCGTTATACCAACACTGCTCTTCCTTCGCGACTCCACCTCGGCTACAGTGGTAAGGGGAAAAGGACACCCCTCCCGCCGCAGCCCACCAACATACATTCAAAGTGGGATCGCGAAGCCCACACGGAGAGTCTGCTCGGGCCGGCCCTACACCTCGTGCCAGTCATGTGGGTTCCTCTTAGTTCACCGCGGGTGACCAAGTCACGGATACTAATCCCCCCGCCATGACAAAGCGGAACCCGTTCGGGGGGGGGGGGGGGCACAACGTCGACCTGATAGTAAGTGGATGCTGCAGCCCATAGACATCAATTTCGATTAAGAATCAAAATGCAGATGCGTTGTCACCCTTGAGGACTAAGATGGAATGCATCGTTTCCAGTAGAACTTAGAACTTAGAGAACTTAACATACGAAACACAGCAGCCTGAAGCTGCTATTTTACGCTGATACTCTGTGAGTGCGTGGTCCTACTCCGGTAAAGCTGATCCATTCGTGCTACAACCACAATATATTTGCAGCCTGGCTTTATCACGTAAATCACAGTTATACCTAAGCAAGTAAATTGCAAGTAAAAATACGAATGTTCCGGTTTCTAATTTCCTTCCACATTTTTTATGAACTAAATTGAAATATTTTTTCATTGAAAAATGGGGTTGCGTCGGGAACATTTTTGCACGATAATATGTAACGATTTTAAACGTCGCTTAATACCAGACGAATCGTTTTATAGACTTCAAATGACATTTATGAATAAATGTTTGACGCGTTGAAAGTGTTTTAAACTCGGTCGACTAACTTTAAGAGATCAAGAAAAAAGTTGTCGCCTTTTGACGGCTGTTAAGGAAAGAAATTATTGTGAAAAGTATTGTGATGGGCTGACTTGTATATACTATTTTAATCGATATAATCAAAGATGATTTTGTGGAAAAAGAACTTGTTGCATTTTTTATAAAAGCAAGTTTCTACAAGCGGTATACTTTCACAATTTTACCGTCTTATTTTTAGACCACCTTAATTCTATAAGATCTAAAATTTAATTCACAAGGGAGTTAAATAGTTTTCCTGTTTTCTTGGATGATTTACTAATTTGAAATCCTAATAACAAAAAACTTAACTCCTCCTCATTTAGGACCATTTTAGTATTCAATTGCTTGACATTAGGATTTGTAATTTATACGTTTTGTTTTGTTGCCATTTAAAAATAAATTGCTCTTTGCATTTAACCAATGTACTTATTTCGTCAAAACATAATTCACATTCATCATTATCATTACAGCCCTTTACAAGTCCACTGCTGAATATAGGTCTCGTCCAAAGAATACCACAAATCACGGTCATGAGCCATCGTCTTCCTTCATATCTTACCAGGTCGTCACTCCTACAACTTCGTCTTTTGGTACGAGGCTGCCACCCGAGAATCTTTCTTTCATATCGGTTGTCGGTTCTTCGAGCTATATGGCCGGCCCATTGCCACTTCAGATTACTAATCCGTTGGGCTATGTCGGTCACTCTGTATATATATATATATATATATATATATATATATATCTATATATATATATATATATATATATATATATATATATATATATAAATCTCTCCTATATATAGATTGTAGGTAATTATTTCACGCAGGTAGCAAGAGTGACAGAGGCCTGGTAATACGCACTGGTTGTACAATCTTGTTATCAAGTTGTGAGGTATGTCTGATGAGAAGATGTGTAGTAATCTTCCGAACGCTAGTCAGCTGAGTTGAATCCGTCGATTGACCTCTCGCTCGAAGTTGGACTTACCTAGTCGGACTACTCGTCCCAGGTAAACAGGCCTCAGGCGAGGATAAAATTGTAGCAGCCCACGCAGTGGTAAGTAGATGCTGTGGTAAACATCTACATCCCTAACATAACGTTTCGGTTCAATGTAACCCTTACCATTCGGTGATCGGTGCCAGTTTTCACCCTCGCAATCACAGAGCATCACTGAAGAGTTACCGTCTAGTCGTTAAAATGAAGTCGATTTATATGTTTTTGTCGACCAGGTCCACTTTCGGTGGAATCGCTTCTGGAAGAAAGAGTTCATCATAAAAAGTCCCTATTTGTTCATAAAGTCAGCTGGCCCTTTCAGTTCCATGGACTTATTCCGAATTTCACTATCTTCAGCTCATCTTTCTTTCTTGTGCTTAGTTTTGTGTTGAAATCTTCCATTTTCCAACACCGTATAGTGGGTTTTGTAGGAACGCATGTTTTTAGAGATATGCTGATACATTTCCTCCACATCCTCATCGGGATGTGCTTTGGTTGGTGCGTAAACTTGTATGAACTTCAAAAAATACCGTTTGGTGGTTCTGCGTATAAGGTACAAAACTCTCGTCGATATACTTCCAATCTTTACAACGTCGTTAATGAAAGACTAGTGGACGATAAATCCGACATCTCTTTGGGACAGATGGTCTGTCGTCCCAGTGATAGAACATGTTGCCGGATTTAAGGATTACAGTGTCATTCCCCTTTCTTCGAACTTAAGAAAATTCTATAATATCCCAGTGCAACTTTTCTTCTCCTTTTTTCTTTTTCTAGCTCCAAAATATTCTCGTCAGTCCTCAGGGTACGTGCGTTAAAATGTTGCCAGGTCGAGTCATCTTAGGTAACAACCGAACCTCTACCGTAGGTTCTTATCATCTCCTGACCCGCCGTTACCATGGTCGCCACCGTTGCTAGGAATAGCAGGGGTCGCAGTGGCTTTGGGGCTGATTTTTTTCTACTCATGGCTCATGACGCAAAAAAATCAGCAAACATTTTTTTAAGGTTTATTATAATAATAATAATAATAAATATTTTTTTTATTTTAGTAACTTAGTCTATTACAAATATTAGTTGTGGGAACTCCCCTTTAGGCAAAACATCGCCTGTGTTAGGAAGAACCGCTCTTTTTATATATCAGTTACATAAAAAACTAAATTACAACGAATATACACTAAAACAAGCAAGTTTTCATATATTATTATTAGAACTTTAGATATTATATTAGATTTATTTATTTATTTAACTTCTTTCTGCTCGCGCGCGGCGTGTGTGTGTGTGTGTGTCTGTGTGTGTGTGTGTGTGTGTGTGTGTGTGTGTGTGTGTGTGTGTGTGTGTGTGTGTGTTCATGTCTGTATGTTAGTTTTTAAGTATCAGTTCTGTCTCAACGTAACTTTTTGATTTTAGCCAATTCAAAACCGTTTTCTTACAAACTTTTTTTATTAAGGGGGAATATGTTAAGATACTTATTTATTTTATTGTAGATTGAGGCAGACTGCATATAGTACTGCCGTCTTGCAAAGTCTGATTTTACTGTGGGAACTAAGGCAACTTTATATTTTCTTCTCCTGGTTAGCAACTTAGCATCAAAGGGAAGAGATTTGTGCATTCTAAGAACAGTGTCCAATATGTAGTCTGATAGTAGATTAGCTTCCCAGTAAAGATTTTCAGTGGGGTATCTATATGGTTTTAGAAGCATTACTTTTATCAGCAACCTTTGAGCTCGTTTAAGACATAGTAGAGAAGTTTTAGCAGCTGAGCCCCACACTGATATGCAGTATACCAGTATGGATTGGGCGAGTGCAACATATGTTTGAGTAAGTAATTCTTTACTCGCAATGTGACGTAAAGTTTTAAAAGTCCAGATCAGCTTTCTCACTCTTTTCATGGTCAGTTCTACATGCTGGTGCCAAGAAAGACGCTGGTTGACGAGAATCCCTAAGTATTTAGCATAAGCGACCTTATCTATTCCAGTACACGAGCAGTCAGCATCAGACGGGTCACCACACTTGTGAATTTTTATGTTATAATTTGCTGGGGGTTGAATTGAGATGGTTTTACTGAAACAGATATATTGAGTCTTAGCTGCATTTAAGGTAAGAAAGCTGTGTCCAACCAGGATGCTATTTTTGACAGGGCGTTTTCTGCCGATATTTTTACTTCACACCAGGATTTGCCAGAGAACACGATAGCTGTATCATCTGCGTAAGAAAATACAGTACCATTGGATAGTTTCAGAAGACAGAAATTATTTATATACACTGGGAAAAGCGTTGGTCCCAGCACGCTCCCCTGTGGGACACCGAATGTTAAAGTGGCTTCCTGGCTAGTGTGGTTGCCTATTATACTAATAGAGAGTGCACGATTGATAATAAACCTAATAATTATATTAATAATAATATTCCCGGAATAAGGTGATCGCTACAATGTTGTTTATAAATGTTTTCATTCTTAAATATAAAATGTTATATTATAAATTGTTATATTGTAAATTAATATTCAAAAAAGTCTCGCTGTCTTGCTGGTTTTTCCTAGGACAGAAGTTTTTATTTTAAAAATCATTTAAAGCTTAAATGATTTTCACTTAGGATTCTTGTAGTTTTTATTAAATTCTTCTATTCCATTAAGCTTAAGCAAAAATTACTCCATAATCCTTTAATAATAATCGTTCCTAGCACAGGCAATTAAAGAAATCATCAAACGTATTTATGAAAAAATAAAAAATGATTAAAAAAACATAATAAAAAGTTTATTTTATTTTAGTTCCTTAAACTCAAAGGCGGGTAATGGGCGTCTAAAACTTGTTATTAATAGGTAATTTACAAATTTTGTAATTTGAAAATAACTAGCATAGTTCAGTTTATCATTATAAATCTATACAATCTATACAAATAAATAAAATTGAAGTGTCTGTTTGTAATGTTAAAATAACAGCTTTTTACTAAATGTATATGAATGTATATACGGTACTTATAACAAAAACACAATTTTTAAAATTTTTGTCTGTCTGTCGGTCTGTCTGTCTGTCTGTCTGTTTGTTCCGGCTAATCTTCTAAACAGCTGGACCGATTTCGACGGGACTTTCACTGGCAGATAGCTTATGTTCTAAGGAGTAACTTAGGTTACTTATATTTGAGAAAAATAATTAAAATTCTGAAGCAATATAATTAAAACCCTAAATTACACACGGGTGAAGTCGCGGGGAACAGCTAGTATTATATATAATCATTGGTGCACTTGTCAGTGATCGTGTAATTTCTGAAAGTCTTGACGTTTGAGGTTATATTTACACATTGTATTGATTTTGTGGAGAGGATCCGAAAGAGAATGCTGCAATCAAGTAGTAAAAAATTCTACAGAAAACTACAAATTATTGAAAATATAAATTTATTTAATGTTAAGACTCGACAGGTGGAGCTGTGGTCGTGTGAAACTCATCGCGCCACCTACGGGATAAGGCAGAACAACGTCTGCTGGGCCAGTTATTTAATGACGAGATTTGTTGAAATTTTGTAGCATGCTCCGACATTTTAAAAAAGATTTAGTGTAAACACGCTTATGTTAACAATTTGGTGCCAGCGACGCCCTTATATCGTGGGTCCTAACTACTGTACAGTACTGAAAAGTGGAGAGCTCTCCACTTTCAGTTATTTCGCACTCGTAGACTTTTCAAGTACGCACTGTTTATGCTACAGTTTGTTTTTAATTTTATTTGAAATTTAAAATATTAATTTGTATTGTAACGAAGAAATAAGTAATAAACTAAGGTATTTTTTATCTCTACTAACACTACATAGCAGTGTAAGATAACTTACTGGGCGCGCCAGTAGCTTGAGGTCTTCGATAAAGTTTTGTGGACCGTGCTCCGTGGCGCAGTGGCTTAGCAACGAGTTGCTGCGCTGGGGGCCGCGGGTTCGAATCCCGCACGGAACAATTATTTGTATGGCCTACAAATAATTGTTCCGGGTGTGGATGTTTGTCCTTGTGCAATTTGTGTTTGTAAACTGCCTCCACGATACAGGAGAAAATCCTAGTGTGGGGGGCACGTTTTATTATTATTATTAGAAAGTTTTGTGGACTGTATTTGGTACATACAACGAGCAGAGTAAGGAAAATGGATTAGAATGGAATACACGTACTTAACTTGTGAAGGGCTGCCTCGCCTTCCTCTCGACGCGTCAGCTAACTGCAGGTCACCACGAGGTCGGCGCACGCACTCCTATATCACTCCTTTACTCTCGACTTATTGTAATCGCGGAAAGTGCGTTACATTTGTGAAATTACAAGGACACAATGTCCGGTGATAAATTAATATTAAAGCCGGGAATCGAAGGACGTAATGTCCTCGTAAGCGGTATCAGCGATCGCGGGTATTGTTCAATAGCAACTGGTTTGCCATTGCGTGGCGCTGTGTCGCCTCCAACGGCTGTGCGTGCGTAGAGAAGAGAGGGGAAGGGAAGGGTTAAAGTCATTTACCAAGTATTCTATTAGATTTATAAATTAGATTGTTAACTGGCGTTACCATCTACTATCCCATAAAATCATCCCATGGGTGTCGTCTGATAGCTCAAGCGACAGAGAGAAACTGAAACGGACTTGGGATATAAACTGAAAAGCGTACACCGATAAAGCAGCCACGTAGCGTTTTTTTAGATAATTTCCTGATTGGTAGTCGGTTCTTATAGCTGTATAAGCTGCCGCCCTTTGCCAGTTGAGCCATATCAATTCCTTTGGTTCTACTTCAAATATATTCTTTATAATCTTACAATTATCTGTTTAATGCGCTATATTTTTTATAGTTGCCAACTTCGCCGTTTAGTGGCGGAGTCTTAAGAGGCAAGGCACTCCATCTTAGTCCTCATAGGCGACAATGCATCTGAATTTTGATTCTTAATCTAGGATCCATTACCCAATGGGTGTACTCTGTGCTTGTTTGTCACTCATTAAAAAAAAACTAACTATTGGAAGTCAGGACTGTGGATTCCTATAATGTATATAATTCTGCCAATTCCTATGGTCATCTGTTGTCGTGGGTATCATGGGACGAAATGGAGTGATGAGTTCGCTTATGCCGCCACAAGACGAGAGAACTTATTTTAAGGACACACTAAGTCATTCTACTTGCACTGTTGCAGAAGCAAAATTCGATTACTGCCTTAAAAACACTGCATTATCACTGGTGTGGATTCTATTACACACCTTATTATTAATATTTTTTATGCTAAGCTTTGTGACTTATAATTTCTGTATCTACAAAAATTTTACTGATATCGATTTCGGTCAGCTATCAATTTCATAACTGTGACAATATTTATGACCTTACATATGATCGTGGTTATCGCTTGTTTAACTTAATTATTAATTATCTCTGAGGGAAAAAAAAGAGAGGGAAAGAGAAGCTTTAAGCATTAATTAAAATGTAGTCGATTTTTATGAGTAAGTCGTTTGTACGTAGACTGATTTTTACTACTGATCACCAGCATACATTATCCGAATTATACTGCAGCATGTTTGGTGTATGACTCATATCGGTTGTAAAATATCATGAAAATGGCTTTAGGTACAACAAAATTTCCTAGAGTTGTCGTAGGTTCAGTATGAGAATTCCAAATGAATCTATAGCAGCGCCATTCGTTATGCATTCAAATGAAATATCGGAAATGAGTGAGGCGTTTTAAGAAATATGATCAAAATTATACCTACAATTAAAACATAGACGTAAGAAAATTTCTAATTATCGACCTTATAACCTATCTGCGTCCTAAAGTTAGAGGTTGACTCAATGTTTTAATATTCACTGATAAAAGCGGACCTTTTGGCGTGCAGACCCTCGTTCAGGATTGTATTTGATACTTTTATGAACCCTTGAAATTATCATGAGTTATTGCCAGGTTATTTAAAAGTAAGTGGTAATTTTTTTCTAAAAATTTTTTTTAACTTGATAAACATTAAAAAAGCTGATGTATGTAATCTTTCAGAATATTTACGTACCGTTTGTTGATGTTGAAAAATTAAAATCATAACGCACATTTAAATTTGTCTGTAATAAGCTACCAATAAACTACAGTCATAGTGTTCATGCTTGCCACGCTAGGCAAGCTGATTGGTAGCCGCAGGTTTTTTTTTAATAAAGTGTTATCGGAATATGCTGCTACCCATTCCATCCTGGGTCAGTTTTTCTATGCAGTGGTCACTATATGACGCTGGCTATATGAGATAATTCAAAGTCACATAGTGTATGATGAAAATGGCTATGCTCGGAATTTTTATACTGGATAAAGTTCGTTAAAAAGATGTTCGCAGAAGAACAACTGTAACTGACATAACCAAAAAGAATCTAAAGCAAGCTGAAGTTGCAATGTGTCGACAATATTGCTCGAAAAACCGAAAACTGGCAGGAAAGAAAATTCAAGCGTCAAATGCGTACTGGCTAGCGCTAATGTTTTGACATTATATTGCTATTTTAAGCTTAAAAAAGGTAGAGGAGATTGATATAAGTGGGATTCCATTACTTACTACCTTTGATTATATACATGTCTAGATAGAGCGTTGCGGTGCAATCGCAACAAAAACGACCGGCCCGTTTTGAAGCGCTTGTGTGCATATTACGCACACAAGTATGCGTTACTACTATTGTTTAACAAGCGCGCTGCGTCACTCGGGGGCGAGCCGAGTGATACCAGCTCTTGAATATTTCCCATTAGATTAAGTACATACTCATTTGACTTTAATTTTTTTCTATATATACTTATTTGATTTGCCTAGTTATAAAATAAAATGATGAATTGTAATTTTAATTTAATTTCATTTTAATTATCAGTATTAGTCAATATATGTACATTTTAACTTGCTCACTTATAAAAATAGTGGTTTAATTTATTATGTTAAATTGTTTTCGTATGTGTACTATGTACTACTAAAAAATATATATAATAACTATTTGTCATCTTTGTGTAGGTACCATGTTTAGCGAATAAATAACTAATCATTTTTTGGTATTTATATTTGTACGAGCAAGTACATGATATTTCAACAGTTTAGAAAATAATGCTGATATCGCGCCTGCGCGCGCGACACGTTCACTATAATTACATTTTTTATTCATAAGTATTTTCAGTACAATAAACGCTCTCTACGGAAACGGACACAGTTTTAATTACCACATCCCGTAACGTAGAAGATACAACCTACATTAATATACTACATATCAATTATATGTAGAGGGTCACAAATCACAAAATACCCCCTACATTTTGGTCCTTCGAGCTTTCGACGTGAACTAAGACTTGCATATTACGTCTACAATAGTTCAACAGTAAAGTGTATTTGTAAAAAAAAAAAAAAAAAAAAAGTGTAATTCGTGATTCTATCTGTAGTGTCACTTTGGTTGCTGGCCTCCCACAAGCGGGTCTCACCAGCTTGATTGAGGTGCATACTACGGTAAGAGTCGCAGTCACACGTATCTGAAACCAACTATTTACAACATCGTTCTTAAACCATGGAGAACCTACTTCAACAACAGAGAACAATCATTGAATCTATCCTTAAAATTGAGGCTAACTTCAAAAAGGATTCTGATTCACGTAAGTCAGGAACATACATACAGAAAAGGTTGGATGCTTTGAATGCTCAATGGGAGGTGTTCAACATGAATCATGGTGTTCTAAAAAAAACAGACAGTGACTTGGATGACGACTATTTCATCAATGATACCTACACCACCACAAAGAAGCGGTACGAAGCGATTCGTGACATGCTGACGAACTACGAGGTGAAAACTGCGGAAACTGGAGTACCATCAAGGTCTGATGAGTTCATTAGCCAACAACGCACTAATTTCCGGGCGCTCTCTAGGGTGATTAAAAACATCAACACCAAAGAGTTGACAGAAAAGTGGGAAATTTGTGACAAACTGAATTCGCTGCAGTCTCGCTGGAAACTGATCGACGAGCTCCACTGGCAAATCGATAACCTGACTTCTGGCGGTGATGTAGGCTACGAAGAAGAGTTTTCTGCATACGAAACCTTGTACGAAACTACAAAAAGGGATTTGAATCGTAAGCTTAACTCAGTATCTCAACAGCATCAGCAAGTGGCCTACTGCTGGTGGACTCTACGAAGCTGCAGTAAAAAGCCTGAAACATCACCTCAAACGAGTACTTGGGGATCAAAAACTTACGTTCGAGGAATTTTCTACACTGTTGGCGCAGATTGAAGGATGTCTCAACTCTCGCCCCCTGGTGGCGTTGTCAGAGAATATCGAAGACCTTGACTGCTTGACACCAGCTCACTTCCTAATCGGCGAGCCTTCTCTAGAATCACCACTATCCGCTGAGGGTAATGACATGACCTTCTCTACAAGATGGCAACTTACGGAGAAAATGTACAAGGACTTCTGGAGAAGGTGGTCTACTGACTATCTTCAAACTCTACAAACTCGAAGCAAATGGCACTTCCCTACTAAAAACTTAGAAGTTGGGGACGTCGTTATCGTCAGAGAAGACAACATTCCTCCTGCCAAATGGATCCTGGGACGGGTGTTGGAGACTCACCCAGGTGCGGACGGCCGGGTACGAGTCGTCACACTGAAAACTAAAACAAGTAATATGAAGCGACCGATTACAAAATTGTCACGCCTTCCGTTGGATCCGTCATCTTATACAACTGCATCTTCTGACGTTGACACTACGAAGCCTGCAATAAATACACAAAGAAAACGAAGAAACAACAACGGCAAAAAACACTTCAACAACCTTTTTTGTACGTTACTACTTATATTTTCGATGTGTGTTGGACCTACTACGCAACAAATGATCAACATAACAAGGCTTAGCAGTTCAAGAGTCGTTTATTTTGACAAGGTGTCTGATGTGCAGATTATTCAAGATAAGTGGAAAATGGTTGTATACTACAACATGACGACATATTGGCGGAGTTTGGACAACATACAAAACTATGTCAACCATTTGAACACATTATGCAAGAATGAAGCAGCCTATCTTACAATTTCATCCCAGTTTCAACACGAACTTAACGAAATTCAACACTATAACGATATCTTACGATCAGAACATGGACCGTCTCGAAGAAAAAGAGGACTAGTGAATGGAATAGGATACCTAGCAAACTCCCTTTTTGGTACTCTGGATGAGAGATTTGCCAATCAGTACGTGAAGGATATCAACATAATCCAGTCAAACGAAAATCATCTATTGAATCTCTACAAAAATCACACATCGATCATCGAAAGTGAATATAATCTTCTAAAAAGAAACGAGGAAGTAATGAACACACAATTTCGTATCATCGACAATCATCTCGCTGAAACGGAAAAACGCATACAAATCAGCCATGACAATGCTATGTACATAACAGCTACCGCTCTGGCCGTGAACTTGATCATTTCAAACATACGACAAATACAACAGCAACTCCTAGACCTAGTAACTGACGTGAAGGACGGGAGAGTTGACACCCATCTCATCAAGCCCAACCAATTTGAAGATCAGCTCAACATCATCTCCGGTCATTTACCAAGCGAGTTATCGCTACCCTGTGTGAACACACGCCATTGCACGCGAAGCCTATACAAGCTGGCGCGAGTGCACGTGCGCTTAACAAGTGCATACATAATATTCGAAGTGAAGCTACCGCTAATAAACAACGAACAATATGAACTTAACCGCATCATTCCTATTCCGCAAATAACTGGACACACAGAGAAAACTATAGTACTCACATCTGAATACCTTGCTGTAAACCTAAAAGGGGACATGATAATACCCTTAGAAAACCGAGATGTATCATCATGCTTAAATCTGCAAGAAAACAAAATGTTATGTGCTATCAATCAACCTATTTACAACATTAAGGTAGCCGATACATTATGTGAAGCGCAAATATTAAACAATGGCGACTCATCAACATGCCGCACAAGAGTATTGGATTGCAACGACAGGTGGGTGCGATTACACAATCGTGGCGCGTGGCTGTTCTCCTGTTGCGAAGACTGCACGATGCGCATTTTCTGCCCAGCTGGAGTGACGTCACAGCACTTACACGGCACGGGGATTATGTTACTCGGACTTGGGTGTATGCTCAAGGGAGAAAGCTTCATCATTCATGCTCGCAACGACTATCACAGCGAGTTGAAACTAACAGGCAGTGAAGAAAGAATGTACATGCGTGAATCAAGCCTGAACCACATACTGACAGACTTTAATCATACATTTGGACCTGAAGATCATAAAGACGCCTTACAAGAGCTGAAAAACAACATTGATAAGGTCAAGGAACAGCAACAAACACTGAGTGTACAATCACTCACACATGACACACACAACTATGTGTTGTACACCGTAGTCGGATTTATTATTGTAGCCTTCATTGCATGGGGGACATTCCGGCTGAAAAGAAGATGTCAAGGCTGCAGCGTGAATCTTCGCGACAAGCCAGACCCCAACAATGTCGAGCAGCCAACCCAAGGACATTCATCGGAGCATGGGGTCTCGGACATCGATAGTGTGGATGCGGTGATCGCAACGGCTGCCCGTAAACTCAATAGGGGTTCATCGCCTTAAACTTTCTTCTTGTTTATAAAATTGGCAAGATGTACGAGCAAGTACATGATATTTCAACAGTTTAGAAAATAATGCTGATATCGCGCCTGCGCGCGCGACACGTTCACTATAATTACATTTTTTATTCATAAGTATTTTCAGTACAATAAACGCTCTCTACGGAAACGGACACAGTTTTAATTACCACATCCCGTAACGTAGAAGATACAACCTACATTAATATACTACATATCAATTATATGTAGAGGGTCACAAATCACAAAATACCCCCTACAATATTACTTTTGGTATTTATGTATTTTAGTTATAGTTTTGTAAACATATAAATGAAAATTTTATATACATAAATATCAATAAAATAAAATACAAAAATTAATAAATAAAACCCAACCAGATGGGAACCCTCGGCAGGGTAGACGAAACAGCTGAGACTTTGATTATATACTTTGCTTAATAAGGAAATCTGAAACCCAAAATATTAGAAAGAACTAACAAAAATACTATTTAGTGCATAACGTCACGGGTTTCCTTTATTTTTTGTAGGTAAATTATCATGTACTGATCAAATAAATAATGAAATTTTAAAATAATAATGTTCTCTTAATCGAAAGATGATGTAATGATATTTGTATTTTGTCTCCCATAGTTTCGCCAAATCTCCCTAGTAATAAGCTGACAACACCGGCTAATGAAACAAACCTACAAAATAACGAATTAAAATATCGTGTTTTCTTAATATAATAGCGGTTAAATAACAAAACTTGATGATGAAAAGTGATCATGGTGTTATTATACGGTTTTCCCACATAATTACGATACAATTTGACAGCACAAACCGGCATAATTAATTATTTTTCGTGAGCACGTTATCCTTAAGTGATTCAAATGACACTGACGTAAGGGAGAAGCGAGTCTACCAATTTTAGTAGACTTTATTTGCGCCGTTTGGTACGGTCAATGTGGCATCTAGACATGTATATAATCAAAGCTTACTACCTTGAAAATAAAACTCAATGAGTGAGAATTGGAAATAATCAAAGTGAAGAAGAAATTATCATCCATAGGGTTCCCCAACTCCATCCAAAATCCACTTAATTAATTCAAATGTTTCGCCTTCGCATATTTAATTAATTAATTAATAATAATTTATAGATTATGTCTTGAAAATATTGTAATAGAATTTAATTCTATATTAATTATTACTAATCTAATTCTATATTAATATCACTCCTTTTTAAAAGGCCGGCAGCGCACCAGTAATTCCTTTGGTGTCGCAGTTGTTCATGGGCGGCGGTAGCCACTTGCTATCAGGTGAGCCCTATGCTCGTTTGCCCCCTCTCCTATGAAATGTCTAAATATGCTACACCCGTACAGGTTGTCACCTGCTCTGTAAATATATTGTAACAACTTTATACTTTGTGACATGCAATAAATGAATTATGAATTATGAATCATCAGCAAATAAAAGGGCTGTCGAGTTCTTCAAGGATGATGTAATATCATTTAGGAAGAGAGCAAAAAATAATGGCGCCGGGTGTAATCCTTGTGATACTACTGATAAGGCTGTAAATGAATAAGATTCAGTGCCATTCAATACAACTCTAAGTGTTCGTGCCACTAGGTATGATTTACACCAAATAAAAAAGCGTTATGTTATATCAAATGATTTCAGTTTTCACAATAAGGCTAGGAGACGAGCATAGGGCTGACCTGATAGCAAGTGGCTACCGCCGCCCATGAACAACTGCGTCACCAAAGGAATTGCTAGTGCGCTGCCGGCCTTTTAAAAAGGAGTGATATTAATATAGAATTAAATTAGTAATAATTAATATAGAATTAAATTCTATTACAATATTTTCAGGACATAATCTATAAATTATTAATTAATGAATTAATTAAATATGCGAAGGCGAAACATTTGGATTAATTGAGTGGATTTTGGATGGAGTTGGGGAACCCTATGGATGATTATTTCTTCTTCACTTTGAATATTTCTAATTCTCACTCATTGAGTTTTATTTTCAAGGTAGTAAGTAAGTAATGGAATCCCACTTATATCAATCTCCTCTATCTTTTTTAAGCTTAAAATAGCAATGTAATGTCAAAACATTTCTTATTTGAAGTGACGGGAACCAGATACTCTTTTTACACCCAATTCCATCTCAATTCTCAGGGATGACATAGAATTCGCATTTTGATTCTTAATCTAGTTTCGACCTTTGGGTTGAATATCCATGCGCTAGCCAGTACACATTTCACGCTTGAATTTTCTTTCCTGCCAGTTTTCGGTTTTTCGAGCAATATTGTCGACACATTGCAACTTCAGCTTGCTTTAGTTTGTAGCTTGCAGTTGTTCTTCTGCGAACATCTTTTTAACGAACTTTATCCAGTATAAAAATTCCGAGCATAGCCATTTTCATCATACACTATGTGACTTTGAATTATCTCATATAGCCAGCGTCATATAGTGACCACTGCATAGAAAAACTGACCCAGGATGGAATGGGTAGCAGCATATTCCGATAACACTTTATTAAAAAAAAACCTGCGGCTACCAATCAGCTTGCCTAGCGTGGCAAGCATGAACACTATGACTGTAGTTTATTGGTAGCTTATTACAGACAAATTTAAATGTGCGTTATGATTTTAATTTTTCAACATCAACAAACGGTACGTAAATATTCTGAAAGATTACATACATCAGCTTTTTTAATGTTTATCAAGTTAAAAAAAATTTTTAGAAAAAAATTACCACTTACTTTTAAATAACCTGGCAATAACTCATGATAATTTCAAGGGTTCATAAAAGTATCAAATACAATCCTGAACGAGGGTCTGCACGCCAAAAGGTCCGCTTTTATCAGTGAATATTAAAACATTGAGTCAACCTCTAACTTTAGGACGCAGATAGGTTATAAGGTCGATAATTAGAAATTTTCTTACGTCTATGTTTTAATTGTAGGTATAATTTTGATCATATTTCTTAAAACGCCTCACTCATTTCAGATATTTCATTTGAATGAAAAACGAATGACGCTGCTATAAATTCATTAGGAATTCTAATAATGAACCTACGACAACTCTAGGAAATTTTGTTGTACCTAAAGCCATTTTCATGATATTTTACAACCGATATTCGTCATACACCAAACATGCTGAAGTATAATTCGGATAATGTATGCTGGTGATCAGTAGTAAAAATCAGTCTACGTACAAACGACTTACTCATAAAAATCGACTACATTTTAATTAATGCTTAAAGCTTCTCTTTCTCTCTCTTTTTTTCCCTCAGAGATAATTAATAATTAAGTTAAACAAGCGATAACCACGATCATATGTAAGGTCATAAATTTTGTCACAGTTATGAAATTGATAGCTGACCGAAATCGATATCAGTAAAATTTTTGTAGATACAGAAATTATAAGTTTGTGATAACGATGCAGTATTTTTAAGGCAGTAATCGAATTTTGCTTCTGCAACAGTGCAAGTAGAATGACTTAGTGTGTCCTTAAAATAAGTTCTCTCGTCTTGTGGCGGCATAAGCGAACTCATCACTCCATTTCGTCCCATGATACCCACGACAACAGATGACCATAGGAATTGGCAGAATTATATACATTATAGGAATCCACAGTCATGACTTCCGATAGTTAGTTTTTTTTTAATGAGTGACAAACAAGCACAGAGTACACCCATTGGGTAATGGATCCTAGATTAAGAATCAAAATGCAGATGCATTGTCGCCTATGAGGACTAAGATGGAGTGCCTCGTTTCTAGTAAAATGGTTCCCGGTTCTATACACTCACCATACGAAACACGTAGCATTGAATTGTTATTGCATGCCGAGCGCAAAGCGCGTGGGTATGTTCTACTAACGCTTAAAAATCAAAATTCCACCGTTTTGTCGCATGAAATCGTATCCAGCAATCATATTATACATATAAATGATATAAAAAGCACATTGTTAGAAAGATAAATGATTGTTGAACTTATTAATATTTTTTTTAATCGATTAATGGTTATTTTTAAATAAAAAAAGGGGTTTTAGTGGCTTATGGTGTGGATTTATCATGTCCCCAAGGCTTGTAAACACTATAACTTTTGAAAATATCAATTGTTTAACTCAATCTATTTTTTAATCTCTTCATCATTTGGGAAGCCACTGAATGTAAATGGCAGTGTAATTTTGTTTTGTTTAGCTATAATTAATTTTTTTCGGCTCGAAAATGGCGAAATTTTCGTTGATTTGGTAGCCTCGTATAAAATTATTTCTGTAAATGGGGAGCCACAGCCACAGAGTAGTTTACTTACTAACTCAGTTCGCCATCGCCATAGATTACTGTATATATCAGTTCGCCGCATTAGCTTCATACATTTATATCTATCTATGGTTCGCCGTCAGTCGCCGTCGTGAGTGGACATTATTTCGGTTGTTTGCAGCGGCTCAAAAAGATTGCTGTACAAATACACAATATTCGAATAACCAACTTAAATACTTGATTATAAATTATAATAATAATAAGAGATTTTTTTATTACAATATTTTAAAAACAGAATAAATAATAGTAGTACGTACTAAAAGTAAGTAGTATCAATTTTTTTGTCATGGGTGAAATTTTCATGGTTTTCGAAGGTGTTGAAACCGATAGGGTTGTCGAAATGTAAATCCAAGATGGCGGCCGCAATAAGTATCAATATTTTCATAATGGGTGTCATTTTCATGGTTTTCGAGGGTGCTGAAGCCAATAGTGTTGTCGAAATGTAAATCCAAGGTGGCGGCTGCAATAGGTGTAATTTTTTTCATCATGGGTGTCATTTTCATGATTTTCGAGGGTGTTGAAGCCGGCAGTGCTGTCGAAATGTAAATCCAAGATGGCGGCTGAAGTAGGTACCAATTTTTTCATCATGGGTGTCATTTTCGTGGTTTTCGAGGGTGTTGAAGACGATAGTGCTGTCGAAATGTAAATCCAAGATGGCGGCTGCAATAGATATCAATTTTTTCATCTTGGGTGTCATTTTCATGGTTTTCGAGGGTGTTAAAGCCGATAGTGCTGTCGAAATGTAAATCTAAGGTGGCGGCTGCAAGGGGTATCAATTTTTTCATCATGGATGTCATTTTCATGGGTTTCGAGGGTGATGAAGCCGATAATGCTGTCGAAATATAAATCCAAGATGGTGGCTGAAGTAGGTATCAATTTTTTCATAATAGGTGTCATTTTCATGGTTTTCAAGGGTGTTGAAGCCGATTGTGCTGTTGAAATGTAAATCCAAGATGGCGGCTGCAATATATATCAATTTTTTTATCATGGGTGTCATTTTCATGGGCTTCGAGGGTGTTGAAGCCGATAGTGCTGTCGAACTGTAAATCCAAGATGGCGGCTGAAGTAGGTACCAAATTTTTTCATCATGGATATCATTTTCATGATTTTCGAGGGTGTTGTAGCCGATCGTGGTGTCGAAATGTAAATCCAACATGGCGGCTGCAATAGATATCAATTTTTTCATCATGGGTGTCATTTTCATGGTTTTCGAGGGTGCTGAAGCCGATAGTGCTGGCGAAATGTAAATCCAAGGTGGCGGCTGCAATAGGTATAAATTTTTTCATCATGGGTGTCATTTTCATGGTTTTCGAGGGTGTTGAAAACGATAGTGCTGTCGAAATGTAAATCCAAGATGGCGGCTGAAGTAGGTACCAATTTTTTCATCATGGGTGTCATTTTCATGATTTTCGAGGGTGTTGCAGCCGATAGTGGTGTCGAAATGTAAATCCAACATGGCGGCTGCAATAGATATCAATTTTTTCATCATGGGTGTCATTTTCATGGTTTTCGAGGGTCCTGAAGCCGATAGTGCTGGCGAAATGTAAATCCAAGGTGGCGGCTGCAATAGGTATAAATTTTTTCATCATGGGTGTCATTTTCATGGTTTTCGAGGGTGTTGAAAACGATAGTGCTGTCGAAATGTAAATCCAAGATGGCGGCTGAAGTAGGTACCAATTTTTTCATCATGGGTGTCATTTTCATGGTTTTCAAGGGTGTTGAAGCCGATAGTGCTGTCGAAATGTAAAGCCAAAATGGCGGCTGCAATGGATATCAATTTTTCATCATGGGTGTCATTTTCATAGTTTTCGAGGGTGCTGAAGCCGATAGTGCTGTGGAAATGTAAATCCAAGGGGGCGGCTGCAATAGGTATAATTTTTTTCATCATGGGTGTCATATTCATGGTTTTCGAGGGTGTTGAAAACGATAGTGCTGTCGAAATGTAAATCCATGATGGCGGCTGAAGTAGGTACCAATTTTTTCATCATGGGTGTCATTTTCATGGTTTTCAAGGGTGTTGAAGCCGATAGTGGTGTCGAAATGTAAATCCAACATGGCGGCTGCAATGGATATCAATTTTTCATCATGGGTGTCATTTTCATAGTTTTCGAGGGTGCTGAAGCTGATAGTGCTGTGGAAATGTAAATCCAAGGTGGCGGCTGCAATAGGTATAAATTTTTTCATCATGGGTGTCATTTTCATGGTTTTCGAGGGTGTTGAAAACTATAGTGCTGTCGAAATGTAAATCCAAGATGGCGGCTGAAGTAGGTACCAATTTTTTCATCATGGGTGTCATTTTCATGGTTTTCAAGGGTGTTGAAGCCGATAGTGCTGTCGAAATGTAAAGCCAAGATGGCGGCTGCAATGGATATCAATTTTTCATCATGGGTGTCATTTTCATGGTTTTCAAGGGTGTTGAAGCCGATAGTGCTGTCGAAATGTAAAGCCAAGATGGCGGCTGCAATGGATATCAATTTTTCATCATGGGTGTCATTTACATGGTTTTCGAGGGTGCTGAAGCCAATAGTGCTGTGGAAATGTAAATCCAAGGGGGCGGCTGCAATAGGTATAATTTTTTTCATCATGGGTGTCATTTTCATGGGTTTCGAGGGTGTTGAAGCCGATAGTGCTGTCAAAATGTAAATCCAAGATGGCGGCTGAAGTAGGTACCAATTTTTTCATCATGGGTGTCATTTTCATGGTTTTCAAGGGTGTTGAAGCCGATAGTGCTGTCGAAATGTAAAGCCAAGATGGCGGCTGCAATGGATATCAATTTTTCATCATGGGTGTCATTTTCATGGTTTTCGAGGATGCTGAAGCCGATAGTGCTGTCGAAATGTAAATCCAAGATGGCGGCTGAAGTAGGTACCAATTTTTTCATCATGGGTGTCATTTTCATGGTTTTCAAGGGTGTTGAAGCCGATAGTGCTGTCGAAATGTAAAGCCAAGATGGCGGCTGCAATGGATATCAATTTTTCATCATGGGTGTCATTTTCGTGGTTTTCGAGGGTGCTGAAGCCGATAGTGCTGTGGAAATGTAAATCCAAGGGGGCGGCTGCAATAGGTATAATTTTTTTCATCATGGGTGTCATTTTCATGGGTTTCGAGGGTGTTGAAGCCGATAGTGCTGTCAAAATGTAAATCCAAGATGGCGGCTGAAGTAGGTACCAATTTTTTCATCATAGGTGTCATTTTCATGGTTTTCGAGGGTGTTGAAGCCGATAGTGCTGTCGAAATGTATTTAAACTACTTTAAAAAAACCGTATAATCATGCTATACGTTATTTTTAATGCGAAGGCATGCTCAATTGGATTTACCAATATATTTTACTTTGTTATCTTGTGAGAGCATGGTCCTTCGACGACCATGGACTGGCGACGGAGCAGTGTCAAAGGTGCGTGAAGTTGAGTAATGCTATAGTCAATCCGCCTGAAAGGCGTGACAATTATGGCAAACCCTCCGCGCAACAGGAGGCGCCTAAATTCAGCTGTGAACTCCAAAGACCTGGCGAATAAAAAGAAGAAAAAAATAAGTACTTAAGTGTGCAGTTTTCTTGAAATATTTCTTTTTTATTTTGCCTATGTACATAATCATCGTCTTTTTATTTGTTATTAAAATAAAAAAAATTGTAATTATTAACTTTTAATCCAACCCTACAATCCTGTTCTAACCCTACAAATCTATTTTCAAATGGATCTGCCCTTTTTTTAAATATAAGCCCACCCGTGACGAGTGGGAGTCTATCGACTTTTCGACTTTATAATTCCTACAAGATTTTGTAAAAATGTATGAAGGCTTCAAATATTACTATTTTAAGTTATACCCTACATAAAATCTTTTTTGAAATTGAAATGCTCTAAAAAAGAAAATAAATTTTAAATTGAATCAAACCCATCAATTTATTACATTACACAATTTATATGATATAAGAGCTTGTAGCGAGTTTTAGCTGTTTTATAAAAGCACACATTTTTTCTTAGAATTATCTACTTATGTCAATATAAAGTTATATATATTATATTGTTATTTATGTACCACAGGTAAATTTCCTAGAAAATAACTAGACCGCCATTTTGAGCCGTCCGCCATTTTGGATTTAGCATAACGTCACTTAGCTAACCATGCATGGACATCTAAACTAAACATTTGTGCAATATTTCAGCTCGATCGGTTGAGGATAAATGCTTTAAAATTCAGTTGCAAAATTTGACCTTAACAAACATAAATTGTAAGTCAAATAAAAGTGTTTAAAAACACAATAGCAACCCAGCTGATGTTTTATTTTATATTTTTATTTTTATATTTATACTATATTTATATTTTTATATGCCCTATTTCATATACAAAAATTTGGTAGTGTGGTAGCACTAATGTAAAATTAATATATAAATTTATTTAAAAAGAAAAGTTTTTAATATAATTTATAGCACAAACCATGTAATTATTCACATATAGTAGAAGAAAATAGAAGAAAGAAATTGCAACCCAGTCTGTCGCCATTCCCGGAATTTGAATCATATTAATTTGAGTCCAACACTCTGTGTTATGACTTTGTCTTGTTAATCTCAAAACTTATTCTATGCATATGAAATTTCGTTACTGTCTTTTAAAAATTCATCCATAAACTTAGTCACACTAGCCTTATCTATATGGATATTAGTTATGCAACCGTGATTGACAGGCTCACAGTGTTAGATTTTAAAGCTTTTGAAGAACATCTATTATTATTAGGCAAGATTACTTGTTATTGATGTTAAATAAACAATTTTTGTAGCGACAAGGGCAGACTGAAATTTTTGTGTTTGTTTAATAAGCAAATGAAAATAAAACACGACACATTAAGCGAAAATACCAAAAATTATCAACTTTATTCAGACCGTATTATAATGTCATAGGTATATATGAGTAAATGACAAATAAAGAGAAATACACTCGTATTAGACTTCTGGTATTCATGAAATAACTAGCTTTATTCACATTTGGATTCCGTAAGGTTTTAAGAACCTCCTTGTTTTTGAAACTCTGCCACAGAAGTCCCGCAATGAGATAATTCAGGTGGAACGTGGTTGCCACTGTCCAGACGTGGATTGTAGGCAAAGAGAGATTCAAAAAGTCCGCTTTCTCTTTAGCCGTATGCGCTAGTGTGCTTTTCGGTTTTACCAGTGGAGGCTGTGTAAGCCGACAGAAGTTTGTCTCAGGCGCTTCGGCAAGAGATCAAAAAGCTCTAAAACCGGATGACAGGGGCGTTTTGCGCCAATATGTTTAATGCAGTCGAGATTGACTTTCCGTAACGCTGTTTCGTAAGACTTGGTGGCTTGGTTGAAAGCTCTCTTCTTGAGGCTGATATCCGGAACTTTGCGGTCTCGAGCGTCAACCCAGGATAGATAAGCTGAATGCTTGCCCTCTTCAGCTTAGGCGCATTCAGCGTTAAACCATGGGCGAGCTTTGCTACCGGTGGGAATGTTAGAAAAGGGAATAAAGTACTCGATCGCTTGACGCAACCCATCGGTTATAGCATCCGCGCAAATCGACCTCCGTCGCAGGCTGTGATTCAGCATGAAGGATATGTAGAGCCAGTATTATTACAGGACTTATTTGCAGGTATTCATAGTTACAAATTACAATACAAATAAATTTATTTCGAAAAAGCATGCACACTTAAATAGTAAAATTTTAAAGAAATTTTAATCCATAGAGAAAGAAAACAAAATACAGCAGTATGCAATATTGTTGCGTCTTACTTTTTTATTCAACTATAGACCCCACACTAGGCCAGGCCTGTCCTGTGGTTGTCTGATTTATATTTTACCAAAAGTGAAGCTGGCGTTTATACATAAATCATTACATAATTCCAATTTAGTTTTAGTATATATTAATAAAAATAATGTATTAATAACATAATAAATACGAACAGCAAGTGTTTGACTACGTTCAGTTTAACATTTTTGATTCCAATTTAGAAAAGTACATATATTATTAGTATTTTATTACCACAGTTACCTGAAGTTGAATCGTTAGCTCGTCTGAAATTTTAATAATAAAAGAAATAGATGCAGCGATGCCAATGAGGGCTAATAATTTTCCACTCACCAGATGTCGCTAGGTGTGACTGAGGTAAAGTTTTTTTTTTACACAATGTCAGTTAATTGAGAAATTAGTTTTAAATAATACTTTATCATATTCTAGAGTGTTATAGTTATTTAGTATTATAGAGTATACACAACACAATGTGTCAGTGGTTTGATTTTTAATTTTTTGCACATTATAACTATTTTTTTTAAAAAGTCGTCTTTTAGTTATATTTATAGTTTGGTTAATTCATTTCCAACGTAATTAATATAAAATATAACTAATAATACAGAAAGAAACCTTAAATATTACATTTTCCTAAGAAATTATTGTCCCCGCTATGAAATCTGTCAAATATTTTACCTCACTCTAAAGTGGCGCCGCCCTGGTGGCAGAAAAAGTCGTGGATGCGACTCAACAGCTTGTGTATTTGTGTAATGTAGAGAAAAATCTTGCGACGTTGTTCAGACATTAAAATAAGATTATACATAAATATGCAGGACGCTCATTTTTCGTGCGGATGTTTGCCATAGTTACGACGTTTGGCAGGCGGTTTGAAAATCGCAGTTTTTTGTTTTATAACGGCTATTAAGAAGACGCTGCTGTCCATATTCTAGTTGGTTTAGTTGTAATGGAAATTCTTACACCGCCACTACACGTTTAACGTTAACTTTGAAACTTGAAAACAAGAGTGTAAAATCGGTGCGCGTTGTCAGTGATGGCATATGAATTTAAGACGTATTCCTTCTCCGTTTGTCATATGAGGAAGATCACGGTCGCTCGGCGATCTATAGAGAGCACTATGCTATAGTTTATCTCATGATGGACTTACGTAATTAAGATATCCGCAATAAAACCAGTGTAATCGACATAACTGAATGGATCAAAAAGCTGAAGTGGCAATATAAAACGCATGAGGAAGAAAAGTTCTCGAGTAGCAGCCTGGTACAGTCACGGAGTGATGACCTGGTAAGCAATGCTGAAAGTCGATGGATGTCGCTGGCTCAGGACCGTGTGTTGTGGCATTCATTAGGGAAGGTCTATGTTCAGCAATAGATTTGTGATGATATTGATGATGAGTTGGATTTAATTTTAAAGTGAACACTTGGTTTTTTATAATTTGAATTTACAAGTCTGCGTACTGCCAATTCGGACAAAAAACGACAAAATGACAATAAAACCAGATAAACGTATAATAACAACTCATTCGTCGTCCCCTCTTTAGATATCATTTAAAATAATTGTTTCAATAATTAACTGAAATAAAAAACAAACATTTCTAGAAATTATTTAAAATCATTTTAAATATTCTTCAAATTATTTTAATTATAATCCTTCTTTCTAGCGTCTTAACCGTTATGAAGAATAAATTGGAGTGACTAATTAATGGCTATTTTTCAGGCGCATAACGTTGTCTTCAAATGAGATGAATTTATCATTAAGACGCTTTGAAAAACCTTCTATAAATTTTGAATAAAATACCTACTCGAATCGCTTTAGAATTTCAAAATAACAGAGCTAAAGACATTTCCTAACACTCTTTGAAATTTGAATTTGAGCGGAACATTATTCTGGAAATGAATGGCTTCAGAGACTTCAAACGCTAGCTATGTAATCGTTACTTTTGACCCGTGTCCTTAAGAAAGTCCAGAATTACTATCTAAAATGTTTATTTTCTAATTTATTTATTTTTTATAGGATGTTAATACTAAAACTGTTATCTGGTAACAATTTTTTTTTCTTTGGCAAGAAACCCTTTGGCTGTACCTTCGTCAGTGTCAAGTTTTATGAAATTATCCTTTATAATATTTTATGTAAAAACTTCTACACAATATGTTGATGCGCAATATTGTGAAGTTTTTGGGAGATTTTCACAGCAGCTTGAGCCAGCAGAGAGACGATGGCGATTATATCTCAGGGTGCCTTAGCAGACACAATAACTTAATGTTCACATCACCACACCACTATCAGTTACTCGATTCCACAGAGTCAGTAACTCATTCATGGTGCTATGAATATGTACGCTTTTAACTACAAAATCCCAGAAAATAATATACAAAATGTGTCAACCAAGTTGAAAATATTTTATTAACTAAAGATTGTATTAAAAGGATTATTGTAATATTTAGTAATTCATGGATTATAATAAAGAGGTGTAAGAAAATGAAGTAATTGCTACCAAGCTATTTATAATTTGAACTGTGTAACACTGTGTGGGTTTCTTGCTGGTTTTTAGCGAGACAGAGATATTTTCCATAACAGTGGTAAATCAACTTAAGAATGACTTTCAATAAGTATTATTTATAATCTATATTGAATAAAAAATCTATTTATTCAATATAGATTATATTGCCACCAGAATACTTGTTTCATCGTTTCCATTAATAGTTTACATGTGCACACATTTAATACACAAAATCGCACCACTTTTCCGTATTAAAACCCACTTCAAAATATTATTTAAACAATAATAACGAATCCGCAATCTGCCCGCGCTCAAATTCCTGTCAAAACTCCAAAAAAGCATTTCAAGTAGTGTTATCTCGATTTGAATTCATCCATCACATTCATCCATTTCGTTCCCGGTGCTTCCCTAGTTCTAGTCTTCCGACAAGACACGCCGGAACACAGGCGTGCCTTCCAAAATAACCTCGATATCCACCCGTGCTACAGACCACTAAGATCCCGTTACGAAGAGACAATGAGCCAGGAAAAACATGCCCCGGAAGCATCAGTCTTCCTAGTCTTAATTTCTTATGATCTAGCAGAATTGCATAATACACACAGGTGCGCTGTCATACATATATTTATTATCTTAAAGGCATTATTTTACATAGTATTTTGAGAACGCACACTATGCTCCTTTGACTTTGATTTATGAAGAGCCAAGTGACGAACTTGTTTATACACATCTCTGTTACATTTTTTATTTATATTATTTTTAAATGTAGAATAATAATTAAACGATAATATTGAATTTTTTCGGGGAGACAAGCCATTGTCAGTTAAGAAGGCCCTATTTATCAGATTAATATCTTATGTAATGGTAATTTTTTTAACAGAACAAAACAAATAAGCTGCTACAAATTAAAATTTAAAATGCTTCATTTCCCGGCGTTGCTCCCAAGATAATGTTTCATTGTGCGAACTGCTATAAAATTGTCGTAAAAATTTATAAAGCTACTCAATAAAAAGCACATTTAGAATTTTGTGAGATGGAATATTTCTCTCCGTTACAGTGAAAATAAAATATCTATGCTCTCAAGTAATATTTATGTTGGTCCGTCGTCCGTATATCATCTACGTTTACGTTACATTATGTAATAGTTCCAAGGTGTTAGTCGCCGATGAATTTTCCATGTTCCATAAAAGAAAATATTTTATAGGTTTTAAATAATTTATATGAAAATAATAGTAAGTTAAAAGAGATCCTTCTATTTCTTTAATATTTTTATCAAACAAATATTTATTGAATATTAGTTTTGGCGTTAAAAATCATGATGATATACTAACTTTTTAATTAATCTTTTACATAATTGTTAGTTTTAGTACGGGTTAAGTACATAAATATCAGATAACTAGCTTTTGCCCGCAGCTTCACTCACGTGATTCCCTATTTTATCCCTTTAGTAGTTGGATTTTCAAAAATCCTTTCTTTTAGCGGATGGTTACGCCCGCGTCATCACATCTATCTGTATAAAAAATTTCAGCCCGTTCCGTCCAATGGTTTGAGTTGTGCGTTGATAGATCAGTCAGTCAATCAGTCGTCTTTTCCTTTTATTCGTAACTTCTAAATGAAAGGTCCGATTCGAATAATTTAAAGAGGAATTAACATGTACCTAATTAACCGTGATTACGTACATGTAATGTATGATAATTCAAATTTTTAGTTTTAATTTTCTTTATTACAGTTATAATATAATTATATATATACCGAGTGACGAAAAAGTTATCACATAAAATGAAAAGACGTATGCTACATACATTTCTTTAAGCATACACAACTAAAAAAATATATAACAATTAATACATTAGTCGGGGTAGCATTTTTTTTCGTTTTAATATTAAATAACATCATGTAAATGCATACAGATATCACAAAACAGTCAAAGACCCAAGCCATTTGAAGGCGAAGATAGGTAGTTTAAACGTTGTCAATCTGTACTACTCAAATAAAGAAAAAATGAAACAAAAACTGTACTTACGGCTAACAATTTAAGGCATAATTTTATGCGCGAAATTAAAAACAAAGGGACCGCGCGCTGCGGGCGTGTGAAAACAAATTCAAGCGAAAAATTTACTTAAAATAATGAAGTTAAGGCATAATTATCCATGCGCGAAGTGACAAGAAATGGGACCGGGTGTCGAAATTATTATTTTTCTGGCGCGTGCGACGTTTTGTAAGTCACTTCAGGTCAGTAACAGTATTATCAAGGCTGACTTTGACTGCCTCGTTGGTCTAGTGGTTGTAGTGGTGCGACTGCTGATCATGAGGTCCCGGGTTCGAATCCCAGGTCGGGCCAAAAAAATCAGTTATTGAGTTTTTCCATCAAGAAATTATCAGTAGCTGCCCGGAGTCAGGAAGTTGGCGGTGTTTCACCCCCGTGCCTCGGAAAGCACGTAAAGCCGTGGGTCCTACGCCTGATCTCTCTCCGGTCGTGTCGGTTTACCGTCCCATCGGGCTATGAGATTGAAGGAAAAGAGAGTGCACCTGTGCTTGCGCATACACTTGGGCACTATAATCCTGTCTTGCGCCGATGGCTAGTCTCCGTTGAGACTGGCCGCCGTGGCCGAAATTCGGTCTGGAGGACATTATTATTATCATGGCTGATTTATTTCTTGTCAATTTTTTACGATATTTATTTTTTTTGAAAAATGCATTTTTTATTTTCTTTTATTATTGTTTTTATTTTATTATTTTAACAGACATATATCAAGTTGTATTAACTGCTGTGCTATTTAACGTGATAACCTATTCGCCACCCAGTATATATATATATATATATATGTATATTGTCGTGAAGCGACAATTAAAAGAGAAAGAACCTAACCTAAGAACAGCAAAACAACAAAGTAGACCAAGAAAATAATATATTTAAAGTTTTAAAAGAGTATTTACAATTTTATAAAAAAATGAAATATGAAGATGATGGATGAAATGAGATTACAATTAGTTTTAAAAAATAAAGGTAGGAGAATAGGACAAGATAGTTTTATAGTGGAGCCTGGAGCCTCGCTGCTTTTGTAGAAATAGGCACACACAGAGCTTGAAGTTTCTCAGCGGCGACGGCACGCAGCGCCTGGACTGGCACACGCAGCGTCCGGAGCCGGCGCACGTAGCGCCTGGGGTAGGTGCGCTCAGTACTTGAAGAAGTAGTCGCCGCGCCCAGAGGTAGCGCGGGCAGTAGGTGCACTCGGCGCCTGGAGCAAGCAGTCGTAGCGTGCCCGAAGGTAGCGCGGGCAGTAGGTGCACTCGGCGCCTGGAGCAAGCAGTCGTGGCGCGCCCGAAGGTAGTGTGGCCCCGTGCTTGAAGCAGACTGCCGACGACTTTACGTGTAGATGGAGGCTTGCAGGATCCCGGGGCAAAGCGGCCCCGGGATAAGGCCTTTAGTAGATGTTTCTCGTTTGAGAACTGAAGCGAGACTCTCCTGTATTCTCCAATTGTTTGGCTTTTATACCTTTTTAGAGAGAACGAGAAATTATTTAAATTAAAACGAAATTTATTGTAAATGACCTACAGCCAAAGAGTATTTATGTAGAAAGAACATCATACCAGAGACGAATTTGAATAAAAGTTACCATGAGAACCACAAAAACAATGGTTGTCAAATTGAGGAATTTTTAGTTTTAGGACTATTATTAAGATACTATTACATTTAAGTAAGAAACGAGATATTATTCATATAGGAAAAACTGATGCGCGACAACGCGCCGAAGCCTGAAATTGTAGAGTTACAGAGAATTCAATAAAAGACTGAAAAAGGTAACACTCCATTGACAGCTATTTTAAAAGTACTAAATAGTGTGAAAATACGCAATAAAATAATATGTTATTGTGTAGAAACGTTACAGGATCCTATGGAAATAAAGGTGATGCTAAATATAAATGCAGAAAATCAAAAACAGAATGGAAAAATAGTATAAAGTGATGCAAAACATGAATGCGGAAAATCAAGAACAGAATGGAGAAATAGTGTACAATGAAATAAATGTAAGTAGTTTTATTTTCTTTTATTATTGTTTTTATTTTATTATTTTAACAGACATATATCAAGTTGTATTAACTACTGTGCTATTTAACGTAATAACCTATTCGCCACCCAGTATATATATATATATATATATATATATATATATATAAATATATATATGTATATCAGTGTGTAACCATTTACTTGGATTTAATTTTATTATAATTATTTTGAAATGAATATACTTTTTCGCGAATTTTTGCTCAAGCAATTCAGCAAATGCGATAAATTTGTATAAGATATTATCAAATCATTAAGTTGGAGAATTAATATTATAATAATATAATATGAATGAAAGTCATTATCTTTCGATTTTGTTTTGATCAACTGATTTGAAAGAAAAGCGGTTATTGTGACTTAGGATTCTATAAAAGTTAGACCTATTGCCTCATGGACTTTTTATTGATAATGATGAGAACTATAAACATGTGGTACATTATGTACGTGTATCATCAATAGTTTCCGCAGCGCACGCCAAATAATGACTGTCAAAGGCAAATTTTTGATACCTTGGGTTACATTATTGCGTATTTTTGAAGGGATCTCAATTTTTTTGTAAATAAAATATAGCCTATGTTACTCGCTGATAATGTAGCTTTCTATAGGTAAAATCTATACAAATAAATACAATTGGAGTGTGTTTGTAACGTCAAAATAACAGCTTTTTACTAAATGCATATGAAAGTATATATGGTACTTATAACAAAAACACAATTTTTTAAATTTTTGTCTGTTTGTCTGTCTGTCCGTCTGTCTATCTGCCTGTATGTTCCGGATAATCTCCGAGACGGCTGGACCGATTTTGATGAGACTTTCGCTGGCAGACAGCTGATGTTATAAGGAGTAACTTAGACTAATATTGTTTTAGAAAAAAGAATTAGGGTTCCGCGCAAAAAAAATAAAAACCTAAATTACACACGGGCGAAGTCGCGGGGAACAGCTAGTTATTTATAAAATTCGTTTAAGGAGTTTTTGAGTTTATCCATTACAAAGAAAAAATTAAATCTTTTTTCTTTATAGTGTTAATTTAGATATATCTGTAATAGTATAATTTATCGGTTTTTATATTTTTTATATAAAAGCAGTAACGCTTTTACATAACGGCATTACTATAATTTCTGTTAACCACTATATGTAAGCCAAATAAAATGAAGTAATTTTCGAATTATAAAGTTCATATTAGGAGTTCGTAGTAATAGTTCACGAGAGTAGTTAACATGAAGCAAATATAAAGAGGAGACGTTGTAATTAAATTTTACTATGTAACAACGCGTGACAATTTGCGGGGTGAGGGGATGCAAAGCCCCGCCCCCTTTACATTATCTACATCTACCGATAAATAGTAAAACTACTCGAATCTTTCCATATCGATGTTGCTATGTAGCTTAGCTACCTTGACGGCAGATGACGGCATGTCCACAAAATGTTATAAACTATAAAAATAATCTTTTGGCGATTAAAATTTCTTTATATCTGAATGCAAAACAAATTTCATCACCTTCGTATGATTATTTTATCATTACTGAGCTCTACGTACCTTTATATTTTTAGTTCACACGACACAAAGTGTCGCCATCTAGTGTGAAATATATTTAATTATATTTGAAAGCCGACGCAAAGAGATTTTTCTAGAACTATTTTAATAAATTAGGTGTAAAATTACTTACAAATGAAATGTGATGCCATCCATAGCATCGGAGCGTCTACCTCATGAAGCAAATACATTCAGACAAAGAAATTTTAATCGCCAAAGTAATATTTTCATAGTTTTCTTAATAATTTTGGGAACAAGCCGCCATCTATCGTCAAGTAAACCTCTTAAAAATAAGAAAAAGACAGGGCCGCAATTAGAATTCAATTATTTTACCGACATTCAATATTAAAATGAAGGAAATTGTACTTGGCTGATTTTTACGAAATGTTTAAGTTATATTTAAGTGACATTCTATATGCAAAGAATCACTTAAATACAATTTAAATATGTTTATCATTTCGTGAAAGTCAACCTTCAAGAAATATTTATTTTATCCATAAAATAAAGTCTCTTTGAAACTAAATATTCTATGTTCAATGTTAAGTAGGATTTTTAATATTGAACTAAATATCCTACTTATCTCACTAATATTATAAAGGCGAAATTTTGTGTGTTCTTTCTGTCTCCTTGAGCTTATTCCACCCTAAGTATGTACTGTGTATGTGTAATTTTTTCACGTAGTAACGGCTGAACTATTATTTATGTGTGGGCTCTGAGGAAGAACAAATAATAGACAAATTATTATAATTAATATAATTTTATTTACAAATCAATTAAAATATAAAAATTTTATTCCAAATTAGGCATCCGAATGCAGTTTTTGAATGCCAATCTAAGAACATTAAATTGTATTTAAGTGATTCTTTGCATCTAGAATGTCACTTAAATATAACTTAAACATTTCGTAAAAATCAGCCCAGGTACAATTTCCTGCATTTTAGTATTAAAATTTGGATTACTGGGAAAAATAATTGAATTCTAATTAGGGCCCTGTCTTTTGGTTATTTTTATGAGGTTTACTTGACGAGAATACGGCCTGTTCTCAAAATGACTATAAACTATAAAAAGAATATTTTGCGATCAAAAATTTCTTTATGTCTGAATGCAAAACAAATTTCAGCACCTTCGTATGATTATTTTACCAATACTGAGCTCTACGGACCTTTATATTTTTAGTTCACATGACACAAAGTGTCGCCATCTAGTGTCGAATATATTTAATTATATTTGAAAGCCGACGCAAAGAGATTTTTCTAGACCTATTTTAATAAATTAGGTGTAAAATTATTTACAAATGAAATGTGATGCTATCCATAACATCAGAGCGTCTATCTGAGTAGTTTTTACACAATAAAACAACACTTCATCCTTTTCTTCTTAATACTACGAAAATACACCGATTTGCAATTTTTTCAACACATAAGCGCACAGGACGAATGCTGACAGTATACTAACTAAAGCCACGCCCACTATGATGACGTCAGGACCTACTTAGAATCACAGTGCACAGTTGATTATGCCGTCTCCCCTTTGTATTAGCTTCATGGTAGTTAATGTCGGATTCGTACTCATGACTTTTCAAGTCGGCAGTCTGCATCCTTAATCGTTAGGCTACTGGCGCTTACATGTATTCAGAAGAAAGTTGATGTAGAGCCGAATTTTTGATCATAAAATAAGAATTAACCATATGATGAAATACTACGTAAACAAATTAAATATTACAGTTGTATAATTACTCTTCCTAACAAAGATTTAAAAAAAAAACTGCGGTTACCGAATTGCTTGTCAAGCGTGGCAACAATGGCAAATATTTCTCCTATGAGGCAATCTATGGGGGAGGCCAATGCACAACAGTGGACTTCAATAGGCTATAATAGTAACGATAGGTTAATTTTGGACATTTAAATTTGCATATTCTGATCAACTATAATCGTCTAGAACATACTATGTAAATACATAAATATGTTCTTACTAATGCCTACTATACCTACTAATACTTACTAGTGTCTAATATGCGACTCTCACAGTGCGCAGTACGTAAAATACTTCTTTATCTGAAAATCCACAAGTCGAGGGGGTCTGACGGAATCACACAATTGTGCTTACGAAGTGTGCTCCAGAGTTGGCACCGGTTCTGACGTGTCTTTTCCTGTACTCTTCCTCCCTAGGCATAGTCCCAAATTCACAGAAGACAACTTTCATGCACTTGACCCGTTCAACTACAGGCCTATCGTCTTCACCTCCTTGTTTTCAAAAATACTAGAATCCATTATTAACTGCCAGCTTATGCGGTACCTTGAGGAGCACCAACTGATAATATATCACTAATGATAGCTAGGATGGTTTCTGTCGTAACCGCTTATTTTCTTGTTTACCTAACATGCCTTGGCGGTAAGTTTGGATATAGCGAAGACTTTCGATCGGTCCTGGCACAAAGCGCTTCTTTCGAAGCTTCCATTTTTTGGGTTTCCCAAGAAATTATGCAATTGGATTACCAGTTTTCTCTCAGATCGGTGCATTAAGGTCGTAGCTGACGGTGCAAGTTCCGACTCATAATCTGTTCTAGTATTCCATAAGACTGCGTGCTATCGCCTATGCTGTTCCTTCTGCATATTAACGAAATGTTTCAAACCAGTAACAATAATTGTTATGCAGATGACAGCACTGGCGATGCCTTATATACCGGCCGTGCCATTATTTCACGG
Source organism: Parnassius glacialis (assembly GCA_033319125.1). Taxonomy (NCBI): domain Eukaryota; kingdom Metazoa; phylum Arthropoda; class Insecta; order Lepidoptera; family Papilionidae; genus Parnassius; species Parnassius glacialis. The sequence goes on from JAVANC010000006.1 coordinate 28,905,563, forward strand.
GAACACGCTGTTGAGTGCCGGCATAAATTTGTGTCTGAAGTCTCGGATTGGGGGCTCCTAAATCTAGTCCAGTTCAATCCCCAAGAGACACAAGTTTGCGCGTTTACCGCTAAAAACGCCTTTGTTGTATCTCTTCAACTCCAAGGCACTCTCCACGTTGCCTCAGCTAGAATCGGAATCCTAGTTGCCGACATTCGGTTGACTTTCAGTTCCGCGTTGTTGGCCTCTAAAAAGCTTGGTGTGCTTTGTAGAGCGGGACAGTATTTCATGCCAGCACAGTGCTTGCAGCTTTACAAGGCGCAAGTTCGCTCTCACATCGTCGCTCGGCATTCAGTACCGCGAATGTGAAAATATTGCAAATTTTTATTTTTTGTTGTTTCGATAGTATTCAATCAAATACGCGATTTTGTATTTAAAATATGACCAAAAACATTTCAAAAATAGATTTAGAAATACTTAAAAACTCTTTCCAACAAATAGTAAAGCGTACATTATAAATAAATCAGTTTTTTGTCTCTCCTGTAAAGTGACTCAATTACACATTCGCGGTACTAAATGCCGAACGACGACATGGAAAACTGTTCTCATCTCTAGGCCGAGGCACCTCGGTGGCAGCTCCTTTCGTAACCGAGTTTTTTCTGCTTGGTTTGACTTACGAGCACTGGGAAGATTGCATTTCTTTGCATATTCTATCGCATTCACCACGGGGGTGCTCAGAGGAATTCTTAGGACTAATGCTAGCCGCTCAATTTCGTCATCGAACACCGTGACAAAACTCTTGATACCATTTATACAATTTAGATGATTGGCGGTCCACCACTGTGCGATTTACAAGAAGTTTTCTTCCTCGCACAACTTCCTTGTAGAATCGACCACCACCAAGGATTTTTCAGAACTAATACGACTTAGGGACCTTCAAGAAAAGAGCCTACTCTTTTTAAAAGCCCGGAAACGCATCTGCAATTCCCCTGGAAGTAGTTCGTGGGCGGCGGTGGTAAGAGTATCTCTAAGAGTAAGATGTTATTATAATGATTTCTTATATTTACGCGAACACTACACATAGAATAAAACTATTTTTATGGATTTTGAACGAAACCATGGTCATGGGGGGACCCCCCGTGACCATGAGTTGCTGTAAAGCACCGGAAACGTCGGGAATTAAAATAGTTAATTAAACGCGATAAAATCCGTAAAAATTGTTTTATTCAAGATGTTATCATGTTACATCATACCTATCATAATAGATATGATGTTATTAATCAGGAAGACCTCAGTGCATTAGTCAGAGGTCTTTCTAAAAACGCATCGGGGATTCTAGCTTCTCGATTAAAGTAAAGAAATATTTTAACCCCAGAAACAAGAATTTTATACCATCGTAACCGAGAGACAGAGTTGCTTTCATTCTTTTCTAAATATGACGATTTTGTTTTTGTTATGATGTTGCTGATTTATTGAAAGCAGTGGGATTACAGAAGTATGATGTTGTCACACTTCCAGCAGCTTGGTTGAAATATAATCATCTAGGTACTATTCCTCCACAGCCATTTGGACCGTTTCCCTGAAAATCTTGGTGATCTGAGTGAGGAACAAGGGGAACGGTTCCATAAAGACATTCGAACTATGGAGGAACGTTAAAAGGGTCACTGGAATGCTCACTTGATGACGGACTATTGTTGGACAATTAAAACCCTAGTGAACAAAGTCAAGCAAGAAAATCTTATAAAAGAAAATTGTTTGATAAGTATAGGTTGTTTTTCTTATGATTTTTCTTAATAAAAATAGATTTTTCTTGAAAATGCATTTTAGTTATATCTAAAAAACTATAGTTGAAAAAAACAATCTGACTTCAGATCTGAAATCAGCACCCCGAGAAAGTATAATATTAGTCATAATATTTAATGCAACAAAAATGCTGTTCCCTTGTGTTATCTGTCTTTTGGAAAAAATCATTATTTAAAGATTTACTACGTTTGAATTCTAGTTTTAATATTTCTTCGTTACTACTGAACTGACATCACAGTCTCTTATGAATTTTGTGGTAGGCATGTAAAATATTTTAACGTTAACAATTAAAATAGTTCGCTGTATATATGTATGGTACATCGATCCTGTTAGCCGTAGTTATTATAGCACACTTCCGGTTTCGTGCTTTCTACGTGCCAGCCCGGTCGCTTGAGCGTGCATGCATTGTACTCTTTGATACGCTTTTATTTTGTCTGTAGTTCAAAGTAGGTCACCTTGCACAAACTACGTACGCGGAATGTCTCACAGCAAATATAACAATATTTGCAGTACACAGTAGAAACATTTGCTACATTTTATTAAATTCCGAAATACTAGTAATATGACTATAATGCCCTTAACATAAGGGCTGTTTAATATTATATATTTAGTTATATAGTTAGTAATGTATTTATTTTTTTTATTCACATAGTCCTACTCGCAGGTACTTATGAAGATTCAATAAGATAGAAATAATTACAAATAGATATCTAATATATATATATATATATATATATATATATATATATATATATATATATATATATATATAGTAACGATCCAAGAGCGAGTCTTATCCGACACTATTCCGAAGATATCCCGGACGTCAGTCTGAGCGAGATTGGAATGGCTCTCCAGCACCTTAAAAACGGCAAGGCCCCAGGTGAGGATGGAATTACAGCGGAGCTTCTGAAAGCGGGTGGAAGACCGGTACTTGAAGTCCTTCAGAAGCTCTTTAATTCCGTCCTCCATGGTGGCATTACACCGGAGGCGTGGAGCAGAAGTGCGGTGGTCTTGTTCTTCAAGAAAGGTGACAACGCTCTCTTGAAGAACTACAGACCGATTTCCCTTCTGAGCCGCGTCTACGTGCTGTTTTCGAGAGTCATTACGAATCGTCTCGCGCGCAGACTTGACGACTTCCAGCCTCCCGAACAAGCCGGTTTCCGAAAGGGCTTTAGCACCATAGACCACATACATACCCTACGGCAAATTGTACAGAAGTCCGAAGAGTACAATTTGCCACTATGTCTGGCGTATGTGGACTATGAGAAAGCCTTTGATTCCGTCGAAATTTGGGCGGTGCTGCAGTCCCTTCAGCGGTGCCAAGATGACTGTCGGTATATCGAAGTGTTGAAGTGTTTGTACAGTAGAGCTACGATGGCTATCCGAGTACAGAACCAGAGTACGAAACCCATCCAATTGCAGAGAGGTGTAAGACAGGGTGATGTTATATCCCCGAAACTCTTCACCGCTGCATTGGAAGACGTTTTCAAGCTTCTGGACTGGAAAGGATGCGGTATTAACATCAATGGCGAGTACATCACTCACTTTCGATTTGCCGACGATATAGTCCTTATGGCAGAATCGCTGGAGGACCTAAGCACTATGCTCAATGACCTCAATAGTGTCTCCCAACGGATAGGTCTTAAGATGAACATGGACAAAACAAAGATCATGTTTAATGTCCATGTCACACCTATGCCGGTAGTTGTTGGGAGCACTAAGCTCGAAGTTGTTGACGAGTATGTTTACCTGGGACAAATAATCCGACTAGGTAAGTCCAACTTCGACCGAGAGCTCAATCGACGGATTCAACTCGGCTGGGCAGCGTTCGGGAAGCTACGACACATCTTCTCGTCAGACATACCTCAAAACCTTAAAACGAAATTGTACAACCAGTGCGTGTTGCCAGTGATGACTTACGGAACTGAGACGTGGTCCTTCACTGCTGGCCGTATGAGGAAGCTCAAGGTCGCTCAGCGAGCTATGGAGAGGGCTATGCTCGGAGTTTCTCTGCGTGATAAACTTAGGAATAAGGATATCCGCAGTAGAACCAGAGTAACCGACATAGCTCAACGGATTAGTAAGCTGAAGTGGCAGTGGGCCGGCCATATAGCTCGAAGAACCGACAACCGATGGGGAAGAAAGGTTCTCGAGTGGCAGCCTCGTACCGGTAGGCGAAGTGTAGAGCGTCCCCCCACGAGATGGAGTGACGACCTGGTAAGACATGCAGGAAGTCGATGGATGCAGGTGGCTCAGGACCGTGCTTTGTGGCATTCTTTGGGGGAGGCCTATGTTCAGCAGTGGACTTGTGAAGGGCTGTAATGATGATGATGATGATATATATATATAAATAAATATTATTTTTTTTGTTCGTATTTTATGCGCTGCCATACCGTTCATCAGATTGCGCTAAAACTTTGTCAATTTATTGCTTGCACTTGCACGAAGGTTATAGGCATAGTAAATTAGATTACAGTAGGTGGCGCGCGTATCGCAACAACTAATTTATTTTAAAGTTATTTATCATTCAACTTCAATGAATGTATTATCATTCCTCAAACAATACATTTTTTCCAATTTTAAAACGATATATCCACAATTATTTCTTCTGCGGTAGTAACGCGCCGGGTTAGTAACAGCTGGTTATGTATATTATTATTATGCCAATTAAAAAATAAATAAATTGAAAATATCGCGATAGACAAGCCCAGTGAGGTGATTCAGAGATTTGGAAGGACTATGCTCAGCAATGGATTTTTATTATTTATCCTTATCTTTATTCTGTGATGTATTGCTGTTAGCCTATTCGGCTTTTAAAGCTTCATCTGATACAGCGCTCGCGGGCTAAAAGACCGCGAGCTTTTTAAAAGAAGGAAAAGGCGATGATGATGATAATGATGATAATGGTTTAGGATTTGGATTTGTTACCAATCATCATGTCCCTCGTTTAGGGTTTTTTGAGCCTTCTGACCGCTGTCCGACTACTTAGCTCGTGCCGGTCGATTGGATTTTAAACAGCAGATTGTAAATAATTCTCTCTTGAATGATTTAATTGAGAAAATTTAAAACAAAAACTCTTCATTCTTATTTTTTTTAATTTATTTAATTTTCGATATATCATTAACTTGTAAGTGTGATTATAAGGGTAGCTTCCCTCCTTCGTGTCACATTCTTGTATTAATAAATATTCTGTGCCAACATTAAGAATGGTTTTAAGTTTAATACTTTGTTATTTTAATTAACTTTTAAAACGTTCGGAATCGTCTGGTAATAGTACGGATTGAATTTCAAAGCGTCCATTAGCTGGGCGGCTACGAGGGCAGTCGCCCTTGCGGCCTATCTTCGAGTGCTCAGGTTATTTAGGTGCGATATTTGGTTTAACTTTAAATATCTTATTAAATATAAATCTTTTATATTTATTTTTATATATTTTTCTTATTTATATTTGGAATAAATATGTTTAATGACTATAAATTACAATATTACACATATGTATATACTTATTTTTAATATTATACATAAATTTATAATTATTGTTTAGTCTTTTTCGAATTCACCGTTAATCCATATTAAGAAAAAATGTAAAGGTTGGACTTAATAATTAAAGGCATTCTATTTCCATACAACTACCGTGTCACAAACGGTGCATCGCTATTTAGTTTATGTAAATTGGTCTGGCTGCTTAGCAGGGAAACAGTCAGCAAATTCAGGCTAAGGCGACAACAAGCTGAACCTTATCGTAGCGCTCGTGAAGGACGACACGAGATCCTATAAGCTAGGACTAGGAGGGATGTTCGAGGGGCGGGCGGCTGACGGCCGTGTTAGTGCTGGCCGTTTCGCCGTCGGGAGCGAACGTTGCCACCGCGTTGCCATCGCGTCGCCTTTGCGTCGCCGCACTGTCGCGACCACAACCATATCGTGAACCCTAATTTAATTAAGTGCCACATAACAGACACCGCAGGTGGGATTTACGATAACTTCTGTGAACACAGGAATTACTAGCATCGCACATCGCAGCTCAGTGGATATAACCGGTACGTTATGAAGAAAATAATTCTTGTAAATATATACTTTGTAAACTTTTTCGTCTAATTGTCAAGACATTCACCTATGCAGATATAATGTATTAATGCATTTATGACTAAAATCTTTAGACTGACGGTTCAGATTTATTCATAATTAGGAAAATAGAATAAATTCATTTCAAATCTTGATATTTTAAAATATTCCTTGTGTCTGTCAGTACTAATGGATGTAGTTCCTAGAAAGTACATCATGTTTTATTTATATGTAAGCCGTGGAGCAGAAAGAAGAATGAACGCCTATTGTATTGTATGAAAAATCGAAATTGCCTGATGTGATGTGTTTACGTATTAGTCCTTGTTTCATAATATGACCTGTTTATATTAAAATTTTCCTTTTAATGATTAATTTAATATGCCTGCGTATTACAGGTAAGGTTTAAAAATATATCTTTAAAACAATCTTCTAACATTTCATATATGTAGATGTTTTGGTAATGTACCTATATATCTTTCATAATATTTATTTTTTTACTATTTTAAACCACCGATTGACTACTCTCCCATCTGATGATAAGTGGTGATGCAGCCGAAGATAGCGAAGCGGACTGACTTAACAAAACCCTATTCACTCTTGCCTTGAAGACACCCACACTGTAATCGGATGGAAAGACAGATGCTGGCAACTTATTCCAATCCTTTGCTGTAAGCATTACGAATGATGAAGCAAATCGTTTAGTTTTATTGCGTGGTAAGTCGACAATGTAAAGTGGAGACTGGCGGAGCGTCTGGTTGTCCTATGGTGGAAGGGAGAGGGAGGAATTAAGTTATGCAATTCTTGCGCACACTTTCCGAAATGCATCCTGTAGAAAACCAAAAGGTTGGCTACTTTGCGCCTGTGTTCGAGACTGGTGAGATTGATTTTAACCAGACTTGATTCACAAATAAGCCTCATAGCACAACTTTCCCTTGAGTCCTAAGGCTAAGTAGAATTTTGCAGCACCAGAGTATATATGACAGCAATACTTCATGGACGACCGGACTAGCGCTTTAGAGTAACCAGCTGACCCGGCGAGAAGTACCACTGCACTTTTGGCCATGTACTCAACTACCGGCCGAAGTTTATGTTTCTGGAAATCTTAACCTCCAACAACTGAAAGCGGTCAGTGTATTCCAGTGATACATTTCGGAAAGAAGGAGCCAAGGTGAGTTGGCGCCTTTTTGCAGTGAAGAGACACGCTTGTATTTGTAGACGTTGAATTTTATAAGATTGGCATCGCCCGTTTTGAAGACTGCCTGTAGTGTGAGATCAGACGATCAACCATAGCTTCTTTTTTGGAGTGGATTTGATCCCGACTGGCCCGAGCATTCGGTTGGTATCTCTCCAAAACTGTGCTGTCGTCTGTATACCCATAAATACTGGGCATAAGCAGATCATACATTTGCAGGAGGAAGAGAGAAAATACATTTATTTACCCACATTTGTATATTATACTTACCAAGCGTGGCGCTTGGCAAGCGAGTTAGCAATAGCGATTTTGTATTTACCTATATATTCATTTTGGCAGATTATACAGAAGACTAAAGAGTATAATCTGTTAACCGTTACGGCAGCCGTATGTGGACTATGAGAAATCCTTTGATTCAGTCAAAATTTGGATGGTTTAACAGTATCTTTATTAGCTATTCTAAGTTGATTATCAGTATATAAGTAGTACGAAGTATTTGTAAGTGCAGAGAAGTGTAATACGGGTGATGTCATATCCCCGATTCTCTTCACCACTGCATTCGAAGACGTTTTTAACTTACTGGCTTGTAAAGGGGATCACTCAAATTTGGTTTGCCGGTGATATAACAATTATGGCATTCAAATGACCTTAGCAGTATGTTCAACGACCCCAATATTGTCTCTCAATGAATAATGATTTCTTAAGATAATGATTTCTTATATTTACGCGAACATTAGACATTGAATAAAACTACTTTTACGGATTTTAATCGCGTATAATTTACTTATTTTTTATTAATTCCCAACGTTTCGGGTGCTTTACAGCACCCATGGTCACGGGGGCTGAGGTGATTGACGTCCCGACGTCAGAGTTAACCCGAAGTACCTTCAGCTTTTTTAATTATTAATTTTGGTCCGATCTATGCAGAATGAACTTACTGTGTCTTGAAGTCTTGCAGTGGTATGCTTGGGTTTAGTTTTAATTTTATTAATTACAGGATCCCAAGCAGGTGGTAGTACCCAGCCTTCCTCTCTATTGAAATTAGGATGTTTTTTTTTAATTTCAATAGCCTCACGTATCATCCTTCGCAGGAATCGATGTTGTTTCGCGAGAATTTGTGGTTTACCAAATCTAATGTAATGGCGGGGGCCGTCTAGGATATGTTCACAAACTGCAGACTTCCCGGAACATTGGTGCTTCACGTCAGCTATGTGTTCTTTTACGTGGGTTTTTATTGATCGTTTTGTTTGCCCTATATATGAGATACCACATTAACAATCAAGCTTGTATACTCCTGCATCTTGTAGAGGAATATTGCACTTGACGGATGGTAAGAACTCACTAATCTTTTTCGGCGGCTTGAAGAATGTTCTAATAGAAGCTCGCTTCAAGATGTAAACAAACTTGTCTGTGATACCTCTGACATATGCTAGTGCAGCAGGGACACGCTCGACTGCGGCTGGCTTCATTCGGTCACTGTGACGTAGGCGCGGGACCCGAACCTTGTTGTCATACAGAACTTGCTTGACGTGCTGAAGCTCAGCGGCCAGGTGTTTGCTGTCACAAATCCCTCGTGCTCTCTGTAATAAAGATTTGCCCACGGTAGCTAACTATGAAGGATGATGGTGGGATTCACCGTTTAAATATCGGTTTCTATGGGTCTTTTTCTATACACAGTGTGACCTATGGTGTTGTTAAGATTTCGAATGACACATCAAGGAAACATCTTAACACAACTAGGAAAGCTAAAGAATTATTTGCCTTTAACTCTATAGTAAATTGAATTTTAGGGTTTATCGAATTAAGATAAGACATATAGCTGCTTATAATTTGCTAATAATATTTACAAAGATGCTGTTAACACAATAACTACACAATAAACTATTGTATAGCAAGAATTTGATATATTTATAAAATATATTAATACCATATCCTGCCGTTATTTTGTTAAAGTTTAGCCTGTGCATGTACGAAGGAAATTTAGATCGGTTACGCTTTTCAGTTGATTTTAAACAAAGCTAATTTCATGATGGCGTCTTATCATGAAAAGAGTTTTCAATTTTCAGGGTGAAAGTTTATTTAATTTTTTACGTATTTACGTATTATAATTTAATATGTATTAAAGGTTCTATTTAATAAAGCACAAAATATATTTATTTAATTATTATCAATAATTTCAAATATTTTACAATCTCTATCTTAACACTTTCACTGTCCGGTTTTCAAACACAATAGTAAGACAATAGCAATGACCTATATGTAGTGCACGGGACAGCGAAAGGGTTAAGAAGGGTTTTTTATAATTAAAATGCTTTAACCACATAATTGCATATAATTTTTGTACGTGGTAGAGCCATGCTGCAGCTATATTAGTAGTATAGTTGTAGCACGAATGAGTCGGCTCGACCGGGGAAGGACCACGCTCTCACAGAATACCAGCGTGAAATAGCAGCTTAACGCTGCTGTGTTTCGTATGGTGAGTGTAGAGAACCGGAGACCCTTTTTACTGGACAAGAGGCATTACATCTTAGTCCTCACGGGTGACAACGCATCTGCATCTTGAGTCTTTATTGAGGATAGATGTAGATGTCTATGGGTCACAGTAACCACTTACCATCAGGTGGACTGTGTGCTCGTTTGTCACCCTATCCTATAAAAAAATGCTCTTAATAAAATAATGTACAACTGCTCGTATTAACACGCACGTGGATTACATTTATAATAATACCCTTCTCATTTACGTCCTGTTGAGTTTGTATCTCTTTTGTTTCGTTTTTATTATATCGAGGCTTATTTTGTCGCTCTTTTGAAAAAGAAAAATATCTTATACCTACATTCAATATGTAAACTAACTCAATAACTACATCTTAGAATGTTGCTTATTCAATATGGATCTTATTTAATTTTGATATTATGATTTATATATGAAGGCTCCGGGAGTGGCTTAGCAATGAGTTGTTGCGCTGGGGCCGCGGGTTCGAATCCCGCACGGAACAAGTATTTGTATGGCCTACAAATAATTGTTCCGAGTCTAGATCTTTGGCCTCGTGCATTTATTTTTATAAACTGCCTCCACGATACAGGAAAAAGTCCTAGTGTGGGGGTTACGATATAAAAAAAAATATAGGCATTACTTGTTTCTGAAAATATATATTTAATTTAAAGTAAAATAATATACAATATTAAAAACTATAATAAAAAAAAAAAACTAAAACTAGTAACATAAGCCCTACTCCCCGTGGTATCGTGCCAAGAACGCTGGCTGCGTTTCCCTGCTGAATGGCTATAATTAGCCTTTGAGCGAGAAAAGAACCAGCCTTCTTATCACCAGCAGCAACGACAAGCCGCGGATGGAGTTCCTTTAGGAACTTCACCGCAAGTGGACCCTACGGACCGATAGTCTCTACAGAAAATGGCACAAATATGTAGTTATCTCTCAGAGACTCCTATTTGCGCCACTTTCTCTGTTCAGCTGCCTCTGATGCCGCCCCGAGTCTAAACGAGTTGACTCTAATTTGAAGTCATTTCTAAGTTACTTTTCGAGTTAAAGCAAAACAAAAATTTTTATTAAGGTCTAATTCAAGATCAAGGTCGACGATTCTTTGCACCATAACTAACGTATATAGTAATATTTTTTTAAAATAAGTGCGTAATAATAAAAAAACAAGCGAATTTTTGCTTGTTTGTGTCCTTTTTGCTCTTTACTCATTATTAAGTGGCGAAGCTTGCGAAGACACTTATTGATTTCACGATGTCTGTCCGTCTGTCCGTCTGTCCGTCTGTCCCACGATTATCTCGAGAACGGTTTCGAATTTTCAAATTCTGTTTTCAGCAATCGATTACTGATCACCCAGGCATTTGAACCTCCTATTTTGAAACTGATTGCTCAACGGCAACCGTTAGAAACCGCTACAAAGCTGATTGCTTAGCCACTTTGCAGTGCTGTTAGCTTGCTAGGTTTATTTATTATTTAAAGTATATAGCTGAACATCAGTTATCGTACATTTACCGTTGCGTTGAGTGTGTCAAGTTTATCACGATTCGCAAAAATAACGCGAGCATAGCCTTTCCGTTATACCTGCCCATTTTCATTATAAAGAAATGGTATGTTTTAGGGTTCCGTAGCCAAATGGAAAAAACGGAGCTTTTACGGATTCGTCATGTCTGTCTGTCTGTCTGTCCGTCCGTATGTCACAGCCACTTTTTTCCGAAACTATAAGAACTATACTGTTGAAACTTGGTAAGTAGATGTATTCTGTGAACCGCATTAAGATTTTCACACAAAAATAGAAAAAAGAACGGGAAATCAAAAACTTTTTTCCATCAAACCCATACACGTGGGGTATATATGGATAGGTCTTCAAAAATGATATTGAGGTTTCTTATACCGTTTTTTCTAAACAGAATAGTTTGCGCGAGAGAAACTAAAAATATAAAAATAAAAATAAAATACACTATTACTAACACATCGATCAAAGGTACAGCGAACTACCAGAACTTTTATATTATGTTATTTGCTGCTACGGAACCCTTCATGGGCGAGTTCGACTCGCACTTGGCGGCTTTTTTATAACTAGCCTCGTCAAAACTAATGTAACAAATTAAAAAGTTTTTTCTATTTTACTGTTTTCTTTTAAATGCGTTTAAACTTTAAGCCCTATAAGAATTAAAGTAATTCAGAATTATTAAACAAGACCTAAGTGGTGCTTACCATTGCCCTAACATAGTCCCTCCAGATTAAGAGAGTGTAACGATCAAAGCCTTAGCTGTCCTGATACGCTGGCGGAAGACACAGAAATGAAAAAAATATCGATTGAAGATCACTACAACGAGTAAAATGACTAAGTGTATACTCATAGGCCTCTAAACAGGCCTCGCAACTTGTTGAACTCTGCTTCTGGTCAGAAGGCACGAAAACTCAAACCTTTCACGGGACAATGTTCCGGACTTTATAAAAGATGAAGATTGACCCTTGTCTAGTCTAGATTTGATATGAACCCAATTTGTAGTTCAACAAAAATTGTGGTCAATACTAGAATAAATGCCTGCTCAAAATGTGACTCCGACTGTGAGCCTCTCAAGAAAGTGGGTAAATGCCATTGATTTGAGACCAGAGAGACTAAATGCATTTATGAAACTCAAAGAAGCTACATTCAATCAAATTGTTTTGAATTAATCGCTTAGCTTAGACAATCTCTTTTAAAAGGTATGCTTTTTAATGTGTAACAGAACTTATAGCCATTCTATATAGAAGTAAGGTGACAAACAAGCACACTGTCCACTCAGGTAAGTAGGTGCTGTGGTTCAAAAACACTTGCATCTAAAAATACAGATGCATTGTTATCCTTAAGATCTAAGGTTAATTACCTCTTTACTATAAAAAGAGGGATCTCGAGTTCTCCGCACTGCGAGCGTGGTTCTTCTTTGATCAAGTTCTAAGTTCGTAAGACTCACTCGTGATGCATTGTGGATATATGTTATACGTACGAGTATAAACGTTAGCGCGGTATGACGAAAATGTGGCATAAGGCTGTGGTATCCAGTGATAGATAAACAGGGTGAACGCTGGAGTTATGTAGCTCTCGACTCATTGGCTTAAGGAACACGATACATTTCAATTAATTACAGCAATTGACAGGAGAGCTATAGTGTGTGGATGCTATGAGGTAATGCCGTAAATAAGTCTGCGTAAGTAAATTAGTTTTTTTTAGCTATAGCATATGTTATGATTCACCTATTTTGATTATTTTCGTTCTTTTTAATTGTTTTAACATTTAAAAATTAGGTAACTGGAGACGAAATAATGCAAGTAACTGAGAAGTTATCCTCTTTGGTATCATTTTCATAACGATCTAAATACGATAGTAATCAACAATAGTCAAATAATTGTTTCCTGACTCGATGTTTGTCCTTGTGCAATTTATGTTTGTAAACTGTATCCACAATACAGGAAAAATTAAAAAGATTTTACATGTCAATTTTTTTTCCCCACGGACCATATTTGCAATTTAAATGCCTGGATCGATCGCTAATCTTTTTGGAATTTGTTCTATTAATAATATTTTGTTCTTTATATTTATTGTTATTGTTGTTTTGCTCACTTTGTACCTTTTTTATTTTTTCGCTTTTCATAATATTTTATGATACTCGAGTTGGAAAGATAGAGTTTGCCTTTTTATATAACCCTTTTAAATGGGGCAATGACAATTAAGCGTAAATATAATTATGTACGCGACCGTTCCTGCGTATGTGCGTGCCGAAACGAAAATATGCATCATCCGTCCATCCATCACATCGTAAGGCTCACGACCAGCAGTGAACTTTTACGGGCTGATGAAAAGGATGATAATATGACTGTATTGTTGGCCCAGTGACAGTTTACCGCCTCGTTGAACTATGAAAGTGAGGGAAGAGAGAGTCCATATGTGTTGCCAAAACACTCATGCACTATAATCCTGTCCTGCGCAAATGACTACTCTCCGTTAAAACTGGCTGCCATGGCTGAAATTCAGTCTGGAGAACATTATTATTATAATATTGTGGCCGCCTTGTGGCCGAAATTCAACCGTCATTGATTAAATCGTTATAAGTTTTTATATAAAACAAGCTGTGTTTCACTTTACATACCCTCCAAAGACTATTGATAAAGGAACATTTGAAATCACACAAAAGTTATTATTTGTTGGTAACATTTCAATACTCTTTGGCAACAATTTCTACTCTGTGGGACTGTTTGATAATTTTTTTAACATTGGCAGTTTGCACATTTACAAACTGCTGACTTATTATCTGTGTAAAATTGGTACTATGAAGGTAAACAATTAATGTTTTATTAATAAAATTTAATGTATTTGTAAAAAACTTTATACATAAAGTTTAACTTTCTACACTTCTACTCCAAATAAACTTTAACTATACCAAATATCACACTACTGCGTGCGCGCAATATGCTTAAAATGGGTACAAAGTTTCTCTTCACGTATTTATATTTACATTATTTTAACAGTGGTAGAGCTAAGCGGCAGCTTTTGCTGTCGCACGGATGAGCCAGCTCGAACCGGGGTGAAACCAGGATCTCACAGAATACCAGCCTGAAGTAGAGGTTTACCTCTGCGTTGCGCTTGATGAGTGCAGGTGGCTGGAGGCCCAATCCCCCACCCCCCATCAACATGGTAGTGGAATAAATAAAAGACTACCCCAGGAGGGTACCAGCACCCCTGGAGAATCCCTCCCTGAGCATCCACGACCAAACTACTTCACTCCTGAGCGTGGGTGCTCAGGCTGCCCCGCGCATTCTGGGGGGGGGGGGAATTCCGCTCGAGACTAATGCTGCTCGGGGCAAGTGGAGCAATACAATCAAGGCGACCCCTGTCACGCTATCCGTGAATTTTTGCAACATCAGGGGACTTCATTCCAAACTTAACGCTGTCCATTACCATCTACAGATGGCGAAGCCGGCCTTGCTCTTTTTAACCAAAAAATTGAAAAAATTTGGCGCTTAGACTTATTACTTCATATTTAAGTAACAGAACTCAAAAAGTCGTGATCAATGGTAAAGGTTCCTCCGGATCGGTAGTATCAATGAACGTTCGTCAGGGCTCGATTCTTGGCCCATTCCTGTTTTTAATCTATATTAATGACTTACCTTATCTTGTAGGGGACAATTACGATATAGTATTATTTGCTGACGATACCTCTTTAATTTTCAAACTCAAACGGCAGTTTATTAATTATGACGATGTAAATAATGCTCTATCGAAATTAGTACATTGGTTTAACGCCAACAATTTGCTCTTAAACGGCAATAAGACAAAGTGTATTAAATTTACAATACCTAATGTAAAACATTCGAATACCAATGTGCTATTAAATGGGGAGGAGTTGAGTCTTGTGGATACCACTGTTTTTCTCGGTATTACTATCGATGCCAAACTTCAATGGGGCCCCCATATATCTAAATTAGCAAGCAGACTTAGTTCTGCAGCATATGCTGTAAGAAAGATTAGAAGTCTCACAGATGTTGAGACAGCTAGATTAGTGTATTTTAGTTATTTTCATAGCGTAATGTCTTATGGAATTTTGCTACGGGATAATGCGACTGATATTGAAGCTATATTTGTTTTGCAAAAGAGAGCCGTTCGGGCGATTTATAACCTAAATTGTAAAAAGTCCCTCAGACAAAAATTTAAAGAAATAAACATATTAACTTTGGCATTGCAATATATTAATGAAAATTTATGAAATGTATGTGAATAAAAACATAAATAGCTTTAATAAGAATAAGGATGTGCATACTTTAAACACTAGAAACAAACATAAGCTTGTAATATCAGTTACTAGACTCCACAGAATCAGTAATTCATTTATGGGGCAATGTATACGCTTTTACAACAAAAACCCAGAACATATTCAAATTTTGTCAATAAACAATTTTAAAAGTTTTCTAAAAGAAAAACTGTACAAAAAGGGTTATTATAATATCAAGGAATACATGAATGAAAATAACCCCTGGGAATAAGGTAATCGCCACCATGCTGGTTCTATTAAAAATAATTTAAAAATTGTATAAATGAAATTATTTTTAAGTGAAATATGTTTGAAAAAAAAGTCCCGCTGGGTTTCTTGCTGGTTCTTCCCAGAACAGAGGTATTTTCCGAACCAGTGGTAAATAAAAAATGAAAAAGAATTCATGGAAGACAGCTTTGGTCCACCCGATCCCTAAAAAAGGCGACTGCTCAGATCCGTCCAACTACAGGCCTATCGCCATCACCTCCTTATTCTCCAAAATAATGGAATCCATTATAAACTGTCAGCTCATGAGTTACCTTGAGGATCACCAGCTGATTAGTGACCGCCAGTACGGTTTTCGTCGAGGTCGATCAGCTGGTAATCTTCTAGTCTATCTGATTCATAGATTGGCGGAGGCAGTAGAGTCCAAAGGGGAGGCATTGGCCGTTAGTTTGGACATAGCGAAGGCCTTCGATCGGGTCTGGCACAAAGCGCTTCTTTCGAAGCTTCCTTCCTATGGGCTTCCCGAGAAATTGTGCAAATGGATCACCAGTTTCCTTGCTAATCGGAGTATCAAGCCTATCAACGCTGGCGTTCCACAAGGCTACCAACGCTGTTTCTCCTGCATATCAATGATATGCTGCTAACTGGTAGCATTCATTGCTATGCAGACACTAAGGAAAACGTCGCCGAGTACCGGGACAAACTTGTGTCTGAGGTCGAGTCTTTGCTTAACAAAGTCTCGGATTGGGGCCGACTAAATCTAGTCCAGTTCAATCCCCAGAAGACACAAGTTTGCGCGTTTACCGCTAAAAAAACCCCTTTGTCATATCTCCTCAGTTTCAAGGCACTCCCCTTGCTGCCTCAGCTAGTATTGGAATCCTTGGCGACGACATATCGAATAGTGTGCAGTTTCGTGGTCACTTGGAAGGGAAGGCCAAATTGGCCTCTAAAAAGCTTGGCGTGCTCAACAGAGCGAGACAGTATTTCATGCCGTCACATCGCTTGCAACTTTACAAAGCGCAAGTTCGACCGCACATGGAATACTGTTCTCATCTCTGGGCCGTGGCACCCCAGTGCCAGCTCCTTCCACTTGACCGCATCCAGCGCAGAGCGTTTCGAATCGTCGACGACCGAGTTCTTTCTGATCGGCTCGATATACTGGCACTGCGTAGAGATGTTGCATCTCTTTGCGTATTTAATCGCATCTATCACGGGGCGTGCTCTGAGGAATTGTTCGGACTAATTCCAGCCGCTCAATTTCTCCATCGCACATCACGACAAAATTCGCGTTACCATCCATACCATCTGGATGATTGGCGGTCCACCACTGTGCGATTTAGAAGAAGTTTTCTCCCTCGCACAACTTCCTTGTGGAATCAATTACCACCAGCGAATTTTGCGGACCGATATGACTTAGGAACCTTCAAGAAAAGAGCTTACATCTTTCTAAAAGGCCAGTAACGCATCTGCATTTCCCCTGGTGTTGCGGTTGTTCATGGGCGGCGGTAATCACTTACCATCAGGTGAGCCGTATGCACGTTTGCCCCCTCTTCTATAAAAAAAAATACTTGCACAATTATAGTTAAATTCAAAAACAGGACTCCTATTGCGATCTTTGATCTGCGATTTGTTCAAATTCTTTCTTCAATGGTCTATGTCCAGCAGTGAACTTTAAAATACTAAAAAATTAACAAGTTCAAAAGCATAAATGATTCTTAACAAGGCTGTAACTTTTATAAACATTGTCCTAGTTTCTCAGCAGGATAAACAATTGAAAACAAGTATAAATACAATTCTTAATGGAAGTAAGTTAGGTTAGCGTCCACAAAGTAGCCCTGTCGTGACAGTCAGGTTTTATAGGAGTATGTCACGAATGACCGCAGACTCGATAGAAACAAATTGTTTAGGTTAAGCTTCAACTTTATGCCTTCACCACAGTTTTACGATAACTATGTAACAGACTTCTTGGTATCACGATCATTTTACTGTGATTTGTAAATAGAACAAAGTACAATAATTGAAAATAGTGTTAATGACTGCAAATTTTATTTACATTTATATATATATAATAGTTTTTCAGCGTGATAGAACCATGCTGCAGCTATATTAGTAGTATGGCACGAATGGGTCGGCTCTACCGAGGAGGGACCACACTCTCCCGGAATACCAGCCTAAAATAGCAGCTTAACACTGCTGTGTTTCGTATGGTCAGTGTAGAGAATCGAAGACCCTTTTTACTGGAAAAGAGGCATTCCATCTTAGTCTTCACGGGTGACAACGCATCTGCATTTTGATTCTTTATTGAGGATAGATGTAAATGTCTATGGGTTACAGTAACCACTTACCATCAGGTGGACTGTATGCTCGTTTGTCATTCAAAAAAGAAAAACTGTAAACACAACTGATTTTTTAAAGTTTTTTTGAATCCATTTCTTAAAATTATGAGGTAACCAACCCCACCCTGGTATGTACACTGTAGAAATTATAACGCAACCCAGATTGCTGGCGTACTGAGAAATTTATCGTGTGCGCTTAGTCTCTAAGCTATCACGGTTCTCCTAAGCTGATTTAAATTCTATTTTTTTTAATTTTATAAATTTAATTTCAAAACTTAAATGACGCCCGAGCGCATCGGTTTGCAAGAAACTATGCCCAACAAATCTGTTTATTTTGATTTAGCATTGTTGAAATAACCAATTTTAAAAGAGAAGAAACCATTTAATCATCGGTGTTGCTAATTAACATAGCATGTTAAAATAACTCCAAAATGAATAAAATTAATGGCAAATTATTACAGCGAATTAAACACATTTGCAAAAAATATTTTAACAAATGAAAACAGTCCCATCTGATTGTAAGTAGATGCTGTGACCTTAATACAAAATATATAATTACATAATAAATATGATATAAATAAATAATAAATCCCCGACCGTCATCATTATCATCATTTAATCCCTTAACAAGTCCACTGCCGAACATGGACCTCCCCCAAGAAATGCCACAAAGCACTGTCGTGAGCAACATGCATCCAGTCTTCATTCAGAGTTCCTGCATGTCTTACCAGCTCGTCACTCCATCTAGTGTGGTGTCACCCTACACTTCGCATACCGGTACGAACCTTTCTTCCCCATTGGTTGTGGGTTTTTCGATCTATATGGCCGGTCCATGCCACTTCAGTATACTAAACCGTTGGGCTATGTCGGCCACTCTGGTTCTACTGCGTATATTCTCATTTCTAAGTTTATCACTCAGCGAAATACCGAGCATAGCCCTCTCCATAGCTCGCTGAGCAACTTTGAGCTTGCTCATACGTTCAGCAACATTAATAGCACTAACATATATATCACACTAACATATAATAACATTAACATACTCTATAACTTCGAGCTTAGTGCTCCTGACAACTACCGGCATACACAGGTATGACATGAATGTTACGTAATATGATCTTTGTTTTGTCCATGTTCATCTTCAAGACCAAGTTCAAGACCAATCCGTTGGAAGGCACTATTGAGACCATTGAGCATAGTGCTAATGTCCTTCAGTGAGTCTGCCATAAGTACTATTTCGTCGGCAAATCGAAGGTGGCTGATGTACTTGCTATTGATGTGAATACCGTATCCTTTCCCGTTTAGTAGCTTGTAAACGTCTTCAGCGGTGAAGAGTTTAGTCTACTATATATCGTCCCTTAGGTGTCGTAAGGTGCGATAGAGGGAAACTGAAACGGGAAATTGGCAGCAGCATCTTTCTCATAACAACTCAAAATAATAAAATACTGCGGTCGGCCATCCAACTGCTAACTATGGCAAAATCCCCACCACAACCCATAATGCTTTGGGGAGGCCTATGTTCGGCTGTGGACCTTTATAGACTGTAATAAATAAACAAAATAACAAAAATAGATACATTTTCACTTGAGAACTAGGATGAAATGATTCTTTAGTAAGCTGTTAAATCTACTTAATATGAAATATGGCCACTTATGTCACGTATTTTGATACTCGAAAAGTAATAGCCTGTACTTCGTACTGTACTGCGTACTTCCTTTTGACTTAGAACCATAACATTTGTCAAGTAGGAAAGTCTTACAGCACAAGTTGAGAATAAAATAAATTCGAAAGTCGTAAAGTAAGTCGGATAGCAGGACAAACTTAACGCATATGTGGTAGTCAAAGGTCGATATGCAGTATCTTCTAGAAATGACTGGTTTATCCTGGGTCCTTGGTCAAGGTTTTTCGGCAAACCCCGAAATAAATTACAATTTCACCCTTTGACTGAAGTATTTTCAGTCAAACATCGAAAGTAAAATAATCTGTTTCGGGCTTTGCTGCTTTGCTTAGTCGATCTTAAGAGCGATTGTCGATTTGTTTTCATTTGTGGCTAATGACTCATACACAACAAATTGAGTCGCAGTGAAGAGCGGTCAAATTTTTTTTAAGTGAACCAATGTATAACAATTCACATAACATTGTTTCATTTACCACTATCGTAGCAGAGTTTAGGGCAACCTAACTTTATAGATAAGATAGGTCGAATCTGTTCTAAAACCAAATCACCACGCCTCGATTCCACGTAGTCTTGTCTGCACTACCCATAGAGTGTTTTTGTAAAGTCGCAAGTGTTTTTGTAAAGAGCAGATCCTTCGCTCTTGCGTAGCAAATTGCAGGCACCCGACAATTTGCTACGACGGGCGGGAGCTGCACTTCCCGCAGCGCCGAAGCCGTATTTCAAAATGAGGTTCTTCTGTCCGGAAAAGAAACGTTGGAAGAAACTCCGTAGGCATCGTCTTTTATGAAATTTTTAAAGCCAATATTATGATATTCTTAATCAAAATTAAACCGCCAGTATGTGCTTCGCCAAAATCGACTAACTGGGGACCTTCTAGTGTATGGTACTGACATATGAGGCGAAGCCCTTGAGAAAAGAGGGGAAGCACTTGCTGTTTCCCTTGATGTATCGAAGGCCGTTGACAAGTTTTGGCACGCTAGCATTTCGGACAAGCTTCCAACGTACGGTTTATCCTTTGGGCTGATTGACTGGGTAAACGACTTTCTGAGTGAACGATTTCACTCAGTCGGGATCAAATCCAGTCCGAAAGAGAAGCTATGGTCGACCGTGCGAATCTCTCACTGGTCTCCGAATGGGGTGATACCAAACTCTTGAGATTCAATGCCTCCAAAACACAAGTATTTTTTTTCACCATTTAAAGGAGCCCAATCACTCTGGTTCTTACTTTCCGGAAATTAATTTTTTTTAACAGTGGTAGAGCCACGCGGCAGCTCTTGCTGTCACACGGATGGGCCGGCTCGAACCGGGGTGGTACCACGACCTCACAGAAAACCAGCGTGAAGTAGAGGTTTACCTCTGTGTTTCGCTTGGTGAGTGCAGGTGGCCGGAGGCCCTTTTTACTGGAAATGAGGCATTCCATCTTAGTCCTCACGGGTGACAACGCATCTACATTTTGACTTGTAATTGAGGATAGATGTAGATGTCTATGGGCCGCAGCAACCACTTACCATCAGGTGGACTGTGTGCTCGTTTGTTACCCTTATCCTATAAAAAAAATGTAACTTTGGAGTACACTGACCGCTTCCAGTTGTTAGGTATTGAGATTTCTCCGAACCTCAACTATGGGCAGTTTATTAAGTCCAGGGCCAAAGCAGCCGCAAGGGAGATACGTGTCCTTGCAAGGGCGACACTTCACACCGGGTACCTTTTTACCTTATGCGCAAGTCCGGTCATGCATGGAATACTTCTATCACATATAGGCTGGGGATGCAAAATGCTACCTAGCAGTGTTGGACTCAGTGGAGAGACATTCTAAGTTAGGCTTATGGCACGACGATAGCGCCGCCACACATGCTGTAATTCTTCTCTCTCCTTTCCACCATCGGACAACCAGTCAGTGGGTGGGTCTTCACCCCTTTGTTGTCGATATTTCATAGTTTAATACCACACTATTTGCTTCATCTTTTGTAATGCGTACAGCAAATAATGGAATAATTTGCCAGCGTCTGTTTTTCCGTCCGCAATACAGTCTAGACGTCTTACAACGCTAAGATAGTGCGATTTTCCATCTTATCACCACATACCACCAGGGATTGTTGTCATGCACTGACTTATAATAATAATAATAAGCGTGCGGTCCTCCATGTTGAAAGGGGAAATGTTGCTAACTCTGAGGGCATAGACTTATCTATGCTCGTCAACATAAGGACCCTTTCCGAGGCTGAAACATACCGATACCTGGGTATGTCACAGAACATCGGTGTAGATGAGGCGGGTATGAAACAGTCAGTTTGCGATGTGTTTTATGCACGCTTGACCAAAGTGCTTAACAGCCTTTTGTCCGGTGTGAATAAGACGCACGCATATAACGGTTGGGTCATGCCTGTTCTCATGTATACCTTTGGCATACTCAGGTGGACTCAGACCGAACTGAACGCTCTGGACAGAAAAGTCCGCACTATAATGACGTCCCACAGGATGCATCATCCGAGATCGTCAGTAATAAGGCTGTACTTGCCGCGGAAGCATGGTGGACGCGGCTTTTTAAGCGCGCTTACCATGCATAATCGCGAAGTGTGCAGCCTCCGTAATTACTTTCTGACGAGAGCGGATGATTCATACTATAGGGACGTTATTTCTTGTGATAAAGGACTGACCCCTCTATCCTTAGCCAACGAGCAATGGCAAGACCCGGCAGTACAGAGCATTTCCGACCGAGAGACCGTATGGAAGGAGAAGGAGCTCCACGGGAGGTTCTACAAGGCTCTACATGAGCCTTTCGTAGACACAGTCGCCTCCCTCCACTGGCTACGTTTCGGTGACCTCTTTGGGGAAACCGAGGGTTTTGTCTGTGCGATACAGGATCAGGTTATTAAGACCAACAATTATCGGAGACACATCCTAAAGGATGGCACCGTTGACGTCTGTCGAGCTTGTCGCCATCCCGGTGAGTCACTTAGGCATGTCATCTCCGGGTGTTCGGCGCTTTCTAACTCTGAGTATTTGCACAGGCACAACTTAGTAGCCAGGATTCTATACCAGGAGCTCGCTCTGAAATACGGTCTCGTGGATCGGAAACTGCCGTATTATAAGTACTTGCCGGAAGCCGTGCTCGAAAATGACCGCGCCAGGCTCTACTGGGACCGGGCCATCATCACAGACAGGACTATTCTTGCGAATAAGCCTGATATTGTGCTGATGGACCGGGCACAGTCAAGGATAATTTTGGTCGACATTACCATTCCTTATGACGAGAACCTCGTGAAAGCCGAAACAGATATACTGACTAAATATCTGGACCTGGCTCACGAGGTGACCGACATGTGGGGTGGATTGCCGGCCGAAATTATACCTGTAGTCGTCTCTGCGAATGGGTTAATTCCAGTCAGCCTCTCGGGTCATCTGAGGCGACTGGGACTCCGTGACGGACCGCTCCAAGCTCAAATGCAGAAGGCGGTGCTCCTCGATACCGCCCGCATCGTCTGCCGGTTTCTTTCCCTTTCCCCCTAACCCTCGGCCGTCTGGTCTCCTCTGCCGAGGGCTTCCATCTGGTTAGGTTTTTATATATTTATGTATTTTTTATGTATTTATTTTATTTTATTGATATTTATGTACGTTTACCATGTTTATTTACAATTATATATTTATATTGCCCAACCAGATGAGAAAACTTTATAGATAACCCCAATAATAATAAACTTTATTTCAGACAAAGGTCCATAAATTGATTAGTAACATTACATTTTTTATATTTATTGTTAGTAAAAATTGCTTAAAATCTAAAACAAACAAAAAAAAATTATCATGCAATTAAAAAAAAAAACAATATTAAAAATTACTAAAATTACTTATTTAAAAAATACGTTTTATATTATTTACTGTGATTTAACATTTTAACCCTTATGCATGTGCAGGCGAATCCAGTGTTTTAAAAGCGGAGAGTCCCACCTATCGGCCAAAGCGCTTAGGATGCTATTAGAAGAGTCCCTAATACGAAAAAGAAGCGAGGCGCATCTCTTTCACATTATGGCATAAAAGTCGTCCGTACGTGCATCCGCGAACATAGTAGGTGCACTACAGTGACGAGCTAGTCCCATCAAAATCCTAAACGCATTGTTATATTGAACTCGCAGTGCACTATACGTCCGCCCACATGCTACACGTATAAAAGGTTTGACAGTATGCTTTGAAGAGCATTACTTTAACCTGTCTAGTGGACTTAGCGAATCTGCGAGTCAGCATGTTGCAACGGACTACCAGTGCTCTGCGTTCTTTCTCAATATCGCAGTCATCGCTCATGTTTTCTGTGAGCCAGTGCCCTAGATACTTGAATTTAGGTACTCTTTTTATAACTGTCCCACATAAATTTACAGGCGGTACGTTAGCACTTCTCATAGCGTCTGCCCCAAAAATCATGAGCTCACCCTTTTTGGCGTTATATATAAGCCCATGAGTACTAGCATATGTTTCACAAATGTTCACTAATTGCCTTAGTGCTCTGATCGATGGGCTCAACAACACCATATCGTCCGCGAAACTTATGTTATTTATATTGACACCGTCTATTGAACATCCAATACCAGTGCTGTTGAGCTCAGCGATCAACCTGTTAATATATAAATTGAATAAGGTAGGAGAGCTTAATCCGCCTTGCCTTACCCCACACTCTAAACCATATTCATCTGACATACCAGTGTCCCATCTAACGTAATTAGTTTGATGTGAATACCAAAATTGGAACAGAGAAATAATCTCATCAGGTATGTCACTCTCTTCTCGCAGCTTTCGCCATAAAATCTTATAAGACACCAAGTCGAATGCTTTGGATAAATCTAAGAAGCATGCATAGACAGGGGTTTTTCTGGTCGTGTAGTACTTGACCGTCTGCTTGAGACAGAAAATTGCACTTTCTGTTGATAGTTTTGATCGAAAACCAAATTGTGCGTCTTGCAAGGAGATGTATTTTTGCAGATATTTATCAGGCAGACTATCAAGCACTATTGCTTACAATAAGTTAAAAAAAAACAACAAAAAAGCAATAATGATTCTTTTTCATGTTAATCTACAAATTTGTCTTAACACCAACTCTTAAAACCACTAAAATATGTGAAAATGCTCTTGTTCTTTTTAATTTTCCGAATTCAGTTGTAAATTTTCTTTAATGATCTTAAAAGCTCTTTGATTCTTTTAACATACCATAGTGTAAATTGGAGTAGCCGTATCAAAATGGCAGAGCTTTCATTCTGCTTATCTTTTACACGTCCCCGCGATAGACATCTGGTGGTGAAGTAATGAAGTTTATGAGCCACATGAATGGGTATGAGAGTATAAGAGCGAAATTTTTTTATATAGAAGAGGGGGAAACGAGCATGCGGCTCATCTGATGGTAAGTCAGTACCGCCGCCCACGGACAACCGCAACACCAGGGGAATTGCAGGTGCGTTGCCAGCCTTTTAGAAAGGTGTAAGTTCTTTTTTGGAAGTTGTATTGGTCCAGAAAAATCGCTGGTGGTAAACAGAAGAACAGAGAACAGAGAAGTTGTATCAGGAAGAAAACTCCCAGTAAAAGTCACAGTGGTGGACCGCCAAGCATCCAGATGGTGAGTATGATATCGTGAATTTGGACGCGTTGTGTGTTCGTGAAATTTTGCGGCAGGAATTAATCCGAACAATTCCTCAGAGAACTCCCCGTGGTAGATTCGATAGAAAATGCAAAGAGATGCAACATCCCTACGCAGCGCCAGTGAATCAAGTCGATCAGAAAGAACTCGGTCGTCAGCGATTCGAACCGCTCTGCGCTGGATATGGTCAAGTGGAAGGAGCTGGCACTGGGGTGCCCCGGCCCAGTGATGAGAACAGTACTCCACGTGAGGCCGAGTTTACGCTTTGTAAAGTGCAAGCGGTGTACCGGCATGAAATCCTGTCTTGCTCTGCTGAGCACGCCAAACTTTTTAGAGGTCAATTTGGCCTTCCTTCCCAAGTGACCACGAAACTGCACACTATTCGATACGTCGACGTCAAGGATTCCGATGCTAGCTGAGGCAGCTGGTGCCTTGAAACTGAGGAGATACGACAAAGGGGTTCTTTTTAGCGGTAAATGCGCTAACTTGTGTCTTCTGGGGTTTGAACTGGACTACATTTAGTCGCCCCCAATCCGAGACTTTGTTCAGCAAAGACTCGACTTCAGACACTCGGTACTCGGCGACGTTTTTCCCAGAAATATTGGCACGACCGATGTATAAGGCATCACCAGTGCTGTCGTCTGCATGTTATCAGCTTGCAACATATCATTGCTATGCAAAAGAAACAGTGTTATTGATAGCACGTAGCCTTGTGGAACACCAGCGTCGGTAGACTTGTAATTAGAGCATGCACCGTCTACTACAGCCTTGATGCTCCGATCAGTAATGAAACTGGTAATCCAATTGCACAATTTCTCGGGAAGCCCATAGGAAGGAAGCCTTTCGAAAGAAGCGCTTTGTGCCAGACCCGATTGAAGGCCTTCGCTATGTCCAAACTAACGGCTAATGCCTCCTTCTTAGACTCTAACGCCTCCGCCCATCTATGAGTCATGTAGACCAGAAGATCACCTGAGCTGATCGCCCCAACGAAAACCATATTAGAGGTCGCTAATCAGCCGGGGATCCTCAAGGTACCTCATGAGCAGGCAGTTTATAATGGATTCCATTATTTTGGAGAATAAGGAGGTGATGGCGATAGGCCTGTAGTTGGACGGGTCCGAACGGTTGCCTTTTTTATTGATCGGGTGGACCAAAGTTGTCTTCCAGGAATTCGAAGCGTAAAATCATAGATGCAATAATAATACATAACCGTAAAAAATCTTTTTAATATTAATATATAGAAATATACATTAATTGTAATATCTAGAAATATATTTAAATTGAAGAGATAATGGTGATAAGTGGGCTGCTTTTTATCTCGCTCAAAGATTAAAGGTAGAGCCATTCAACGGGGAAATGCAGCCAGCTTTCTTGGGTCTTGGTACTTTACCGCGGGAAACTGTAGGACTATAAAAATATATGTTGCTTTGGAATAGCACCATTTACTTTATTCTATAGGTTGTCATTTTATCAAACAAAAATTGATTGACTCTCAAGGTGGTACGTAAAATAGACGCTAGATGGCCTAAACACGTATAATTTAATATAAATCGCTAAGTTATGAAATCATGGATGGATTAAGTATTCCAATTTTATTCAAAAGAGTTAATTGTATTTATTAAAAACAAATTAAATGTTCACTTTAATAGTGAAAAGACCGAGATATTAGCAGACACTGTATATTGTACTGTATTCTATCTCATTCTCTCGCAGGCTACAAGTAAATCCTACAGATATAGGTATAATATGTTTGTCTATTTTTAGTGTCGCGTTTTCGTTTCATCGAGTTTCAAATTACAATAAGTCTAAAGGAGTTTTCACTTCAAAAAAATTACAAAATTAAAGGTATAAAATATTTTGCAAACCCGAGCAGACCCCATAAGTAGGACAAATTGCAAATAGCACCATCTATAATTTCTTACTGTATTATTAGCGCTATACACGCTTAAACGGAACGATGTCGTTTGGTGACAATAGTAACTATGAACAGGAAAGGTAAGATTTTTTTTTGGGACTACAGTCACCGTGGACGGTTGAAGGTCCTAACCACCAAATATTATGTATGTAGGCACATAACCATGTTTTTTTTATAGGATAGGGTGACAAACGAGCACACAGTCCACCTGATGGTAAGTGGTTCCATTAAAGGGGATTAATATTATTCGAAGCCTCCTTATCATTTAAAATATTGTAGAAATTGGATTACAAACACTTTTTTATCCATACAGTTATTAAAATTTGTTTCCGAGAGGTAGGTAAAACCTTGGTTAGGGATTTTCTTATATATCCGTGTTACATCAGCTCAAAAAAGAATAATTTAGGTACATTTTGAGTGAGTTTGCGAGTATCAAAACGTGTGATATATATTTAGATTGCCTTTATTTATTGAGACGCTCTTCATTCTTCTTCATTTATCTATCTTACTATGTAACGGAATCTTTTAATGTAACTTTCACCAATTTTTAGACAGCCGACTGACTTGAAAATTTGCTCTCATATCAAGGACCTATGACAATACTCTAACTTGATAACTTTATCCTAGTATTCTGATCAGGATCACCAGAATAAAATATAATTATTATTACGATCATCACAGGTCATGATCAACGCGTGTTAAGTTTTTTTTAACTCTTATATTATTACTTATTTGTAAGACATACCAATAGCATATACGAGAATTTATGTTTACTAAATTTAGAGTGACCATAGAGTATAAAAGTTCTGATAAGTATCCAAATTGAAGATAAATACAACGTTCGCTTAAAAAATATAAAAACTAAAAATCTATGTTATAAGCATGTGCCTCTGAATTTATGGCAGAACATTTTAAATAAATTTATGTTGCGTTGACCCACTTTTCTTGATTACTTTTCACCTCCAAGGGACCGCGGACTATATTAAATAAAGTTACAGGCTACGTCCTAGTGCTGGGCAAATGCCTCCTCTCATTTCTGAGGGTTATAGAGTAATTAATACGCCGCGCTTCTTTAGTGCGCGTTGGCGTCACATATCCGCGAAATATTATAATAATTCCTCATATGTACCCTTACGATGTCTTTCTTCAGCACCGAAAACGCCTTTTTTAGAACAGTAATTTGACTGATAATTTAAATGGTGCCGGCAGTAATTGAACTCGGGTGGCACGCTTACAGCAAAATTTGTGGCGAAAGCTTAGCTCCTGAGCTAATACGGATATAATATTAATTTCAACATGATACATTTAATTTTCCACTCCTGAGTAAAAGGATCTCGACAGACAAACAGAAGGACGGTTTAAAATAGTTCCGTTTAACACGCTCTTATTAACTTCGCGTCTATCTATTTATCTACCTATGTAACGGAATCTATTAATTTAATTTTTACCAAATTGTGGACGGTGGATGGACTTGAAAACTTGCACTAGTATCAAGGA
Source organism: Parnassius glacialis (assembly GCA_033319125.1). Taxonomy (NCBI): domain Eukaryota; kingdom Metazoa; phylum Arthropoda; class Insecta; order Lepidoptera; family Papilionidae; genus Parnassius; species Parnassius glacialis. The sequence continues at coordinate 28,934,153 of JAVANC010000006.1, forward strand.
CCGCTGACAACTGATATTCAGATGTATTATGAACCGATGACAATACAATAAATTCATGACCATTTCAAATCATCAATTATTATCAGTGCGTGTTGCTTAAGTGTTTTTAAATACTAATATGACTGCCTCGTTGGTCTTGTGGTTGTAGTAGTGCGACTGCTGATCATGAGGTCCCGGGTTCGAATCCCGGGTCGGGCAAAAATCAGTTATTGAGTTTTTCCATCAAGAAATTCTCAGTAGCTGCCCGGAGTCAGGAAGTTGGCGGTGTTTCACTCCCGTGCCTCGGAAAGCACGTAAAGCCGTTGGTCCTGCGCCTGATCTCTCTCCGGTCGTGTCGGTTTACCGTCCCATCGGGCTATGAGAGTGAGGGAATAGAGAGTGCACCTGCGTTTGCGCATACACTTGGGCACTATAATCCTGTCCTGCGCCGATGGCTAGTCTCCGTTGAGACTGGCCGCCGTGGCCGAAATTCGGTCTGGAGAACATTATTTCTTTTAAGTCACAGAAATGTTAATTGATTGAAATTGCGTGTTATCATACCGGCGCGTCGCCAACGTATGTTATGTAATGGACCTTGAGATGTAGAATACCGCAACGGTATCGCTCAGCACGTGATTGCTGCACTATAAGTGCCATCATTGCTGTTCAATGTTAAACCTACAAATTTTTGTACCTTTTTAAAGTAGCCTCTTGTAACGTGAGAAGGTGGTGTAAGAATATCCACTACCCCAGATACTACCACGGTTGTCGTAAGAAGGGATAGAGGGAAACAAACCAGGATATGGACAGTAGCGTCTTCTCGATAACAACTAAAAAACTCTTGAAAATAACTGCGGTTGCCAAACCGCCCGCCAAGCGTGCTAATTATGACAATTATCTCCCATATGAGGTAATCTGTGGGGAGGCCTATGTTCAACAATGGACTTTGATAGGCCATAATAAATGAATGAATAAGTATACGTACGGAGGGGCACACTGAAATGATCGGGAATAGAATATTTCGGATTGAGTTACAATAAAACCTTTCTTAGAATTTGAGTATTGTCCTCTTAGAATCTTAATGACATTCAAACAATTTAAAAAATGTTTAAAAATAAAAACTATGTTGGTTTAAAGTTGACACGTCGTTAACAGAAATAGAGCTCACGCGTGAACATTTCCGTGCTATAATTTATCACAATTTTCGTCGCGGCTTATCTCAAGATAAATGTCTCAGCAAACTTGTTTCGATTTATGATGTTGAAGCACCGAGTCAAACGACAATATACCGCTGGTATGCGGAGTTCCAACGCGGACGTGTGTCGCTCGGCACTGTTTCTTCTGCAGGTCGACCAAGAACAGCGGTCACACCTGAAAACATCGCAGCTGTGCGAACTATTATATTAGATGACCGTCATGTGACATACGAGCAGATGCGGGCTGTAATCAGTATCGGAATGACTGCAACTCAGTCGATATTACATAATGAGCTGTGGGTAAGAAAGCTAGTTTCCCGCTGGGTTCCCCACAATTTGTCCGAAGAGCAAAAGGCGGCTCATGTAGATTGGTGCCGCAATACTCTGCAACGCTTCAACGGAGGGAAGTCAAATGCCGTTTATAATATCGCCTCAGGTGACGAATCATGGATTTATTCATACGAACATGAAATAAAACATTAGTCAGCAGTTTGGTTCTTCGAAGATGAGGTCAAACCAACCAAAGAGGTTCGCTCCCGCAGCGTGTCAAAGAAAATACTACGTAGAAACGGAATGTAGCTGTTAGTTAAAGATTTAGATAAGAGCGGCTTGTAAGTAAAAACTTCCGAGTATAGCCCTATCCATAGCTCGTTAAGTAACCGTGAGCTTCTTCATACGGCTATCAGTGAAGGACCACGTCTCAGATTCATGTTATCCATGCACCACTTGCTGCTTGTACACTCATGTTTTCAAGTTTTAAGCTATAGGTACGTGACGAGAAGATGCATTGTAATCTCCTGAACACTTCCCAGCCGAGTTAGATCCGTCGATTGTCTTCTTGGACGAAGTAAGACTTACTTAGTTAGACAATTCGCCTAGATCAATCTACTCCTTAACAACTTTAATCGTAATATTCCCAACAACTACCGGCGTCGGTGTGACATGAGTGTTACACTTGATCTTTGCCATGTGCATTTTAAGACCTACCAAAAGTCACTGCTTTGTAATTATCAAAATTAGGTCGAAAAGAAGATTTCAGTAGTTCAAGAAAGATCGTAATAAGCGAAAAATAACGGATTGGAAATACCGAGGTCGCCATTCATAAAAAAACAAGAGGAATTAGTTGTTATTGTACCTGTTTTTGGAATGGAAACAGCACTAACGTAACTTATCAAAAATTAAGGCGTTAGAACTTTTTAAAGCGTTCTTTTCATTCTATTATCAAAAAGTTTCATTCGGGAAAAGTTGACGGGTGTTCGCCGTTTTATTGTCCAATTCATTTGTCTGAGAATGAGCGCAAACCGCTACGGTAAATAATGGAAATGCTTTGGACTCCAACGCCTCTTGTTGTATTCCCGGTACCCGATTATTTCGCTCTGCTCTAAGTTAGTCTTGCTTTTCGTTATATTGTAAGAGAATATTGTGCACAAACTTTATTGTTTTAATAACAGTTCTACTTAAGTAATAATATTGACAGAACTGAAGGATATCAAATAAATAGTTTTAGATATCATGCTACGAGATATAGATTTTAAAAGTAAATACAATTTCGAACAATATATTGGAAAATTACAAAATGTTTTATAATTTTAATTTGAATTACAAATAGGCATGTGTAAGATTCGACCTACCCTCAGTATCAACTTACCTTTTGTTAACTAATTGTAATCGTACGCACACAAACAAAAACATATAGATATTATTTAAAGTAAAGTACAGTAACAGTTGGATTAGATTAGTTCTTTTCGAGGTAGACTGGCGATCGCAGAACTAGACGGTGAAAAAGGCGTGAAACCTCACCCAACGCCGATATAAGTATTTGACATTTTAGTATACCATAAAAGATGGTGTATCGCCATCTATCGTGTGCTACGAGAGTTTTCTCGCATTTCTTATAGTCGTCTCTTATGATACCCACAAGAGAAAGTGGGGTGATGGATTCTCTTACGCCATCACCAAACGACATCAGCGATTAAATTATTACATATAAATGTTTACAATTTAAAAAAAATCACAGTACGCGGGCAACCCGGGTTCGATCCTGCCTGGCACAAATGGAATTGGTAATTGCAATTTAAGTGCTGATTTACCACGTGATCGGCGGTGAAAGAAAACATCATGAGGAAACCTGCATGTCAGACAAATAAGAAAAAAATATTTCGAAGACATGTAAATTTCACCACACTCATTGGGGCGGCGTGCCGGACATTTAATTGCCTTTACCTTTGACTTTAACTTTTAACATTGAGTATTTACAACATTTTACATTTGAGTTCTAGATAAGAGCTTCACACAACCCATGGAAAATGGCCTGCAAACAATTCATTGCAAACACAGGAGTTCTAATTCCTTGATATAAATTTTATTCATCATATAAATAATTTTGACGGCTCATTGGTGCTGCGTAGTGGCTTACCATTGAGTTACGGCGCTGAGAGCAGCGGGTTCAAATCCCGCTTGGAACATGTATTTGTTTGCCCTGCAAATAAATGTTCCGAGTCTGGAAGTTTGTCCTTGTGCAATTTATATAATTAGACTGTATCTACGATACTGGAGATAATCCTAGTGGCAGATCAGGAAAATGCTGCTGCCCGTCTTTTGTTTTGTTTTCCTCTGTCGCATCTTTCGTCACCAATGGAATGATATGGCGTAGTGGATTGTCATGTGCTGCTATTACTCGGTGATTTTTTTCATAATTTTAAGACTCATTTGTGCTACTATGATTTTTTATAAATTAAATTATTTAAAAAATTTCTGAAGACTGTAATTTATCATAATATATTTTAATAGTATGCTATAATTTAAAATTTTACAAAATTGCTATTGTATTTTTTTGTTTGTTTCTGGTTTTGTTTTTTTTCTGTTATTAACTTACTTTCACATTTATACACCAATACTAGCAAAAATAGCATGTAGTGTTTACCTTTAAATGATTTTACATACTCTGTGTTAGTAATATAGTAATTATACTTTGAGAAATGTATGTAACGTATGTATTGTAAAATCGCTGGTAGACCTAATAAATAAATAAATAAATAATAATGATACAAATTTAGCTCAAAACAAGTTAAATGTTTGTTCCTTAGATCCGATCGCTATAATATTCGTAAGTTTTATATTTAGCTGGCATACAAAATTAAAAATATATCATTATTTACATTAGCACCCGCCAGTATCGCTGGGACCTCGTGACCTCGCCCCGCACGAGGCGCTCGCCAGGCGTGATTTAAAAAAACAATGGCGCGCGCTTCAAGCACACGAGGGGATAGTACAGTTGAATCAGAGAAAAGAACAGAGCGCAAGTGGCGAAGACTATTTACTGCCCCGGCAGGCGGAACTGTTGGCTGCAAAATATAAATTGCACTCGCTTAAAATTACCTCTACGTTTTATGATGCAGGAGGGAAAAAATTTTAACCTATTTGACTAAAATTTTAACCTCCCTTTTTATTTCCTATTGTTTTAGCAAAAGTATATTTCATTTTTATATGATAATATTTTTGGTCTTTTTGATGAAATTTAAATTCTACGTTTAGTTAAAAAATAAAAAAGAAAAAAGTAAACATCATCGGCGCTTCATTTTTATTCTAGTACGTATTTGGCCGATCAAATAACAAGCTAATGAAACTCATTTTGGCGGGAAAAATTGCTCTTACCTGTGCCAAATGAGTAAATAAAAAAAAAACTGTAGAATATTATGTTAAGCTTCTACTACTGAAACATTTATGAATTCGCCAAATGCCAGCGATCTCAGTGAACATTACTGTTGTCTAAATTAACATAAATTGTGTACAAATGAGGAAGGCCGTTGAATACCTGAATGTTTAGCCAAATCGTGTAGACACGGTTCACTATCTGCCTATTCATAAGAGGGCTACATCACAAAACTCATTTGGCATTCAGCCACCTATAGTGCCCGTGTAGATGTTGGGATGTTGTAAATATCTGCTTTTTATACCGAAAAGCTAAGGCAAGTTGCCATGACAGGATTTAAGTTAGCTTCATTTGCTATTTTAAGTAAGCCTCTTTTAAATAACGCACCCCACTTTCTACCGTTATATTACGTTGTATAAAAATAACATTTTATATTTTTTTGAATATTGTAGCAATAAAATTTAACACTGTAGAAAAAATTATCGTTTCAACGAATAAACTAAACTAATATTTCAGTCCGATCTACTGCTGAATGGTTCGTTAGTTCCACTGCTGTATTGAGCGTTAGCACACCCTCCTGGTGGCTTAACTAGCTCGTAGCTATGGAAAATACAAATCACGGTTCTTTTTATTTACCACAACTAGTATCTAGTTTTTCTTTTTGGTATGAATTTGGCGTATGGGGGCTAGGCGAGAAAAAGTGTAAGATTTTTCTGTCACGATCCCCTTTCTATAGAGCGAGCGAGATGGAATGATATCCACCTCCCTCGGACTTTTTCTTATCTTGTCATGAAAGAAATATTATTTTAAATGACGCTTCATTTTAATTAATCATTAATATAATACGTTTATCAATAATAATATACTATGAAAGGAACATCGCTCCAGACGAGTGTGCCACGACACTCACGCATGTTTTTTTCTCTGCGTTATTGCCCACAGTTACGAGTATAGAGCCGCCTCTGTGACAGTTGAAATGGAAAACACATATCTAAAATTTTGTTTGAGACAAATTATAATTCGTACATTTTGAATATCATTAAATATTCGTTTCAAACATTCTTTTATTTCAAGGAATATAATAAATATGGTATGGTAAGTATGGTAATACGATTACCATTACAGCCTATCAAGAGCCCAGAACTTAGGCCTCCCGCATAGATTGCCTCATAAAGGCGTTATTTACCGTAGTTGTCACGCTTGGAAATTTTATTTTAATCAGCTGTTTCTCTTACGATACAAACATGATGATATGGGGTTAGTCGATTTTCTGACACCGCCACTACGCGGTTTAAATATAAAAAATAAATGTCATTATAATTAAAGTAATTGTGAAATGAAAATTTTAATAAATTCAAGCTGCATACACTGTCAGTTAGTAGCGGGGTCACCGAAATCCCATCGCCAATTTGCTTAGAAAATGTTCGGAACAAGAAAAAGTTCCAACAGGGAAGAGGTTTTCCTTCCCGAAATGGTACAAAATTGTACAAAGTTATGAAGATGAGATGCGGTTACTCTGAATAAGGCGCGTATAGTTTTGGTTTGTGAATTATTTGGATTTTAAATGTAATAATTATGACAAATCTTTGAAACCATAGTGCAGGCTGTATTTAGCAGTGGACTGTTCCCAGGCTGGTGATAAGGAATTTCAGTATTGGGGTTGTTATAAACTAATTTGCTTAATTTCGCGTAAAGACGCGTTTCTGCCCAGTTTTAAGGGTACCTCCCACCCTCCCTCGATCACGCACACTATACCCGTCGCCGTCAATTTCAGCACTACCATCCCCAGCACCACCACACTAGGCACGACACACCACTCTCGAAAATACGACACGTGTTTCGCCTCTACACGAGGTATCCTCAGGTGAAGTAGACTCTGCGAAGAGAGACTGGCTGCTAAGATTGACTTACGATTGAGTAACGCCTTATTCTATTAATTCATTTCAGTAATGTTTAGATTCAATATAAAAAAGAGGTATTTTATAGTAGTTTAAAGAAAAACATTATTTGTAATATTATTATAAAACAAATTATAATATGTAAGATAGTTCTCATAAATAAGAAAGGGGTAAAACTACTGCTTTGAGTTAAATCTAATTGATTTTTATATTACATCGGAACTCTCCAGTAATATATAGACAACGCTCGTCAATACGCTGCACACTGGACTGTATCAAAATTCCAGGGGACCTTGGAAAAACCTTTATAGTCTTCTTTACTTGAATGTGAGTGCAGGTGTCCATAAGCTGCAGAAGTTATTTACCATCAGGTGGACTGTACGTTCGTTTGTGACTTTAATTTAATATGAAATCTACGCCTTCGTGGCGCAGTGGCTTAGCAATGAGTTGAACAAGAACAAGTATGTAAAGTAATTACAAAGTATTTGTATGGCCTACAATTAATTGTTCCGGGTCTGGATGTTTGGCCTTGTGAAATCTATGTATGTAAACTGCCACCACGATACAGAAGAAAATCCTATTGTGGAGGTAACGTTTTTAAAAAAAATAACATAAAAAATAAATGTGAAGTCTGCCAATTTGCGCAGCCATTCTCAAATCCGCAATGGGATTCTTATTTACAAAGTATATCACTTAATTTTTAATAAATGGCAAGATTTTACTAAAAAACTGCATAGTGTAAATTAATGTTCGATGCGATAAATGAACGCGTCGGTGAGTGAATTTTTAATACACATTCTCCAGGTTTCCTTACTCGAATCTGATTTTGCAACTGTACTATGTTGCGATATTATTTATTTATAAGCGCAAAACCTTTCTTTTTCCTCGAAATGAAGAGCTGCATAGGAAATGAGGGAGCGTGAAGTTGTATATTATTTATCTGTGTTACTCTTATTAAGCTTTTTATTACCTCCTAGACATCCCCGTATATTGCCTCATGGGAAAGAAGTTTGCCATATTTGCCACGCTCGGCAAGCGGGTTGGCAACCATAGTTTATTTTTATTTTTAGTCGTTATTAAGAAAACGCTGCTGCCCATCTCCTGATTTGTTTCACTCTGTAGCCTCTTATGACACTCACTTAATCACAGTCTTTTTAACTAAGTAACGTTTACGATTCTCCTTTCACTTGTCCTTTTGTGTCTATTGTTTACGAACTAAGTGACAACAAACAGGAACAGTTGGTAAGGACAAAAACATCTACGTAAATTAAAAGATAAAACGAAAGTTGGAAAAAGTTTTATCGTACATACTCTGTTTAACGCTTTCGTCTTGTTTGCTAAATAAACAATAAAACATTAACCTTTTTATTAAGAATGGGTTTGCTTTTAACTAATGTCAGTATAAATTGTAACATAAAATTTATTAGCTATATAAATAAATAAAATATCTGAACACTTTTTAAGCAAATCCTATATCATCCAGTGGGTTTCGTAAGAACTTTTCGGATAACAAATCAAAATAATAAAAAACTACGTTTGCCAATACGCTTGCAAAGCGTGGCAACTATGGCAAATGTCATCCCTGTGAGGCAATCTATGGGGGGGGGGGTATATCCAGCAATGGACTTTTGTAAAGCTGATACGGTAACGGCAACTATCATGTGCTCGATTTGATTGATGTGAGCTATCTTAAGACGTAACCTTGTAAGAGAGTAACTACCTAGGTTACTCTCTTACAAAGTTGAAGAAAAGAAAATACTTTTTCCAATATTAACATTTATTGTAGTATCTTAGAAATTTAACGAAACGAAGTAATCATAAGCGATATTAATAAAATATTTTTTTGTGTGTATAAATTGCTTATTGAATACCTTTAAACGTTCTCTTGATACTGGATATTAGATTAATTACAGTATACTAGTGCTTGAAATATGCATAAATAGTATACTAGCGATGCGTCCCAGCTTCGCACGGGTAATTTCTGAATCTCGACAAGAGCGCCACCTACAGGATCCAATTGTGAATAGTTTAGATCCTCCAGGGACCCACACAAACACACAAAATATTTTATCACAATCGGTCCAGTCATTTAGTTTTATGCGAATCTAACGGGCAGCAATTGATTTTTACATATAGAGATTATACATTTACTTTTTCACTTTTCTTCTAAACATAAAAATATTTGCTTTGAAGTGCGTAGAAAAAACACGTAGATATCCATTTCATTTAAAATCTGAGAATGACAAAGGAAAAAAAGACGTCGTTTAAGCGTCACTTCAAATGCTGCGTACATTTGAAGTAACGCTAACGCTAAACCAGGATGAAAACATGCTCAACTTATTGTACTTATAAGGTTAACGTTTCAAGTGTCAATGTGTCAAAAATGTTTTTATTACGCGGTAGAGCCATGCTGCAGCTGTATTACTGGTATAGTTGTAGCACGGATGGGTCGGCTCGACCGGGGAAGGACCACGGTCTCACAGAATACCAGCGTAAATAACTGCTTAACATTGCTCTTTCGTATGGTGAGTGTAGAGAACCGGACACCCTTTTTACTAGAAAGAGGCATTCCATCTTAGTCCTCACGGGTGACAACGCATCTGCATTTTGATTTGTAATCGAGGATAGATGTAGATGTCTATGGGGCACAGCAACCATCTACTATCTGGTGGACTGTGTGCTCGTTTGTTACCCTTATCATATAAAGAAAAGTATAGCATAGTTTCGGTATCACTTGAAATGTACGCAAAGTTCTTTCTATCTTTTGTTGGATTAAAAAAAATGTGAATTTAATGAGAATGGATAGCGTGACCTTGTCAAATCAAAAGTAAAACTCTCTTGCTTGGCGTTCGAAATGTGCGTTCCTAGTTCCTGCCTAATCACACGATTTCATGCGTTATTATTTTTTACTGTACTTATAGATTTTCTTATAAGTACGAAAAGTATTTTTTTAATTTGATATTAAAATCCATTTTGTACATACAGAGTTTTTATACTACTTCGGCTACTACTTTATCGCGTCCAAGGTGTAATGCAACAAATACACGCCACTGCAAAGTTATGTCGCACAGGCGTATGGTACTCGTTTTTGCTGTTGTGCTTTTTAACTTTTTATCACAATTCACGATACCCTTTACGGTAAAACTTGGAATTTGTAAATACTAAAATGTTTAACCATTCCCGCGACAGTCGACTAATTCAATTTGGAATAAAGAATATCTACCATTTTTGGACTACTTTAGTGAAACCATGTTAACGTGCGTTTGAGCTTTTAACGATTTTTATGACTGGTGTCCGCACACCGCTCCTCGGAATCATTATCATCATTTTCAGCCTTTCCATTTTCTTAAAGAATGAGTCAGAGAAGTAAATTTAGTTTTATTATGGTTCCGTAGCCAAATGGCAAAAAACGGAACCCTTATAGATTCGTCACATCTGCCTGTCTGTCCGTCCGTATGTCATAGCCATTTTTCTCCGAAACTATAAGAAATATGATGTTAAAACTTGGTAAGTAGATGTATTCTGTGAACCGCATAAAGATTTTTACACAAAAATAGAAAAAAGAACAATAAATTTTGGGGGTTACCCATACTTAGAGCTGAATCACAAAAATTTTTTTTATCAAACTCATACGTGTGGGGTATCTATGGATAGGTCTTCAAAAATGATATTGAGATTTTTTATATCATTTTTCTCTAAACTGAATAGTTTGTGCGAGAGACACTTTCAAAGTGGTAAAATGTGCCCCCACCCCCATGTAACTTCTAAAATAAGAGAATGTTAAAAGTAAAAAATAATATATGATGTACATTACCATGTAAACTTCTACCGAAAATTGGTTGGAACGAGATCTAGTAAGTAGTTTTTTTTTAATACGTCATAAATCGTAAATTATGTTACTTGCTACTGAACCCTTTATGGGCGAGTGAGACTCGCACTTGGTCGCTTTTATTTAATGTGTGGTATAATGATTTCTTATATTTACGCGAACACTAAACATTGAATAAAACTACTTTTACGGGTTTTATCGCGTTTAATAAACTTATTTTTGTTAATTCCCGACGTTTCGGGTGCTTTCCAGCACCCATGGTCACGGGGGACTGAGGTGATTAATGTCCCGATGTCAGAGTTAACCCGGAGTATCTTGAGTACGGAGTTACCTTAATTTAGTGTTCCATCTACCTATAATTTTATTTCTCCTTGGGGAAGGCCTATGATCAGCAGTGGACTTGTGAAAGGCTGTAATGATGATGATTCGCGTAAACATAGTAAAGTAACTATGTTGTAAGTTACATATCATCAATAAAATAATTAATATAAAATCATCTCATTTCAATATTTGCGTAAATGCTATTATCCTCCTGATTAAAATAATAATTTTGTAATTATAATTCTAAAATTTTGACTTTCATTATTTAATTTGGTGTTCCATCTATCCATTTCTCAATTTACAAAAAAATTTACGATTTTTATTGTTATATTCCTTATCTTTTATAGGTAGGTACACCGCACCATACACCGCACGCTCATAATAACATGTTTTTAGATTAGGTTTATTGTTATCCGTGAAAACTGAAAAACGAGGCGTCAACAGAAATTGCTTTTAAATGCATTTTTTTATAAAAGGACAAATAATTTTGTACGTGAGTTTTCATTATGGTTTAAATGGACAAATCGTGTACGGTTTGTGTCATCGCATATTCATTGGGCATTTTCGTCAGTCGACCTCTTAAGATTTGCGCGTCGACAAAGTAAACAACATCTAATGGAGGGATTCAAGCTGGTTACGGTACGCTTGGTGATATTCTTTGGTAATTTACTAATTCATTACTTAAGGGCAACTTTGCCTGGTATAATTTTATTATGGGAGATCTATGCGAGTTTCATTGCCGAAATAAGATATGTATAAATTAAAAACTTTCATTAAGTAGCAAAGCAAGTAGAATTAACTATATAGGATGTGTACAATAGGTTGCAATTGAATAAAGAAATAACTATCAACCTGCAAACTTCGTACAACCATTATTTCGTAAAAAACATTCATTTACGTGTTAGAGCCATGTTGCAGCTATATTATGTTTGCATCACAAATAGGTCTTCTCGAACGGGGAAAGATCGCAGTCTTACAGAATACAGCGAGAAATAGCAGCTTTATAAAATTATATTTTAAATAGCTGCTATGTTTCATATGGTAAGTATAGATAACTAAAACACTTTTTACTGGTGACGACGCATTCTATCTTAGTCTTCTGGCGTGGCAACAGAACCTTTTTAAATCATAATGAATGGCTACAGTATTCTCATACCGTCAGGTCAACTGTGTTCTTTTGTCACCCTTATTATATAAAAAAAATCATAGACCGTGCGAGCTGTGGCGGCGAAAGAGAATTACTAGCTCATAACGTCATTCTCATTCCGTGGCTGTCAGAAAGGCTAGAGGGAAATAAATCAGTAATTGGGTAACAGCATTTCCCTGATAACAACTCAAAACAATAAAAAACTGCGTTTACAAATTCGCCTGCCAAGCGTGGGTACTATGGCAAAAATGCTCCCTATGGGGCAATCTATCACTACAACACAGGTTCAGTTATATACTTTTGATAGGCTGTATGGATGACGATGATGATGATGATGAAACATTCATATTAAATACAAATTTAATTGCTGGTATAATTTTAAATTTAATAATAGTCAGTTTAATAACGATGCTTTTGCAACAGTTTAAAATGTAATTTAACGTAAAATTTCATTGTTATAAAATTTCGTGTTATATGGTTGTAAAATAGATTATTTCAATTTAAAACTTTGTAACATTTCGATGCAAATGGTGTAATACTTTAGGATACTTATTAAAGTTTTATCTTATTATCAAGAAAGAAGTAAAGTTTAACGGAGCGTGTAGAGCACGCTAGCATTCAGAAGTCCTCACTTATTGCGAACTTTCTGTTCTGTAACATGTACTAATATTATGTTTGTCATAGAGTACGTATGCAGAAGTATATGTAGAAACACTTTATGCAGATAGCGTTTTATTTTTGTTGTGTTCTCGGTCAGTTGTTTTTGTGGATTAAAAAAATACAGAAGAATATCAACGTTTTAATTATATACGACTGATGTGGAATCTATTTTATAATATTATTTGACATAGGTAGTTGGCAAACGAGTAAAGAAAAAGGATTACTTCATTTCATGGAAATCATTCAAAAATGTCACTAATTCATTTAGGTTAGTCTGAAAATTACATTGAAATTATGAGGACAAGATAGCCTAATAGTCCTAGCTATCAGCTATACTGTGGTGGCACTTGGTTTAAATATGATTAGTAATTATAAAACTTTTACTATTTTTCGAGGTTGATAAATTATTTATGTACGTGTTTCGTATACTCTACGTGTATTCTACGTGTCTCCCTAATAAGTCTCTAAAGTAAAAAGGAAAATTGAGATAAAAAATCTACATAAAAACTTAGGTTCGTAACTTAAATATTTTAGGACCTATTTATTTAAATTTTACATGGTAGAACCATGTTGAAGCTATATTACGACTGTAGCAGAAATGAATCAGCTCGACCGTGGAAGGGCTATGACACTCACAAAATACTAGCAAAAAAACAGCTTAACGCGGATGTATTTCATATGCTAAGTGTAGAGAATTTGAGTCAAATTTTACTGTAAATGAGGCATTCCATCTTAGTTCTTAAGAGCGACAACGCATCTGCATCTACTTGATTAAGAATCAAAATTTCATAATCAAGTATTTATAGATGTAAATATTATATAAGATATATTATAAGCGTTTGTCATCTGTATTTTATAAAAAAAATTGTGACATTGCTGCTTATCATAAATCTGTACGTAAAAATAAAAACGTATTTAACGTTGTTCGTAATTTATTCGTTACACTCATAACTCATTCCCATCTACTATATTAAATAAAGTAATTTCCATAATTTTGTGAGAAATTGGTGACAATAATGATTTCTTAAGTTTGACGAAGCGAATTTAGCAAAAACTACACATTTAAATGGATTTTATCGAGTATATTAAGTCATTTTAAAACTATGACATTAGGACGTCAAACACCTCAGTACCCCCGTAACCATAGGTGCTGCAGAGCACTTGAAATAGATTAAATAAAGTACTTACAACTTCTCTGTCCGCGAGAAAGACACAATAGTTAAACAACCGAAATGCTCATATATAACACTTGGGAAAGTGAACTGGTTAACTTAATGACAAACGAAAGGCATCCTTTAAGCCGGAATCCTCCCCAACGATATCCTAAATTTTATTGTGTCAAAATTTTGTGAGAAATTGGTGACAATAATGATTTTTAAGTTTTAAAAAGGGAATTTAGCGAAAACTACACATTTAAATTAATTTTATCAGGTATACTAATTCATTTTGAAATTATATATAGAATAATATGACATTGTTACGTGAAAGACCTCTGTAACACCCTTGACCATGAGTGCTGCAGAGTACTTGAAAAGTTGTTATTAGTGAAGTTTTCTCATTTACACAAACTCAAGTAGACGTGATGAATGAATAGTTTGACTGTGTGCAACTGCGTTGTCTCTTGAAGAGAGTGCAGCTGCAAAAGACTAGCTCTATCAATCAGTGCAAGCTACAGGGAAAAAGATAAAGAGAACGGGCAAAGCAGATGCAAAAATACAGCGAGAGCTACAAAAACTACCGCCGGTTATATTTGACCATGTCGATGTCACGAGATTACTGAAAGACGTAATTACCCTAAAAGATCAAGTTCAAGTTATAACAGAGCAGTACGCTACGGTTAAGTATATTAAAAAAATCAAAAATTGAGATCGAAAATATGATGCAAGGATCAAAGTTAAATAAGAAAAGAGAAACGAGTAATTTACATTTACATTACGATAAGCTTGAATCGGTTAGCGGGCCATTTGGTTTTATAAACTTGGAGGTAGAAAAAACGGCTACTTAATATCAAACGGCATTCACAACAGCTGAGAATAATACATAAACTCAGCGTGACTCACATTGTCAGATGGATGCGTTGCACACGAAGAGTCAGCTCGCGATTATGGATGCACCTGTTCCTGTCGAGCAACCAACAGCAATTTAAGTGAACATAATAGACGAGGTAGAGCGCGTGGAGGCCTCTAAGAGTGCCGCAGTTTTCGCACAGACACAGTAGTGGAACGAGCGAACGATACTGTGCCAATGAATAAACTTAACGAACGAAGAACATTCTCACAAGAAGCGCGGGAAGGGGGCGAATTTCTGAATAAAATGGATGAAGAATGGATTATGGTGCAGAGGAAAAGACTTAGGAACAGATTTATTGAAATTCAGAGGCAGGCGAAGGATCCTACGGGTAAATTTAAGGTATCAAATATAAGAATACCATAGTTTATAAACAATGTTGATAAAAATACTTCAACCCAGGATATCGCCGATTATATATTATGCAAAACGAATGTTGCTGTACTGTAATATTATAAGTCTTATAAAGTATTTGTTCCCATGCATATTATGACGGAAATGTTCCTGCACAAGAATCTTTGGCCTTTGTATCTCGTTTCGGCGATTAATTAATTTTAATGACATGAAATTGCCTGCTACAGGCTTAAGTGAGGCTGGTGCTAAAAGTTAATAAAAAGTATAGTATAGATACACATAATTTATGTACAGTATAAAACTTATTAGTTTTAATAGCAAGTCAGTTACGAGATCAGTGGACGGATGAGAAATAGAAAGAAAAAAGAGATGAGAAATTTATGTAAGACGGCACACGTAATTGGTCTTCAGGAGACATTGTTATTACCGCATGACATTGCGTATGTAGGAAGTATTGACAGTCACTTTGACCAGCATACTTCGAGGGTGATCCTATGGTGAGGTGGCGATAACGTGGAACAAAAGTGTGTTTTGGTCAGTTACAATCGTTCCGTGTAATAGTGTTACACTGACAGCTATTAAAGTGTGGACGAATTACCGGTTTTTCTTGGTATTTCCGGTGTATATGCCTACAGATAGTCACAATAGTTTAATTGAGTTTAACTTATCTTCACGCACAATCCCTGACGGGGTAGCCAGAGAGAACAGATCGCCAAGTGTCACCATCCTTACATACCTCTTCCGCTTCTTTCAGATTCATTATCTTCTTCATACATGCACGTCTAGGTATCCGAGTAGTCTTGACCCTCCCCTCTTCGAGTAGTTTGCTCACATGGTCTTCGAAAGTTAGTCTCGGTCTACCACGACACCTTTTAATATTAACTTTCGCGCTATATATTTTCTTCACCATTCGGTCTTCACTCATTCGCACAACGTGCCCAAACCATCGAAGCACGCCCTTATCAATTTTTGTGATAAGGTCATCTTTCAAACCTGCCATATTGCGAATCTCTTCGTTTCGCTTTCGGTCGGCCATGGTAACGCCGCACATTTTACGAAGAGATCGCATCTCCACTGCATTCAACTTGCTTTTATGCTTCTTCTGGCATACCCAGGTTTCGCTGCTATATAACAAAGTCGGTACCAACACTGCGTTATGTATTGCAAGGCGTGCACTCTTCACTACGCCTTGCCTTTTGACTAACGCAGTCAGGGCACCATTGACTTTGTTCCCGGCAGAAACACGCCTGTCCACATCTAAATCACATCTTCCATCCCGACTAAAAGCACTCCCCAAGTATACAATTTCATTTACCTGTTCTAGACATTCCTGATTTACCCATATTTCACACTTCGTTCTCTCTTCGTCCCTTTCAAATACCAGAACCTTAGTTTTATTAGCATTCAAACGGAGACCTTTAATTTCACATTCCTCTTTCATACACGTGACTAATTCCTGCAGTTCTGCCTCTGATGGTGCAATAAGCACTGCATCATCAGCATACAGCAGACAATTTACTTTTATGTCACCCAATTTTACACCCAAACAGCTATCTTTCAGCTTCTGTAAATAGCTGTCGAGATACAGTATGAACAGCCAGGAAGACATGACAAAACCCTGATTTACGCCCGTTCGGACGCTAAACATGGGTGACAGGTCATGCCCTACCCGCACACAGGCTTTACAGTCACAGTAAAGTGACTACACAGCCCTTAGCAATCGACCATCCACACCGTACCCCGGCAACAGTTCCCACATTTTCTTCCTTACAACCTTATCAAATGCTTTCTCAAGATCCACAAAAGCACAGAAAATCTTCTGGTTAGCAGCCAGAAGCTTTTCCGTGATTATGCGTAGAGAAAACATTTGATATGTGCATCCTCTTCCAGGTCTAAATCCGCATTATGCCTCCCATAGAAATCTTTCCGATTTCTCTTGCATCCTACGTGTCAAAACCTTCGAGTAAACTTTACTTGCTAAACTGGTCAAGCTGATCGCCCGATAGCACCCGCAGTCAAAATGTGAACCTTTACCTTTATATAAAGGCACAATGACTGCGGATCGCCAATCATCCGGGACATCCTCTGTCCGCCAGCACAAGTTGCACAGCAGATAAAAGCTGTCCTAGACGCGAGGCCCACCATACTTGACCATTTCAGCAGTAACTCTGTCTAGTCCCGCAGCCTAACCACATTTCAAACTTCGAATCGCACGTTCAATCTCTTTCATACTGATGACCTCAGTGTCATCGAGGTCCGGGTCTGGCGTACCAGTCACGGCGTCATCCCCGGATCCCTCACTAAGATCATCACACGCATACATTACTCTATAAAATTCGCTCCATCGCTGCATGACGTCCGATTTTTCTGTGAGGACGTCATTAGTTCCCGAAAGCACTTTGTTCATTCTTAAGGCCGTCGCACCACTTCGGGTCCTTCCAACCTCTTTCCAGAAGAGTTTGGAGTTCTCCTTAAAAATGTGCGACAACCTTTCGTCCGCTTCCATTCTACACCTTTCACGCATTTCCTCAATCAATGCTTTCGTGTGAACTTTCTGCAGCTTATATCTTTCTTTCATCTTCTCTCTCATATCCTTAGCATACTAGACTAATTGAGTTTACATAGATATTAAGTGAAATAAACTCTGTAATTGAAAGTTGAGAAATTGAATCTGCAACTATTCTTGGTGATCTTAATGTGCATCATCATCAAAGCACACCTTAGAATTTAATACACATTGCCAAGCAGCCTCTATTACTAGATAGTGATCAAATAATCTTTGACAGTCCTTTTTAATGTCACATATATAAGTGTATGAGCCAGATTCGCTCCTCACAGAAATTGGATAACTTACTATAAAATAATTCTCCGGGATGAATAATCCATCTATACTTTTCACTGGAAGTAGATGTTAAGATAGATAAACTGACATTTAAAATGCAATATAAAGAAAAATGTTGTAACAAGGTGAATTGGGCTGAAAGGGGTGTCGATCAGATTAATATATGTATATAGTAAAATATGTCGTAATAATTTAAGGAATATTGATTAACCAGTAGAATTTAGGTTTTGTGCTGATAAAGTATGTAAAAATATAGATTATATGGCAGTAATTGATAGGTTGTACAAAATATTGTTTATATCTTAAGAGATGCTGCTCAAACTAGCTATGAGATAAGAAAGCGTAGTAAACACAAACTAGTTGTTGGGTGGAATAGGTACGTAAGGGAGGACCATCAGGAGGCACGATGCACTTTCCAAATGTGGTTGCTGTATGGTAAGCTCAGTGTGGGTTATGTATATGGCAAAATGCGAGAAGCTAGGAGGTCTTTTAAGTCAAAGCGTAAGTGGTGCGTAGACAATGAGAACCAAATAAAAATACTACTACACACCACAAAAAGTAAAATTTAGAAACAAACTAAGAAAATAGAAACTGCACCATGTTTAGCAGTGAGTGTCGATTGTAATAGTGATCCCCATAATATCGCAGAAGTTTTTAGGAAACATTTCAAAGTAGGATCGCCATTAGGAAGAGTACAGCGGGTGTTCGATGTTGAGGAGAAATCACAGTGAATTTGCCAGATTTACTGCGAATGAAGTCACAAATATCATAAATATTATGGCACGTGGTAAATCACCTGGATATGATGACCTCAGTATTGAGCACCTGCAGTACGCGTGATTTCATTGGTACTATTACTACCTACCTACTAGGGAATACCCTACCCTCAATATGACTATGCTCTTTAATGTGTGTAATAGGACATGAATACTTACCTCCGGAACTTATGAAGACCATAGTTGTACCAGTTGTAAAGAGTAAGACGAGACCAATTATAGACCGATCGTGATAGTGAAAGTATTTTATGATTTGCTTGATCGTCAACTAAGTAAACATATACATGTACATGAGGCACAGTTTGGGTTTAGACCTGGACTCTCCACTGAAACTCCAATCTTACGACTCAAGCATACCGTTCAGTATTATGTTACAAGAAAAACACCTGTCTACGCGTGTTTTTTGGACTTGTTGAAGGCATTTGACTTGGTCTCATACACCATATTATGGGATAAGCTTCGGAGGGAAACCAGTACATATATAGGGAGATAGTCGATATATTAAGATATTGGTACCACAACCAATCAAATAATGTAAGGTGGGCATGCTCTTACTCAAATGATTATAGGTTGGAGTGTGGAATGAGGCTTGACTTCACCGAGTCTCTTTAACCTGTATATAAATGGATTGATCGATGAGGTTAGCAGAACTGGAGTCGGATGCTCAATAGATGTTAACTTCGTAAACAGTATCAGTTACGCGGACAATATGGTGCTGCTGAGCCCTACGATCAGGGTACTTGAGATATTAATTAATTTATATGAAAGGTATGCGAAAGCCCATGGGCTCAGGTATAACTCCAAAAAGAGTGAACTACTCGTTTTTAAGGCAGCGAACAAAGAACCCAAGGCGATCCCACTGGTCAGGCTTGAAGGAGTACCTTTTAGTAGAGTCACTAAATTAAAATACCTGGGGTACAGGGTTACCGAGAACCTCTCTGATGACTTGGATATTTAACGAGAACGTAGAGCGTAAGTAGTGAGGTGCAACATGCTGGCTTGCAGGTTTGGATGGTGTACAAAAGTCGTCAAGATAACCCTTATTAAGGCATACTGCCAAACGTTTTACACGTGCAGCCTTGGTCTGTGTTCAGTACAATAATGGCTTTAGGATACTGATGGGACTGTCTTGCTATTGCAGTGCATCAGGTATGTTTGCTGAGCCTAACACGGACAGCTTTGATACAATAGTGCGGAAGACACAATAGGAGTTGCCTTCCTGATGTGACGCGTACGAGACAGTGCCAACAGACTCTTATGTACTGTATTAGGAAGGCTTGATTGTCCGGTTTTGCGACACTGGACCGCTGTGCATATGGGGTCAAGAGCTGTTATGTTTAATATAAAATAAATACTGTTGTTTTTATTTATATATTTACTAACATTAATTTTAAGTTTATTTTACTTATTACTAACAAATTATATCTGAAATAAAAATGATGATGATTACGTATTATTATTAGTCTTATATACGCTATAAAATCCGTAACACAGATATATTAAAATTAGTAAAAAATAGTGACTTAAAAAAAGTTAATGACTTAATACTTAAGGAGTTATTATAGTCCTTTATTCTAACTTGAATCCAAGCTAGCAGCCTTCCCTCGAAAACGACATTACTGCTGCTTTAGAGTTTTAACATTTAGTGAGCAATTGGTGACTTTCATTTACCGAGATTTCAATATATTGCTCCAACGGAACCGGGGTTATTTATAGAATAGAATAGAATATTTTTTTATTCAATATAGATCACATGTGTAATACTTATTGAAAGTCATTTTTTACTTTACCACTGGTTCGAAAAAAAACCTCTGTCCTGGGAAGAACCAGCAAGAAACCCAGCGGGACTTTTTTTTTAAAGCAAATTTTGCAATAATGGTTGTACTAACTATATAAGTACAAAATTTATTTTAGAAACAGCTTGGAAGCGATCACCTCATTCCCAGGGGTTATTATCAACCATGTATTCATTTATACTATAATAACCCTTCTTATACAGTTTCAACTTAACAAAACATTTAAACTTGCTAATGGAGAGAGCCTGTACACTTTCCGGGACCTTGTTGTAATAGCGTATACATTTCCCCAAGAATGAATTACTGACTCTGTGGAGTCGAGAAACTGGTATCACTAGCTTGTGTTTGTTCCTAGTGTTTACAGAATGCACATCACTTTTTTTACTAAACCTACCTTTGTTTTTGTGAACATACATTAAATATTCGTAAATATACTGAGAGGCCAAAGTTAATATATTTATTTCTTTAAATTTATCTCTAAGAGACTCTCTCAGTTTTAGGTTGTAAATAGCTCTAATGGCCCTCTTCTGTAAAACAAAAATAGTTTCTGAAACAGCCGCATGTCCCCATAGCAAAATCCCATAAGACATTATGCTATGGAAATAACTGAAATAAACTAATCTAGCTGTCTCGACACTAGTGAGACCTCTAATCTTTTTTACAGCATAGGCTGCAGAACTTAGTCTGCTTGCTAGTTTGGATATATGGGGGCCCCACTGAAGCTTTGCGTCGAGAGTGATGCCAAGAAAAACAGTGGATTCAACAGGGCTCAGTTCTTCCCCATTTAAAAACACATTGGTACTCAGATTTCTAACATTAGTTGTTGTAAATTTATTTTTTAAAAATAAAAAATAAATAAAAAAATTATTTTTTATTTAGTTTTATTTTCGTTTAAATGTAAATTATTAACGTTAAACCAATGCACTAATTTTGATATAGCATTATTCACTTCGTCACATTTAAATGATTTACGTTTAAGTTTAAAAATCAAAAAAGTATCATCAGCAAATAATACTATATCATGATTATCCTCTACAATAGAAGGTAAGTCATTAATATACACTAGAAACAGGAATGGGCCGAGAATTGAGCCCTGAGGGACACCCATTAGTACAGGTGAGCCGGAAGAACTTTTACCATTAATAATAACTTTCTACATTCTATTACTTAAATATGAAATTATAAGTTTAAGCGCTGTGTTCTTGACACCATAGTACTGTAGCTTCCTGATTAATGTCTCATGGTGAACGCAGTCGAAGGCCTTGGAAAGGTCACAAAATATACCCAAAGCATCCTCTGAATTCTCCCATGCACAAAAAATATGTTTAATAAGCTCAACTCCAGCGTCAGTTGTTGAGCGACCCCTTGTAAAACCGAATTGATTTCTATGTAGCAATTTATTAATATTAAAGAAACTTAACATTTGATCTAAAATTATTTTTTCAAAAATTTTACTAAATGTTGGTAGTACAGAAATTGGTCTAAAATTGGCGGGGTCTAATGTACTACCAGATTTATATGAAGGTATGACTTTACTAAGTTTCATTAAATCAGGAAACACACCAGATTCGACGCTTGTATTAAATATAGTGGCTAGATAAGGTGCTATTATATCTATTATAGATAAAATAACTTTAACGGAAATCCCCCATAAATCTGCCGTTTTCTTAACATCAATAGTTTTAAAATATTTAACGATATCTTTTGGCAGTACTCTATGGAATTTAAAAGTATTTGAACAAGCCTTTACATTTTGTTTAAGCAATGATTCGGCGACAGTAGGAGAAGAGTTTAATGATTTAGTTGTCAAAAAAGGAACATCAGTAAAATGTTTCTCAAAAGCCATAGCAACTTCTTGATCAGATCGGGTTAAATTATTGTTAATATTCAATTGAAAATCCGAGTTGCGCGGTTTGACCTTGCCCGTTTCACTATTTATTATTCTCCAGGTCATTTTAATTTTGTTTGATGCAGTTTTAATTTTGTTACTTAAATGTAAAGCCTTAGCTGTGGCGCACACTTTTTTAAATATTTTAGAATATGTTTTTACATAATCTCTAAATATAACACTACTATTAAATGATCTTTCATTATAAAGCTCGTATAACCTTCGCCTACTCTTATAAATTCCTACTGTCGCCCATTCATTAAATGATTTGCGACTGTTAAAAGAGAAAGTTTTAGAAGTAAATATCCTACTAAATTCACAAGTTATAATTTTAAATAACGTACCATACAAATAATTAGCACTGTTTTTAAATGAAAGTGATGGAAGTCTTTTTATTATATTACTTCTAAACCTCTCCAAGCGATGTTCATTTATTGGAACAAACACAACTTTCTTATTTTTCTGTTTCTTGTGTATGTAAGGCAATGATACCAACTGTCCACAGTGATCTGAACTTAAATTTTGAATAATTGATTTATGCAAGGGCTTAACATCTGTAAAAATATTATCTCTCACAAGCCATTTCTACAGTTCGCTCACTATATCCCTATACTACTCACTATATATATCTTAAGGAGGATTCTGGCTTGAAGATTATACATCAGAGAATAACTCCAGAATGCCTATATTTCACTATGAAATATGTGTCAAGATTTTGTGACTAGTTAGTGATCAAAGGAGATGGGGATTTCTGGGCCCAATTGTAATAAGTTGAAATATGTTTTTAAAAAAAAGCGTTATATTTTTCTATGTCAAAATATAAAAATATTTGCCCAATTCACAATCTAGAAGACAAGAAATCTTGAAAATAGGTTTATGTCACGAATAAAATAGGAAATCGAATACTTAAATCGATCAATGTGAATTAGTTTTAACGATTAAACATAAAAACAACTTACATCAGATGATTGATCCAATCAAAGTAATACATTACAGTATATTAACATAGTGTTAACAGTTTAAAAAATAAAATATCAACATAATAAAAATAAATTTTAAAATCGATTCACGTTTACAGTTCGATTTATTACTTGTTTTTGTCAACTGTATTTTTAATCTGTGCTGATAGTGACAGCTCTTGCCTGACTGAATTCAATCTATGATCACTCGTCTTGTATCGTTTAGTACGTGTGTGTTTTAAGTGTTTCCCCTTGTTTTATTGATTTATATTGCTCGACCACTGCTTTCTTTCTATGAACTTCTGATCTTACATAATTTGTACGAAGCTTGCTAACATACCAAACACGGATAATCTTGTTTACTTGTTTGACTTTGGCTCGTTATTGTAGATTTTACGGCCTGGATTTTATCTATTAGATAGTGATTCAATGGATCGCTGTGTGAATTGTGGCATAGCGACCATTCGCTGTAATACACTATGCCACAATCCTTCCAAAATAGCAAACGCACATCAAAAATCAGCTATACGTTTTTGCCAACTTGTTGCATAACCTCACATTTACTAAATCCCTTATAATTCTGCTCTCAGATTGCCAAAGTTGCAGAGTTTTCAGTGATGTTTTGATAATATATAAGATATTAATTGACACCACTTTCATCTTTTTACAATCTGGGCCCAAGAATGTATGAAAGCGTATCAGTCTCCTTTTACATTTATTGTAGTATCGTAGAGGTTTAACGAAACGAAGTGATCATAAGCGATATTAATAAACTATTTTTTTGTGAAAATAAATTGCTTATAAACATTCCGATGACACTCGAAATGAGATTAATTAAAGTATATTATTGCTTGAAATGTGTATATATGTGTATATATTATACATTTACATTTTTACTTTTCTTCAACATCCACATAATACTTTTTCTTTGAAATGCGTGTTACAAACATGTAGATATGTGTTCCATTTATAATCTCAGAATGACAAAGAAACAAGCGGTAAAATTAAAAAAAATGTACAACCGACTTTATTATTTATTTTTATGAATTGATTTTATTTATATATCAAAACAAAATTAAAAAACCGACTTCAATATAAACTATTAAGGATAACTAAAAACCTGACCTTACAGATCAGTAGGGTCAGTCTTTGATCAAATTTATATGGGCCCACATGAGAAGCACCGGCTTTCAAATAAACAAAGAATCATCAAAATCGGTTCACCTGGAAACAAAATTCTCAGGTACCATAACATATAAAAAATACAGTCGTAAAAAATCATAATAAAAAGACGTCGTTTAAGCGTAATGCAGCGTACATTTTAAGTAACGCCTAAACCATATGGCCTGGTTTAGGCGTTAATTAAAATGTACGCTGCTCAACTTATTGTACTTATAAGGTTAACGTGTCAGGTGTCAATGTGTCAAAAAGTTAAGTATAGTTTCGGTGTCACTTGAAATAAACGCAATGCATTTCGATTAAAAAAATATAGTGAATTTAATGAGAGCGGATAGTGTGACTTTGTCAAGTCAAAAGTAAAGCTGTCTCGCTTGGCGTTCGAGATGTACGCTTCTGGTTCCTGCCTAATAACACGGCTTCAGGCTATATAAGTTTTATTGTAATAATAAATTTTCTTATAATTACGAAAATAATTTTTTTTATTTGATTTTATGAAAATATTAAAATCCATTTTGTACATACATAATCTTTATACTACGTCGACTACTACATACTATAGATTCCAAGGTGTAATGCAAGATATGCACGGTACTGCAAAATTATGTCGCACAGTCGTACGGTAGTCGTGGCCTTGCTGCGTTTTTGCCGTTGTTTTACTTCAGAGTTCACGATACAGATCACGGCAAAATTTGGAATTTTTGGTTTTAAAATTTTTAACCGTTCCTGTGACAGCTGACTAATTCACTTCGGAATAAAGAATAACAATTTGGTGGCGCCATATTAACGTGTTTTAGCTTTTAACGATATATATATATATATATATATATATATATATATATATATATATATGACTGGGACCGCACACCCCTACTCGGAATCATAATCATCATCGCCTTTCCCTTTTTATAAATGGGAGTCAGATGAAGCTGTAAAAGCCAAAAGGTTAACAGCACTAACATCTCAGAACAAAAACTTAAATACTCAGTATATAAGTCAATGTTTAATTAAAACGAGATAAAATCCGTAAATTTAGTTTTATTTAATGTGTGGTAATTATATTCCTCCTTGGGGGGCTTATGTTCAGCAGTGGACTTGCGAAAGGCTGTAATGATGATGATTCGCGTAAATATAAAAAATTAACGATGTTTGTATTAGCAACATTATTACATATCTTCAATAAAATAACTAATATAAACTCGCTCGACAAAACTAACCTACTTGATGAATTTAGAAATAAAATTAGTTGCAATATAATTAAAAAACTGAATCAAAATTGAATGATGGCGATTTGAGAGGTGCCGCTCGCCTTCTTTTCTCAAGTGATGCGTTAGCCCCTGACACTCCGGAAACTTTGTATTCCCTAAGGGCCACTCCCATCGGCTGCCTTAAATTTTCCAGATGCTCCTGATCCTTCTGAGCATACACCGGAAGCCACAGCTGAGAAGGTACAGGCTGCGATCAGTTCCTTTAGTAATGGATCGGCTAATGGTCTCAATGGTCTTTCACCTCAACATTTAAAAGATCTATCAGGTGCTAGAGGGAACACTGGCCGAGACCTTCTAAATGTATTGACGCAACTTGTAAATTTAATGCTTTTCGGAAAAGTTTGCCCAAATAAAACGCAGGTACTTTATGGGGCAAACCTGTACGCTTTTAAAAAAGGATGGGAGTATTGGGCCCATAGCAGTTGGTAACACAATTCGCCACATTGTTTCAAAGGTTTTCTGCAAATTTATCCAGGCAGACCTCGCGGCCATATTCCAGCCTGTGCAGCTAAGTTTCGGGATTAAAGGCGGATGCGAATGGGCTATACATGCAGCGCGCACCTTTCTGAAACACAGCGGCGGTGAGGTGCTACTGAAGATGGATATTAGGAATGCATTTAACTCAGTAGACCGAGGCACTCTGCTGACACATGTAAAATAAAATATTCCATCCATTTACCACTACCTCTGGCAATGTTATAGTACACCATCTACACTCATGTACAAAGAACACCAAATTATGTCCTCTGTCGGATGCCAGCAGGGTGACACGCTCGGTCCGGAAATTTTTAGTTTGGCAATACATCCATCTATTCCCGGTCTCAAGTCAAAATTCTATATCTGGTATTTAGATGATGGGACACTAGGAGGCGAAGTGAACTCAGTGCTTAATGATTTAACCAGTCTTATTTCTTCTTTCAGTCTATTGGCCTCAAATTGAATTTTTCAAAGTGCGAACTTTTTATTACTGAGAAATTACCATCGTCCGAAAAAGATCAAATTGTTAATAAATTTAACTCGGTAGCCCCAAATATAAAGATAATTAACAGAAAATAGTTTCGCCTTCTAGGTGCTCCTATTCTGGATGAGTATTATATATATATATATATATATATATATAGTAATTTGAGAAGTCATCCAGTCGTCTGAAAGAAATTAGCCCACACATGTACATGCCCAGCCACATGTGACAGTGGTAGAGCCAGGCGGCAGCTTTTGCTGTCACATGGATGGGCCGGCTCGAACCGGGGTGGTACCACAACCTCACAGAATACCAGCGTGAAGTAGAGGTTTACCTCTGCGTTTCGCTTGGTGAGTGCAGGTGGCCGGAGGCCCTTTTTACTGGAAATGAGGCATTCCATCCTAGTCCTCACGGGTGAAAACGCATCTGCATTTTGATCTGTAACAGAGGATAGATGTAGATGTCTATGGGCCACTTGCCATCGGGTGGACTGTGTGCTCGTTTTTCACCCTTATCCTATAAAAAAACACAAACAAAAAACATGGCATATGCCATACTAAAATTTTGTCTTTTTGTGCCAAATTTTACGTACGTGCTGCGGTGTACAGCTCTTTGGATGCATGTCCCGTTTTTAAATCGTCCCGATGATATGATTTGGAAAACTATGATTGAAATTCTAAATTGTCCATTAAATGAAAATTCCTTGGTTCAGGCCACACTTCCGGTTAGACTTGGTGGTCTAAGCATCCGAAGAGTTTCCAGCGTAGCACTTATAGTTTTCTTTTCTTCAGTTCATAGCACGTCAAACATCATTGGAACAATTAGTAACCTATCACTCGGTGATGTAGAGGTCTCCTGCTTGGTTGAGGCCAAGGAAGCCTGGAGTGACCAGGTTTTTCCGACAAACTCAGCTTCACAGAGGCTTTGGCGTGAGTCACTCAGTTTTCAGGTTCAAAAAAACCTTTTAGAAAACTGCGGAAACCCTACAAAGCGTGCTCGTCTCCTAACATCTGAGGAGAAGGAGTCGGGTTACTGGTTGAATGCACTGCCCTCGTCAAATATCGGAACACTCATGGATAGTACTACTTTCTCTCTTGCTATCAGCCTGAGAGTAGGTTTAAAAACCAATGAACTCCATCGCTGTCGCTGTAGTAAAGAGGTCGACATTCTCGGACACCACGGCCTCGCGTGCCGGTAAAGAATGTTCCATCGTATGGAAAAATGTGTCAAATTTCGCGGAGAATACTTCGAAAAGCAATAAATACATTTTTAAATAGTAATGTTGTGTCACTTCCTTGATTCCCGAAATTTTCAGTGCCGCCCTCGTATTTGATATGTATGTAAATAAATATAAATTCATCTCCTTTTAATAATTGCGTAAATGCTATTATCATCCTGATTAAAATAATAATTTTATATTTGTAATTCTAAAGTTTTGACTTTCATTATTTATTTTAGTGTTTCATATATTTCTATCTCTAGTGTTTATCGAAAATGGAATGATTTTGTTTTTGTTATATTCCATATATTTATAGGTACACTTTACCGTACACCGCACGCCCATAATAACAAGTTTTGCGATTGGTTGTATTGTTTTCTGTGAAAAGTGAAAACCGAGGCATCAACAGAAATTGCTTTGAAATGCAAATATTTGTTTTATAAAAGGACAAATAATTTTGTACATGAGTTTACATTATGTTTTTAATGGAAAAATCGTGTACGGTTTGTGTCATCGCATATTCATTGGGCATTTTCGTGAGTCGATCTCAAGATTTGAGCGTCGACTAAGTAAACAATATCTAATGGATGGATTCAAGTTGGTTACGGGACGCTTGGTGATATTCTTTGGTAATTTACTAATTCATGGGCAACTTTGCTTGGCATAGTTTTATTAAAGGAAATTTATGAAAATTTCATTTCCGAAATAAAGAATGTATAAATTTAAATATTAAGTAGCTTTGTTACTTAATGAAATTATTGACTACTAATTGACTACTAATTATTACTAATTGACTGTATAGAATGTGTACAATAGATTGCAATTAAATAAACAAATAATTATCAATCTGCAAACTTCGTAAGACCATTATTCCATAGAAAACATTCATGTACGGATAAAGCAATGCTGCAGCACATTATGTATGCATCAGAAATAGGTCGTCTCGAACGGGGAATGATCGCTTTCTCACAGAATTCGAGCAGGTTTATGCTGCTGTGTTTCGTTTGGTGAGTGTTGACAACCGAAAAAAATCATAGACCGTGCGAGCTGTGGCGGCGAAAGAGAATCATTAGCTCATGTCGTCATTCTCATTCCGTGGTTGTCGGAAAGGCTAGAGGGAAATAAACCAGGAAATGGGTAACAGCATTTTCCTGGTAACAACTCAAAACAATAAAAAGTGCTCCCTATGAGGCATCTATCACTAAACATAGGTTCAGCTATAGAATTTTGATAGGCTGTATTGGTAACGACGATGATGAAACATTCATATTCAATACAAATATAATTGCTGGTATAATTTTGAATTTAATAACAATCAATTTAATAACATTGCTTTTGTAACAGCTTAACATAATATAATTTAACGTAGAATTTCTTTGTTATAAAATTACGTCTTATATGATTGTAAAATACATTATTTCAATTAAAACTTTGTAACATTTCGATGCAAATGGTGTAATACTTTAGGATACTTATTAAAGTTTTATCTTATTATCAAGAAAGAAGTAAAGTTTAACGGAGCGTGTAGAGCACGCTAGCATTCAGAAGTCCTCACTTACTGCGAACTTTCTGCTCTGGAACATGTACTAACATTATATTTGTCATAGAGCACGTATGTAGAAGTACAATATGTAGAATGACTTTATGTAGAGAGCGTTTTTCTTTTTGTTGTGTTCCTGGTATAAGATCTTACACCTTTCGTTTTGAAATAGAGAAGAATAGCAACGTTCTAATTATATACGATGATACTATGATTTGGAATCTATTTTATATTATTTGACATATGTATAGTTGGTGAACGAGGGAAGAAAATGGACTACTTAATTTTATGCTACTCTTTCAAAAATGTCTCCAATTCATTTAGTTTAGTCTGAAAATTACTTTGAAATTATGAGATCTGCCTAATAATCCTAATAGTCCTGGATATCAGGTATATGTGTGGATGGAGCTCTAACAGTTGATTTAAATATTATGATTCGTAATCATAGAAAACATAGGTTTTACTTATCGCTGTTTTTCGAGGTTGCTAAATCATAGATGAACGTGTCTTGTCCTCTACGTGTATTCTACGTGTCTCCATAAGTCTATAAAGTACGAAGGAAAACTGAGATACAAAAATCTACATAATGACTTTGACGGATTGTAACTAAAATATTTTAGGACTTATTTATTTAAACTTTACATGCTAGAATCCAGCTAAATTATGATTGTAGCATATGTAGCAGGAATGAATCCGCTGGACTGGGGTAGGGTTATAACACTCTCACAAAATGCTAGCATATGTGATTTTTATTTCAAGATTTAGTGAGCAATTGTTGACTTTCATTTACCGAGATTGAAATATATTGCTTTAACAGAATCGGAGTAATTAATATGTCTTTTTTGTTATGAAATATGTGTCAAAGTCTAGTGACTAATTTGTGATTGGTAATTTAAAAAAATGACTTATCAGGTAGAATTTAGTGGAAAGGTTACTGAAGGTGCTACACATTCAAAGTTTTGGTAATGTACAGTTGTAGCATTAAACTGCTTATGAAAAATTTATAAAAGACAGAAGAAAATAATCAAGTAGCATTTATTTCCTTCTAAAATTTATGTACTACATGTTCCTATCACAAAACAGCAAGGGCTTAATAAAATGACCATTGTATTGGTGTAAATTAATAGCTGGTTTTTACACTCAGTTGGATAATTATTTAATTCAATTTAAAAAATTACTTACCTTTGAGTAATAATAAAAATTAAATCACACCATTGAAGTGATAGAAGTGTCTAGATTTGTAAGATTTAAAAAAATACTAATAATCCTATTAAACAATACTAATATTCCCTTAAACCACTTCTGGCAAGCTTAAAATGCTTGTTAGAAGTGGTTCACGACAGTAGTCGAATGGCGGATTCGAACCCACGACCTTTCAAGTTCGCAGTCCGCGCTCTGCCATTAGGTTACTGTCGCTTAAGATGGGACATTGTAATTAATAAGGTGGCTTGGGTTAATATGCCGTATCGTGTAGCGGCGTGATAGAATCTATGACCCTATTTCGTACCATAGAAGTAGAATGGAGCAACATTTTTTTTTATAGAATCAGTGTGATAAACGAGCATGTAGTTCACCCGATGGTAAGTGGATGCATCCCTATGGACTAAGATCAAATGCCTCGTTTCCAGTAAAGGGGGTCTCCAGCTCCAGTTCTCTACACTCACCATACGAAACAAAGCAGCCTTACGATGCTATTTTACGCTGTTATTTTGTAAGAGCGTGGTCCTACCCCGATTGAGCTGACCACGTAAAAAGCAATGGAAAATGCCTTAAAGACCCTTAAAAATATAATACCCCCATCTGTCGCAAACCATGATATATTTTTAGGATATACCATTGGCACCTCTTACGCCTCCTATGGGACGAAATGGGGTGATGTATACTATTATATTGGGTACAATAACTGGGGTGATGTGGCGGCGCTGTCGTCGCGGCACAACTTCTTATTAATCGTAAATTACATACACGTAAAATCGTCATAAATGCAGGTTTATAACTAACCAACCAACATACTGATCAACTTAAAACGTAGATTGACTTTTACAGAAATGGCCCTGCTGTAAGAAAGGAAAGTATTAATATATTTGATTTACAATCATACACTATTTTGACGTATATCAAATCAATTGGTAAGCGCATGCACATAAAGCAGCCGAGAATTAATTTATCCGAACTTTGCACGCGTCACGTCCTATACTTGTCACCTACCTTACCAGCATGAGGATGCAACTCAAAAACTTCTTCGAGAATTCTCTCATCGGCGGTCAGTTATTAGAGTTATATAGGCGGCCCTTTGCTACTTCGGCGTACTTATCCGTTGAGCTATGTCAATTACTCTGGATTTACTGCGAATATTATCATCACGATTTTTGATAACTACTATATTTTTTATAGTTGTCTATTACATCATATCTTCGCGTGGGAGTCTAAAAATGTAAAAGAGGATATATTATAGGGGATAGGTTTAATTTAACAAGAAAATACTGCAGTTTTCAATACGCCTGTCAAGCATATCTAGTAGCAACTATGGTAAATATTGCCCCATGAGACAATCTGTGGGTGAGTCCTATGTTCAACAGTGGACTTTTGGTAGACATTTGATTAATCCTACTAATAGAATTGATAAATTTAATTACTTGGGCCACTGGGTCACCGAAAACCCAACTGATAATACTGATATAGAGCGGGAGCGCAGGTCGTTCGCTGTCCGATGTAATATTTTGGCTCGCAGGTTTGCACGCTGCACAAAACAGGTTAAGGTTACGCTTTTCAAAGCATATTGTCAGTCCTTCTATACATGCAGCCTGTGGGTTAACTATACGCGGAGGGCATACAATGATCTGCGCGTCCAATACAAAAATGCGTTGAGAATTATAATGGGGTTGCCTCGGTATTGTAGCGCCTCTGGCATGTTTGCAGAGGCTCATGTTGACGGGTTTGAAGCCATAATGCGCAAAAGAAATGCCTCCATGCTTAATCGCATGCGGACGAGCACCAACATCATTCTCAGTGTACTAGCGGACAGATAGGATTCACCAATGTTAGGCCGTTGGATAATTTTAAAATAGGAATCACATCTTAAAAGTCGACAGTAATGGTGTCGAAGGGAGACTGCTACCTTGAATTCAAGCTAGAATCCTCCCAATAAATGGGCTATATCTCCCAAGGTATTAAGTCACTTATTTTTTTCTTAAGTTACTAACTGTCACCATATCCTCGCTAAATCTTGGCATAATAACATTCAGAATATCGTTGTGGAGGAATCCAGCTTGAAGGACGCAATAAAAGTGCCTGAGACACGTACATTCATCCTCGATGACGATTCATGGAATAGTTGCCTTGACATTAATGACGAATTGGAGTTGGATTTTGTTGGATTTTCTCTTCTTATCCCGTGTATGAACGTAGTATTAAAATATATAATAGTATACGCAAAATTATTTATTGTCTCTGCCCATGTTCGTAACGATATTTTTTGAAAATCGATACTCAAAATTATTGATATTAGGTACTGTGATAAGTGCAAAGATTTTGAAAGTTACGTATCACGTGTAACGTATACATGTTCTCGAGGTTGTACTTGTTATATACTTCTTCGCTATTGTAACCCATTGCAATTTTTCAATCAAAACAAATTAGAAGAAAATATAACAAGATCCCAATTCTAATCACTACGTTGATATTTGTGTTGATTTGTCGCTCTATGCGCAGCGTAAAGTAGTTAGCGAGCTACTAGTACTTTAACTGTGTGTTCCATAGATATAGAATATATACTAGTAAGTTTATGG
This sequence comes from Parnassius glacialis, assembly GCA_033319125.1. Lineage (NCBI taxonomy): Eukaryota > Metazoa > Arthropoda > Insecta > Lepidoptera > Papilionidae > Parnassius > Parnassius glacialis. The sequence goes on from JAVANC010000006.1 coordinate 28,967,469, forward strand.
TGTAATTCATTCTATTGAACGCATAGCGTCGTTCGGAACGCACGACGTTGAAGTGTTATTTATGACTAAGTCTTATGTAGCCCATGTGTTTGAGTGCGCAGAGCGGGTGTTCTTTGTTTTATGTTAATTATATCAGGGCCATGTAAGTGAGAAAATACTAAACTCTATATTTGTTTCTCTACATAAACACTCACGCCTATCTTCCAGAGGGGTAGGCAGAGACTACGGACTTCCATTTGGCACGATCCTGACAAACCTCTCTCGGCTCCTTTACATCCATATATCTATGCACACATGCTCTTCGGTAGCCGGTAATAATAGGGCACTCCTAATGTGGCCCATTTTTAATATATCGCCCATTTGGTCGATGCCTTCGTCTAGGGCGTTTCCCAACTTTTTGTAATTGTGTGTATATTTTTTTAATTTATCTTGAAAGTTAAAATATTTTAGTTGACATCCATAAATAATATACGATAGCATGTTTAGAAAAGTTGTTGATAGTGACACACCTCTCTCGCCTCCTTTATATTCATATACTTACGCATACATGCTCGTCGGTTAAGGGTTTTCTTAATTTGACCCATTTTCAATATATCGCCAATTTGGTCGACAAACTTTCGCCTAGGGCGTCTCTTCCCGACTCTGACTTTTACTTCTGCTACATAGATTTGTTTTGTAACTCTTTTTTCGTTGATTCTTTATACATGACCAAACCAATGAAGCATTCCTTCCTTAATCCTGGTCACAACATCATCTTGCAAACTACACTTTTCTCGTATCACACTGTTTCACACCCTGTCATCGAGATTCAGCCCTAACATGCTCGTCCTTCTTCTGTCACACCCAACTTTCACTACTATACATTGAAGTAGGGACTAACACAGCACTGTGACTTGCCACGCGTACCTTTTACACATTCTGACTTTCTACAATTGAGTTTAGAGCCCCATTTACTCTATTTCCTGCATTCACTCGTCGTACTACCATCCCTCCTAAATACATATCCCAAATACACAAACTCATCTACTTGCTCAACCAACTCCGCTTCTATTCTTATTTCATATACCGTTTTACTTTCTTCTCTTTTAAAAACCATCACTTTCGTCTTACTTGTGTTCACTTTCATTCCCCTTTCTTCAAATTCCCTGTTGATGAATGTAATCATTATTCGCAACTCGGTTTCCGAAGACGCAAATATGACTTGATCATCGGCATAAAAAAGATATTTGACGGTTCGCTCACCCATTTTTCCAAACACCCACAATCTTCAACTTTTATAGTTTTTAAACCCCTGTCCATAAATAGGTTGAACAACCACTGGGAAGCCACACAGCCCTGTCTGACACCTTTATGAATGCCAAACCAGTCCGAGTAGACTCCATTGATCCTAACACAAGCACTAGAGTCCCTATAAATATACTTTAATGTCTGTATCAACCCAGCGTTCAACACAAATGAGTTCAGTGTTTTTTTATTATAAGGGAGAGGGCAAACAAGAATACTGCTCACCTGATGGTAAGTGACTACCGCCGCCCATGAACAGATGTAACACCAGGAAAATTGCAGATGCGTTGTCGACCTTTTAAAAAGGAGTAAGCTCTTCTTAAAGATCCTTAAGTCGCATAGGAGCAGAAAAATCGCTGGTGGTAATCGATTCGACAAGGAAGTTGTGCAAGGAAGAAAACTAATTCTAAATCACACAGTAGTGGATCGCCAATCATCCAGATGGTATGGATGGTATCGCTAGTTTTGTTGTGATGTGCGATGGTAAAATTGAGCGGCTGGAATTAGTCCGAACAATTTCTCAGAGTACTCCCCGTCGTAGATGCGATAAAATACGCAAAGAGATGCAACATCTCTTCGCAGCGCCAGTGAATCAAGCCGATCGAAAAGGACTCAGTCGTCGGCGATTCAAGTCCTTCTGCGCTGGATGCGGTCAAGTGGAAGGAGCTGACACTGGATAGCCCCATACTAGAGATGGGAACAGAATTCCATGAGAGACTCAACCTGCGCCTTGTAAAGTTGCAGGCGGTGTGCCGGTATGAAATACTGTCCCGATCTGCCGAGTACGCCAAGATTTTTAGAGGCTAATTTGGCCTTCTCTTCCAATTGACCACGAAACTGCACGTCTCTCGATATGTCGACGTCAAGGATTCCGATACTGGCTGAGGCAACAAGGGGAGTGCCTTGAAACTGAGGCGATACGACAAAGGGGTTTTATTAGCGGTAGACGCGCAAATTTGTGTCTTCTGATGATTAAACTGGACTAGGTTTAGTCGCCCCCAATTCGAGACAGCTGTAACACATACCTATCCACTCTGTCATAACCCTTTTCCAAGTATTTTTTTATAGAATAAGGGTGAAAAACGAGCACACAGTCCACCTGATGGTAAGTGGTTGCTGTAGCCCATAGACATCTACATCTATCTTCGTTTGCGATTTAAAATGCAGATGCGTTGCCAGCCGCGAGGACTAAGATGGAATGCCTTTTTTCCATTAAAAAAAGTCTCCGGTTCTCTACACTCACCATACGAAATACAGCAGCATTGAGCTGCTATTTTAGGATGGTATTCTGTGAGAGCGTGGGCTTCCCTGGTCGAACCGACCCATTCATGCTACAACTATACTATTAATATAGCTACAGCAAGGCTCTACCACGTATAATATATATTTATATTTCCAAGTCCATGAACGCACAAAAATATTTTTGGTCTTTGGTCAAAAACTTTTCCGTGATCATGCGTATGAAAAATATTTGATCCATGCACCTCATTCCCTTTCTAAATCCAGCTTGCACATCCCAAATTTTTTTATCACTTTCTGTCATAACTCTTTCAATTAGTACCCTTAGCATACAGTTTTCCCACAATGCTAAGAAGGTTGATACCACGGTCGTTTGTACAGTCCTGCTGTGACCCTTTTCCCTTAGATATTGTGACTATTACGGCTTTGCAGCAGTCTTCCGGTACCCGCTTCAGTTTCCAACATAAATTAAAAAAGGTGTACAACAGGCCTGCCATCACTCCCTTCCTTTGCATTTCGAGAGATTCTCTATCATATTCGACTGTCTTTCCATTGATTTCATTATTTCTTCTATTCTTATCTCCCTACCTCTTTCCTCTTCTTTCGGAATTTCTATTTCATTTAATTCAAACGTCTCCTCACTTTTAAAGTATTCCTTCCATCTCTTAAAAATCGGCACTTTGTCATTCGGAATACAGCCATTCTCGTCTCGTATAACATTTATTCTACGCTGTTTTGAATTTTCCCTGGCAGTTCTTACGAGTTTCCAGAACATTTTAATATTTGCCTGGAAGTTATCAAATATTTTTCTATCATTCTTATGCGTTATTTTTTGCTTTTTTCTGTCAGCTAATTCTTTCACTCTATTAATTACACTTCTAAAGACTGCTTTTTTCTTTCAATCTCATCATTCATACCGCGTGAATTACGAGCTTTGGTTACTAGTACATCTAGCCATGCTTTCTTTTTTGCTTCTACTTCCATTCGTACCTGCTCATCCCACGATAACGTATTATTTTTCCTTTTATTCGTTCTCTTACTTATACCACATACTTCGGTGGCCACAACCACTAGACCTTTCTTAACATTATTCCACGCAGTCTCCAAGTCTATATCATTTATACGCAAATCATCTAAAGCACTTATATTTTCTCTCGGTCTACATTTATACTTCTCTTTCATACCTTCATCTTGTAATCTCTCTATTGTTACACGTTGTAACGCAGTGGTAGCATATATACGTCCGATGCGGCCAACGTCTGAATAGACCATTAATTCAGCATAAGATCAAGTAAAGATCTCCCCCTACGTTTGACTCCCGGTAAACCCTTGTATCTACTACTGCGCTCCTCATTCTCTCATACACAATTGTGAAATCTATCATGCTTTTATCATCACCTCTTTCTGAAGAACTGTAATATACAAGTATATGTATAGTGCAGTTGATTACTTCCGTTGAGAAACAAAAACCATCGGAATCACCCCGGTATCGAAATAATAAATTAAGTATTAATACGCTACATATATATAAAAAAAACTATATATATATATATATATATATATATATATATATATATATATATATGTATGTAGCGAATATATATTTGATAAATTAATATGAGTCATGACTAGAAAACATGTTTGAAAATGATAGATACAAGCAAATAATTCTCTTCATGACTTCTAGAATAAGGGTGAATTCCAAAAAAGTTCTCCAATTTATTTTATTGTCACTTTATCTTCACGCTACTATAGGAAGATGAAATTGAACAAACATCGATTCGTTCTTGATTATTTTCATATGAGGTGCTCCATTCAAGCTTTACGACTGTATACATATGTCTTTTGAGAGCGATAACTCAGTCATTTTATGTTCACCTTCTTGCTACGCTGTACTTACTTCAGTAAGTTTAACGTGTACGTATACGTGTGTTCCCTACGGAGACTCATAAACATACATATCGTTTTCCATCTTTCATTTGAATACATTTTTTTACCTTATCTCCATTATAAGGGCGAATTCGACCTGTATCTTGTTCTCATATGCCTTTTCACGGCGCTGTTAGATGTTGTCAAAATATATTAATTCAAATCAACCCGGCAAAAAACTTCTTATGTGAAATTTCTTACCTTATATGACTTGGTAAATTCCCTTAATTAATATAAATATGCCCATGATAAATATATGAATTTATAACAGCGGAATTACATGTTACTCGAACTCGAACTCAGTATTACACCCATTTTCAAATCGTGTTTTAAATAAATCCTAGGGTGAAAATGAACTACAACAATTTTGATCTATCGTTTTAAATTTTTGCGCGAAATCGCTAGCCGCCATGCTGTTCAGCTTGTGACGTCACTGAGCTAGTAAATAAAACGATTTTGCAAAGGAAAAAGATATTTTGTATTTTTAAAAATGAGTTATTATTTTTATCATTAATATGTTGTATGATGTCAAAGATGCAGCTCGCTCTGGTTGCCTTTATACGTATAAAGTCGATGCCATTTTTGAATAAGTGGAGCAAGATCGGCATATTAGTAGTTACAACATAGCTGAGGAATTGAGGATTGACCACAAAACAATTTTTACTCATTTGAGAAAAAATGACTTGTATTTTTATATAAAATACGATAAAAAAAGTTCCCCATCCTATATACTAATGTTTACTAACGATTTCAAATGTCAATAAGATTGTTGCATGTTTTAGCTAGACAATGACATGGAACAATGAATTACACAAAATATAAGGTTCTGTTAAGAGAATTCGAATGAAGTTGAACTGCACACCACCCAGATTCGATTGTCAGGTAGATAGAAAACGCCAAAGTCCACTCCGTACTACCTAGGCATGCCTCTATTAAACGGCAAAAATGTCTACAACTAAGGAGATTGAAGAGACCATGAAAAATGAGGAGAATCATATTAAATCATCACCATCTTGTAATCAAGGTAATTTTATTTCATTGATTTTATTTGTAGTTTATGCCGATGCCAATTAATAATTAATATTATCGCCAGGATTTTTTTTAAAACGTTACCCACACACTAGGATTTTTTCCTGTATCGTTGAGGCAGTTTACAGACACAAATCGCAGAAGGACAAACATCCAGATCCGAAATAATTATTTGTAGGCCATATAAATACTTGTTCCGTGCGGGATTCGAACCCGCAGCCCTCAGCGCAGCAACTCATTGCTAAGCCACTGCGCGACGGAGCCGTCAAGGATAAATATTAAATTACCTTTATTTTACTATTATTTCCAGATTTTTCGGTACTTTAAAATAAGTGTTATAAAGCAGTCCAAATAGTACCAGCTCAGAAACATAATTCCATTCAAGTCCATTGGAACACTACCAAAGTAAATATGTGTAGAGTAGTAGAAATAAAGGCGCACTTTTAAAGGCAATTGCACCTAAATATACTTCAATGTCACCCTTTAAAATATCCGAGAAAAGTATGAGCAAGGTGCCATGCGTAAAAAAGAAACTGAATTTCGAAATAACACCCAGCAAATTAGCTTATTTACTATCGAAGGGACGTCACTACGGAATTTAATATGGCGGATAGCGTTTTGGACATTTTAGGCACAGATTAGAAATATTCTTAAAATTGAATTATAAAATTTATAATGCATTTTTATGAATAGAAATCTACATTTCTCGTTTATATTTTACAAATCCTATCATGACTACATATTTAAAAAAAAATTATGAAACTTGGTCGCTAGACCTAGCTATAGTTTTAGTGTCGCCGTGTATCCACAACGTTATGTAAAGATTCTTTTAGTACAATTATTTCTTCAGACTAATTATATAAATATAAGGTATATAACCAATAAGTTAGCAAAATGTAGACATAAAGCTATTCGCAGCAAGCGTTAATCGTAAAGGTCTTTGAATCGGTCGCAAGCCACACTTTATAGTTTTAATATCTTGTGGTTTTAGGTTGTCGGAGTTATGACAGAAATACGCTGTCCCTGCTAATGCGATAACAGGATATGTCGTCCTAAAATATAATAACTAACTGATAAATGTACGTCTCAGTATACAAGCCTGCAGTTAGTTCGTAGTTTTAGTGTGAACATGAAAAATATATTAGTAATTTGTGTCCGCATTTTCGAAAATTTTAAATTTAATGTAGTCATATATTCGCATCTATTCTTAAAACAAATATAACACGTTAATGCGAAAAAAATTGGTACGTGACTAAAGTAAAGCGTAAGTTATTTTCCTTTATAATTTATTTTGCTTGAGCCGCCTGGGGCGCCCTCTCTCGAGGCAGATAATTTCGTACAGGCTACGTGCTACATCTTTAGCTGTCGTAACCAGTTGACCTGGAGTGCCTTCTTAACCACAAAATATAAGGTAAAATATAAATGTAGGTTAGTTTTATGAAAAGAGTGAATTGAAAGGACGTGTGTGTAATGCTGATACACCATAATTGAGTTATTTTAAAAATGTTGACTTAATTTAAGCTGTCCAAAGTATGCAGTTTTGATAATAATCCTAATTTTGTATTACCTAAAACATTTAAAAATGTATTCTAATTTACTTCTTTATATTTACTCGTATTAAAGCCTTTATGTTTTTATTGTTTTCGCTATCATAGAAGCAAAATCTTAAAAATGTACTTCTAATTTTGTAAATAAGCAAAAGCAATTTAGAAACAGTATAATAATTATTTTGACTAGTCTTATTCAGTAGCCGATTCTTTCCCTAATGATTTTCGATGTTCTTTCTTATTCTGTAGTTGTTTTGTATGTGTATTGCGTATAAATTTACGGATAGATACTGTGATAATAGTCTGAGATTAGGACCTGACAATTTTAGCAAAGCGTTCTTTTATGTTTATGAGAATACGTGTACTGAAAGTTAGTAGTGATTTTATAAAGTGAAATTGTTCATGTAACCAAAATGCATCTTTACATCTATACAAATAAATATAATGGAAGTGTCTGTTTGTAATGTCAAAATAACAGCTTTTTACTATATGTATATGAAAGTATTTACGGTACTTATAACAAAAACACGATTTTCAAAATTTTTGTCTGTCTGTCTTTCTGTCTGCCTGTCTCTCTGTCTGTTTGTTCCGGCTAATCTCCAAAACGGCTGGACCAATTTTGACGGAATTTTCACTGGCAGATAGCTGATGTTATAAGGAGTAACTTAGGCTACTTTTATTTTAGAAAAAGAATTAGGGTTCCGCGCAAAAATTAAAACCCACGAAATCCAATCGTAATAAATTACGCGCGGAAGAAGTCGCGGGGAACAACTAGTCTATAATAATAATCTAGCACAAAAAATTATCGGTATTTATATAATATTATTATTATACTGATAAAATGTATAACTGTTAGGAATTGATAAAATGTACCTACGTTAATTTCGTAAAGGAATTGAGTAATGTATTAGGAACTTAGTCCCAAAATCAAATAAAGTGGATTAATTAGTTTAAAAGGCTAGGTAGCCACGAAAAGGGTCATGAATTCTCGTTTGAGGTCACAACCATAAACTAGAACGGATTGTGATGGGACGTGAAGGCGACTATCGGTCGCGTCCCAGATCTGAGCCTTTTTTATGACTAGGACGATATCGAACCTTTCATCCAGAAATATTTCGGTAGCGCACATACAAGTGTGGAATATATTGGTGATTAAGGTAAACTATGTAAAAGTAAATAATGAAATGTCAACATTATTACTTTATTTTCAGAATAATTTTCGGAAATCGTTAGTACCTATACTGTTACTTTTATTCCTTTCGAATCCGCTTAACTTATAAGCCGTAAGGAAGATCAAAAAGGGTATTTTTTGTTTACGGCCAAACAGAACAAAACAAATAAGTATTTGGAAGGCAGATTGGGAAATCTATAACTCAATGCCAAGTTTCTCGAACTTACGCAAGTCATACTGAAGTACTTCGCTCGGAGCAAAGTTGAGTCTTCCATTTCGTTGTTCTAAAGTTACCTGTAAACAAAAACATTTGCCACGTTCAAACAAATAACAATAATGAGAATTTTGGCATGGTTAAAATATTTTCAAAAGTTTTTTTTATAAACCAACATTTTTGAAAATATTTATTTTAGCATCCTAAGTCTCATTAACATACCAAGCGGACGCGGGTCGCGGAAACTGTGCCAGACTTAGCTGCATGGATGGTGAATCTGACGTTATGATTTCTTATATTTACGCAAACACTACACATTGAATAAAACTACTTTTACGGATTTTATCGCGCTTAAGTATCTTGTTTTTTATTGATTCCCAAAGTTTCGGGTACTTTATAGCACCTATGGTCACGGGGGACTGATGATGACTGATGATGGACGGGTGATTGATGTCCCGATGTCAGAGTTAACCCGGAGTAACTTTAGCTTTTTTAATTATTAATTTTGTCTGATCTACGCAGAATGAACTTACTAAAAAGTTGTTTTATTGATCGTTTTCAAGTTCACAATGGTCATCAGGACTCTGCACTAATATACTTGTATGCTAAGGTTTTAATGACAATATTTAATTTTTAATGGGAAATTGTTACATTGAGTAAGAATTACTTGGTAAATGAAAGTATTGTGCAAGAAGAAATTGACGGAAAATTCTTCAAGGTTTTTAGGATACTCTAAAATTACCTCTAACTCTTCTGATTCCATTTCAAAGCGCTTAAACTGTTCTGTAGATAGAGACGTCATGAAAACTTGCTATCGTCTCTAGCAATGAACTCAAACCACTTGAACTTAGCTGGCACCGCAGGCATATCGCGTGCGCTTTTCTATTAAACAAACAAGTTATCAGTGTACTGAATATATGTCACCGTATTCAAAATAGGCCAAATAATAGTGAAAATAAATAAATATACTCCTTGTCCTCCATTATAACCCTGCCTGGTCTCCTAAAGTACCTAGTATTTGTCGTAATCGCCACGCTTGGTAGGTTAGTGTTATATTACCAAAAGTCTCACATCGTCTTAAGTCGCCGAAGTTAACGTCGTTGCAGTGAAAAATTAGATTGTGGGCAATTATATTGTAAATCGAATCGGGAAGTTTTCACGACATTTTACACGAGCATCTTCTCGGGAGTAGGATAGACTCGCCTTGGGCATCGTACAGCCACACCGATGCTAAGAATCAAGCCCGCATGAAACGCTCTTCTCGGCGTGCTCACGAAATTATTACAGGTATCTCGGTATACTACGTTAATCAATAAGTTTTTGGAAATGCAATGAAATTCTAGATTAACTATATGTATATTGTATTTATTTTTCAACGTAATCGCCTTTTAAGTTAATGCACCTTGACTAGCGTTTTTCTAGTTGTTTAATTCCCCTGGAAAAAAAGACTTTATACAGAGACTCGAAAAAGGCCTCTACAGCATACATCACCTCGTCGTCAACCTCGAAGTTTATACCACGCAAGTGCTTTTTCATGTGAGTAAAAGGGTGAAATCACTCGGAGCTAGGTCCATTCAATATAGTGGGTGACGCATTAACTAAATGCCTTAACCCAGTAGTTCGGATGGCGGCAACTGCATCGATGGGCAGGAGCATTATCATTATAAAAGAGAACTCCTGGACGCAATTTTCCTCGACATTTATTCTTTAGTTCTTCGCATAGTTTTTTGATTAATGATACGTAATACTTGCGGTTATTGTCTCGCCTTTACTTAAATAGTCGATCCTTGTTATCCTACTATACGGTCCGCATGCTAGAAGATAGAGGCCATTATTTTTCCAGCGGATTCAAGCACTTTGAATGTCTTGGCTGGCGGGGAAGACGGTTTTTTTCCACACCTTGCTTTGGTTTTTTGTCTCCGGGTCAAAATGCTGTACCTATGTTTCATCTACAGTTACCAAACGAGCGCAAAAAGAACCTGAATTTTCTTCAATTATTGCTAAATTTACCTTTGAAATGTCAAGTCTAGCTTTCTTCTGTTAACATTCGCGCGGCCACCTTTTTAATTTTAAGGTGTGAGTAAAAATAAACTGAATCATCCCAAAAGAAGGCTTTAGAATTCCAGCTAAATAACGGATGGTCACACGTAGATCTACCTAAACAATTGCTTCGATTTTTTTAACATTTTCGACATTTAGAATAAGGCGGAGCTTTGTCTTGCCAAAGTAGACTGCAGTTCTTCAAAAATACATTTTGTAGAATTTTTTTCAGGCAGAAATATTTAATAACTGCACGAAGTTCGAGTTGCGAGTATCGAGTTGAGAGTGCGAGTATTGCTGACATATATGGATCCGAATTTGATTAAAACCAATCTTACCAGCCTCAAACACAGACGTAAAGTAGCCAGCCTTTCAGTTTTCTACAGGATGCATTTCGGAGAGTGTGCGCAGGAATTGCATAATTTCATTCCTCCCTCTCCTTTCCACCATCGAATAACCACTCTATAGTTGTTGACTTACCACGCATTCGAACCAAACTGTTCGCTACGTCTTTCATCATGCGTACGTGAAATGAGTGGAATAAGTTGCCAGCATCTTTCTTTCCATACGATTACAGTGTGGGTGTCTTCAAGGCAAGAGTGAATAGGCCTTTGTTAAGTCAGTGCGCTTCACCATCTTAGGCCACATCACCACTTACCACCAGATGGGATTGTAGATAAGCACCGGCTTAGTTAGAATATAAAAAAAAAATATTACGGTTTTAGCACGAATGCGTTGATTAGATAGGGAAAGGCCTACGCTCTTTTTTTTTTTTTTTTTTTTTTTTTTTTATTATCACACACAACAGATTACAACTATTACTAAACAAATTATACAAAAAAAAATCATTTATAAACTAGGTTGCATTCCACAAAAATGTGTGTACATGAAAAATTACAAGGGAGTTAAATATGTCTACACAATTTAAGGTTTAACAAGAACAGTAATCTAAATAATAGGTACAATGAACAACACTAAATAAGAATATAATAGGGTTAAAATATAAGGAGACCGAGAGTCCAAGCGCTGGGATTAGACTGTCGGCTTGTGATACAGTATGCTTTTAATCAAATTAATATAAAGAGTTAGTTTAGGTAGAAAAACGTCAAAGGTTTGGTTACCCTTGGCTATTTCATTGCACTGACGAGCCATCCTAACCAGGGGGTTGTAAAAGGAGGTATTATTCTGATACACTTGTAAAGTAAAAAGTGCTATTTGATTTGCTCTACGAGCACTATATTTGATATTAAAAGTTATTTCAGCGAGCAAGGTAGGAACGTCTAATATGGAGTGAAGTATTTTATAAAAGTAAACGAAATCAAAATATCTTCGACGTGTTTCCAATTTTTGTACATTAAAATTAATGAGACGAGCTTCATAATCAGGAGTTTTACGCCTCGACTGTTGGCGGTAGCTTAAAATCCGTAGGCATTTGCGCTGCACTCTCTCTATATTATCAATATGAACTTTGTAGTGCGGAGACCATATTGGACTACCGTATTCCAAAACGCTTCTGACGAGTGTAGTGAAAAGGTAAAGAAAAGAATGAGTGCCCTTGAAGTCTTTAGTAGATCTAAAAATAAACCCCAGAAGTTGATTCGCTTTTTTCACTATGTGGTGGTAGTGTTCGCGAAATGTCAGCTTATCATCAAAAAGGATTCCGAGATCTTTGACAACATGTGACCTCTCAAGGGTCTGGCCGTTGATGCTGTACTCATTAACGATCCCATTACGCTTGTTAGTGAACGTAATAACGGAACACTTGTCTATATTAAGGTACATTAGATTAAAAAATCGCTCTCATAAAACACCAACGTTAAATAGCATCTTTATGCAGCTGTATTTCATATGGTGTGTCTAAAGAACCGGATTCCCTAATGATTTCTTATATTTACGCGAACACTACACATTTAAATAAAACTAATTTTACGGATTTTATCGCGTATATTAACTTATTTTATATTCCCGACGTTTCGAGCACTTTACAGCACCCATGGTCACGGGGGGGACTGAGGTGTATGACGTCCCAATGTCATAGTTAACCACGGCTACCTCCAGATTAAAAATTATTAATTTTTGTTCCGATCCACGCAGTATGAACTTACAGTATCATGAAGTCTTGCAGTTGTATGCTTGGGTTGGGATTTAATTTTATTAATTATGGGATCCCAAGCAGATGGTAGCACCCAGCCATCTTCTCTATTGAAATTAGGATGTTTCTTGATTTCAATAGCCTCGCGAATCATCCTTGGAAGGAATCGGTGTTCTTTAGCGAGGATTTGTGGTCTATCAAATCTAATGTAGTGACGGGGGCGATCCTGTACGTGTTCACAGACTGCAGACTTCCCGGAGCGTCTATTCTTCACATCAGCTATGTGTTCTTTAGCACGGGTTTTTATAGATCTTTTAGTTTGTCCTATATAAGAGAGACCACATTCACAATCAAGCTTGTACACTCCTGCATCTTGCAGAGGAATATTACACTTGACTGATGGTAAAAACTGACTAATCTTCTTCGGCGGCTTGAAATATGTTTTAATGGAAGCCCGCTTCAAGATGTAGCCAATCTTGTCAGTGACACCTCTGACATATGGCAGTACAGCAGGCACTCGCTCGACTGTGGCCGGCTTCACTCGTTCACTGTGACGTAGGCGCGGGACCCGAAGCTTATTGTCGTGCAAAACTTGCTTGACGTGTTGGAGCTCGGCGGCCAGGTGTTTACTGTCACAGATCCCTCGTGCTCTCTGAAACAAAGATTTACCCACGGTAGCTAACTGTGAAGGATGGTGGTGAGAATCACCGTTTAAATATCTATCTGTATGGGTCTTTTTTCTATACACAGTGTGGCTCAAGGTGTTATCAGGATTCCGAATTACTAACACATCTAGAAAAGCTAAAGAATTGTTTGCCTCTAACTCCATTGTGAACTGAATTTTAGAATTTAAGGAGTTAAGATGGTCTAGAAATGCAGTTACTTTATCTAAAGGGAGAATTGTGAAAGTGTCGTCTACGTACCGCTTGTAGAATCTTGGGTATACGGGAGAAGTACGCAGGGCTTTCTCCTCAAAGTCCTCCATGAATATATCGGCAACAATGGGAGATACAGGTGAGCCCATCGCCACTCCATCTACTTGCTTGTAGAACTCCTCCTTCCACAATAGGTAGCCAGATGTAAGGCAGTGTCTAAGTAATACTGCATATTCTACGGGCATGTTGTTTTGCTCTAGCCTTCTAGTAACAATCGAGATGCAGTCTTCAACAGGTAAGCATGTGAACAGAGACTGCACATCAAAACTGACCATAGTTTCATTGTCTGCCAGATGTAGGTCTTTAATCTCGCTGACAAAATGGTAGGAATCCTTTGTGTGTGCTCTTGTATGTCCCCTGAGCGGTGAGAGTATATTCGCTAAGTGTTGAGCCAATTTGTAAGTTGGTGAATCGATTTGGCTCACTATAGGACGTAGTGGAGCATTGGGCTTGTGTATTTTTGGTAACCCATACAATTTCGGTGGTTTGGCACACGTAGGTATTATCGATTTTACGTCTAGATTTAATCTTTCGGAGTGTTTCTTTATGAGATCACTAGTTGTTTTGAGTGTGTTATTTGTTGGGTCATTTTTAACCTTTTTATAGGTACTTGCATCCGACAAAAGTTCTTGTATTTTAGAATTATAATCCGACGTATCCATGACTACCGTGGCGTTTCCTTTATCTGCGCGGAGAATCGTGAGTTCTCGTTTATTGCGTAGGTTATTCAACGCTTTAAATTCATCTTTAGGTAGATTCGGTTTTGGTGCTGAGCTTCGACGTAACATAGACGAAATGTCTTGACGTATCGCTTCCAAATCTTCCTTTCGCATATTGTTTTTATATAAACAGTCCTCGACGCTGCAAATAATTTCTTCGTACGGTAATTTTTTAGGTGTTAAAGCAAAATTAAGGCCTTTCGATAATACTCTAATTGTTGCATCATCCAGAATTTGTTTTGACAGATTATAGACCGCGCTTAATCTATGATCCGCGTTCGTAGTCAATGGTTGCGTTTCGTTCTCACGTTGACTCAGATGTTTGACATTTAATTTGGTCGTTAATTTTTGATATTTTACTATATGTTTGTTTTTGCATTCGTTATATTTATTAATTTCTCGTTTATTTAACGTTTCGATGCAAACATTATAATCAAATGTCGTTAAAACTGCCTTTAACTCACTGAATGATGTGTCTATGGATTTGTTTATGGTATGTAGATCGGAGCGTTTTTGTTGGATTACCGTTCGTAACAACTTTTTACTTGCCTGATTTAAGATCTTAGCGCTTCCTCGAATGTCCTTTTTAGTGGATATTTTGACACACGGAGGAATGATATTATTATCGCGACATCTCTTCAAAAAGTTTAAAAAAAGTTTAAAGTTTAAATGTCGCGATAATAATATCATTCCTACGTGTGTCAAAATATCCACTAAAAAGGACATTCGAGGAAGCGCTAAGATCTTAAATCAGGCAAGTAAAAAGTTGTTACGAACGGTAATCCAACAAAAACGCTCCGATCTACATACCATAAACAAATCCATAGACACATCATTCAGTGAGTTAAAGGCAGTTTTAACGACATTTGATTATAATGTTTGCATCGAAACGTTAAATAAACGAGAAATTAATAAATATAACGAATGCAAAAACAAACATATAGTAAAATATCAAAAATTAACGACCAAATTAAATGTCAAACATCTGAGTCAACGTGAGAACGAAACGCAACCATTGACTACGAACGCGGATCATAGATTAAGCGCGGTCTATAATCTGTCAAAACAAATTCTGGATGATGCAACAATTAGAGTATTATCGAAAGGCCTTAATTTTGCTTTAACACCTAAAAAATTACCGTACGAAGAAATTATTTGCAGCGTCGAGGACTGTTTATATAAAAACAATATGCGAAAGGAAGATTTGGAAGCGATACGTCAAGACATTTCGTCTATGTTACGTCGAAGCTCAGCACCAAAACCGAATCTACCTATAGATGAATTTAAAGCGTTGAATAACCTACGCAATAAACGAGAACTCACGATTCTCCGCGCAGATAAAGGAAACGCCACGGTAGTCATGGATACGTCGGATTATAATTCTAAAATACAAGAACTTTTGTCGGATGCAAGTACCTATAAAAAGGTTAAAAATGACCCAACAAATAACACACTCAAAACAACTAGTGATCTCATAAAGAAACACTCCGAAAGATTAAATCTAGACGTAAAATCGATAATACCTACGTGTGCCAAACCACCGAAATTGTATGGGTTACCAAAAATACACAAGCCCAATGCTCCACTACGTCCTATAGTGAGCCAAATCGATTCACCAACTTACAAATTGGCTCAACACTTAGCGAATATACTCTCACCGCTCAGGGGACATACAAGAGCACACACAAAGGATTCCTACCATTTTGTCAGCGAGATTAAAGACCTACATCTGGCAGACAATGAAACTATGGTCAGTTTTGATGTGCAGTCTCTGTTCACATGCTTACCTGTTGAAGACTGCATCTCGATTGTTACTAGAAGGCTAGAGCAAAACAACATGCCCGTAGAATATGCAGTATTACTTAGACACTGCCTTACATCTGGCTACCTATTGTGGAAGGAGGAGTTCTACAAGCAAGTAGATGGAGTGGCGATGGGCTCACCTGTATCTCCCATTGTTGCCGATATATTCATGGAGGACTTTGAGGAGAAAGCCCTGCGTACTTCTCCCGTATACCCAAGATTCTACAAGCGGTACGTAGACGACACTTTCACAATTCTCCCTTTAGATAAAGTAACTGCATTTCTAGACCATCTTAACTCCTTAAATTCTAAAATTCAGTTCACAATGGAGTTAGAGGCAAACAATTCTTTAGCTTTTCTAGATGTGTTAGTAATTCGGAATCCTGATAACACCTTGAGCCACACTGTGTATAGAAAAAAGACCCATACAGATAGATATTTAAACGGTGATTCTCACCACCATCCTTCACAGTTAGCTACCGTGGGTAAATCTTTGTTTCAGAGAGCACGAGGGATCTGTGACAGTAAACACCTGGCCGCCGAGCTCCAACACGTCAAGCAAGTTTTGCACGACAATAAGCTTCGGGTCCCGCGCCTACGTCACAGTGAACGAGTGAAGCCGGCCACAGTCGAGCGAGTGCCTGCTGTACTGCCATATGTCAGAGGTGTCACTGACAAGATTGGCTACATCTTGAAGCGGGCTTCCATTAAAACATATTTCAAGCCGCCGAAGAAGATTAGTCAGTTTTTACCATCAGTCAAGTGTAATATTCCTCTGCAAGATGCAGGAGTGTACAAGCTTGATTGTGAATGTGGTCTCTCTTATATAGGACAAACTAAAAGATCTATAAAAACCCGTGCTAAAGAACACATAGCTGATGTGAAGAATAGACGCTCCGGGAAGTCTGCTGTCTGTGAACACGTACAGGATCGCCCCCGTCACTACATTAGATTTGATAGACCACAAATCCTCGCTAAAGAACACCGATTCCTTCCAAGGATGATTCGCGAGGCTATTGAAATCAAGAAACATCCTAATTTCAATAGAGAAGATGGCTGGGTGCTACCATCTGCTTGGGATCCCATAATTAGTAAAATTAAATCCCAACCCAAGCATACAACTGCAAGACTTCATGATACTGTAAGTTCATACTGCGTGGATCGGAACAAAAATTAATAATTTTTAATCTGGAGGTAGCCGTGGTTAACTATGACATTGGGACGTCATACACCTCAGTCGCCCCCGTGACCATGGGTGCTGTAAAGTGCTCGAAACGTCGGGAATATAAAATAAGTTAATATACGCGATAAAATCCGTAAAATTAGTTTTATTTAAACCGGATTCCCTTTTCACTGGAAATGAGGCATTCCACCTTAGTCCTCAGGGGTCAGCAACGGAGAAAGGTAGTGTTAATTTCTTTACAAAATTGATGTTACATTTATGTGCAACGGTTTATTGATTGATTGTTTGGTGTATCAAAATATTACCAGCAGTGTTCACTGTTGTGTGTGTGAATACGGGGTTTAGCGGGCTAGTGCTTTCCCTTGTCAACGCGCTCGCGTATGCAGCGCTCAAAACGAATGACTTTCAGGACAGCACATCGGTTCGGTCACGTTATTTACAGTCCTGATTTTACATTGTGTGACTCCTTAAAATAAATTACATTATTGTTTTTTTTTTTTTACTTATTATAAGCCAGTGCTTGACCACAATCCCATCTGGTGGTAAGTGGTGATGCAGCCTTAGATGGTAAATCGCACTGTCTTATCGTAATAAAAGCCTATTCACTCTTGCCTTGAAGACGCCTAGATTGTATTCGGACGGAAAGATAGACGCCGGCAAATTATTCCACTCCTTTGCTGTACGCATTACAAAAGACGAAGCAAACCGTTTGGTTCTAATGCGTAAAATATCGACAACAAAGGGATGAAGACCCGCCGACCGTCTGGTTGTCCGATGGTCGAAAGGAGAAGGAGGAATTAAGGCGTGTAATTCCTGCGCACACTCACCGAAATGCATCCTATAGAATACAGAGAGACTGGCTACTCTGCGCCTGTGCTCAAGGCTGACAAGATTGGTTTCAACCAAATCAAGGTCACCAATGAGCCTCATAGCACGTCTCTCCACTGAGTCCAATGCTGCCAGGTGGCATTTCGCAGCACCAGCCCATATGTGACAGCAGTACTCCATGCACGACCGGACTTGGGCTTTATATAAGGTAAGAAGCTGCCCCGGCGTGAAGTACCGCCGCACCCTTGCAAGGACACCAAGTTTCCTTGCGGCTGCTTTGGCTCTGGACTCAATGAACCGCCCAAAGTTTAGGTTCGGAGAAAATTCAATCCCTAACAACTGAAGACGGTCAGTGTACTCCAAGGATACATTCCGGAAAGTAGGAGCCAAAGTGTGCGGGCTCCTTTTAGCGGTAAAAAGACACGCTTGTGTTTTGGAGGCGTTAAATCTCACGAGATTGGCATCGCCCCATTCGGAGACTGCCTGTAGTGTGAGACTCACACGCTCAACCATAGCCTCTCTTTCTGACTGGATTTGATCCCGACTGGCCCGGGCGCTTGGTTGGTATCTCTCCACAACTGTGCTGTCGTCTGCATACCCATAGACACCGGGAATGAGCAGATCATTTATATGCAGCAGGAAGAGAGTTGCGGAGAGAACGGACCCCTGAGGAACACCGGCGTTAGTCGCCACAGTATTGGATGAGCAGCCATCAACGACGACCCGGAGAGACCGTTCACTCAGAAAGTCCTTCACCCAGACAATTAGGCCAGGGGATAAGCCGTACGCTGAAAGCTTGCCTAATAGACTAGCGTGCCAAACCCTGTCAAAAGCCTTCGAAACATCGAGGGAAACAGCAAGTGCTTCACCACTGTTCTCGAGGGCTTCGCCCCATATGTGAGTGGCATACGCTAGAAGGTCCCCAGTTGATCGATTTCGGCGAAACCCGTACTGGCGATCACTGAGGAGATCATTTTGCTCTAGGTATGCCATAAGGTGGGCGTTCAATATACGCTCCATAATCCTGCAGAGTATGGAGGTAATTGAAATTGGCCGATAGTTGGCAGGGTCGGTACGGCTACCTTTTTTAGGCACAGGCTGCATATTGGCCAGCTTCCAAGATTTAGGCACTATTCCAGTCCTGAATGAGAGGAGGAACAAGCGTGTCAACACAGGAGACAACTCAGGTGCACAGACCTTTAGAACTATAGCTGGTATACCATCAGGTCCACTAGCTTTATTCACGTCTAGACTTTGCAAGGTTTTAAGAACCTCCTTGTTGGTGATACGGACCTCAGTCATAGAGGTATCGCAGTGAGGTAATTGTGATGGTACGCTGTTGCTACTGTCCAGACGCGAATTGCAAGCAAAAAGAGAAGCAAATAAGTCCGCTTTCTCCTTAGGCGCATGCGCCAGTGAGCCATCTGGTTTTACCAGCGGAGGCAGTGTAGACCGACAAAAATTTGTCTCGACTGCTTTGGCGAGAGACCAAAAAGCTCTACTGCCAGATGGTTTGACAGAGAGCTTTGTGCCGATGCGTTTAATGCGGTCGAAACTGGCTTGGCGTAATGCCTTTTTGCACGACTTGGCGGCTTGGTTAAAGGCTCTCTTCTTAAGGCTAACATCCGGAGCTTTACGGTCTCGAGCATCGACCCAGGATAAGTACGCCATATGCTTGTGCTTTTCAGCACGAGCGCACTCGGCGTTAAACCAAGGGCGAGCTTTACCACCAATGGGCACGTCAGCAAAGGGGATAAAATACTCCATCGCTTGACGTATCACATTGGTTATGGCATCCGCGCAGCTCGATGGGTCTCTAGAAGAGAAGCAGACCTGCCGCCAAGGATAAGATGCAAAGAAATGCCGCATCTCATCCCAATCTGCTGACTTGTATCGCCACATTCGTCGCATCCCGTGGAAATCGTAGTTAGGTGGGGAATATAACGATACAGATTTCACCAGACAGTGGTCCGAAGTTCCCAAGGGTGAGGTAACCTGAACATCGTACCTGTCTGGATCGGTCGTCAGCAGAAGGTCGAGGCAATTGGCTGTGTGCCCATCCACATCAGGTACCCTAGTCGCTTGTTGCACCAGCTGGGAGAGCCCCAGCGACAAGGCAAAATTCCACGCCTCTCTCCCAGCGTGGTCGGTCTTCTGGTATGGGAACAGCCAGTCCTGATGACAGGCATTAAAGTCCCCCAGAAAAACCAACTGTGCATTAGGGTACCGATTTAGAGCCACATCAGAGGCTTCACTGAGGTGTTCAAACAGCCTAGTTGTCTCCTGGTCGCCGCTGTGCGATCGATAGACACAAGAATAAATAATTTTATCCATTCCAGTGTCTATCAATACCCAGATCGTAGAGAAAGTGGGGTCTTCAAGGTGACGGAGACGCTTACAGCAGATGTCGTTGCGGACGTAAACACAGACTCCGGCGCGCTGATGGAAATTATGCTCCAATGTGTACCCAGGGTAGCCAAGGTACGCCGCATTTAGAGGACATCTGATCTGCGTCTCAGTCAAGAAGAGTAAGTGCGGCTTGTCAGTCTCAAGGTGGTAATGGACTGCATTGAGATTACAGTGCAGGCCTCGGATGTTTGTGAGGTGCACTTTAATGGAGAGGGAGTGCAACCGCTGTACAAACTTACTCTTCTTTTTCCTTTTTTTCATATATGGTGGGAGTGAATAGGTTGAGAGAATGGCAGTTGGACGAGGCGTCACACATATAACCTAGGGACGCAAACAGAGTCATAGCATCGATGGAACCTAGCATGGAGATCGCGGGGACGCCCGAACCCCCCTGGAAATCGCCACCAGGCCCTCTCCTCCGGTCGCCAACCGGCATGGTGGAGCCATCCCAGGATTTTTCGTAAGATGGCGGGGCAGCCTTTCATGAGTGGCTGGCTTATTAATTGGGCCCCCAACTATCTACGGTCGGCCAGCGGTGCAACCGTGCTTCGGATCCCGCTAACCTCCATAACCAGGCACCTGACACTAAGAAACGGCCGCGTCGCAACCGGTCCGTATGCGTAAAGCAACTGTCCAGACCCATTCTCCCTAAGATATGGGTTTCACCTAACATCATACCGGAACACGATTTGCATCATTTGGCGGTATGTCTTTGCTAGGTGCCACCTACCTATGTGCCATTATGTCAACATAGAAATTAAAGGGATGCAGTTTCCATCGCCGGACGATGCACTAGCAGCGTTCGATTAAGCCTTGGAAGAGGTTTCTGAGGCGGTCTGGAAATTATTTTGAAAATTGATTCAGCCGCATGAAACTTTTAAAGGATGATGGTGAAGAATTCTTTGAAAATATTTAATATAAAAACTTTAACCGTAGGACATTTTTTGTTTCGTAAATGTTTCTTATGGTCCACAAGTGTGTGGCGTACAAACAGCTGTCTGTAGGCAAACTATACTCGAAGATCTTATAACGGCCTTTGTACTCAGTATAACAACGAATGCAGAGTGCTGTGGGGATTGCTCCGCCTCTTCAGCGCGCGAGAGTATTTTCAGAAGCTCGTATCGATAGCTTTTATGCGACACAACGCGAAAGTTTGCATGGAGCGTAGGGAGCGGACCAGGAATAAAAGTATTTTTGAGATAATAACCAAAAGGATAGACTATTCATGTAGATATATAAAACATTACACTATGATACATAATATAAATAATGTAAACACATTAATTTAAATGTATTATGTTATGTTATATCTAAATAATATATTATGTTTAAAAAAGTTTATGCTCTCAAAGGAGGACTGGAGCTAAATGGAAGGAATAGTTATATGTTGAAGCCCTTGAGTAGTTGCGGAAGCCACTAAGATAGAAGATAGAAGTAGGAAAGGTTGTATTCAGAATCAGTAGTGATACAGAGTATTTCTACATTAAACACTACAAAAAAACGCACATCTAACACCAAGATCATGATTATGTGTGGGAGACATGATGTACAAGGGAGTGGACAAATTTTAATATGTCAGTTTCAATATTACAGACACCAACACTAGAGAGGAGAAAATCAAATTACGCATACAATATCCCTAAATTGGTAGTAAGCTAAAATGCTTGTGGCCAGGATTTGCAGTAAAAAAAATATATATTTTTTTACATCGAATAAATGAGGGTATTTCATTTCATCTATTATTAGGCCTATTAGGTTCTGGTGTACGGTTGTGAAGCTCGGCCACTAATACAGAACGAAAATTATAACCTCTTAGTAGCAGGGAAGAAGATCCTAAGAAGAACGTTTGGTCCAGTTAGAAGAGAATATGGAAGTTCAGGAAAAAATCCGAATTAGAAAAATTCATGGCCAAATATTGAGGAAATAAAAGCACACAGCTTCCGGTGGCTTGGTTATGTAGAACGTATGGGAGAAAATCGAAGTGTTAAGAGAGCATATTTGGATCGATCAAATTGACCGACCCGAATATCTCTGGACCGACCGGGTTGAAGCTGACCTGCGCGCACTTCAAGCTGGTGACAACTGATGATTTATGCGCAGTACGGGCAAAAGTGGCGTGTTTCGTGTCGGAAGCCAAGACCTACTTCGGTATTACTGAGCCACGAGCGTGAGTGTGAGTAAAACAAAAGCATTGTTGGTCACTAATTGTGAATTATCTGTTAAGAAAATACAGTAGTGGTACTTAAAATAGAAGATGTGATTATTATATTGTCACTATTATAAGAAAATAAAACTGGCCAAGTGAGTGTCAGGCCACGCACAATGTAGAGGTAGGGTACCATAGTTGCCCGTCGCAATACGTGGGCTTCCTTGATAATGAGCATAATAAGTGAGTTCGCGGTTTGATCTCTATAACAACTAAAAATGGGCCCAAATAAGAAGATCGTAACTGAAGGCCTTACCATATTCAAAAAATATTAAAAAAAACTTGTTGATTTTGATAATAACACCTATATATCTATACCGCAAATGAAAAAGTAAAGCTAATACTAGTAATGCATATAAGTTGTTTTCTTCATAAAATGTTTATTTTAACAGTTTACAATAATATTACAAAGTTATTAATGCAGTTGGTTTTAGGTAATTTTTATGGAATTGTAACAAAATTTTTACTAATCTAAGTGAATTTTATAAGTTGGTCCACTATTACTCGTTAACTTCTTAACTCTTCTTAGCTGTGACAGTTTTACTATTAACTTCATTATAATATATACTACTATTGTGTTGTGTTGTGTATACTTTTCACGTTACCAAAAACAGGATACATGACTCTAATGGAAAATAGCACTTTAAAAAAAAGCTAAATATTTCGCAAACGGACCCCTAAATCGAAAACATGTTCTTCCACACCCCCAATGTTTTTGAAAGAACTATCTAAAGATACCCCACATGATGGAATAGACGGGTAAAAAAAATTATCCTCAATTTACTTGTATGAGTAGTACCCAAAACAAAAATGTTTTTAAAGATTTTATTTCACAGTTTTTTAGGCATGATTAATATCTATAACTATGCCAATTACAGAGTTTTAGCACCTAGGGTCTCTGAGTAAAACTGCGGACGGACAGACGGACGGACGGACATGGCGAAACTATAAGTATTCCTTGTTGTGTAACTACGGAACCTTCAAAAGGGTTATGGATTCTCTTACGCCCCCACTACAATACAGGTGTTTGGGATTTACTTAACGGTTAAACGACGAAATGAAATAATAAATATAAAAGTTTATGCTAAAAGCGACAGAGTTTACCGCATCTTATAGTATTACAAAAATGTTCAGCGCGTAGAACAGTTTCCAATTTGCAGGTGGTGAACTTTTACGTCGGCAGCATTACGTGATCTGAAACATGAGCAATGTGATTAAAAATGAATTATGTTTCGCGTTAGGCTAAGGGTGGAAACAAAATACACTTTTTATTTCATGAAAGGAATTTTAAAACTACATTTTTTGTTTTAATGATTATTGCCAAAGTATTTATTTGTATACAGATTAAATATAAATGATTTGCATAATAAACGTCATAAATAGATATTCAATATAGGTTTTCGAATATTATGTTGCCTGAAGTGTCTTGTGCCAAAATAAGAAACATGGCACTTATAATATCGAAACAATACGGCGTCAGTCTCTATGTCTTTGACTTTCACTGAAATTCGCTATGGTTAAATTCTTCTATAAACTATGTAGTCTTTGCACCGACTTCAGAATGTGAAGTTATTTTACCTATTCGTTTTAGTTTTTTAAAGTCTGCTTTTACTTTTAACTAAAGTTGCTTTTTTGATTATCTACCTCCGACTGCTTGAATATCGCAGCGCGTGTGAATATTCTTAACTACTTCCTAAATATATAATAACCGAAGTGCAGGTTGAAGCCGCTCGGCATCCACCTACCAGCTACGTATGAGTTATTCGACAATTAGCCTAAAATGGCCATCACCGCCGCCGACATGTATATCATCTGTCTTCTCCGCTAGCTGGCTATCTGCATGTCCAGGAACAGAGCCTGAACTTCGCCCGCTTACGTCAGACCAGTGATCTTCTTGATAAAACTAAACTGTATGTAAGCGAAAGTAATAAAATAAATTACTTTTTTGTTATAGAAGATGGGTCAAACGAGCATACGGATCACCTGATGGTAAGTGACTACCGCCGCCCATGAACAATCGCAACACCAGGGGAATTGCAGATGCATTGCCGTCCTTTTAAAAAGGAGTAGGCTTTTTTCTATCTCTTTTCTTTCTATCGCCTCTTATGACACCTTTAGGGAAAGATATGGGAATCATTCCTAAAAACCATTTCAATTATCTTATTTATCTTACGAATTAAAGCCGATAAATGAAAACAACAAAATATTTGCTAGTTTTTTGAAGTTACAATATTGTAATTTTTAAAAAATAATATTACTCTATAAAATGTTTTATAGAAGTAGGGGTACTTACTTAGGACTAATCCTTGTAGAAATCACCGCCACGATCCGAATATTAAAAGCGATAAGTCATACAACAGGGCTTTTTGCGATGCCCGTTAAATAAATGTGTGTTAGAAGACATGTGCGTGCCCAATAACAGTACTATATTTTGTGGAAAAATTATATTTTTACTAGTTTTTACCCGCGGGTTTGCTCGCATGGATTTCAATTTAGGGATATCACCACTGCTTCGGGCCAAAATTAGCAAATTAGATCATTTCTGGAGACACCTCGGTGTATGTCTCTATGTCTATCTATCACAGTCTAAGTTATACTCTCAGAGGCTATTTGACTTAGATAATTGTCAACATTATGATATTGCATCGAATATCAACACTTCTGTTAACAATAAAGATAGTATTTTATTCTTGTAGTAGTATGGGTAGAACAAGTTATATAATTGAAAGGGCAGTAGAGCCATTCTCGCAAAATTTATTAGTCTAGGTGTAATCGGACTTTTTTGGAATGTACACTCATTTGGTAAGAAATGATTAACTGTGTATTTATGCAAAATAAACGTTAATTAATGTGTGTTATGAATTGAAATCGTTTATTTACATATTGTATTACCATAAACTATGAATGAAACGTCATTTTTTTATTAATTTTCGGTTATTGATATACTGTTAATGTTTGGCCTATATACAATAGGAGTTTGTTCTCTAGTATATACACAGTAATCTATGGAGTTTGTACTAGAAAGTGACAAGGTGTATATGAGAGGAAATGATAGACTAACTATATAAAATTCTAAAACATATATAAAAGCTATAAAAAAAATTGCCGTGATGAACCCGTGATGAGTATGCCGTGATGATACCATGAAGTAAAACCGAACGCTTTTATGGTTTTTAAATTATTAAGTGAAACAAATACACATGTCAATCTAAATCAGGGAAATTGACAATTTTCTCAAGAACGTTCCAGAAAGATAAGAAGCAAGCAAAGGGCGGATAGACGATTTTCCGTATAATATAAAAGGAGAAAATTGTTGAGAGTTTATGTTATTTAAGGAAACAAGTTGAGTCATAATGAATTAATATATCATAAACATTATTTATTATTAGCTTGAACAATTATCGTAGCCCCGTGATTAATGATCTAGGAAAATCGTTGAGCGAGAGTTCCACCTCGACATCTAAGGGCACTGGTAGGTGGATGGACATCTTTCTGCCTATGAGCGCTTTTGGGTAGCTACCACCTTCTTACCGACTTCTGCGCATACTCTGCCTGCCGTGTTTCTGTCTGAAGATACACCACTAAATTTTATTTACCAGAAATAAAATGGCTTATACAGTACCATTTACCTATTCAAAATATGAATTCATAAATTTAATTTAATTTGATAACAAAGTGATTAGCTTTTGTTTTATTTAAAACATTGTATATGTTTTAAATAAAACAAAATTGTAACATTTTTACTAGATTGTCAACGCACTTGAATATTACATCCATACGTAAATAATGTAAGTACGTGTAAATACTTGCATATTGTCATTGAAATTCACCCACCTGCCTTATTTTTTATACATATGGCTTATTTCAGTCACTGAATATGGCCTTTTTTTTGATAGTAAATATTGATGTAGAGAGCCACGTTAATAACAGCTGTGAGACTATAGGCTTCTTCTGTAGTGGCACCTCAGGAGAGTGCTTCGTTTAAAGCTGGACGCAGTGTCTATGGGCTGCTGTAGCTACTTCAAAGAAACTTAATAACCACCTGATGGTGGACTGTAAGTTAGTTTGTCACTCCAGTTTTATGAAAAAAGGCCTGAAGTCTGGGTACATTATAGAAAGCACTGCAATATTATCGGTATTAAAACTATTGGAAATACAGGATTTGAATAAATAAACAAGCCCATTATGCGAAATAGGAGTAACAAACCACTGTATACACATCAACCTTCAAACGTTGAACAACCGCTCGTTCAATGGGTCTCAATCTTTTTATCGTAGACATAAATACATTCGAACCAAATGGTTTGGTCTGATGTCGTTATTCGTAATGAGTGATGTAATTTGACAAAAGAAAGATAGATTATTATTATTAATACATTATAATCAATCAATCAATCAATCAGTAGATGTCATTAATTAATAATAATATAAGAGTTTAAAAAGTCTTAACCAACACTCATTGATCTTGGGCAGTGATGATTCTGATTATTATTTTATTTTATCCCATTGATCCTGATCAGGATACTAGGATAAAGTTATTAAATTATTGTATTGTCATCAGCCCTTGATAAGAGTGCAAATTTTCAAGTCAGTTGGCCGTCTACAAGTTGGTGAAAATTACATTAAAAGATTCCGTTACATAGACAGGTTAGATAGATACACACGTTAGTAGTAAAAACGTGTTGAAAACAATAATTAACACATTTAAAAAGGTATGAGAAAAGTTCTATGTAACATTGGTATGTAACAAATTTTTGACGTTCTATAAGATACACGAAAGTTTTCGAGTAGAAAAATCGGAATAATTTGCCGAAATCTTTTTTCGTACAATAATAATATGAGTATCTTCAAGGCAAGAAGTGTAGACAAAAGTAATCGGGGAGCAAAAAGCAAGAAGAAGAGTGAATAGGCTTTTGCTAGGCTAAGTCGGTGCTTTGTTCCATCTTCGGCTACATTACCACACTAAAATAGTGAAAAAAAAAAACAATTTCATACCATTTAGCACTAATTTTAATACCATTTTTATTTATTACACAAACACTATACGTGTGGAGAACAAGAGCTTTTTTGTTCTAAGTAAAAGTTTAACTAGAACTGTGAGTAACTGAACTGTGGTTTTCTCGACCTGAATAGTTTAGTGAAATTTACTGAACAACCAGCTGCCCGCGAGCCGAATGTTGCAGTTAAATAATTTGTGATAACCGCTTTCATTTATCCAACTTAAAGCCAGAATTTCCGTGAGCAAGAGATTTAACACTTAGTTTATTGTTAAAAAGAGAACAACCCTTAGTTATAATATTTGAGCACCTATTGAAAGTAAAAGCGTTTTGTGAGAGCAAATGCTTCAAAAATTCTCTTCCGCTACTTACTTGGCTTTCAGGTAGTTAGTTGACTTATTTTAAATTGTAAGCTATTAAGCTTGGTAAATAATTTAAATGATACATTTAATTTACACATGTTATTTCAATTGTTCATATTGCAATTAACACGCCACTCAAGAGGTTATATTAGATCTAAAAGCCGTTTGTATCCTACAGCTTAGAAGTAGCCTATGCGCTCACTTACTTGATACACAATATTACGTATTAACCAACTTCAAAAAAGGGGAGGTTCTCAATTCGCATGTATTTTTATGTGTTACCTTAGAATTTTTTCCAGGTAAACCGATTTTGATGATTCTTTTTATATTTTAAAGCCGGTGCTTCTCATGTGATCAGATATAATAAAATAAAAATTGTTCTAGATCTGATTAGCAGTTTTTGAGTTATCCTTAATAATGCGTATTTAATTGACATTTTATTTATATTAACACGTTCACTGTCCGGTTTTCAAACACAATAGTAAGACAATAGCAATGACCTATATGTAGTGCACGGGACACCGAAAGGGTTAAAATCGGTTGTATAAATTTTTAATTTTACCACTTGTTTATAAAACTGAAGTGATAAACGTGCTTACGTCCTGATGGTAAGTGACTACAGCAGTTCATGGACATCTGCAACCAAGTTCAAACGAAGAAGGCTGCAGATGCACGTTACCTCTGAAGACTAATATGGAATGGCCCACATATACTTACTTATGTATACTGGCTCTCTTTATCCTTCAGACTGGAACACAAAAGTGCAACCACTACTATTTGGTGGTAGGAGTAGGTGGGAGGTTGGTACCTACTACCAATTAGTAACACTGTATTCTCAATATTTATTTTTAAGCTTGAACCATTAAATATATTATAATTAAATTTAAATTATATTCAATGGTAGTCACTCCCGACCTCTTCCGAGGAGAGGCCGCGGATGTGTGCGAAAGCATTTCCGTAGCCCTGCGTAATATGTGGCGAAAGCAAAATACAGTTATGGTCGGTGCGAGTCAGACATAACCTGTTCTTGCCCTCGAGAGGCGGTTATACGTAGGCATTTCTCTATGTAAGAAAATGTTATAATTGGTCTCATATCTCTTACTCTGCAACTAACGTACCCTTTTTGCGATCTTAATCTCATAAGCAAAAAGCTTACGATAAAACATCGAACACGGGTCGTTTAGGACAAAAGACGGCTTTCTGTGTTTTGTCTTCAGTTTATCGTCATGTTTGAAAATCGGCCGCAGACTCATGAGTCCAAATATGTTAACGTTTTTTACTTTCTACTTTAACAAAATTTGATAATCTTTTTTATATACTGCTGAACAAAAGCCTTTTCAAAGATTGTGTCAGTTGGCGTACATTTTTAATAGATCTGTTAACATATACACTGTCCACCGGGTAGCGGGTAGTCTTGTTATGGCGGCATGTAATCAAATTCCAGAACTTAGTCTGACGAACATGGAAGCCTAATCTTGTGAGAATATGGCATATTAAAAATTTATTTTTTACATAACTAGATTTAATATTAACTTTTTGCACTCGCAAGGCGACTTTCAGTCGCCAAGACGTTTCTTGTGGCAACTCGAGAGGTGAGTAATAGTCTTTGTTTTTGCTAGATTGTTTTCTTTTCTTTCAGTTTGTATAAGTTAACTGCTGATTGGCTACTCCTGTTATAAGGAAAGATTTTATCGCCTTGTCAAGCGGATTGGCGATCGTAATACCAGACTTCTCGCACCTTCTATGCAGTTTCCATCGCTGGTCTGAGAAATTTACATCAGCGTAAACGAGATGATAATACAACCATCTATCTGAATCCATGAGATCTTTCTGGAATTTTCATAGTCGACTCTTACCTAAGGGTTGAAAGGCTACTAACAACCTTTTTGACGTTCGTTTAGTTCCAACGATCGTAGCAAAAGTATCACTAGATTCTTCATCAACCGATATAAGCTCTTACAATTTGTAAAACTTTAATACGAAAAATCGACAACTATAAGATCGAGTATCGACGTCGATATCCAATTAAGCTTTTTTAAGCAAAATTAATCCAACTAAGAAGAAAGATCCATGTTTTTGTCAATTATTATGAAATTTGGCTAAATAGCTTAATTTCATAATAATTAACAAAAACATGGATCTTTCTTCTTACAGGCACAAAAATATTGTAAGACGTGAAAGAAACATGGAAAAGAAGACATGAAACAACCAACAAAAAAAGCTAAGAATGCATCTTGGCGAATATTTTATAATTTATTCTTCAAAAAAAAAATTAGTATTATAATTCTTTTTTTAATTTGTTAAAATAGGGTATTTATAAAATTATAGCTCTTTATAATTTAATTTGTATTAAATATAATTTTATCTTAAAACACTTTACCATCTCAAGGTGCTTGCTGCTTTACCGAGGGGAAAATCCGTAACAATACTACGTTAATAATTCACACTGCTTTTATATAAATGTATTTCTCGGTCGAAATTTGAAATACACCACATTCATTATCATTTAGTAGCTTTGGCAGGAATCCTGCGCTCACCGTGAGAGTAACTCCATTTCCTACTACGTGCTACGGTTATTGCGGCGTAGAACGTCGCCGTAGCTTTCATAGCGACAAGTGCCTTCCATTGTGAATAATTGTTCGCTAACTTTTTTCATTTGACATTACTGGATAATGAATATATAGGTCGAGGACTGCAGACCCCGAGGTCTATTCGTTTGCATTGCGGCATTAAAAATGTGAATTTCATGTTTTATTTGAAAATACGCATTTAAAATGGCTATAAATATCACATTTTTTTTAAGTATACCAAAAATCTTTTATATATAGTTTGTTTTGATTTTTATGCTTGATGCGTTAATGAATAGCTTATCGTTCTTAGCGTAAAGCCTAATAATATTTCACGTGAATCCGATGTCAATTACTATAAACCTTTAAAATCTCGATGTATACTAGTCCCAATATCCATAATTTGAAACGTTTAAGATCGCCGTGATATATTATCCCCACGAAAAACACAAGTGTCTAAAGGGGACATAGTTCGGTACAAACGACGTTATAAAAGAGTTGACGTCTGAGGCCGTCAACGTCTCATTCTAATGATCTTGGACCACTTTTCACATTTTTATGCTTTTGGTAGGATATCATTAGCTTATGAAAACAAACACTTTTATTAATTTAAGTAAATATATGCCCTTAAAAATTTTTTCTTGCGTTTACGCTTTTTTTACTATTTTTAATTTGAACCGACAAAGTTATGGTGCGATAAGTTTTAAGCACTGTATTTGACAATGAGAGCCGTGGTAGCTTAGATAGTTAGCGCTCGCTGTAAGCTTCACAGTACTCGAGCAACCCGGGTTTGATCCCCGCCGGCACCAATGAAATTGTTAATTGCAATTTTAAGTGCTGATTTACCAGGTGCTCGGCGGTGAATGAAAACATCGTGAGGAAACCTGCATGTCTGAGAAATAAGAAAAGAAATATTGCGAAGACATGTGAAGTTCGCCAACACGCATAAGGGCAGCGCGGCGGACAATTCCTTACCCCAAAACCCTCTCAGAAATGAAAGGAGGCCTGTGCCCAGCAATGGGACGTAGATAGATAGGCTGCTACTTTACTAAAGTTAACTTTATTAAAGTTAGACGATCTATCTTAATGCCAAATTTTAAGTATCAAAGTAACCTAGAGTGGCCTAGGCTTTTGATGAACGAGTAAGCGAATAATAATAATGGCACTTTTTAGACTTTTCCTTTTAATAACTCAAGAACTATAAAATCCTGAGTCATCGAAGTCTTGAATTTTATCGTCTTTATACCCCTTAAAAATTGAATTACTCATACAATAAAATCAACATCAACATTTGAAAAAATACATTTTATTTTCACCTGGCGCCTTGCACTTGCCTTACTGGTTTTCACCCACATTTTAGTAAAATTATAAAGTTGAATTATTATATTAGTAATTGAAAAAAATAATTTGTCTAAAATTTAATAAATTACAGAGATTACCGTTACCGTTACTACAGCCTATTTAAGTCCACTGCTGAATATAGGCCTCCCCCATAGATTGCCACTTACTATAGTTGCCACGCTCTTTTTAGTCGTTATTAGGAAGATGCTGTTGCCCATCTCCTGATTTATTTCTGGAGGATGATATGGGGTAGTAGATACCAGTTCTCGGTACAGATAAAATTATAGAGATTGTTACAGATTTTTCTTACATCGTTCTGACACGCAACCAACTCGCGTAGCCGTCTTGGTGAAAGTGACACTGAAAGTAGCATCTGTATTTTTTTCTGAGCATGGCAGCTATGATCAAAGACCAAAGTATATTAAGTATGATTTAAAAGAATGGAGGATCATTTGAGATATCGGAGGATGCGTAAGATAAAGTTACTTTTACTAACAATGTAAAATATCGGGTCTGAAGTAAGAAAATTAACTTGTGATTTTTCACTTTAGTTTTCAGAAATTATACATTATTCGAGTACGATTTGTTTGTACTCTACTCTTTTATATATTTAAAAACGCTTACTACAAACATTTTACCTAAATCATAGAACTTTAATTTAAAATAGGCTGTTGATGTCATTAAATGAGAGATGTTGACATGCCCGGAAACGTTTTTATTACTTAGATGTTTCGGCTACTGAGCAATGTTCCCTTTCACTACCGAGAACGTGTTTAATCAGTGTTATTATAACTTAAATTGAAAATTTTAAAAACCCTCGAAAAGAACCCTATCGCACTATTAACAAAACAGCTGATGACCTTAAAACGGCTCAACTGATTTTGATAACACATGTCTAAGAACTACCGCTACAAAATCTGCACTCAAATCGGTTCACCCATTTAAGAGCTACGGTGCAACAGACAGACACACACATAGCGGTCAAACTTTTAAAACCTTTCTTTTTGCGTGGGAGGTTAAAACTGCTAAACAATTTTATGAATACCGGCTGGAAACTCGGGGCGAGTGCTATTCTAATTTTTAATACAACTTATCCAAGCGTTCGTTCTTGATTTATTTTTATTCGTTTAACTTAATTGTATAGACTAATGTAATTATACCAACGTAAAAACAACTACCTAACATATGTACAAGTCAAAACACACAGAATTTTTAATAAAAGCATACGCA
Source organism: Parnassius glacialis (assembly GCA_033319125.1). Classification (NCBI taxonomy): domain Eukaryota; kingdom Metazoa; phylum Arthropoda; class Insecta; order Lepidoptera; family Papilionidae; genus Parnassius; species Parnassius glacialis. The sequence continues at coordinate 29,000,594 of JAVANC010000006.1, forward strand.
TATGGTATTATATGTCATGTGTGGTTCGAAAAATTTTCCTATTTCAGACCAATTTATTACTTATCGTTTGATTTGCTTTCAATGGCTTAACTTTTCGATGATCCAATTTCAAATATAAGAGGAATGTTATTTTATGCTTAAGTGCGTGTGTGTGTATATAAAGTGAGTGCGAACGAGCATGAGTGCGTCCGTACGTGCGTATATTCGCGCATGCAGCCGTCCGCACTTGTGCGTGTACGTGTGTTTTATTTCATGACATATATTTTACAGTCATACAACACCATCCCAATTTGTCTTAATTAATTTTTGTACAATTTGCATCTAAATGTCCTATTAAAATTCATTACTGATGTTTCGATTCGAGTTTCTTCGTATTTAAAATATGTTAAATATTACGCAAAACAATTTATATCTTTTTATTATTATTATTTATATCATATAAAAAATGTTGAATAAAACTATGTTTACGGATTTTATCGTGTTAATTTACTTATTTTAATTTCCCACTTTTCCGATGCTTTATAGCAACTCATGGTCACGGGGCGGAGGTGTGGGGGGGGGGGGGGTCTGAGATGTTGGACGTCCTGATGTCATAGTTAGCTCGGCTATCTTCAGTTTTCGAATATTAAGTTTTGGTTCTATCTATGCAGACTGAGCTTACAGTATCTTGACGTCTTGCAGTGGTATGCTTGGGTTTGGATTCAATTTTGTTAACTATAGGATCCCAAGCAGATAACAGCACCTATCTATCTTCTCTATGGAAATTGTTATGTTTTTTTTAATTTCAATAGCCTCGCGTCCTTGGTAGGAATTGGTGTTCTCTTGCGAGGATTTGTGGTCTATCATATCTGATGTAATGGCGGGGAGAATCTTGAACATGTCCATAGACTGCAGACTTCCCAGAACGTCGGAGCCTTACGTCAGTTATATGTTTAAAATAAGTAAATTTAATGTGATGAAATCTGTAAACATAGTTTTATTCAATGTGTAGTATTTGCGTAAATATTCGCGTAATCATTATTATATAAAAATCACTTTTTATGTACTTGGTATATTGTAACATATGAAGAAAAACTTTATGAAAGGATATAATAGAGTTCTACTGAAGGTTAATTTATTATATTCTCTTGTAAATATTAAAGTTTAAAGTTCAAGAATGTAAGTTAAGAACGGGTGAATTAGCCGTCAAATGCCTCTTGTACGCTGATGATTCAGTCATATTTGCGTTGTTTGCGGGCGAATTGCAAATAATAATGGTTACTTTAATGACCATACCTTTAAAAGAAAGGGAAATGAATGTGAACGCAAGTAAGACAAAAGTGACCGTTGTTGAAAGAGAAGAAAGTAAAACGACATGTGAAATAGTAGGATGGGAGTTAGTTGAGCAAGTGGATGAGTTTTGTATTTATTTTGGATGCGTGTTAAGCGACGTAGACAAGGATTATAGGACGAACTTTACTCTGTAGTGAGAAGTCAGATAGTGTCAAAAAGTCAGTTATGACAATGAGAGCATTCACGACTTTTCTCGCACCAGAACGGTGCCACCTACGAATGAGATGAAATATTTGATAGACTTCATAGCAGGCGAAGTATTTCTTATAGAATAAGGGTGACAAACGAGCACACAGTCCACTTATCTATCTTCGTTTGCAAATTAAAATGCAGATGCGTTGTCAGCCGTGAGGACTAAGATAGAATGCCTCTTTTTTCATTAAAAAGGATCTCCGGTTCTCTACATTCACCATATGAAACACAGCAGCATCAAGCTGCTATTTTACGCTGGTATTCTGCGAGAGCGTGGTCCTTCCCCGGTCGAGCTGACCCATTCGTGCTACAACTATACTATTAATATATTATACTATAGCTTCAGCGTGGCTCTGCCACGTAAATTTGTTAGAAAAGTGTAGAGATTAATAGAAAAAAAGTTTCTTTCTGAAATATTAGTTAAATTTTATATTAATAGGATAAAACAATCCACAGATATTCCTAGAAGTGGAAGAAAAAAGTTAAAAATGCGTAAAAATGTTACTGATAATATTAGACAAGGTATGGAAGAAGAAAAGATAACAGTACTGGTACTAGTTGATTTCTCAAATGCTTTCAACGCATTTTATTATGAAATCCTCCTTTCCATACTATCTCATCTGAATTTTGGTCCTACTGCTTTGGAATGGTTTGCATCTTATCTTCGCGGTCGACAGCAGTCAGTCTGTGTGTGGCAAATGTCCTCAGATTGGGCTGATGTGGATGCTGGTGTGCCGCAAGGCGGTATTCTTTCTCCTATAATTTTTTCAATTTTCATAAACTTTATTACCTCCATCTTCGACTGCTCGTATCATTTGTATGCCTATGACCTTCAGCTTTATGTGCAAGCTGAAATTGGGGATATCCATAATGGGACCAAAAAACTTAACGGTAACTTATCAGCTATCAAAGATTGGTCTACTCGTTATGGAGTTTTGATCAATCCTTTGAAATGCCAAGCTATACTGGTGGGTAGCTCAAGAATGCTAGTTAAGATTAATCCGGCAGATTTACCTCCTATTTATTATGATAGTATTATAATTCCGTTCAGTAATTCTGTTAAAAATCTTGGCCTACATATCGACAGCACGTTGAATTGGAGAACCCAGGTTTCAGAAGTGAGTCGTAAAGTCATTGCCACTTTGTGCTCTATGTATCGTCTAAAACATTTTCTTCCCACAAAATCGAAGATCATGCTTGTCCAGTTGCTCATATTAACCATAATTGATTTTGCAGATGGTGTAACCCATTTCTGTCCCAAGATCTTCTGAACAAGCTGGAACGCCTTCTTAACAACTGTATAAGATTTATTTTCGGGCTTCGTAAGTATGACCATATTTCGCAATATAGATCTAAGCTAAATTGGCTTACAATCCGCCAGAGGCGCAATTCAAGAATATTGCTTGTTCTTTTTTTCATTTTAAATGACCCATCTTCGCCTTCTTATCTTAAGAGTAAATTTTACTATCTCTCCTCATCTCATGATAGGGTCCTACGTTCTTCTTCTAACAACAAAATCTGTATTCCTGTTCACTTCACCGAGTTCTATGGTAGCTCCTTCACAGTTTAGGCTACACGCCTTTGGAACTCTTTGCCCGATGACATCAGAAAAACACCCAATAAGTATGCTTTTAAAAAATTGGTCCGTAATCATCTATTGAAGATAACGCATTTTACATGATTCATCCATTTAATATGTATTGTTAAACAGACGCATATATCCATAGGTATTTGTATGTACTAATTATACTATATGTAGTGAGATTATCTTTAATCTACAATACTAAAAACTATAATAATAACAAAAAAAACTAAAACTAGAAACTTAAATATCATATAGTCCTACTCCACGCGGTATCGTGCCAAGAACGCTGGCTGCGTTTCCCCGCTGAATGGCTATACTTAGCTTTTGAGCGAGGAAAGAACCAGCCCTCTTATCACCAGCAGCAACGACCAGCCGCGGATGGAGTTCCTTTAGGAACTTCACCGCACGTGGACCCCACGGACCGATAGTCTCTACAGCAAATGGCACAAATATGTAGTCATCTCTCAGAGACTCATATTTGCTCCACTTACTCAGTTCAGCTGCCTCTGATGCCGCCCCGGCTCTAAACGAGGTACCCCTGAGATGAGACCGCCAGAGTGTCTACGCAAGTAGCATCCCACACTAGGGCTTTACCTCTTTCCCAAGGGACCAATGTTATACCGTCGGGTCTCCTGCCATCGTCTCTAAATATTCCAAAAGGCTCTAAAACCGAGGGAACATTTATAGAGACAAGAGCCCTTCGGATGACATCGTTCAGAGAACTGTGTCGTGAAAATCTACCAGCGCTTTTCTTACATGAAAGTCCGTGGAGCCCAAACTTGTCGACGCTGCTACCACAGGGACACTGATGGGGTTGACAAATCGCCGCTCCTAGTCGGATTCCTACGGCAATACGTAAGCTTTAAATATGTATATATATATATATATATATATATATATATATATATATATATATATATATGTACTTTAAATATGTATATTTGTATGTATATATTTGTATATACATGCCATATATGTGTATATATGTATGTATACGTCATATATGTATAGTTTAATTATTATTTTGTGTAGTATTATTTTATTCTATGTTGCCGCACCTACGTCAAATTCTTACCACTCCATGGGTTGACTGGTAGAGAATGCCTCAAGGCGTTAAGTCCGCCCTTTGTATTCTTTTGTTTTAAGGAATGCAATAAAGAATAAATAAATAAAAAACTAAAGAATATAGTACTGACGCATTGTTTTGTGTTTATAGATACACTAGAAACTGTAAAGCTTGATGAATGAATGATGACACTGTGTGATCATTATCGTAACAAATAAGTTCATCTTAATCCAAACTAGCGACATTTGGTGAGCGTAAGATTATTAGTCCTCATTCACAATGCTGTGTTAGTCCGTACTTTAATACATGGTAGTGAACGTTGAGTTTGGCAGAGACAACGAGAGTAAAATTAATGCTGTAGAAATACGATCATTAAGGGTCAGTATACACAGAGACGCGACGCGATGATGCTTGAAGAGGCCAGTGGTTTCAAATCACGCAGCGCGCTGCCGCAAGACGCATCGCGACGTCGCGAGGCGCGTCGTGAAATTGCAGGCAGCGCACCACTCTTTGTCGTCGTCGTCGTGATGCGTCGAACTAGGCCGCGAGGTATCTCGAAGCGCAGCGCAGCGTAGCGCGACGCCGTAGAGCATTTTCGGATTATCTCAATAAAATGTGTATCTTTTTGTGTAGTAAATAAAGTTATATATTATATCACTATCTTAATAAGTGCGCGCGGCATCACTCCGCGTCTCATCTTGGTGTGAACTGACCCTAAGAAACATGTTAGAGCTATTCTGATTGATAGGATGAGCAATTGTGTGATGAGAAAAAGTGGGGTTTGCAAGAAAATGATCAGGGTTAGGAAAGAAATGGTTCAGTGATTTGGGAAGGTAGAAAGAATAAATAAGGAAAGAGTCTGAAATAGTAAATCTATGCTGCAGAAGTGGCAAGGGACGTTCTAGACTGAAGTTTATCGACCAAATAGGCGATATATTAAAGATGAACATGTACGCGTATATATAATATTAATGATGTGAAGAAAGCATGAGTGGTCCCCTTTTCAGATTCGTGCCAAATGAAGGTCCGTAGTCTCTGCTCATCCCTTGTAGTGACATACGTGAGAGTTTGTATTATGTTTAGGTTATGTTCAATATTTTGTCTAAGCAGGTACACACTAAACCAATTTAATTTATCTCTATTTGTATCATTAAAACAATCCTTTTACCAAGGGTTTAGTTTACTGCTGGACATGGTCCGTCCCTATTTCTTTCATATAACTGCCATGTGTAGTGGCGGCGTAAAAGAATTCTTTATTCTATATCATCCCATGGGGATCGTAGAGGAAAATAAAACAGGAGATGAACTGCGGCATCTTTCTGATGACATCATAAATAATAAAAAACTGTGGTTGCCAACCCGTCATCCAAGCATGGTAACTATAGCATGTGCTATATAGATATTTATCTTAACGAGGTGGAATCACGCTACATGTATATTATGGTTGCAGCACGAATGGGTCAACTCGAATACGGAAGGATCACTCTCTCATAAAATATCAACGCGCAATAGGAGCTTAATGCTGCTGTTTCATGTGCTGAATGTATAGTATCAGCAACTCTTTTTTCCGGTAGCGAGATAGTCTATCTTAGCCCTCAGGGGAGAAAACACTTCTACATAGTGAGTCTTAAGCGAAGATCGACGAACGTGTCAGTGGGCCAGAGCATCCATTAACCATTAGCTGGATTTTACACAAAATATCTTTCCATAGGCAACCTATGGCGGTGGCCTATGTTCAGCAGTGGAAGTTAGAAGTTTTGATAGGCCGTAATTAAATAATGAAAGAATTAATAATAATAATTATATTTCATAGCTAGACGATAATACTACAAAAATGAATTAAAATTTATTTTAAAGAATTAAGGTAGTTACAGATGTTATGATTATGAATATTTTCAAGCATACTGTATCAGTTGCATCATCATATTTCATCATTACAGCCCGTCACAGGTATATTCATGAACATAGGCCTCCCTCAAAGTATGCCACAAAGCACGTTCATGAGCCACCTGCATTTATCGACTTCCAAAGGATCTCCTAAGTGTGTGTTGTTTGTGGATTATACAGTGGTCCCAAACAACCGCCGGTACGACATACTCCACCGATCGTCGAGTCCGCATACTCCGTGAGGTGTCGAGGTCACCGGCCCTTAGGCAGATTCTTGGCACTCAAGCGCGTTCCGTGCCCTTGTGTGTCAGTCGCGTGCGCGAGTGCTCTCTAAGCACTTCTCTCAACCCTTTCGTGGTGAAAGGGGTAGGCAGTGCGCCTAAAGTGTTGCGGTCACCCAACGTCGCTCCCACCCGTACCTCGCGGCGCGCTTCATTAGTCGCCAGCCTGCTAGGTAGGAATTAGACAAGACACAGTATTATTAGCATCAGCCTTAGGGATTTAAAAACAGTTGTAACATGTCGGATAAGGGGAAGGAGGAACCCCCCCCCCCCACCCCCCGTGTTAGGAAACCCTCGGATCGCCCGGGTATTTTAGATCGGCCTCTTCTCGTTAGGGACCTTCAATATCCGGAGCGGTCTACGGTCGTGGCTTCATTCAGCCACATACCCAAGAGGAAGCCTACGTCGCCCCAAGGACCCGCGTCGAGCGTCGCGCTCACTCCCACCGCACCTGAGCGTGCGAGTGAGAAGGAACCGTCGCCCTTACCCCAGCGGGCGAAGAAAACAGCTAGGCGTCATACCCCCCCGGAGACGGAAGCTTCATTGCATGAGAAGCGGCAATGCATTGAAGCACACAGCCACTCGAATTCCTCTGCTACGTCATCAGCGGAGGAAGAAGAAGAATACCTACCAAGACCACCAACAAAAACTCTGAGATCACCACCAAAATCGCCTAGTCCGCGGAAACCTACCCCCCCACTCTCGCCGGATCGCAGGAGTATTGGCTACACGGCTGACTTCGAAGATGGAGGCGAGGAATCTTACGGATGGGGGTCAACGAAATCAACAACTTACGCGACTCTAGCCCCATTCGCCGGAGGTACCCCCCCCCCCCCCCGCGCCTACCACCAACCCCTCTGGCCAACCAATGGATGACGGCCAGAGGCCTTCTATAAGTTATGCTCAACTGGTAGCTGCCCCGTCAGTACCACGACCAAATTAACCAGAAACCGGAACAAAACCGGACAAAGACGAAGAAAAGGCACGCTATCCACCTATAGTAGCCGAGTGCCTCCCGGACTGGACGAAGCATTTCGAGGAGCTTAACAAGATGTTAGGTCATCCGCCGAATGCTCGTCCGTTTGGGAAAGGTGTAAGATTTACCCCTTCAGAGTCCGGAAGAGTTCCGGACTATACAAAAATATTTCATAAAAATTTCGGAGAAGCTACCATCAATGTCGTGGTACTGCTACACCCCAGAGGAAGAGAAGCCCACCAAAGTGGGCATCCGGGGGCTACCAGTGGGCACGGATGCAACCCAGATAGGAGAGGCCATCAGGGCAAAGGGATTTCCTCTTAAGTACGTGAAGGAAATCCCTCTTCGTAGAGGCAGACCTGGATACCTCTACTTCGCCCAGTTGGACCACCTGAGCCTGGAGCAGCTGAAGGAGCTCTATGAAATTAATGAGTTGCTCTACATGAAGGCAGTTACCATAGAAGCATGGCAGAGAAGAGTAGGCCCAGCACAGTGCCACCGCTGCCAGGCTTTCGGACATGCATCAGCGAACTGCTTCGGGCCAGTGAAGTGTGTCCGCTGCGGAGAAAACCACATAGCAAGTCAATGCCCAAGGGGTAGAGACGAAGAGCCAAGATGTGCTAACTGTGGTCAAAACCACACAGCGAATGATCGCCGCTGCCCGGTCCTGAGGAGGATCGCAAGGAAGCAGGGGATCACCCTACCGGGGCTACAACCGGAAGCCCCTAGGGTGGTCCCACAAAGTCGCCCCCGAAATGTTGAAATACAGGAAGACGGGTGGGCAACAGTTAGAGGGAGGGGGAGACAAGCACCGCCCCCCCCATCCCCCGCACTGCATCAGATGGAAGCACCAGAAGCCGCCGCTCCAAGTAGAGCAACTACTGGGGCGACTCTGCAGCCACCCGCAAATGACGCAACAGAAAGACAACCACCAAAGAAGAGGAAGCGGGTGCGCAGCAAAAAGAAGAAGGAGCAACCTCCTCAGGCTGCGGTAGCAACCTCTACCCCTACCCCAGCGGTAACGATGGCCTAGGCGCAGGTTACCAAACAGACGACCAGCACGGGTAGAGCGCCAGGAAGGGCTCTATCAGAAAATAGAGCCCGCTCTACATATAGAGATAGAGCACGCTCTACCCAAAGGAGAGCAGAAGTACCGACACCACACCCGAGGACAATACCAGCAACAGTAAACCCAAGAACACCTACAGCTGCCCCAGACACGACAGATGCCATCCAGACATTGGTTGGCATCGCGATAGAAGTGGGCAGCCAAGTACTGGCGGATATAAGAGCCGGAACCGACCCGATCACAGCCATTATGAAGGCTTTGGCGCAGCTACTGGCTCGGCACTACAGTGGTGTCGTGTAATCCGGATAACCTGCGCCTCCTATACTGGAACCCGGATTGAATCCAACAGAAGCTGCATGAACTCCGCACTATCGCCCAACAGCAGGACATACATGTAATACTGCTGGGCGAAACAAAATTAAGACCTGCGACGCGCATAAAGCTGCCGAACTATTTTATATACAGGAGGGACGAGGTCAACGCTCAAGGAGCCGCCTACAGAGGTACGGCGGCTCTAGTAAGAAGAGACATCGTCCACCTAGAGCTGGAACCACCTCAGTACCAAACTATGCGCTCAATCGGCATAAAAATGGAGGCGGCGGGCGAGGAACTAATGATCTACGCAGCATACCGCCCGCCAGGGACTCCATTTTGCTCCTCAGATATCCGGACAATAATGGAAGGTGAAACACCAACCATTATAGCAGGGGACCTAAACGCGAAACACCCGGCATGGGGATCTAGAATGATCATCCCGCCGGGTCGTGCTCTCTACGATGATGCGGAATTAAACAACTACGACGTATTAGGTCCCGAAGAGCCGACGCATATTCCAACCGATCACCGGAGGAGTCCGGATGTGTTGGACATCGTGCTCACTAGGAACATCAACTGCCCGGTAGTGGTAGAGGTGCTGTACGACGTGAACACACAGCACCTCCCGCTACTAATCACCTTAGGCCTCAGGGCAGTGACGTCGCCTCCCAGAGCTTTCAAGACCAAGACCAACTGGATGCTCTACCAACAAAATCTACTGGAGAGACCTTCAGTCACAGCGCCAATAAATACAGCGGACGACGTAGAAGCCGCTGCAACCAGGATTACCCGAACGATCACGGAAGCCCTTAATGCGGCCTCTACGATCGTACCTATCACTAAGATACGTGAAGAATTACCAAAAATAATGGCGCAATGGAAGAGAAAGAGAGAGCTAAGAAAGCTCTGGTAGATTATAGAAAGCACTGCAATATTATCGGTATTAAAACTATTGGAAATACAGGATTTGAATAAATAAACAAGCCCATTATGCGAAATAGGAGTAACAAACCACTGTATACACATCAACCTTCAAATGTTGAACAACCGCTCGTTCAATGGGTCTCAATCTTTTTATCGTAGACATAAATACATTCGAACCAAATGGTTTGGTCTGATGTCGTTATTCGTAATGAGTGATGTGATTTGACAAAAGAAAGATAGATTATTATTATTAATACATTATAATCAATCAATCAGTAGATGTCATTAATTAATAATAATATAAGAGTTTAAAAAGTCTTAAACAACACTCATTGATCTTGGGCAGTGATGATTCTGATTATTATTTTATTTTATCCCAGTGATCCTGATCAGGATACTAGGATAAAGTTATTAAATTATTGTATTGTCATCAGCCCTTGATAAGAGTGCAAATTTTCAAGTCAATTGGCCGTCTACAAGTTGGTGAAAATTACATTAAAAGATTCCGTTACATAGACAGGTTAGATAGATACACACGTTAGTAGTAAAAACGTGTTGAAAACAATAATTAACTAATAGTTATTTATTGTTAAATAGTTGAAAAAAAAAGGTATGAGAAAAGTTCTATGTAACATTGGTATGTAATAAATTTTTTGACGTTCTATAAGATACACGAAAGTTTTCGAGTAGAAAAATTGGAATAATTTGCCTAAATCTTTTTTTCGTCCAATAATAATATGGGTATCTTCAAGGCAAGAAGCGTAGACAAAAGTAATCGGGGAGCAAAAAGCAAGAAGAACAGTGAATAGGCTTTTGCTAGGCTAAGTCGGTGCTTTGTTCCATCTTCGGCTACATTACCACACTAAAATAGTGAAAAAAAAAACTATTTAATACCATTTAGCACTATTTTTAATACCATTTTTATTTATTACACAAACACTATACGTGTGGAGAACAAGAGCTTTTTTTGTTCTAAGTAAAAGTTTAACTAGAACTGTGAGTAACTGAACTGTGGTTTTCTCGACCTGAATAGTTTAGTGAAATTTACTGAACAACCAGCTGGCCGCGAGCCGAATGTTGCAGTTAAATAATTTGTGATAACCGCTTTCATTTATCCAACTTAAAGCCAGAATTTCCACGAGCAAGAGATTTAACACTTAGTTTATTGTTAAAAAGAGAACAACCCTTAGTTATAATATTTGAGCACCTATTGAAAGTAAAAGCGTTTTGTGAGAGCAAATGCTTCAAAAATTCTCTTCCGCTACTTACTTGGCTTTCAGGTAGTTAGTTGACTTATTTTAAATTGTAAGCTATTAAGCTTGGTAAATAATTTAAATGATACATTTAATTTACACATGTTATTTCAATTGTTCATATTGCAATTAATTTGCCACTCAAGAGGTTATATTAGATCTAAAAAGCCGTTTGTATCCTACAGCTTAGAAGTAGCCTATGCGCTCACTTACTTGATACACAATATTACGTATTAACCAACTTCAAAAAAGGGGGAGGTTCTCAATTCGCATGTATTTTTATGTGTTACCTTAGAATTTTTTCCAGGTAAACCGATTTTGATGATTCTTTTTATATTTTAAAGCCGGTGCTTCTCATGTGATCAGATATAATAAAATAAAAATTGTTCTAGATCTGATTAGCAGTTTTTGAGTTATCCTTAATAATGCGTATTTAATTGACATTTTATTTATATTAACACGTTCACTGTCCGGTTTTCAAACACAATAGTAAGACAATAGCAATGACCTATATGTAGTGCACGGGACACCGAAAGGGTTAAAATCGGTTGTATAAATTTTTAATTTTACCACTTGTTTATAAAACTGAAGTGATAAACTTGCTTACGTCTTGATGGTAAGTGACTACAGCAGTTCATGGACATCTGCAACCAAGTTCAAACGAAGAAGGCTGCAGATGCACGTTACCTCTGAAGACTAATATGGAATGGCCCACATATACTTACTTATGTATACTGGCTCTCTTTATCCTTCAGACTGGAACACAAAAGTGCAACCACTACTATTTGGTGGTAGGAGTAGGTGGGAGGTTGGTACCTACTACCAATTAGTAACACTGTATTCTCAATATTTATTTTTAAGCTTGAACCATTAAATATATTATAATTAAATTTAAATTATATTCAATGGTAGTCACTCCCGACCTCTTCCGAGGAGAGGCCGCGGATGTGTGCGAAAGCATTTCCGTAGCCCTGCGTAATATGTGGCGAAAGCAAAATACAGTTATGGTCGGTGCGAGTCAGACATAACCTGTTCTTGCCCTCGAGAGGCGGTTATACGTAGGCATTTCTCTATGTAAGAAAATGTTATAATTGGTCTCATATCTCTTGCTCTGCAACTTACGTACCCTTTTTGCGATCTTAATCTCATAAGCAAAAAGCTTACGATAAAACATCGAACACGGGTCGTTTAGGACAAAAGACGGCTTTCTGTGTTTTGTCTTCAGCTTATCGTCGTGTTTGAAAATCAGCCACAGACTCATGATCCAAATATGTTAGCGTTTTTTTACTTTCTACTGTAACAAAATTTGATAATCTTTTTTATTTACTGCTGAACAAAAGCCTTTTCAAAGATTGCGTCAGTTGGCATACATTTTTAAGAGATCTGTTCACATATACACTGTGCCACGGGGTAGTCTTGTTATTGGGGCGTGTAAAAAAATTCCAGAACTTAGTCTGACGAACATGGAAGCTTAATCTTGTGAGATTATGGCATTTTACAAATTTATTTTTTACATAACTAGATTTAATATTAACTTTTTGCACTCGTGAGACTTTCAGTCGCCAAGACGTTTCTTGTGGCAACTCGAGAGGTGAGTAATAGTCTTTGTTTATGCTAGATTGTTTTCTTTTCTTTCATTTTGTATAAGTTAACTGCTGATTGGCTACTCCTGTTATAAGGAAATATTTTATCGCCTTGTTAAGCGGATTGGATTAACGATCGTAATACCCGACGTCTCGCACCTTCTATGCAGTTTCCATCGCTGGTCTGAGAAATTTACATCAGCGTAAACGAGATGATAATACAACCATGTATCTGAATCCATGAGATTTTTCTGGAATTTTCATAGTCGCCTCTTACCTAAGGGTTGAAAGGCTACTAACAACCTTTTTGACGTTCGTTTAGTTCCAACGATCGTAGCAAAAGTATCATTAGATTTTTCATCAACCGATATAAGCTCTTACAATTTGTAAAACTTTAATACGAAAAATCGACAACTGTAAGATGGAGTATCGACGTCGATATCCAATTAAGCTTTTTTAAGCAAAATTAATCCAACTAAGAAGAAAGATCCATGTTTTTGTCAATTATGATGAAATTTGGCTAAATAGCTTAATTTCATAATAATTGACAAAAACATGGATCTTTCTTCTTACAGGTACAAAAATATTGTAAGACGTGAAAGAAACATGGAAAAGAAGACATGAAACAACCAACAAAAAAAAGCTAAGAATGCATCTTGGCGAATATTTTATAATTCATCCTTCAAAAAAAAAAAATAAGAAATTAGTATTATAATTTTTTTTGAATTTGTTAAAATAGGGTTTTTATAAAATTATAGCTCTTTATAAGTTAATTTGTATTAAATATAATTTTATCTTAAAACACTTTACCATCTCAAGGTGCTTGCTGCTTTACCGAGGGGAAAATCCGTAACAATACTACGTTAATAATTCACACTGCTTTTATATAAATGTATTTCTCGGTCGAAATTTGAAATACACCACATTCATTATCATTTAGTAGCTTTGGCAGGAATCCTGCGCTCACCGTGAGAGTAACTCCATTTCCTACTACGTGCTACGGTTATTGCGGCGTAGAACGTCGCCGTAGCTTTCATAGCGACAAGTGCCTTCCATTGTGAATAATTGTTCGCTAACTTTTTTCATTTGACATTACTGGATAATGAATATATAGGTCGAGGACTGCAGACCCCGAGGTCTATTCGTTTGCATTGCGGCATTAAAAATGTGAATTTCATGTTTTATTTGAAAATACGCATTTAAAATGGCTATAAATATCACATTTTTTTCTAAAGTATACCAAAAATCTTTTATATATAGTTTGTTTTGATTTTTATGCTTGATGCGTTAATGAATAGCTTATCGTTCTTAGCGTAAAGCCTAATAATATTACACGTGAATCCTATGTCAATTACTATAAACCTTTAAAATCTCGATGTATACTAGTCCCAATATCCATAATTTGAAACGTTTAAGATCGCCGTGATATATTATCTCCACGAAAAACACAAGTGTCTAAAGGGGATATAGTTCGGTACAAACGACGTTATAAAAGAGTTGAAGTCTGAGGCCGTCAACGTCTCATTCTAACGATCTTGGACCACTTTTTCACATTTTTAATGCTTTTTAGCTTTTTGCTTTGTATGATTGCTTGGTAGGATATCATTAGCTTATGAAAACAAACACTCTTATTAATTTAAATAAATATATGACCTTGAACATTTTTTCTTGCGTTTACGCTTTTTTCACTATTTTTAATTTGAACCGACAAAGTTATGTTGCGATAAGTTTTAAGCACTGTATTTGACAATGAGAGCCGTGGTAGCTCAGATGGTTAGCGCTCGCTGTAAGCTTCACAGTACTCGAGCAACCCGGGTTCGATCCCCGCCAGCACCAATGAAATTGTTAATTGCAATTTTAAGTGCTGATTTACCACGTGCTCGGCGGTGAATGAAAACATCGTGAGGAAACCTGCACGTCTGAGAAATAAGAAAAAAAATATTGCGAAGACATGTGGAGTTCGCCAACACGCATAAAGGCAGCGCGGCGGACAATTCCTTGTCCCAAAACCCTCTCAGAAATGAGAGGAGGCCTGTGCCCAGCAATGGGACGTAGATAGATAGGCTGCTACTTTACTAAAGTTAACTTTATTAAAGTTAGACGATCTATCTTAATGCCAAATTTTAAGTATCAAAGTAACCTAGAGTGGCCTAGGCTTTTGATGAACGAGTAAGCGAATAATAATAATGGCACTTTTTAGACTTTTCCTTTTAATAACTCAAGAACTATAAAATCCTGAGTCATCGAAGTCTTGAATTTTATATACCCCTTAAAAATTGAATTACTCATACAATGAAATCAACATCAACATTTGAAAAAATACATTTTATTTTCACTTGGCGCCTTGCACTTGCCTTACTGGTTTTCACCCACATTTTAGTAAAATTATAAAGTTGAATTATTATATTAGTAATTGAAAAAAATAATTTGTCTAAAATTTAATAAATTACAGAGATTACCGTTACCGTTACTACAGCCTATTTAAGTCCACTGCTGAATATAGGCCTCCCCCATAGATTGCCACTTACTATAGTTGCCACGCTCTTTTTAGTCGTTATTAGGAAGATGCTGCTGCCCATCTCCTGATTTATTTCTGGAGGATGATATGGGGTAGTAGATACCAGTTCTCGGTACAGACAAAATTATAGAGATTGTTACAGATTTTTCTTACATCGTTCTGACATGCAACCTACTCGCGTAGCCGTCTTGGTGAAAGTGACACTGAAAGTAGCATCTGTATTTTTTTTTGAGCATGACAGCTATGGCTAAAGACCAAAGTATATTAAGTATGATTTAAAAAAATGGAGGATCATTCGAGATATTGGAGGATGCCTAAGATAACGTTACTTTTACTAACAATGTAAAATATCGGGTCTGAAATAACTAAACTAACTTGTTATATTTCAGTTTAGTTTTCAGAAATTATACATTATTCGAGTACGATTTGTTTGTACTCTACTCTTTTATATATTTAAAAATGCTTACTACAAACATTTTACCTAATTCATAGAACTTTAATTTAAAATAGGCTATTGATGTCATTAAATGAGAGATGTTGACATGCCCGGAAACGTTTTTATTACTTAGACGTTTCGGCTTCCGAGCAATGTTCCCTTTCACTACCGAGAACGTGTTTAATCAGTGTTATTATAACTTAAATTGAAAATTTTAAAAACCCTCGAAAAGAACCCTATCCTACTATTAACAAAACAGCTGATGACCTTAAAACGGCTGAACTGATTTTGATAACACATGTCCAAGAACCACCGCTACAAAATCTGCTTTTTAATGAAAAAACCGCACCCAAATCGGTTCACCCATTTAAGAGCTACGGTGCAACAGACAGACACACACATAGCGGTCAAACTTATAACACCCTTCTTTTTGCGTGGGAGGTTAAAACTGCTAAACAATTTTATGAATACCGGCTGGAAACTCGGGGCGAGTGCTATTCTAATTTTTAATACAACCTATCCAAGCGTTCGTTCTTGATTTATTTTTATTCGTTTTAACTTAATTGTATAGACTAATGTAATTATACCAACGTAAAAACAACTACCTAACATATGTACAAGTCAAAACACACAGAATTTTTAATAATAGCATACGCATATGGTATTATATGTCATGTGTGGTTCATAGCGTGCTAATAGACAATATCCGCGGCCAGCTGCAGTTATAAATAGCAGCGTTATTACCGACAGTAAACGATTAAGAATCACGCGTGAAAAAGAAAAATTTTCCTATTTCAGACCAATTTATTACTTATCGTTTGATTTGCTTTCAATGGCTTAACTTTTCGATGATCCAATTTCAAATATAAGAGGAATGTTATTTTATGCTTAAGTGCGTGTGTGTGTATATAAAGTGAGTGCGAACGAGCATGAGTGCGTCCGTACGTGCGTATATTCGCGCATGCAGCCGTCCGCACTTGTGCGTGTACGTGTGTTTTATTTCATGACATATATTTTACCGTCATACAACACCATCCCAATTTGTCTTAATTAATTTTTGTACAATTTGCATCTAAATGTCCTATTAAAATTCATTACTGATGTTTCGATTCGAGTTTCTTCGTATTTAAAATATGTTAAATATTACGCAAAACAATTTATATCTTTTTATTATTATTATTTATATCATATAAAAATATTGAATAAAACTATGTTTACGGATTTTATCGTGTTTAATTTACTAATTTACTTATTTTAATTTCCCACTTTTCCGATGCTTTATAGCAACTCATGGTCACGGGGCGGAGGTGTGGGGGGGGGGGGGTCTGAGATGTTGGACGTCCTGATGTCATAGTTAGCTCGGCTATCTTCAGTTTGCGAATATTAAGTTTTGGTTCTATCTATGCAGACTGAGCTTACAGTATCTTGACGTCTTGCAGTGGTATGCTTGGGTTTGGATTCAATTTTGTTAACTATAGGATCCCAAGCAGATAACAGCACCTATCTATCTTCTCTATGGAAATTGTAATGTTTTTTTTAATTTCAATAGCCTCTCGTCCTTGGTAGGAATTGGTGTTCTTTTGCGAGGATTTGTGGTCTATCATATCTGATGTAATGGCGGGGACAATGAACATGTCCATAGACTGCAGACTTCCCAGAACGTCGGAGCCTTACGTCAGTTATATGTTTAAAATAAGTAAATTTAATGTGATGAAATCTGTAAACATAGTTTTATTCAATGTGTAGTATTTGCGTAAATATTCGCGTAATCATTATTATATAAAAGTTACTTTTTATGTACTTGGTCTATTGTAATATACGAAGAAAAACTTTATGAAAAGATATAACAGAGTTCTACTGAAGGTTAATTTATTATATTCTCTTGTAAATATTAAAGTTTTAAAGTTGAATAATGTGAATTAAGAACGGGTGAATTAGCCGTAAAATGCCTCTTATACGCTGATGATTCAGTCATATTTGCGTTGTTTGCGGGCGAGTTGCAAATACTCGTAATAATGGTTACTTTAATGACCATATATTTAAAAGAAAGGGAAATGAATGTGAACGCAAGTAAGACAAAAGTGGCCGTTGTTGAAAGAGAAGAAAGTAAAACGACATGTGAAATAGGAGTAGGATGGGAGTTAGTTGAGCAAGTGGATGAGTTTTGTATTTATTTTGGATGCGTGTTAAGCGATATAGACAAGGATTATAGGACGAACTTTACTCTGTAGTGAGAAGTCAGATAGTGTCAAAAAGTCAGTTATGACAATGAGAGCATTCACGACTTTTCTCGCACCAGAACGGTGCCACCTACGAATGAGATGAAATATTTGATAGACTTCATAGCAGGCGAAGTATTTCTTATAGAATAAGGGTGACAAACGAGCACACAGTCCACTTATCTATCTTCGTTTGCGAATTAAAATGCAGATGCGTTGTCAGCCGTGAGGACTAAGATAGAATGCCTCTTTTTTCATTAAAAAGGGTCTCCGGTTCTCTACACTCACCATATGAAACACAGCAGCATCAAGCTGCTATTTTACGCTGGTATTCTGCGAGAGCGTGGTCCTTCCCCGGTTGAGCTGACCCATTCGTGCTACAACTATACTATTAATATATTATATTCTATCTATCTATAAACACTCACGCCTGTCATCCAGAGGGGTAGGCAGAGACTATGGACTTCCATTTGGCACGATCCTGACAGACCTCTCTCGCTTCCTCCACATCCATATACCTACGCATACACGCTCGTCGGTTAAAAGTACACTTGATTTGGCCCATTTTCAACATATCGCCAATTTGGTCGATAAACTTTCGCCTATGGCGACCCTTTCCGACTCTGCCGTTCACCTCTGCAACATAAATTTGCTTTGTCACTCTTTCCTCATTCATTCTTTCCACATGACCAAACCACCGAAGCATTCCTTTCTTAATCCTGGTCACAACATCATCTTGCAAACCACACTCTTCTCTTATTAAACAATTTCTCACTCTGTCATTCAGATTCATCCCTAACATACTCCTTAAGGATCGCATTTCTACAGCATTTATTCTACTCTCGTGCTTCTTCTGCCACACCCAACTTTCACTACCATACATTAAAGTAGGCACTAACACAGCATTGTGAATTGCCATACGTGCCTTTTTGGACACATTCTGACTTTTCACAATAGAGTGTAAAGCCCCATTCACTATATTTCCTGCATTCACTCGTCGTTCTATATCCTTATCATATCTACCATCCCTGCTAAACACACATCCCAAATACACAAACTCGTCTACTTGCTCTACCAACTCCCCTTCTATTCTTATTTCACATATCGTTTTACTTTCTTCTCTTTCAAAAACCATAACTTTCGTCTTACTTGCGTTCACTTTCATTCCCTTTTCTTTTAATGTCCTGTTCATTAATGTAACCATCATTTGCAATTCGGCTGCCGAAGACGCAAGTATGACTTGATCATCGGCGTACAAAAGGCATTTGACGGTTAACTCACCCATTCTTAACCCGCATTCTTCTACTTTCAAATTTTCCAAACAACTGTCCATAAATAGGTTGAACAGCCACGGGGAAGCCACACAGCCCTGTCTGACACCTTTATGGATGCCAAACCAGTCCGAGTAGGCCCCGTTGATCCTGACACAAGCACTAGAGTCCCTATATAGAGACTTCAATGCCTGTATCAGACCAGCGCTCAACCCAAATGAGGTCAGTGTTTGCCATAACACGTTCCTGTCCACTCTGTCATAAGCCTTTTCCAAGTCCATGAACGCACAAAAAACTTTCTGGTTTTTGGCCAAAAATTTCTCAGCAATCATGCGCATGGAAAATACTTGATCCGTACACCCCATCCCCTTTCTAAATCCAGCTTGCACATCCCAAATTTTTTCATTAGTTTCTTCCATAACTCTTTCAATTAACACCTTAGCATACAGTTTACCCACAATGCTAAGCAAGCTGATACCACGGTAGTTTTTACAGTCCTGCTGCGACCCCTTTCCCTTATATATTGGGACTATAACAGCTTTGCACCAGTCTTCCGGTACCCGCTTCAGTTCCCAACATTAATTAAACAAGGTGTACAGCAGGCCTGCAACCACACCCTCTCCAGCCCTTAGCATTTCGAGTGATACTCTATCATATCCGGCTGCCTTACCTGCTTTCATGCTTTTCATTGCTTTCACTATTTCATCTACACTTATTTCTCTACCTCTCTCCACTTCTTCCGGAATTTCCATTTCACTTACTTCAGACGACTCTTCACTCTTAAACACGCTTTCAAAGTATTCCTTCCATCTCATTAAATTCGAAACTTCATCATTCAGCATGCAGCCATTCTCGTCTCGTATAGCATTCATTCTAGGCTGTTTTGAATTTCCCCTGGCATTTCTTACGAGCTTCCAGAACATTTTAATATTTGCCTGGAAGTTATCAGATATTCTTCTATCATTCTTATCTATTCTTTCTTGCTTTTTCCTTTCAACAACTTCTTTTACTCTCTTATTTATACGTCTAAAGTCTGCCTTTTTTCTTTCAATCTCATCATTCATACCGCCAGAATTACCAGCTTTGGTTGCTAGTAAATCTAGCCATGCCCTCTTCTTTGCTTCAACTTCCATCCGTACCTCATCATCCCACCACAAAGTATTACTTTTCCTTTCATTCGCTCTCTTACTTACACCACATACTTCAGTGGCTGTATCCACCAAAACTTTCTTAACATTATTCCATACATTCTTCAAGTCTAACTCATTCATACAAAATTCATTCAACACACTTATATTTTCCCTCAGTCTGCATTTATACTTCTCTTTCACACCTTCATCTTGTAACCTCTCTATTCTTATACGCTGTAACGCAGTGGTAGACACAGATGTCCGATGCCGCCAACGCTTGAATAGACCATTAATTCGGCATAAGACCAAGTAATGATCCGTCCCTACGTTGGACCCCCGGTAAACCCTTGTATCTACCACTGCGCTCCTCATTCTTCCATCCACAATTATGAAATCTATCATGCTTCTATCATCCCCTCTTTCCCATGTATACATGTGAATCCTCTTATGGCGAAAGAAAGTGTTCGCCACAAAAAGATTCTTTTCCACACATATGGTGAGGAGGTCTTCACCATTCTCATTTATTCTTTCATCGCCAAACGCTCCTAATATCCTTTCATAACCAGACCTCTTCACTCCCACCCTTCCATTAAAATCTCCTAACATAATAATATTTTCATTTTCCTTGCACTTCGTCAACACCAGCCTTACCATGTCCCAAAACTGCTCTCGGATATAAGTGGGCTTAGACATAACTGGGGCGTAAACCCCAAGCACAAACAACTTCTTTAAGCCCACTTTCATTCGTATCCACAGCAGCCTTGGGCTTACACATTCATACTCTAAATAATAATATATTATACTATAGCTTCAGCATGGCTCTGCCACGTAAATTTGTTAGAAAAGTGTAGAGATTAATAGAAAAAAAGTTTCTTTCTGAAATATTAGTTAAATTTTATATTAATAGGATAAAACAATCCACAGATATTCCTAGAAGTGGAAGAAAAAAGTTAAAAATGCGTAAAAATGTTACTGATAATATATGACAAGGTATGGAAGAAGAAAAGATAACAGTACTGGTACTAGTTGATTTCTCAAATGCTTTCAACGCATTTGATTATGGAATCCTCCTTTCCATACTATCTCATCTGAATTTTGGTCCTACTGCTTTGGAATGGTTTGCATCTTATCTTCGCGGTCGACAGCAGTCAGTCTGTGTGTGGCAAATGTCCTCAGATTGGGCTGATGTGGATGCTGGTGTGCCGCAAGGCGGTATTCTTTCTCCTATAATTTTTCAATTTTCATAAACTTTATTACCTCCATCTTCGACTGCTCGTATCATTTGTATGCCTATGACCTTCAGCTTTATGTGCAAGCTGAAATTGGGGATATCCATAATGGGACCAAAAAACTTAACGGTAACTTATCAGCTATCAAAGATTGGTCTACTCGTTATGGAGTTTTGATCAATCCTTTGAAATGCCAAGCTATACTGGTGGGTAGCTCAAGAATGCTAGTTAAGATTAATCCGGCAGATTTACCTCCTATTTATTATGATAGTATTATAATTCCGTTCAGTAATTCTGTTAAAAATCTTAGCCTACATATCGACAGCACGTTGAATTGGAGAACCCAGGTTTCAGAAGTGAGTCGTAAAGTCATTGCCACTTTGTGCTCTATGTATCGTCTAAAACATTTTCTTCCCACAAAATCAGATCATGCTTGTCCAGTTGCTCATATTAACCATAATTGATTTTGCAGATGGTGTAACCCATTTCTGCCCCAAGATCTTCTGAACAAGCTGGAACGCCTTCTTAACAACTGTATAAGATTTATTTTCGGGCTTCGTAAGTATGACCATATTTCGCAATATAGATCTAAGCTAAATTGGCTTACAATCCGCCAGAGGCGCAATTCCAGAATATTGCTTGTTCTTTTTTTCATTTTAAATGACCCATCTTCGCCTTCTTATCTTAAGAGTAAATTTTACTATCTCTCCTCATCTCATGATAGGGTCCTACGTTCTTCTTCTAACAACAAAATCTGTATTCCTGTTCACTTCACCGAGTTCTATGGTAGCTCCTTCACAGTTCAGGCTACACGCCTTTGGAACTCTTTGCCCGATGACATCAGAAAAACACCCAATAAGTATGCTTTTAAAAAATTGGTCCGTAATCATCTATTGAAGATAACGCATTTTACATGATTCATCCATTTAATATGTATTGTTAAACAGACGCATATATCCATAGGTATTTGTATGTACTAATTATATATGTATTGAGATTATCTTTAATCTACAATACTAAAAACTATAATAATAACAAAAAAAACTAAAACTAGAAACTTAAATATCATATAGTCCTACTCCACGCGGTATCGTGCCAAGAACGCTGGCTGCGTTTCCCCGCTGAATGGCTATACTTAGCTTTTGAGCGAGGAAAGAACCAGCCCTCTTATCACCAGCAGCAACGACCAGCCGCGGATGGAGTTCCTTTAGGAACTTCACCGCACGTGGACCCCACGGACCGATAGTCTCTACAGCAAATGGCACAAATATGTAGTCATCTCTCAGAGACTCATATTTGCGCCACTTACTCAGTTCAGCTGCCTCTGATGCCGCCCCGGCTCTAAACGAGGTACCCCTGAGATGAGACCGCCAGAGTGTCTACGCAAGTAGCATCCCACACTAGGGCTTTACCTCTTTCCCAAGGGATCAATGTTATACCGTCGGGTCTCCTGCCATCGTCTCTAAATATTCCAAAAGGCTCTAAAACCGAGGGAACATTTATAGAGACAAGAGCCCTTCGGATGACATCGTTCAGAGAACTGTGTCGTGAAAATCTACCAGCGCTTTTCTTACATGAAAGTCCGTGGAGCCCAAACTTGTCGACGCTGCTACCACAGGGACACTGATGGGGTTGACAAATCGCCGCTCCTAGTCGGATTCCTACGGCAATACGTAAGCTTTAAATATGTATATATATATACTTTAAATATGTATATTTGTATGTATATATTTGTATATATATGCCATATATGTGTATATATGTATGTATACGTCATATATGTATAGTTTAATTATTATTTTGTGTAGTATTATTTTATTCTATGTTGCCGCACCTACGTCAAATTCTTACCACTCCATGGGTTGACTGGTAGAGAATGCCTCAAGGCGTTAAGTCCGCCCTTTGTATTCTTTTGTTTTAAGGAATGCAATAAAGAATAAATAAATAAAAAACTAAAGAATATAGTACTGACGCATTGTTTTGTGTTTATAGATACACTAGAAACTGTAAAGCTTGATGAATGAATGATGACACTGTGTGATCATTATCGTAACAAATAAGTTCATCTTAATCCCAACTAGCGACATTTGGTGAGCGTAAGATTATTAGTCCTCATTCACAATGCTGTGTTAGTCCGTACTTTAATACATGGTAGTGAACGTTGAGTTTGGCAGAGACAACGAGAGTAAAATTAATGCTGTAGAAATACGATCATTAAGGGTCAGTATACACAGAGACGCGACGCGATGATGCTTGAAGAGGCCAGTGGTTTCAAATCACGCAGCGCGCTGCCGCAAGACGCATCGCGACGTCGCGAGGCGCGTCGTGAAATTGCAGGCAGCGCACCACTCTTTCACGCTACACCTACCGAAGACACACCGCTGCATCGTGATGCGTCGAACTAGGCCGCGAGGTATCTCGAAGCGCAGCGCAGCGTAGCGCGACGCCGTAGAGCATTTTCGGATTATCTCAATAAAATGTGTATCTTTTTGTGTAGTAAATAAAGTTATATATTATATCACTATCTTAATAAGTGCGCGCCGCATCACTCCGCGTCTCATCTTGGTGTGAACTGACCCTGAGAAACATGTTAGAGCTATTCTGATTGATAGGATGAGCAATTGTGTGATGAGAAAAAGTGGGGCTTGCAAGAAAATGATCAGGGTTAGGAAAGAAATGGTTCAGTGATTTGGGAAGGTAGAAAGAATAAATAAGGAAAGAGTCTGAAATAGTAAATCTATGCTGCAGAAGTGGCAAGGGACGTTCTAGACTGAAGTTTATCGACCAAATAGGCGATATATTAAAGATGAACATGTACGCGTATATATAATATTAATGATGTGAAGAAAGCATGAGTGGTCCCCTTTTCAGATTCGTGCCAAATGAAGGTCCGTAGTCTCTGCTCATCCCTTGTAGTGACATACGTGAGAGTTTGTATTATGTTTAGGTTATGTTCAATATTTTGTCTAAGCAGGTACACACTAAACCAATTTAATTTATCTCTATTTGTATCATTAAAACAATCCTTTTACCAAGGGTTTAGTTTACTGCTGGACATGGTCCGTCCCTATTTCTTTCATATAACTGCCATGTGTAGTGGCGGCGTAAAAGAATTCTTTATTCTATATCATCCCGTGGGGATCGTAGAGGAAAATGAAACAGGAGATGAACTGCGGCATCTTTCTGATGACATCATAAATAATAAAAAACTGTGGTTGCCAACCCGTCATCCAAGCATGGTAACTATAGCATGTGCTATATAGATATTTATCTTAACGAGGTGGAATCACGCTACATGTATATTATGGTTGCAGCACGAATGGGTCAACTCGAATACGGAAGGATCACTCTCTCATAAAATATCAACGTGTAATAGGAGCTTAATGCTGCTGTTTCATGTGAATGTATAGTAGCAGCAACTCTTTTTTCCGGTAGCGAGATAGTCTATCTTAGCCCTCAGGGGAGAAAACACTTCTACATAGTGAGTCTTAAGCGAAGATCGACGAAGGTGTCAGTGGGCCAGAGCATCCATTAACCATTAGCTGGATTTTACACAAAATATATTTCTATATGGCAACCTATGGCGGTGGCCTATGTTCAGCAGTGGAAGTTAGAACTTTTGATAGGCTGTAATTAATGAATGAATGAATTAATAATAGTAATTATATTTCATAGCTAGACGATAATACTACAAAAATGAATTAAAATTTATTTTAAAGAATTAAGGTAGTTACAGATGTTATGATTATGAAGATTTTCAAACATACTGCGCCAGTTGCATCATCATAGTTCAACATTACTGCCCTTCACAGGTACATTCATGAACATAGGCCTCGCTCAAAGTATGCCACAAAGCACGTTCATGAGCCACCTGCATTCATCGAATTCCTGCATTTCTTACCTGGTCATTACTTCATATAGTGGAACACTGCGTCACACAACCGCGTGACTTAGAGTTTAAAGTCACAAATTTCAAAAATTAAAAATTAAAAAAAAATTGTATTAGTTAGAAGTTTGAAAGGAGTGAAACTGCTCTCCCGATTTCCGCTTAAAAAGAATAACAAACTAGTTCAATTCGTAAACGTTCGTGCGTCGTTGAAACTTAACTAGTCGATTGTATCATGGTAAAATGTCAACGCGTTAAAAGAAGATTAACCGATAACTTAGTTCGTTAAATGAAGCCATTTTGTTTCTTATTGTTAAATGCGTCCGCTCTCCTGACACAAGCAATACGGACCACCGGCGGACCGGAGGAGAGTAGCCATAGCGTTTTTTCCCGATACAGAACTGTCTGTCATTTTTTTCGGGGGGAAATCAGCGCACACAATAAAAATCATCTGTCACTACGAAACTCACTTTTAATAATTAATAAAAATACAAGTACCAATTATTATAAGTGCCAAAGACATTTGAGAAATTTCAGTAATAATCTCGGTTGTCTCATTTAATCCTTATATATTTTTTTATTTCTTCTTTGGTTTTGGGTAGCAATATAGAATAGAAACTGCCATTTGAATATATCTATGTGTTTCTAAAAATTTAATATATCTTTTTTCTTTAAAATCATAAAGAACCTTTAGAAATACTGTAGGTAACTGTGTAAGATTTGCTATTATGGCCATGCTTGGTAGTCATGTTGGATTCTCTTATAATATATAATATCAAAGTTATTTCAGTTTTGGTCCATAATATTACAAACGAAATTAATAACGAAAATAAAGCTATAACAACCTATATATAAGGTGCAAATCGATCAAACAGTCGATTGGCTAATTTTATCTTGACTCTATTTTATAAGTTTTAACCAGATTGAGGTCATCAATAATTCTATTAGCACACCTTTCTTAGGTCTTAAGCTGCTGGGTGGCGTTTAAGTACCAACCCATATACTTGCCCTTTATAACAGAATAAGCACCTGTGCTAAAGAGAAGTTCCGTCGCGCCTTTGCAATGATACCTAATTTCCATGCAGATGCTTTGGCTCTGGAACCAATGAACTGCCCAATGTTCAGGTTCAAGGAAATCTCAACCCTCAGAAACTGAAGGCGGTCAGTGTATTCCAATAATATATCGAAAGAAATCGAAAAGAATGAGCCAAGGTGGCTTTTTTTGCGGCGAAGAGATTAGGAGGCGTTGAATTTTAAAGGATTGTAAGACTGTCTACCGTGACAGATTCACGGATTCTGGCATTTTTTAATTGCCGCCGATCGAAGCTCTGACGATTAATTTGTTGTAGAAATCCATCCGAAATTCCATTCCATTAGCATTGCTAGTGCGAGAATACCGGCTCACCATTATGAGTAGGTATGTGTAATTCTAACAAAAATGAATAGTCTGTCGACCTTCAGTAATCTTCTAGTTATATTATCTTTTAAAAGTGGCACTTAAAAACCAAAATAAGATTTTTAAGTGCCCCTTTATAGAATAGCAAATAATTTCACAGAAATGTTGCCACGTTCAATTTCCGTTTGTATTTTATTATTGAAATAGTAATAATATGTATACGATCAAAATAATGAAGAACATTTTTAGTTTATAATAACGATGAAACTAGTAACATATTTAATATTTATATACAAGTTAAAATGCTATTAGACCAAGAATAGTAAATGCATGCGAATTTGGGCTTAATCTCTACGGAGTAAAATTCATGGGCAAATGCGCGTAATGTGCGGTCGACCGTAAAATGGAAATGTACTTTTCAGAGATGAGTAAATTTCAATTAAAATTTATCGCCTGGTATATATTAAAGCGGGTCTCTTTAATATATTGGCTTAAAGTATGATTAAATTAAAAGGTGCGTGTGTAATCATAACAAGGATTTACTTTAAAAAATATTTCAATGAATGTTATGCAATTAATTAGTTTTTTGAGTTTATTATGAGTTTTTGTGAAAAAATTAAACTTACTAAGTTCGTTATTCAAATTTATAGACAATAATCAAAATACTGCTGTTTAATATATATGCTTAATTTCGTTTATTGGTTAATAAATAATTTTGATAAATTAAAATAAAAAATAAATAATAGATTTACCTGTAATTGCCATCTTGCGGTACTGGCTATTTCAAACCAAAATAATTTTTGTTTGGATAGAAATATAATTTCAAACTTTTACGTTAGTAACAAAATAATATTGGTTCATTTGCGTTAAATTGGCATGGTAAAAAAGCTACACAAATGGATGTCCCACGAAATCAATGATGTCCAGACGTGACTTGCACTGCTCAACAGGCACACAAACGAAGGAATTTTGAACCGCATTGTTACCTGTGACGAAAAATGGATTCTGTTTGATAATCGCTAGTACTCAGCAAGTTAGTTGGATCCTGGTTTAGCACCTAAATAATGCCCTAAACGAAAACTTACCCCTAGAAAAATGATGGTCACTGTTTGGTGGTCTGCCGACGGTGTGATACATCACAATTGCTTGCCAAACGGGATGAGCATTACCGCAGATGTGTACTATGAAGAACTGAACACAATGATGAAGAAGCTCGCACGTCTCCAACCAGCTCTGGCCAATCGCTCGTCAAGCCCTGCTGCTCCTATAACGCGCGACCTCATACTGCATTAACAGACGGTCTCCAAGTTACAAGTGCTGGACTTTGAAGCTCTCCGTCAGCCGTCGTACTCAACAGACCTTGCGTCTACATACTTCTACTTTTTCCAGTAATTTCGTAAGATCAGGCGCAGGATTGGCACGCAGCACGGGGGTAAAACAGCTCCTGACTCCAGGAGCTACTAAGAATTTTTTGAAAGAAAACTCAATAACTGGTTTTTCTTGGTCCGACTCGGGATTCAAAACAGGAATCTCATAATCCGCAGTCACGTTTACGACCAGTAGATCAACGAGGCAGTCATCAATTAATATTTAAGTCATGACTTCAATTATATAACAAAAAAGAGATAAATGCAAAGAGAATTGTATTAGTGTACCTAAATAAAATGACGTAAGTCCCAACAAATTTTACGTTATAGCTGGCGTAAAAATGACGGTATCAATTAAAAGCAGGCTACGCAGAGGCCCTGGCAGTCGGCTGTCATCCATCACGAGGGGGCGGGCGCCTGACACGGACAAATGAAGTGCGATTTGATATGGCGCCCGCCGCCAACACTGCTGATCCCACTTTCATTCACAACTTATGCAGTCTCTAAGAAAAACATAGAACCCGGGCTCATTAGGACAGCTAAAACGACTTATGTTTTATTCAAGCTTCGGTCGAGAAAAACGACTGACCGAAGTAATTTAACTTTTAAACGAGTGACAATTGTACGATTCAGAACATTTTAATAATGGAGCATTTCGACTTCGAAAGCAATTAGTACGTACAGCAATATGATTTATTGTTTTTCCTTATTTATTTATACACATTTTTAATAAGCTGCTTTTATTTAATCTACATTCCTTATACGTAATAACGATAAGATTCTTTTTTCAGGAAAATGACGCAAACATTTCATAAGCCAGGCCTGTTTTATAGGGTGATATATTTTCATTTATATCAGACTCAGCATGACATAAAGTATGAATTTACATAATGGTTTAAAGGAAATCAATGTTTATGGTTTGTACCTGCGTTATTTATGCGTGATTACAGTTACCGTTACAGTCTATTAAAGTTCACTGCTAAACGTAGGCCTCCCCCATAGATTGCCTCATAGGGGGGATATTTGCCATAGTTGCTACGCTTAGCAAGCGGGTTGGCAACCGCAGTTTTTTTTTATTTTTAGTCGTCATTAAAAAGAGACCGTTGCCCATCTCCTGATTTGTTTCGCTCTATCGCTTCTTACTACACCACCCATGGGATTGTGAATATTCTTACAACGCCACTACACAGGAATCAGTATTTATAATTACTGAAATGTTTAATTAATGAATGCGTGATTAATGAAAACATAAAAACCTAGTTTAAAGTCACCGAGATCATATTAACGATTTAAGTAAAGAAATATACTAAAAAATAATGCTTTTATGTACAAAAATGAAAAATATTTTTAAAGCCATACAATCAAGTCTGGCAGCTTTACCAATGGAAGTTAACTTTACCATCATGGATGTACAGGTACAAAATTACGATTAACACGGAAAATGTAACGTTTTTCGAGATAAGCCATTTTTGGATGGAAATACAATAACTAATTGACAGCATTGTTTTCGATATGGAAACATGAGAGTTAATTTTGGCATTTTATTTTAACGCGGAATTGTGCCTCGTAACCTCTTTGTTCGCAGTGCTCCAGAACTTTTGTTGATTTTGTTTGAAATACTGAATATAGCTATATCTTTGTAGTATCAGTAATATTAATGGTTAGAAAATGTAATATATCGTTTTAGGCTATGTTATCATACATTGTTAAATGTTGGTATTAACATTTATCTATAAAATTAACTTGGCAAATTTACTATACTAGTGATACCACGATGTGCGGGTTACTTTATTATGTTTTGCTACAACTAAGGTTTGTCACTTTGAACCTATATTTTAACCGATTGCGACGATTTAAAGAAAGGGATCTGTACTTGACATTTTATGTGTGTATGTTTGTATCGTTATTTCTCCGTAGCAACCCATTAGACCAATTTTACCAAATAGTTTATCAAGTGAAAAAATAAAAGAGAAATCTATATTATTTTACTGCGTTTTCGTGAATCAATAGTATTATTACTACTCAGTAATTTTCATAGTTTCAAATTAGTGTGTTGATATTAATTTGAACTCAAAAACAGTGTCACTTTTAATGATTATGAATGTTTTGCTATTATTGAAAAAGAATATTAAGATTGGTTACAATAATTTTTTTATCTGATCGTAATAAAAAACGAATACTTGTTACAAATGATTGCGACAAGCTCTTTTTTATCTATATTTTAATTGATTTAAGCTTATTATTGCACCAATTTGATTTTTAATTTTAGAGGAGAGTATTTTTGTTTAATATATTTTAGATTTTTGCTTAAGAAATTATTGTGACATAATTTAAATAAAAAAATAAGTAAAGTACGAATCAAAGATTTTTGACAACCCTGCCATACATTATCAAGTTTGTATAAAAATTCAAAATCGGAGGGCAACTTTGCCACAAGCGTATACTTGCAAATCATAACTCTGAGTGAGCTAAACTTACATTGACCTTGGAGTCAAATCCTATTATTTTCATTATAAACCCAGATGGCAAAGTTGACACAAAGTGAGTTTAAATTTGCTATTTCCTATTTTAAAATGGTTTGTCTATTTAATGTTAGTATTTGTTTAAATCACTAATAAATACCAAATTTATGAAGAATGTAGTGTCAATTTTAACATTAACGCCCAATATGAGAGTATTTTTTATGTTGGTAAATTGGTCCTAAACTTTTAAGTCATTTCAAAAATGACAAAGTTGCCAGGTCTGCCTAGCAATTGTAGTCAATAAAACAGTTTTATCAACTTTAGATTCTTCAATACTTTCCTAAAAACGTGCGTTTACAAAGTATGAAAATTCACTGTCGTTTGCATCGAAAGTATGTAAAATGAAGTGACTAACAGCATTCATTTATTATCATCTCGCCTTAGTATGATGAGTGCTGGCAGTATTCCAGTTGTTTGGTAATTCTGTTTTCGACAACATACCTCGAATCGGTAGCGACTATTGGTAACTGTCTGCTAATACAGGAAGCTTCAACGTATTATATTTCGTAATTTCGTAAATAAAACTTGAATAAATTGATTGACTAATTGTTTTAACTAATAGAAATTTGTTTTAGTTATATTTAAAATAAAAAAGTTTTAAATACTATAGTTTCGTGTAAGCGCTAATTTTGAATTCAACTGAAAATCAAAACCAAGACGCATATGTCTGTGGTGTGTGCAGGCGAACACTTTCACTATTTAGACCACGCGGACATAAATGTTTTCTTTTTTATAGAAGTAAGGACAATACGCAGAACATATAATGGTTAGTTTGCTCGTTTTTCACCGTCACGTTTATATAATATTGATTCTTATTCGTAGGTAGATGATGTCTATACACCGTATACAGTTTTGAGTGTTCTGTATTGAGGATAGATGTAGATGTCTATGGAACACAGCATCCACTTACCATCAGATGGACTGTGTGCTTGCTTGTCACCCTTATTATATAAAACAAGGCTTGTTGTCATTTAGTAGTATTGAAAGAGTTAACTTTAGGCCAGCCAAAACATTAAGCCAAACGCCAAAATGTAATGGCATTTAGCTAAGGTATTAAAGTGGGTTATAATTACATTTTTCAGCTAAATATTACATGTATTACAAAAACATGACGTTTTTTAATAAACTTTCTTTGCAAGTTTGTTCCTTAAGTAGATTTCTTTTGTTATATTTTCTCAAAATGCTAATTATTTTACTGTATTAAGTACTCCATTTCTGCGTAATTACTTAAAACAAGTGTTTAATTACTTTAAAGACTATGAGTGGTTATTACTGTTCTTCGAAGTAAAGCTGAAATGTTTCTCGTTTTGCAGAGCCACAATTCATCATCATCATCATCATTACAGCCTTTCATAAGTCCACTGCTGAACATAGGCCTCCCCCAAAGAATGCCACAAAGCACGGTCCTGAGCCACCTGCATCCATCGACTTCCTGCATGTCTTACCAGGTCGTCACTCCATCTCGTGGGGGGTCGCCCTACACTTCGCCTACCGGTACGAGGCTGCCACTCGAGAACCTTTCTTCCCCATCGGTTGTCGGTTCTTCGAGCTATATGGCCGGCCCACTGCCACTTCAGCTTACTAATCCGTTGGGCTATGTCGGTTACTCTAGTTCTACTGCGGATATCTTCATTCCTAAGTTTATCACGCAGAGAAACTCCGAGCATAGCCCTCTCCATAGCTCACTGAGCGACCTTGAGCTTCCTCATACGGCCAGCTGTGAAGGACCACGTCTCAGGTCCGTAAGTCATCACTGGCAACACGCACTGGTTGTACAATTTCGTTTTAAGGTTTTGAGGTATGTCTGACGAGAAGATGTGTCGTAGCTTCCTGAACGCTGCCCAGCCGAGTTGAATACGTCGATTGACCTCTAAGCCGATGTTGGACTTACCTAGTCGGACTATTTGTCTCAGGTAAACATACTCGTCAACAACTTCGAGCTTAGTGCTGCCAACAACTACCGGTATAGGTGTGACGTGGACATTAAACATAATCTTTGTTTTGTCCATATTCATCTTAAGACCTATCCGTTGGGAGACACTATTGAGGTCATTGAGTATAGTGCTTAGGTCCTCCAGCGATTGTTGAATCCGTTCACTGAACTCGCGGTCGAAGTTGGACTTATCTTGATTTTTTTAAAAGAGAGGGGGCAAACGAGCATACAGATCACCTGATGGTAAGTGACTACCACCACTCATGAACAACTGCAACATCAGGGGAATTAAATTGCCCCAGACAAACATACTCGTCAAGAACATCGAGCTTAGTGATCCCAAATACTACCGGCATAGGTGTGACATGGACGTTACTATGACTTTTATTTTGTTGTTTTTTCATCTTAAGACCTATCCGTTGGGAGACACTATTGAAGTCTTTGAACATAGTGCTTAGGTCCTCCATTCGATCTGCCATTAAGACTACATCGTCGGCAAATCAAACGTGAGTGATATACTCGCCATTGAAGTTAATAGCGGCAGTGCAGCGGTGAAGAGTTTCGGGGATATTACGTCATCCTGTCTTATACCTATCTGAAGTTGGATAGGTTTTGTAATCTGGTTCTGTAGCCATCGTAAACCTATTATACAAACACTTTAGTACTTCTATATACCAACAGTCAACTAGGCTTCGCTGCAGGGATTGCAGCAATGCCCAAATTTCTACGGGATCTCAAAGGCTTCCTCAAAGTCCACATATGCAAGACAAAGTGGCAGATTGTACTCTGTACAATTTGCCGAATATATATATATATATATATATATATATATATATATATATATATATATATTCTTTGATGCTAAAGCCTTTTCGGAAATCGGCTTGTTCGGGAGACTGGAAGTTGTCCAGTCTGCGTGCAAAACGATTCATAATAACTCTCAAAACAGCACGTAGACGCGGCTAAGAAAGGAAATCGGTCTGTAGTTCTTTAAGAGAGCATTGTCGCCTTTTTTGAAGAACAAGACCACCGCACTTCTGCGCCACGCCTCCGGAGTAGCCTCACCATAGAGAACGGAACTAAAGAGCTTCAAAAGGATTTCAAGTACCGGTTTTCTACCCGCTTTCAGAAGCTCCGTTGTAATTCCATCCTCACCCGGGGACTTGCCGTTTTTAAGGTACGGAAGAGCTACTCTAATCTCGCTCAGACTGATATCCTCTTAGACTGATATCATCGGAGTAGTGTCGGATAAGACTTGCTCTTGGATCGTTACTTACACTTGTGTGTGGCTCCAGCGATGATGTGTACAGGTGTCTTGGAAACGACGCTCCCACATTCGGTCTTCAGCTTCGACAGTTAGCTGTTTCTGGCAGAAAAATCTTAGCCAAAGACTTAAGTGTCTTGGTATCGCTCAATCGCTTCTTCAATATAAGCTGAATTGAAGTTGCATAAGTCCCGCCGCATGCATTTGAATATCTGTCTGTTCCGTTGCCTGTATGCTGTCAAATTTGCTGAAGACTGTAGATTCATTTCACGTCTAACAGCCATGATATTAAGGGTACGATCGGAGAGTTTTTGTGTTCTTCTGCGGGGGGTCTTGCAGAACTTAGCTCCGACAGCATGGACAGTTTCCGGAAGCTTGGCGTTCATATCGTCTAATTCATTGCAGTCTTCTATGCACTAAAAACGATTTTGTAACTCGAGCTGAAAGTACTCATCGCTTTGGATTAGAGCACAAGGGGGACGGACTTCATTAGACGTGAACTCTCCAACTTAACGTTTAAGTGCAGTGTGCCTCTCGCCATTCGTTGATCGCTGCCAGTTTCAGCCCCTGCGACATAACTGAACACTTGCCGTGTTGAACCTTCATAATGAATTCATAAAAAAATTATAATCAAGTCAATCACATTTTTTGTACGATCGTCGGGTATCGACTAGATCCACTTCCCGTGGGACCGATTCTGGAAGAGAGAGTTCATCATA
The DNA here is from genome assembly GCA_033319125.1 of Parnassius glacialis. Lineage (NCBI taxonomy): Eukaryota > Metazoa > Arthropoda > Insecta > Lepidoptera > Papilionidae > Parnassius > Parnassius glacialis. The sequence continues at coordinate 29,034,947 of JAVANC010000006.1, forward strand.
AAGATCATCTTTCTCCATGAATTCGGCCAGCTGCTGGTCCCTTAGGTTCCGTTTCCCTATTCCAAATTTCCCTACCTTCAGCTCACCGTTCTCTCTTGTGCCTAGTTTTGCATTGAAGTATCCTATTTACATCGTATAGTGGGTTTTGGAGGAATGCATGGCTTCAGGGATATCCTCATATATTTTCTCCACCTCCTCATCGGGATGTACCGAGATTGGTGCGTAAACCTGTATGATCTGCAGCGAATACCGTTTGATGATTCTGAATATATGGTACGCAACCTTCGTCGACACACTCCCAATCTTTAAAAAGTTGTTAACGAGAGACTTGTGGACGATAAATCCGACACCTCCTTGGGACAGCTTGTCCCCCTCCCGGTGATGAAACGAAAAGTTGCTGGATTTGAAGATTACCGTCTCTCTGGACTTTGGATTATCCTATCATATTCTAGCTCTTTTTTTTCTTTTTTTTATAGGATAAGGGTGAGAAACGAGCACACAGTCCATTTGATGGTAAGTGGTTGCTGCGGCCCATAGACATCTACATCTATCCTTTGTTACAGATCAAAATGCAGATGCGTTTTCACCCGTGAGGACTAGGATGGAATGCCTCATTTCCAGTAAAAAGGGCCTCCGGTCACCTGCACTCACCAAGCGAAACGCAGAGGTAAACTTCTACTTCACGCTGGTATTCTGTGAGGTCGTGGTACCACCCCGGTTCGAGCCGGCCCATCCATGCGACAGCAAAAGCTGCCAAAAAAATCTTTTCGTAACTCTCTTCATGGTGGGTATATTGCCATAGTTGTCACGCTTGGTGAGCGGGTTGGCAACTGAAGTTTTTTTATTAATATTTTTCTGCTATCAGATGCTGTTGTCCATCTTCTGCGTCAGCTTCCCTCTGTCGTCTCTTACGACACCTACGGGAATATACATGAGAAGTAAGTATCATATAGTTGAATAAATATATTTCGAAAGTTTCTGTTACTCCAGGCTTAAGCCAACGAGTTTTGTAGAGCAAGCAAGAGTCAACAAAAATAATCTTTTCTTCCCCATGATGTACGCCAGTTGTCGCGCACTTGTTTTGCTTTTTTGTGCATCTAAATAATATATTACTGAATTAATAAAGTATTTACAATAAACCTTTACAATGAACTTTTTTTCCTTATCACCTAGATGCATAACCATTCATAACAATATGTGTAGACAAAATCTCCACTGATTTATTAACTATTGATTTTGAAGATTATTCTATCAGTATTGTAACGATGGTCGTTTTTTTATGATTTAAATTAATTTATTGGCTTGAAATTAAGTTATATTTAAACGATTACCTTTAAATATCACGTATTATTATAATTGTTGGCCATGAAAACCACGTATCGATACGTGGTGCTGTGTGGTGGAGTCAAGTAATTAAAAAAATTACATTTATGGACAAACATATTATGTTGGTTTAGTAACGGAAATCAAATACAAAATCTGGACCCGATAGGGGGGAGTAACTGTGGTCGAGTCATTAGTTAGTAGTTAGTTTTATGCGGTAGAGCCTTGCTGCAGCTATATTAGTAGTATAGTTGTAGCACGAATGGTTCGGCCCGACCGGGGAAGCACCACGCTCTCACAGAATACAAGCATAAAATAGCAGCTTAACGCTGCTGTTTTTCGTATGGTGAGTGTAGAGAATCGGAGACTCCTTTTATTGGATACGAGGCATTTCATCTTAGTCCTAACGGGTGACAACGCATCCAAATTTTGCTTTGTAGTCGAGGATAGATTGTAGTGTTATGCTACTTACATATCATTTTACACTATTTTTCCATTCTGTTTTTGATTTTCTGCATTCATATTTTGCATCACTTTTCACGCTATCAGTTATGCTACTTACATATCATTTTACACTATTTTTCCATTCTGTTTTTGATTTTCTGCATTTATATTTTGCATCACTTTAATTTCCATAGGATCCTGTAACGTTTTTACACAATAACAAATCATTTTCACTTCGTATTTTCACGCTATCAGCACCTTTTAAATCGCTGTCAATGGAGTCTTACCTTTTTCGGTCTTTTATTGAGTTCTCCGTAACTCTGCAATTTCAGGTTTCGTGCGCGCTGCCGCGCTATAGTTTTTCCTATATGAATAATATCTCATTTCTTACTTAAATGTAGCTGTTTTTCAATTATATACCTAAAACCAAAAAAGATATATTTTTGACAACCATTATTTATATGGTTGTTATGGTAACTTTTATTCAAATTCGTCACTGGTCTGATGTTCTTATTTCGATATTTCCACATAAATACTCTTTTGCTCTAGGTCATTTACAATAAATTTCCTTTTAATTTAAATAATTTCTCGTTCTCTCTAAAAAGGTATAAAAGCCGAACAATCGGAGAATACAGGGAGTCTCGCTTCAGTTTTCAAACAAGAAGCATCTGCTAAAGGCCTTATCCCGGGGCCGCATTGCCCCGGGATCCTGCAAGCCTCCATCTACATTTGAAGTCGTCGGCGTAATCTACTTCAAGCGCGGGGCCACACTACTCCGGGCGCTACGACTGCTTGCTCCAGGCGCTGAGTGCACCTACTACCCGCGCTACCTTTGGGCGCTACGACTGCTTGCTCCATGCGCTGAGTGCACCTACTGCCGCGCTACCTTTGGGCGCTGCGACTGCTTGCTCCTAGCGCTGAGCGCACCTACTTCAGGCGCTACGTGCGCCGGCTCTGGACGCTGCGTGTGCCCAGACCAGGCGCTGCGTGCCATCACCGCCAAGAAACTACAAGCTCAGCGTGTGCCTACTTCTACTCCAAGCGCAGCGTGCGTCACTTCGACCTTTAGGCTCCACTACAATACAATATTCTCCTATGTTTACTTTTTTTATCTAATTGTAATTACACGTTATCCATCATCATCATCATATTTCATTTTTTTTATAAAATTGTAAATACCTTTTTAAAAAATTTAAATATATTATTTTCTTGTTCTACTTTTGTTGTTTTGTTGTTCTTAGGTTAGGTTTTCTTTTATTTTTTTAATTGTCGCTTCACGACAAGATGTAGATATCTATGGGCAACAGCAACTACTTACCATTAAGTGGCCTGGGTGCTCGTTTGTCACCTTTATAATCTATAAAAAAGTTATAGATTTTATATAATTTGTTAAAAAGCCCACTGTGAATTTGAAGTAAAACTCATCGCGCCACTTACTTAAAAAGGAGGAACTCTTTGTTCTTTTGTGCCAAAGGGAAAATATTATAAGTACTCTGTGGTCATTTAATTGTCTGTCACATACATCCTTATTCCAAAAAAGTTTTTGTACTAATTAAACAGTATTAACATTAATACCAGAATCAAAATATGGGCTTATTACAAAACGAAGTCCGAGGACCCGTTAGACCAAAGTTAGTACTAGTTTAAATTACATCCACAAATAAGAATCAAAAACTGGCATTGTTACATTCTTTCATACAGATTTCATTTAAAGCAACGTTCTGTTTCTCTTAATTTTTATATTAATTTCACACTTGATATGCTTAAATAATAATTTCTCGATACAAATATACGTATGTAATAAGTTGTTATTTGTTAAGGTTAAAATCTTTTAAAAAAGCACAACTTATACTTAAACTTAGAATTGAAACAACAAAGCACGTCTCTTTGTTGTTTTAATTCTAATTACTGTAGCATAAAATGGAGTGAATTACATAGGTGCCGCGAGCGCGTAATTCGAGACGATCAAAAATGTTTATGCTGCTTCCATTGAATAAATCAATGTTCTTGTTATTTCAATTCAGTATTCTAATTATTGTTTTGTTCCAGTTAATGAGGTTTTGTTCGGGAGATTGTGTGTATATAAAAATGAGACAGAAAAGGGGTGATAATTGGAGTTCTTTAGACAAAGTTAGTGAAACATCGAAATTTATTCGATTAGTAGTAACGCTTTGTATTATAATCATTTAGACTAAAACAAATGTTCCTATTAATATAGGAAATATTACGTTCACTTATTATTCAATCAGCACACATTACTGTACAGCCAATAAATCGACGAACAAATCCGTAAATATGCAGAAAATAATAAAGTAACTACTTAATGTTTTTTTATGCGTAGACGTAGAGTACGACGATCTTCCTAATCAATCAAGACAATTATTTTTAACGATTTTAAAAACACAAAATAAAAAAACGCTAAGCAGCACCGCTAGCAAGCTAAGTAGTACCGAAATTAATAAACTGGGATAAAGTACGTTTCTCGGAAGTTTAACTTTAGAGTCATAGTTAATGCTTGAATTAGAGATAATTTGTAGACAGTTTTGTAATATCGTTTTATTTAGTTCATGCTTTAAACGTAATATCAATCCTAGTACCAATTTAGCCCGTTTTGGAATAATGCCGATAATATCTAAACCTTAAGCATAATATAATACTGAACGTATTCATTACACGTTGCCGCACTTATACCAGTGTAAGCCGAAAACCGATATACAATTTTAGCCTGACGTGGGTTAAGATTGTATTGTAGTTTCAGGCTTTCGCGGCAATATCAATCACTCTTTAAATGTTTAATTAATGTATACTAGGTTACCGTTACGAGTTTACCGTAGATAATGAATGGTCTCGTTGCGTCGATGATAAAAAAGTCAAGTCACTAAACTTTGTAAACTGCTGAAGCCGTGATAGTATTCTCCTAAAATTTTCAGTATGTAACACGTATACATTATTTTTGCATGATAAAAGTAACCTGAGTGCGGTATCCTCTTATTATAATTTGGTGTATAGCAATTAGTCTAATTGGTGACAATAAGATATGTATTGAATTTAATTAGAACCTTTAACATTCGATTAAAAGATTAGTGTATTTATAAACTATTACAGCCTTACTTATAGAGAGAGAGGGAGAAAGAGAGTAAATTTAAGCATTTGTTATAATTAACGTATTTTTTTTCAATAATGCCGTCATTTTACTCCTTTTGCAGAACTAAAACATTCTATTGATTTCTACTACATAAATCTCTGTGCTTATAAATTTATTTACGCGAACAACCAGTGTGCCGTGTAGTGACGGTGTAAAAATAACCACTACCACATATTATCTCGTGGGTGTATTAAGAGGCGACAGAGGGAAACAAATCAGCGGCATCTTCCATTTCGAACTCGAACAATTCGATTTCGAACATGATGCGATCCCTGCCGGCTCCAATCAAATTTGTTAATTATGATTTTAAGCGTTGCTTTACCACGTACGGAAAACATCGTGAGGAAACCTGCATGTTTGAGAAATTAAAAAAAATATTTCTAAGACATGTGAAGTCCGCAAACTTGGGGTCAACGCAACGGACATAAATTTACTTAATGATTTCTTATATTTACGCGAACACTACACATTGAACAAAACTATTTTTACGGAATCTATCGCGATCCTGTCATCATCATCATTACAGCCTTTCATAAGTCCACTGCTGAACATAGGCCTCCCCCAAGGAATGCCACAAAGCACGGTCCTTAGCCACCTGCATCCATCGACTTCATGCAGGTCTTATCAGGTCGTCACTCCATCTAGTGGGGGGTCGCTCTACACTTCGCCTACCGGTACGAGGCTGCCACACGAGAACCTTTTTTCCTCATCGGTTGTCGGTTCTTCGAGCTATATGGCCAGCCCACTGCCACTTCAGCTTACTAATCCGTTGGGCTATGTCGGTTACTTTGGTTCTACACACACCTATGCCGGTGGTTGTTGGGAGCACTAAGCTCGAAGTTGTTGACGAGTATGTTTACTTGGGACAAATAGTCCGACTAGGTGAGTCCAACTTCGACCGAGAGGTCAATCGACGGATTCAACTCGGCTGGGCAGCTTTCGAGAAACTACGACACATCTTCTTGTTAGACATACCTCAAAATCTGAAAACGAAATTGTACAACCAGTGCGTGTTGCCAGATATGACTTACGGATCTGAGACGTGGTCCTTCACTGCTGGGATCCTGTAATTAATAAAATTAAAACTAAACCCAAGCATACCACTGCAAGATTTCAAGACACAATAAGTTCATTCTGATTATTTATATTTATATATATATATTTAATTTTGGCCCGATCATTCTAGATCGGGCCAAAATTAATAATTAAAAAAGTTGAAGGTACTCCGGGTTAACTCTGACAACGGGACGTCAATCATCTCAGCTCCCGTGACCATGGGTACTGTAAAGTATCCGAAACGTCGGGAATCAATAAAAGACAAGTTAAACGCGATAGAGTCCGTAAAAATAGTTTTATAAATTACTTGTTATAAAACATCCTCATGAATGAGAGTTCTGTGTCCAGCAGTGGAATATACTCATCTTTACTACCGACCATGAGACAAGGTGTAAGAAGATACGAGGTTTTGTGCGGAATTATGACTTATCACAGAAGTTATAACTACTTCTCACTTCATCGTGTATAATTTTCAATTCAAAGTAGCGATAATGGTTTACATTGGTGCCACGCGGTGATGATTTTTTTTAATAAGATAGGGGTAAATGAACCTACGCCTCAAGAATAGTAATGGCTTATACTAATAATAATAGCTGCTAATGAAATAACACAATAAAACAAGATCAATCGAACCCGTGATTTTTGAGTTTCGCGGCCCGAAATCCTTAATTGTAAGGTTATTTTTGCAGCACATAAATACACGATGTTATAAACGAGCAGTAAGACACAGTAACCAATAAATAATTGATAAGACGAATAGGCGGACGTTTTGACCTTTAGTTATTGTAGAACCTTTTATGTATTTGTGCCGAAGCATCGTCAGCCATTTAGTTTAAATTAGACCTATCGTTTTGCCCTTTAGAAACGCCGAATGAAGCGACTCGTATCTGAATTATTTAATATCGTACGATATGTGATATTAGTGTAATTACAAAATGTAACATTTAAACTAATCCACACTAATCAATCTATTACTGTTACACCGTCATGTAGGTCAGATTGTGATTGTGATCTTTGTATGTTTTATTCAAGGAAATTAATAATATGCTTTGTAAATGCACGCGATGATTTGTAGAAAAAGTGCTATTAACTGTAATAAATTATGAGTATCATTATCATTACAGATCGTCATAAGACCACTGTTGAACATAGGCCTCTCTCAAGAAATGACACAAAACATCGTCCTGAGTATGTTTAGCTAGATAGGTGTCCACTCTGTAAGCATTATTTTAACGCCTTGCGACTTAAATAATCTATGACCCCGTTTTTCCTTTTAGTGCAGTAAGAGGTGATTATTTGAAATTCCAGAATGTTATCACGGTTTTCGATAGATGGCAGTATAACCATCTAGTTTTCGACAAGCGCAAAATATCTAGACCAGTGCAGTATCAAAGGTGCGAAGCGCCTTATGCTACATCTCTACATGTGTGCAAGGTGATTAAGACAAATCCTCCCAACTGAAGACGGACCCACGTCCAGCAGTGGAATGAAGAAGGAGTGCTGAAGTAAAAAAAAGTAGCAGCCTAATATGTCCATTAAAATAGAAGTAGGTGTAGAACTGCATGAAAGAAAAATACTGTATGGAGTACAATTTTACTTTTAAAAAAATTGTAGGGTACAATTTGCTAATACACTCTTAGTAATTTTTTGGAGCTTTTTTTTGAATGAATTGCCCTGCAATATGCGAATATTAAGTACATCAGCGTGAATTTTTCAGCGCGACTAACTCGTTCTGTTTCAAAGGCCTTACCAGTAGAAACGAGAAGAGGTATGTATCCAGGTTTGGGAACTTTGTAGACTGTTTTTTTTTAATTTTATCTATGTAAAATGCATAATAATGATTTATTTATTTATTTATTAGGATTACCAACAGAAATAACAACAGTAATACAAAGATCGTTTTCTTAACAAATTCAACACATTATAATTGTATTTCTTGTTATGGGTAATCACAACATGCATTGATTATTTTGTAAGGAATAAAAACCGAATTACATCATTGAATAAATACAAATTATTAAAAAGAAATAGAATTATTTGACAATATTATAAATATCTTCATTGTCATATTATATTATATTAATCAAACTATAAAAATCAAAAACCATTCCAATGTTATATTTAATAATTAGTTAATTCGTTAATTCATAGAAAATGATTAATTTTGATTTGAAGGTGGATAAACTATCGCAATTAATATCGAGGCCAGAAATCTTCGAGGACAGTTCGTTATAAGTGCGAGCCAGTCTGGCTAGAGCGGAGTACTTTCGCAAGTTAGACCTATAAAGGGATACATTGAAAAAGGCGTGCGGATTTCTAGGCATTCTTGATGGCACTCTAGTTAAATAATTGAACTATTGCTGGACAATCAATACTATTATTGAGCGTTTTGTATAGGAACGTCATGTCTGAGATACTTCTACGCGATTGTAGTGATGTGATGTTAAATTGTGCCATCTGTCTTTCGTAGGAATCATTAGTTTGATAGCTATTCGAACTGTACGCAAGATGACGCAGCAGTCGCTTTTGTATTCTTTTGATTCTAATGCTATGGGTTTTGTAGTGCGGAAACCAAATTTGACTGCAGTATTCTAGTTTACTTCTAACCAGACTACTGTAAAGTTTGATTGTAGTAGAGGGCTGCTTGAACTCTTTGGTATTCCTCAATACAAAACCCAGTGACTTAGTAGCTGAGGTGATTATGTTATCAATATGGTTGGTAAATTTTAATTCGCTATCTAGAATAACGCCTAAATCACGTATCGCTCGAACTACAATTAGATTCTCAGTATCAATATAATGTTGACTCTGTATATAATTATGTTTTCTGGTAACATAATTATATACAGAGTTTTTGAGTCGCTGGATATGTCTGATCGACTGTGAGAAATCAGCAAAAGAAAATGGAATAATGGTATAGAGGAATATTTATAGTGATGTATCAAACAAAAGAAACAAAATAGTTTAGAAAATCAAAATGTGCACGCCTCATGAGCGTTTCATTTAATTTTTATGAAAAAAGTTGTATTCCTGACTTTTAAAATATACTTTTAAATTTACGTGTTTTAAATTTAGCGCCCTATACTTTATCTATACATTTTTTTTTAATTTGTAATAGGTAATGTCACCTACAGATAAAAAATAATAATGTTTACCAAAATAAATCGATTACACAATATAAAAAATCGATATACTCGTAGACTGTATGGTACATTTGTCCTTTGTCTATCAAGAGCTAAACACAAAAGTTTAAGCGCCATTAAATTTTTAATAGCAATAAAACTTTACAAACTTGAAAATCTTTTTTTTGACAAACGACGCGTCCTAGGCTATTGATATGAAATACGGAACCAGTTGATATAATTCTGAAGCAAATAAGCAAAGTAAAATGATTTCTTAGAAAATTTAAGATGGATTAATTACAGTGTTTTCTTGATATACGGCTACTTATATTATCGTATAAGTGCTATATGGTTATAATAGAGGCATTTTAAAACCACAAAATTGCTTGACATTGACGTGTTGACAGTAATGCACAACCTAATAACGATTCGCGTTATGAGGCGTGCAATTGTCGATAGTCAAATTATTATAATTTACTGCGCTAAGCAGAAACGTGATGCAAAAATATTTTTTCGTTTCTTATTAGTTTCTCTATACTATTACTACGTCAGTCGTAGCTTTTCATATCATTTCTTATTTATCTAGATTTCTTGATTTGTCCTACAATGCGTTATGTAAAGAAAATTATAAGCTATGTTGATTTCCAAACTGCTCGAAAATTGTTAATTTGTAAACCCTATTTTAGAAATTTTAGAATTTATGGAGTTAAGATGGTCCAAATTTGCAGTTACTTTATTTATACATTATGTTTTAAATACAAAAGTTTACAAACTAATGACTAATTATGGAACCGAAGTCTTATGTGATATTTTATAGAAAATCTAATCGTGAAGGTACGAGTATGTGCTTGTAGTTTCGCATAGTACTAAAGCCTTTTCAGCGTAATCATCACTTGAGCCTTCCCTTAATCCCTGAGTCTGAGTGCTCTTAGAAGTGAGTTCAAGTTTTAGGGCTACAAAGCTACTAAAGTCTTGCAAGCTTCTTTTATCACCCTTATGAAAGGTGATAAAAGAATGTGACAACATTATGAAAAAAAAACATTAAAATACTTTTTATGAGGTAATAGTTTGGATTTTTAGATTCCATTTATATAATTTTAATTATATATCAACCCTGGTGGTGAAAACAGAAGCGAAATTCAATAAGTATTTTCGTATTCTACATAGAATTTGAACTATATCGAATCGAACGAAAAAAACACCTTTACTATTCTGTTCTTTATTAGCCGACCCGGAAAACATTGTTCTGCCCTTTACGGTAGGTGGCACGACGAGTTTCACTTTGAATTCATTTCGGAATTTTTACAGTGTAAACATAAACTTCATTTTATTATTAATACCTTGAGAAAAGCACGGCCATAGGATCCAATTTTTATGATTTTTTGGTAATAAACAAACAAATGTTGTAAATATGAGTCATTAACACGCTTTTATTAGCTGCTGATGTATCTATCTATGAAATGTAATCCTTTTATCCGGATCAACACAGATGATGACCAACGCGTGTTGTTCAAATGTTTTTAAAACTTATATTTTCTCATCTATAAATATAGAAATTGTTCAGAACTTGACCACAGCGCCACCTATGGCCTCCTCTCATAGTTATGAACTATCGTTTCTACATAACAATTATTATATAGTGTGAATATGAACTTCTGAACGACTTGACTTAATCGGTCAAGTCGTTCAGAAGTTACACATTCACTACCTAATGATAGATTTATATAATCGTCGGTCTTTCATTGCAGTTACAATAAATAGCTTTTCTTGATTAACGTTAACGTTACAGCCTATCAAAAGCATACTTTTGAAAATAGATCCCACATAGATCGCCTCGTACTCATTACGCAGGTTAGTAACCGCGTGAAGGTTGTTAAATGCGGCGAGTCATGAAATTAATTATCAATTTTGAGCTTTATTACATAACGGTTTTATTTTTACTAACAAAACTCATCTTTTTATGTTAAAGTAATTGGATAAACGTTATTTCTGAGAGTTATATGGACTAGAAAATAATCTGATGTGATCTCGAAATACTTTTATCTAGACGATATTTAGACAAACATGTTTTCTCACATTTATGTTTGCACTGAACACGTAATAAATCAGCACATACTTTCAATTAATAACTTGTACATTGATGTATTGAGCTCTTGTTATTAGGACCCCTTTTGTGCCACCGTTTTCCCTGCCTTCGCCGCCAAATAGCAGTGCTTCTAATGCTTCGTTCCGGTTTAAATTGTATTAAGAGTTGGTATGATATATACCACTTAGTCTGTATACTATACAGACTAAGTGGTATTCCATCTAAGTCCTCAGAAGTGACCGCAGTTGTTCATAGACTGCAGTAACCAGTAGCAAAATAGAATAGAATAGAATAGAATAATTCTTTATTCTATATACATTACATGTGTAATTCTTATTGAAAGTCATTTTTTACTTTACCACTGGTTCAAAAAAAAACCCTCTGTCCTGGGAAGAACCAGGAAGAAACCCAGCGGGATTTTTTTTTAAAATAAATTTTACAATATAAATGATTACGAACTATTTACAAAATTTATTTTAGAAACTGCTTGGAAGCGACCACCTCATTCCCAGGGGTTATTATCAACCATGTATTCATTTATACTACATATAACTAGCTGTGCCCGCGACGTAGCTCGAGTATACAGGTTTTACTAAAAGAATTTGACGTTTAGGTAAGAGAATATTAAACGATTTATATCATTACTGTACTAAGTGGTAACAAAATAAATCGTTATCCTCAAAGTTCTAAGTGGTTTATGATAGAGCTTCTGTGTAAACGACGTTAGAAGTAGACTTAGCCGGGGTGTACCCAAAAAGGTTACGGGGCCAACTAACGCGGGAAAAAGCAACATAGAGTTGACCATGTGCAAAACAGTACTGAGGTCCACTCTTGGAACGCGTAAAGTTTAACCTTGCGCTTTATTTAAGGTCATCGCATAACACACGCTGACTGGGAACTGAACACGCTTTAAGCTGAAAGGAAAATTATTTGGTATTAGAGGGATTCTGGGTATAAAACAATATTACGACATTTTGTAAATTTTGTTGCAATTTTGCTACTTTTTTAATAGTTTCGTTCCATAGCTCTTCCCTGGTTTCTCGTGTGGTTTGTGCTGTCAGTCTACGCGGCTCTTTTAACTTCATCGTACTCAATACGGTTCACCGGCAAAAAATCTTAACACCGCAATTCCGAAAAGGTTGTAATTTGTACAACGCCATCTATTATGTTCCTTGTGAGAAAACATCCTTTTTTTAATTTGAGGAAAACATATAAATATATTATAATAGAACATTTTTTGTAAGCTGAAGTGGCAATGGGCCGGCCATATAGCTCGAAGAACCTACAACCGTTGGGGAAAAAAGGTTCTCGAGTGGCGGCCTCGTACCGGCGGACGAAGTGTAGGACGTCCCCCCACTAGATGGAGTGACGACCTGGTAAGATATGCAAGAAGTCGATGGATGCAGGTGGCTTAGGACCGTGCTTTGTGGTATTCCTTGGGGGAGGCCTATGTTCAGCAGTGGACTTGTGAAGGGCTGTAATGATGATGATGAGAACGTTTTTTTTACACATGAATTTTTTTATTACTATGTCTGAGATTTTATGGCGCCCTTAAACAGTTTCGAACCTAGATTTCAAAATAATAATCATAACGTTCGAAAGAATTAACCAATTTTAATAAAACAAAGATTAAAAATGAACTCAAGGATACGCTTTACTATTTTCGACTTCTTTGAAAAAAAGATGATTACTCAAAACGTGATGCGTTTATAAAAAAACAGACAGACCGACAGACAGACAATTCTAAAGGATATATAAAATGTACTTATTTAATGATTTTAGTCACAAACATACTATACAATGTATAGAAACAGACACTATTTTTATTATATGTATAAGATTTAAAGAGTGATGGCGCTGTTAACATCAATTCTAAAAATAAAAGAGATTATTTGACGCAATTGATACATTATATAAAACATAAAAACACTTATAAATCAGTGCCTGCATAGTAAGTAAAATAGAAAGTGTGATCCTCGCCGAAACCAACGAAATTGTTAATAGCTCTTTTAAAATTTGATTTATCACATAGAGTACTCGGCGGTAAAGAATAAATGAGTTTGTTGACACGCAGTAGGGCAACGATTAATATAAAGATTATTAACAAATATGAAAACCATGAAGCAAAATGAAAACTCATCTACAGGAAAAAACCACAACCTGCCTTTTTGTATTACATTTGTACAACACCCCCATCTATCGATAAAATTAGTTTATTATTTGAGAGATAGATATAATTATTGGACTTTAGATTTTAGATAATAAGGTTAATATATTTTTGTATATATTTATTGCGTTCTTAAATACTTTTACTTACAGCGTTTTAGATATAATTATATCATTATTGAACATTATTTTACATCATTTAATTATGATTTATAATATGATATTAGTTTAAAATGCACTTAATGACTCAACCAATACCACCATTGAATAAATTCGTAGGTACCTATACTTCGTACTCATACTTCAGAATATTTATCATAGCTTTTGATAGAATGAACTGATTTTAATGAAATAAAGACTAAATGTAACACGAAGATACAATTTATAATTTCCTTAAAAATTGACTGCTTCATAAAGGGAATATTTACCATAGTTCCTACGCTTGGCAGGTGGGTACTTGTTATAAGAAAGACGCTGCAATCCATTTTCCCGTTTGATTGTCACCTCTTGCAACACTCAGAGAACACAGTCAGAGACGACATCTGTTTTCGACGCCTCGGCAGTCTTAAAAGTACGGACCTGTCCATCCTATGGCTGCGCGTAGACAGCGACGACCATCCCCGCGTCTACGGGTGCCTTTATAGGTCCCATAGCGATAATGCCGCCACTGACCGACTCATCGACCACGTCCAAATGGCTGCAGACTCCGTGCTACAACAGATACCATCCGCAGAGATCGTGATACTCGGTGATTTCAACGCATACCACGCTGAATGGCTTGGTTCCTGTTTAACCGATCATGCAGGTAGATCTTATCTTATGATATAAATTAGTACTTTATAAGTAATACGTTAACAAACAAACAGACAGACAGACGGAAAATTCTAAAATGGTAGAAATGTATTTAATTACTTATTTTTAGTATTTCTCGATCACTTTTATTACAAATATATAAAATGTACAGACGTCTGCTATTTACATTTTTATTATATGTATAGATAACCCTTTTTATACAGTTTCAGCTTAATAAAACATTTAAACTTGGTAATAGAGAGAACCTGTACACTTTTCGAGACCTTGTTGTAATAGCGTATACATTGCCCCAAGAATGAATTACTGACACTGTGGAGTCGAGAAACTGGCATCACTAGCTTGTGTTTGTTCCTAGTATTTACAGAATGCACATCACTTTTTTTACTAAAACTACCTTTGTTTTTGTGAACATACATTAAATTTTCGTAAATATACTGAGAGGCCAAAGTTAATATATTTATTTCTTTAAATTTATCTCTAAGATACTCTCTCGGTTTTAGATTGTAAATAGCTCTAATGGCCCTCTTCTGTAAAACAAAAATAGTTTCTGAATCAGCCGCATTTCCCCATAGCAAAATCCCATAAGACATTATGCTATGGAAATAACTGAAATAAACTAATCTTGCTATCTCGACACTAGTGAGACATCTAATCTTTTTTACAGCATAGGCTGCAGAACCTAGTCTGCTCGCTAATTTGGATATATGGGGGCCCCACTGAAGCATTGCGTCGAGAGTGATGCCAAGAAAAACAGTGAGTACAACAGGGCTCAATTCCTCCCCATTTAAAAACACATTGGTATTCAGATTTTTAAAATTTGTTGTTGTAAATTAAACACAATTAAAGGAAATATCTTTAAAAAAAATAAATCTTTAAAATAAGAGAAACATTGATAGGATTCTCCAGATCATAACATAGAACTAGGATTGTATTGTATTACATATTCGTTTCGAGATAATAATGGGAAGTTAACAAATTTGAAGATGTAGGTAACGTTGTTGCTATCTATTCAACGTGTAATTTAATGCCGTGTATTGTGGTTTATTTTATACCATATATTATTATACGTTGTATATTGTAATACACGACCGAATATCGTCCCGCGAGAGTCGTAAGAGTAGGCGACCGAGCGAAATAAAACAACAGATGAGGTGCAGTATCTTTCTGATAACAACTTGAAATAACAAAGAAAACTATGGTGAAGTTCCTCCTATAAGACAATCTTTAAATGAGATCTCAGAAAGGTACTTTTGAAAGGCTGTGATTATAGATCACTATAAAAACTAGATACACAATCAGTGACAAAAATGTCCTTACCGAATGAGCGCCCATTTGCACATTTGGGTGCGCTTTTGATTTGTACGTAGCTTTGTGAATACAACAATTTTATTAGTGATCGATAGCTGTGATGAATAAATGAATAACGATGAATATTAATTTAATACTTAACCGATACGAAAAATGTTCTGTGTGTTCCAGTTACCTTATCTGCATACGTATTAAAATTACGAGTGATTAGCTAAAGTTTTTGCATTTATAATAAAAGACTTACTGTGCTGCTGTACACTGCTACTACGACTACTACTACGACTGCATGTACTTAACGCAATTTTTGCCTCATGGCATACGTTGCTAAAGCGAGAGTTCCACGTTAGTTTTTGGTCGATTGTTACGCCCAAATACTTAACATACATTTTTGTCGCATCTACCACGGGCAGTGCTCTGAGGAATTGTTCGGATTAATTCTAACCACCAAATTTCACGAACGCACATCGCGACAAATTTCACGATACCATCCACACCATCTGCATGCTTGGCGGGCCACTATTGTGCGATGTAATCGACTATCAATAGTGATTTTTCCGGACCGTAACGAGTTAGGGACCATAAAGAAAAGTGTCTATTCTTTTTGAAAGGCCGGCAACGCACCTGCAATTCCTATTTGTTTACAATTAAAGGAAAAACGTTAAGTTCCATGGCAAAATACTTCTTATGAGATAATCCACGGAGGAGGCCTATGTTCAGCAGTCAACTTTTATAGGCTGTAATGGATGTAAAGGTTTAAAAAATTAATTAGTTATTTATTAAACCAGTTATTTGATATCTGAATAAGTGATGATAAGAAATATTCATTTAAAAACAAATTAAAACACTCTATGAATTTATTTCAAAATAGTTTAATTACAGTATTTTTAATTTAGAAATTGCAAATTGCAAACGCTTAATATGCAACAACACAAGCAAATGCGCTGTTACTACGTGCTAAGTAGGAGAATTAACTGCCTAAGAGACTGCGTCGAAACTGCAACATGTTATGAATATTTAGTATATTAGCAATGACGTCGTTGTCGTTGCAGTGTACCCATGTTATTCAACATTATACATATTTATAAGAAGATTAAAAAACGTACACATATTCTGTGTGTTTTCCCGCTTTAATACCAAATTAACAAGAAATATTCTTATATTAGTAAGTATTATTATTGTACTGTTTTGTTACTTCAATTTTGTTGCATAAAATTATGAAGGACAAATACTTAAAAATACAACAACTACGAAATTCTTGGGTATAGAAATTGATCAAATATTAGATTGGAAACAACAAGTTAAAAAAGTGTGCAACAAAATCAATCGTTTCTCATTTGCAATTTATAAATTAACAAAAATAGCAGGAAGGAGTACAGCTCTTATTGCGTACTTTGCTTACGTTGAATCAGTTCTGAGATACGGACTGATCATATGGGGTAACAGCACAGACATAAAAAAGGCGTTCATTGCACAAAAAAAGTGTGTTAAAGCAATATGTGGTACTGCACCTGACGAACCATGTCAGCCTTTGTTTAAATCTTTGAACATTCTGACACTTCCTAGTCTATATATTTTTGAAGCGGCAAAATTCGTAAAGAACAATATAAACTATTTTACACAAGCCAAGGACGTCTACAAACGAAGCACCAGAAATAGGAATAGGTTGGTTTCCGCTATAATTCCTAAGAGTGCGAGATTACATAAAAATTGCTACTGGATGTGTATGACAATATATAATAAGATACCACAAGTAATTCGAGACCTACCTTTCATTCAATTTAAAAGAGATTTATACAACTTTCTCAGTAAAAAGTCTTTTTACACTGTACAGGAATATTTGAACTACGAGTACGATAGGTAATAGGAACTTGACAAAGTTAAGGGACCAATTGTGAAATGTTTGTTAATTATTTTCTATTTATTAACTACCTGTTGACATTTTGTTATAATCAATACTCTTAAATATTATTATCTCGATATTTTATAGTTTTAAGATTTGCATGCTATTAATAATGGCTGATTAAGCGGATGTTTAATTACTGTGACCATCTTCAATGTACCTTAACCAAATGCAAATAAATATTTCATTCGTTAAAAAAAAAACAACCATAGTTTGACCTCATTGTTGTCAAGAATTAATGATATCATATATCAGTGATATAAAAACTAATGAATTAGAAAAACAGGTGCGAATTTCACGTTTAAGGTTAAATAATAAATTACTTAAAAATTATATATCTATTTGATGTGTGCACCAGGCGACTTTTTACTAAAATGTTTTAATATTCGTAAATGAACAAAAAAGTTCCGCGTTTTCCAAATTGATATCTCTTTGGTTAAAGCGTTTTTATAGCACACATTTGTGTACAACTTAATTATGTGGGCTCCAGCCAGAGATTGCAAAAAAAAGCAATCTTTATTTAAAATATATTTAATTTAAAGTAATAATTACAATTAATTCTTATAACTAAGTGAGGTGACTCTAATTCGATGTTTGAATCTAGAATGATTTCACACGGTAAAATATTAGAACCAGGTAATGTAAGACACTAGACACGTTATGCTGACACGGCGCCTCGTGATTGTCGTAAGCCGATGCAACGCAGCAGATTGCCTGGATTAGGGCTGCGTAACACCTCCCCCCCAAGGACAGCGACTATGGAAGACCTTGGTCGTGAATTGAGCTGGGAGTTGATCGGGATTAATCTTCTCAGTATCTGGAATAGCGTATACCCTTAATGATTTAGGGTGGTGTTCTTCTGTGTTTCTTTGCGTAACTCCAGTTGGCTTCGGCTTGTATTTTCTATATAGTATGCATAGAATCAGTGCACCTGCACTTATTATTAATGCGTAAAATGGTATTGTAGTATGGTATAGACTGTAGTCCTCGTTTCTCCCTAGATTTATTGGTGCTCGCTGGGATATTTTAGTGTTCGTTGCATGAAGATGTTGAAGGTTTATTGAATTTAGTTTATATGTCGATGCAGGAGATGGTATGCTGGTGTTTTCCTCAGGTATGTCCATTATCTTTAAAGCTTGTCCCTTCAATCGATCTTTAGTGTTTGAGATCAGAAATAGTGGCGTTTCTATATAGCATTCCAGAGGGACAATAACGAGATAACTACCTTGAAGTATTTTGTAGAGATCTTGTCCACAGGATAGATGTACTTTCGTTGGTGTGGGGAAAGTGATGGTGTAGTGCTTGTCGTCCAGTTTTTCGTAAGCTGGTTTATCTAGGGTGACCGTGAACGGGTTACATACTGCATTCGTTTGTTGTTTAGTGATGAGGTGATGGATGCAATCAGGGGATGGTTGACCTCTCAGGCTCCGCTTTTCCTTACAGATGTACCATTTACTGGTCTTCGGGCATTCTGCCTCTATGTACTGAAAATCTTTCTGATACATGGCTAGGAATGGAAAGGGTGGTGTGAGGATTTCGTGTTTCTTGTTAGGAACAATAGATAACTTATACATATCATATATATGGGGTAATAAAATTGGGAACTTAAATACTATTACTATTTCATTTCCTACATAATATGAACCTAATCTAATAATATCATAATATTCTCTTATATCTAAATCTCCTACCTTTTTACTTCCATAAAGTTGGGTTGCCCTGTTAATCATTATTCGGATAGATTCTAAACTAACTATAGAGTGGTGCATAGTGTTAGCTCTTATAAATGCTAAGTTATTCTGTAACTTAATTAATTCCTGTGAAATGGAATCAACGTTATCACTAAGGATCATTAGTACTTGTCCAAAATGGGCATATTTAATTAATTCATAGTCTCTGGTAGCCTCGGATTAATTTATTTTACCTATTAATATTTCAAATTTATTTTGATTATCCACAATGCTATCTATTATTTTGGAGTATTGATTTGTTAAATCTTTAGTTAAGCTTACATGATTATTAAATTCCGTAACGATTTTATTTTCGTCTTCGCGGATAGATTTTACAGCGCGATTAAAATGATCTGCATCTGTATAATTAAGGTTACCGGTTATACTTTTTATGATGGAACCGAGACCATCTACGAGTCCTCTTTTCTCGCGGTTCGTTTTAAAGCTTCTCAACTGTATGGTGACACTTTCAAGCTTATTTTTAAGATAATCAATATGAGGCTGAAATAAGGGATTAGTAATGTTGGTAAGGTTAGGCCTAATACTGATTAACTGCGTTTTAACTGAATTTACTTTATCTTCTAATTCTTGGAGATTAACATATTGCAGAAATGCATGGTAGTGGGATAGGATTCGAGCGGGGCCTAATTTGAAGGGTAATATACCAGGTCCATCACTAAGACTTTCAAGTCTTATCTCCTGCATTAGAGTTGATCCCAGAAGCAGATGAAGTGCCAGGAGAGTCCTGTAACAATTGGTTCGTTTTAGGTATTCTCTTCAATCGAGTTTTTGCTACGAGACCTCGTTTTTTCTTTGTATAAATGTGAATTGGGAGATTTGCCATTACTGTGTCGTGTGTGTATCGAGGAGCTAATTTCTGACAGGACGCGAATGGATTTTTTATAAAGATTTGTTGTTCCGGGGAATATTCAGCTTCCTGTTCTCGGTTTTTATTGCGAGTATCAGTCAAGTCTTTACGCATGTCATTACATAGGTCGTGAATAGTTTTATAGGTCTCAGTTATTCTGTCTTTATGGTTTACAACGTACTGTTGAAGTAAGTGGGCGGACAGATCTATGTCAAAAGGATCGCGAGGGTCAAAATATCCTGTAATTACTTCTATTGGTTTGCATTTTGTGAAGCTATGTATACTATGATTGTAAGCTAATAGAGCATAGGGCGTAAGGTTAATAGCGGATTCATTCTTTTGATTTATCTTTAAAATACGGAGATGTTCTAGTATGTTGGCGTGAAATTGTTCAACGATACCATTTTCGTTGGGTGCATGTGGGGCTACTCTATGGTGCTGAATTTTATGAAGTCTAACGAATTCTGCAATAAGCTGGTTGGTAAACTCAGGGCCGTTATCGGAAACTATGGTAATTGGAATTCCATGATGTGTGCAGAAATTCAGTAAAGCTTTTACTACACTGACAGCAGTGCCGCCTCGCAAATAATACACCTGAGCATATTTAGAAAAACTATCAACTATTGTCAAATACTTTTCCCCTTGAATTGTTAATAGAATCTACGTGAACTAGTTCAAAAGGCTTAGAAGCTGGTGGTACAATTTTAAATTTCTGTTTAACTGGATTGCGGTCGTATTTAGCTTGTCCGCATACTGTACAGTCATTAATAAATTTAGTAACGTGCTCTCTCATTTTCGGCCAGTAATATTTGCGGGACAAAGCCGAGAAACACTCGTTAATGCCTCGATAAAAGACGAACCGTCATTACATCGTGATATTTATGAATGATTTCTTGATGTCTTAAATACTCCCTAACGTTTTCCAATTCACTTTTTGTTAGAAAAAGATTAAGAGATGAACTTTTAAAAGACTTTTGTATGATTGGTATGACAGTGTACATTGCAGAGTTTGGATTAATGAGTAATCCTGTCCTAATCTTCGGATGGACGTATTCTTTTATAGCATTAATGATATCCTCTTCTATATTTGAATGAGCTATCTGTATCGTAATGCGTGTGTGTGTTTCGAATGGTTTAGTGATAACTGGTCTAGCTTTTATGTCGCCTACTATATTTAAGATTATCTGCTTAGTGAACTTATTTAGCGGTTCGTCAGAAATGGGAACCTTTAGGATGGGCTTTTCTTTATCTGTATGAACGGTGATAGTTCTGGAATCATCTGCGGCTTCGGTAGCCGTTATAGTCCTAGAGTCGTCTAAAGTGTGTACCCCTTCGGAGGGATTAGGTAAGATGGAAAGCAGTTCATCTATTATGGGTCTTAGCTCGTCGTTGTGAAGTTCGATGCGCGATAGTGCGTCGGCATTCGTATTACACTTGCCTTGCTTATATACGACAGTAAAGTCATATTCACTCAACTTAAGGCGCCATCTGGTTAGACGCGAATTGGGCTCTTTTAAGCTCATAATCCATTGTAAGGGTTTATGGTCTGTAATAATTTTGAATTTACGGGCGAATAAATAGGGACGGAAATACTTGGTCGCCCATACGATAGCTAAAAGTTCCTTTTCTATCGTGCTATAGTTACATTCTCTGGAGTTAAGTGTACGAGAAGCATATGCAATGTGTTTGTCTGAACCGACTGTCCCCTGTGATAAAACTGCACCAATCGCCACGTTTGAGGCATCGGTTGTCAAAATAAAATCTCTACTGAAGTCTGGATACTGTAAAATTGGGTCATTTGTTAAGAGAGTTTTACAGTGTTCAAAGCAGTTAATATAATTTTGATCTAACGTTATCTTTGATCCCTTTTTAAGACATTGAGTGAGTGGTTTTGTGAGACTGGTATAAATTTTCTATAGTATCCTAGAAGTCCTAGAAAACGCTTAATTTCGGTTGTAGTTTTTGACAGTGAATATTTTTCGATGGCTTTAATTTTGTCTGGGTTGGGTTTAACCCCGTTTTTACAAATAACATGACCTAGAAACTCGGTTTCCAGCTTCAAAAACTCTGATTTATACATCTGAATTTTGAAGTTGGATTCCCGTAGCCTTAAAAGCAGTTTTGTGAATATCCGCGGAATCCATTTCTACCTGATAAAATCCACTGGCTAAATCGAGCGTGGTAAAGTTTTTTTTCTTTTTTTTTAGGATAAGGGTGACAAACGAGCACACAGTCCACCTGATGGTAAGTGGTTGCTGCGGCCCATAGACATCTACATCTATCCTCTATTACAATTCAAAATGTAGATGCGTTGTCACCCGTGAGGACTAAGATGGAATGCCTCATTTGCAGTAAAAAGGGCCTCCGGCCACCTGCACTCACCAAGCGAAACGCAGAGGTAAACCTCTACTTCACGCTGGTATTCTGTGAGGTCGTGGTACCACCCCGGTTCGAGCCGGCCCATCCGTGCGACAGCAAAAGCTGCCGCGTGGCTCTACCACTATTACGTACTGACATTTGCCCAGTTTATCTATCACATCGGTTATATTAGGAATAGGATATTTGTCATCGACTGTCTTTTCGTTCACCTTCCTGAAGTCAACAACAAGACGCCATTTTATTTTGCCGGAAGCGTTCGCCTTTTTGGGTACAATCCAAATAGGAGAGCTCCAGGCAGAATCGGATGGTCTAATTATATTTTGCTTGAGCATCTTATTGATTTGGTCCCGGACTTCCTGTCGGTGGATATACGGGTATCTGTAACTCTTAGTATGTACGGGGATTTCATCATGTGTTTTAATTCTATGTTTGATCTTGTTGGTGAATGTTAAAGGTTCACCATCAAGATAAAACACGTCGGCATATGAGGCGCATAACCGTTGTAGGTTTGCTAGCTCTTCAGGATTAAGATGATCGGTGCGAAGACGGGATAAAACATTTTTAGCGCGATCCGATAACGTTTCAGTAAACTGGCACTCGACATTATATATTTCGGCTTCTACCGGACGGTCCATTGAAGAAATTACACCATTTGAGCTGTTATTGGTAATTTCGACCCAACCACGATTATTAATTACTTTCGTTATACAATCAGAGATTATGCAGTTGCAAATTATTTGATTTTCAACTACTACGTCACCGTCCTTTGAGTTTATAGGCAACCTAACTAATTTTGATGACTGCGCGGGTATAATTTCCTCATATAAATTTGCGTTACGTGAGTCATACATTTCGATTGGAATTTTTGCGTTACGAGTAATAAGTAATTTATTTCTAAGATCGATATTAGAACCCCATATGTTTAGTAAATCAAACCCTATCAGTCCGTCGAAGTAATTATGAAAATTATAAATGAACAAGGTTATATTATCTCGTTAATTAAATTCTAAAGGGCATGGGAGAGTCATAGAATTATTATTTTTACTTGTCGCGTGAACATTGGTGACCTCGAATGGGTCATAATTCAGTGGAATATGGCTAAAATACTTTCTTACAGCTTCGGGACTAATAAATGATTGGTTTGCGCCGGTGTCTATTAAGAATTTCAGTGGGGGATTACTTGTCTGAATGTAACCCAGTTGCCTTTGTATGTGGAAATTGACTTCTATTTTTGTTTTTCTGATATGGAGCACTACCGAAAATCCTCATTGTTAGTCAGCGTGAAACTAGTGTCTACTTCCTCTACGATAGGACCTTCCGCGTGATTATACGGTTGCTCGTATCCATAGTTGGGATATTGTTCGTAAGAATAATACTCCTGATTATAGTTATAGTCAGGATAGTCATATTCGTAGTACGCGTCGGTGCTGTAGTCGTAGTCAAAATCAGTCTCGTTAAAGTTTACCTCCCGTGTCTTAAAGTAATTGCTCGGCGGTGGGTTGCCAAATCGTCTCCAGTCATGTCCAGTCGGTGGTAAGGGTTTTGAAACAAATGGAGTGACACCGCTCATAAGAGAAGGGCGCATGTTATTATTTAAGTTGAAGCCCCGTGGTTGTTGAGGTCTGTTAGGAAGCTTAAATACATTGCTCTGGGGGTTATAATTTGGTGGAGGAGCGCGCATCATCTGTTGCGTATGAGTGGGACCGCGTGGTTGATGTATCTGGGGTGGTAGATTGGGTCTCCAACCCTGTGCAGCATGCGGTTGCATAGGTGGCTGTCTAAACGAGTTCAGCATATTATTACCCTGTGGTCTAGGTAGCGGCGGCATGTTAAACGTGGTAGGTTTTGGAAGGAAATTATTTAATGGTAGGCATTGTGAAGGTTGATTCCATTCCTTCTTGTTCTGACTGCCTTCATTTCGTTGTTGGAGGTAAAGGGTATTTAATTCCTTCTGTACGAATTCAAGTGCTTTCTCCATACTTTCGGGACGCATACATCTTATTCTAGACCCTAGGGGGTCTTTTAATCCGCGTAAATAAGCTTGCAAGGTCAGTTTTTTATAGAGTGCGCGCTTAGCTTCAATTGTCATACTAATAGTTTCATGTAAAGTGACATAGGTCATTATTTTACTTAATAAACTTTGAACTAGTTCGTAAAATTCTTGCGGGGTACTAGACCCTTGGGTTTGCAATGATAAATCGCTGTATAATGCAGTTTCGTCGCGATGGTCGGCGAAGTTATTTATAAGAGCGCTTTCGATGCCGGCCCAAGTTTCGGGTATTCCATTTGAATTTATTAGCCTAGCCGCGGGCCCAGTTATTTTATTTAAAATTCCGTTAATGAGAGAAAGATTGGCTAGTTCGTATCCGGGCTCATTTCTTACGTGAGCTAACACAAGTTGATCGCACAGTTTAATAAAACGCGTAAGGATGTACAGGTTACCGTCAAATTCGGGCAAAACTCTAAGTGACTTATAAACTAGGTCTATTTCATTTGATTGTGCCATACTATCGGTTTCCAAACCTCTGTTCTCGTCTATAATACTAAGCTTAGAAGTCCTACTACTATCTAACCTAACGTTCCGTGTTCCCCTTGGATGGAAAATTTTGGAAGCTTTATCCTAACACAGTTATATGTAAAACACAGTAAAATACAATAGGATAAAAAATGTATATAAAATTAGGATAGAGTAAAAAAAAATAATTACGGAACTAGGAAGGGTAAGGATTGAAAGATTCAAGCACTTACAGTATTAGTTCTTTTTGCGGAATCGATGCCTGGATTCGCCTCTGGACTGGTGCTCCCGTAGATTCTGTATCTTTTTGGTCACTCTTGAATAACTGACTCTACTTTAGAAGATCCTACCGACTGCGCCAATTATGTGGGCTCCAGCCAGAGATTGCAAAAAAAAGCAATCTTTATTTAAAATATATTTAATTTAAAGTAATAATTACAATTAATTCTTATAACTAAGTGAGGTGACTCTAATTCGATGTTTGAATCTAGAATGATTTCACACGGTAAAATATTAGAACCAGGTAATGTAAGACACTAGACACGTTATGCTGACACGGCGCCTCGTGATTGTCGTACGCCGATGCAACGCAGCAGATTGCCTGGATTAGGGCTGCGTAACAACTTAACTCAAGTTTTTGTAAACATTTAAAGCACTGTTAGGCCTTTTTTTTTTCGTGGGGAAATCCTCATGGATACCTCCGGCTGTGGGGGCAACCGGAAGGTTATGCCGGACTCCTACCGGCTAAAACCCCACCGTGGTCTCCATCAGCGTGTATGAGGAGTCCCGGGATCTCCGTTCGGAACGCAACCGGGGCCCCTCTCTCGCTTCGCTTTATTGGAAGCACGTCCCAGGGGCAGAACTTACTACCCCCAGCACCCTCGCAGTGCTATCACGATGTCTCGGGACCACTTCCGAGCCATTGTCCTCCTCGGGGGTTACGTTATTAGGCATTCGAGGCCCCCGCTACGAACGCCTGCAACCCCAGAGGCCCCGTTTCTGGTAGGGGAACACCATCTTCAAAGGGAGGGCCGTGACGAACGCCTTGGTGACGTCGTCTCCGAGTGGGATCTGTCCTCCTCCGATCCCGCTCAGCAGCCTCTTTCTGGACCATTACGGATTCACAGAAGGTGGCTACGGCCCTCCACGCCGAGTCCCCGCTCAACATCGCCGACACGAGTGCTGGCAGGGAGAGGTCCCGACCGACCCGGTTTGTCAGGATCGTTCGCTCCCGTTCCCACGCTGGACATACCGCCAGCGTATGGGACGCGGAGTCCTGATCCTGTCCACCGCAGTGGAAGCAGTTCGCCGTCGCTTCGCGTCCAATCTTACACAGATAATCACCGAAGCACCCATGCCCGGTAATTATCTGTGTAAGTCTGTAGGTGAGTCTTCCTACTCGTCGCTGCATCCAGGCTTCGAAGACCGGCAGGATTGCGCCAGTAACACGTTTGCGTACATAGCGCTCCTCGCTAAGTCGAGTGCGCCACATCGCCAACGCGTTCTGTCGCTCCTGCCGTTTTATAGACTCGAGCGCCTCATCTGGCTCACTGCCACCTCTCTGACGGAGGATGCGGATTCGGTTGTACACCCTCGCATCCATATCCGCCAGTATGTCTAGGGGTGGGAAGCGAGCCAGGACTGTTGCCGCCGTATAGCCATCCTCCGCTGGACACTGTAGATTTTAGATCTACAGCGCCGGATGGCTATCCTTTTCGCCCACACAGGTGCCCCGTATAAAGCTACGGACCGTACTACCCCCGCATAGAGGCGGCGTATTTCCTCCCTCGGTCCCCCCAGGTTGGGCAGCAGTCTGTGCATAGCACCCGCCACCCTCTCGATCCGGGGGACTAGGCGCTCAAAGTGCTCTTCGAAACCCCAGCGACTGTCCAGGTGGAGCCCTAGGTACTTCATGTACCGCCCCACTCAGACTATAGACCCACCCACGTAGACGCACGAGTCGGGTGGTTCCCTGCTCCGAGGTAATTTGTGAAACCATAAGGCCTCGGTCTTATGAGGCGCTATTTCTAGACCCAACTCGTGGATTTTGGCGACGACGACTTCTGTCCCAAGCTCAGCGAGCTCCTTGGTCCCCTCGAAGGTGACCCCGCTGGCGACCACCAGTGTGTCATCGGCATAACATACGATATTTACGCCAGCAGGAAGGTCGACACGCAGGACCGCATCGTACGCGAGGTTCCACAATAGCGGACCCAGCACTGAGCCCTGCGGAACCCCACGTTTGATCTCCCTCCGTATATTCCTACCATCCTGCCCCATGTACAGAATGTACCTGTCGCGCAAGTAGTCCCCGATTAAGCCTTGCAGGTAGGCAGGCACCTGGTGGTATGCTAATGCCCTCCGTATTGTATCCCAGGGTAGAGAGTTAAAGGCGTTGACAATATCAAGACTTATCGCCAACGCCACACCACCCTGGGATACTGCTTGTTCCGACAGGGAGCGGACGCGCATAATGGCATCTATGGTGGAACGCTCCCGTCGGAATCCAAATTGGCTTTCTGCCAAATCGGGACCGACGCGCGACAGATGTCCGTTGAGCCGAGTGGCAACTATCCTTTCGAACAATTTGCCAGTCTCGTCCAACAGGCATATGGGACGGTACGCAGAGGGAGAATCGGCGGCCCTACCTTCCTTTTTCAAGAGGACCAACTTTCCATGCTGTGGGGAACTTGGCACTCCGCAGACAGCCGGTAAACAGCTGTCTTAGCCTGTCCCCCAAGGCAGCCAGACTCAGCACCAGGGCCCGACCAGGAATTCCGTCAGGCCCCGGTGCGGTGTTCCGGGCTCTCAAGCGGCTAACGGCTCGGTTCAGCTCCTCCACGGTCACCTCCATGTCATCATGCCACTCCAATGACGACGGCAGGTGACCTGAGGGGCTTGACCGGTCCTCTGGGAAAAGCGTGTCGATCACTCTTCCCAGCAGGTCCGGATCGAGAGTTTCCGTCAAGGGCAGCGACCATGGCCGGAGTTTTCCCAGCACCATCCTGTACGGTCGCCCCCAGGGATCTTCGTTGAGTCCCTCTAGGAGCTCTTTCCAGGACCGAGACCTGGCGTTAGATATTGCAATTTGTAACGCCTTTGTAGCCGCTCGGTATGCCCCGTAGAGTCCGGCTACCTCCTCAAGTGGAGCTCGCCTTCTCCTTCGGGCTCTTGTGTGCTGGCGCCGACTCCGCAAGAAAATCGCACGAAGGTGTGCAATTTCTGCGGACCACCAGTACACCGCCCTGCGCTTGGGACGGCTGGTTCTGGGCATCGAAACATCGCATATTTGCGCCATTGTAGCCCGGAACCAGTTTGCTTTCATTTCTGGATCGACCGGAACCTCTTCGGCTTTTTCTGGCCAGGCCGCGACGATGGCGGCGGCTTCGAGCTTGTCTCGGTCGAGCCGCTTGAGACACCAACGTCGCGGTGGGCTGCCTTCTGGACGACTGGAGTTACTGTCGAAGTGGCGAAGTGCGACATCGAACACGATGTGGTGGTGGTCTGACAGTGTCACCACCTCTGTCGCAACTCGCCATCCCGACAGCATACGCATTGCAGGAGGAGTTGCCCACGTAAGGTCTACAATGGACTCCCCCTGCCACCGCACACATGTACTCTCAGACCCCCGATTTAATAGTCGAAGGTCCAGACCAGCCGCCCATTCCATTACGGTCTCTCCCTTTGTATCGTCCCTAGAGTTGCCCCAAGCCCTGTTATGGGCGTTAAAATCTCCTA
The DNA here is from genome assembly GCA_033319125.1 of Parnassius glacialis. Taxonomy (NCBI): domain Eukaryota; kingdom Metazoa; phylum Arthropoda; class Insecta; order Lepidoptera; family Papilionidae; genus Parnassius; species Parnassius glacialis. Next base: position 29,063,540 of record JAVANC010000006.1, read on the forward strand.
GGACGATCAATGGACGGGGTAAGCACTCGCGCACGCAATCCGCTACCTCATCCAGGTACTCCTCGTAGTCGGCGAGGGTCCTGTTGGGAGAGACATAACAGCCCACTATAGCCAGGGTGCCCCATTGCACTGCAACAAAGCCCCGCCCCCTTTGCAGAAGGACGCAGGGTGGAGCACCATCACCACCCCCCCAGTAGATGGCTACGGAGCCCGATTCGTCGCCGAACCAGCGAGGATGGTCGGGGACGATATAGGGCTCCGCTACCACTGCAAGGGCAACCCGCCACTCCACAATGGTCTGCATAAGCAGATGTTGTGCATTGCGGCAGTGGTTCAGGTTACCCTGGAGGACTTTGAGGGCCGTGAATTCTACGTCTCAGCAACTTCCATTGCCGAGCCGGAACTCGGTGCTGCAGCAGATACTGCTGTGCCCATCTCGCTGGAGGGAGTGAGAGGGTGTTTACTCTGTCTAACTCCCCTTTTCGCAGGTTGAGCGCACTTTTTTCCCAACCTATGGTTGGATGGACGCCCAAGGTCCGAACAGACTGGACATTTAAGGACCGACGCGGTGCACTGGTTTGCTCTGTGACCGGGTTCGCCACAGGCATAGCAGCGGGTGCTCCTGTCTGCCTCGTTAGGGCATTTACTGCCGACGTGTCCCTTCTCGAGGCATCTGTAACAGTGCATAGGCCTGGACTCCAGTAGTTCCACTCGAGTTGAACCCCAGCCAATGCGTACACGTCCTTCAGCCATTAGTTTTCGGACCGCCGTTACCGGGCATCGCATCCAGCACGTCCCCATGCTGGTGGGAGTTCGGCGGACGTCCCCAACTTTGATGTCGTCTACCGAACAGCCACCCAACTCGGCGATCATGGCTGCTATCTCACAGGGGCTGACAGCATCGTCAAGGTCTTTCAGTCGAATGTCGCGCATTTTAATTGGGCGACTAATTCGGACGTTCAGATCAGAAAAGACTTCGGGCAACTTCGCTGCCAGCTTGTCCGCCTTTGAGTTGCAATCATGTCCCGCAATCTCGAGAAGTAAGCCTCCTGTCACAGCTCGCTTTTGGCGAACGGATTCGATTCCCAACTCTGCCAATTGGATCCTGGCCTTTGCCTCCTCCATTACCTTGGCATATGTGAGTACAGAGTCCTTAGGCAACGTCACTGTAACTGCTGCTGATGCTGGCGTACGCATTTCAGTTTTCCTTCTCTTTTTTATCCCTCTTGAAGAAGGGTTAAGATCCGCCACTTCTGTAGACCGCTTTTGCTTTGGCCTTCTTGCCACGTCTGCCCAAGAGCTTACAATCGGCGGTAGCGAGTTGTGCAGCTGTGGCGGAGCAGCCACTGGAGTCAGATCCACCACCGATAGATGGGAAGGCTCCTTTTTTTTCTTTACCCTTCGCTTCTTTTTCTTTTTCGGCTGCGGTGGTGATGGCAGTGGCTGCGACTGCGGACGTCCTGCTCTCATTGACGCTGGCGGCTGTTCCCGCGGTGTCAGCTGCTGGTTGGCTGATGTCCTTTAAGGAATCAATCTGGCATGGAAGGCCGCCAGCTTCCTGTCTATTAGAGCCCCTATGTCTGCCATGAGCTCCTCTTTCCCGCTCCTAGGTTTGGATGCAGCAGGTACTAGCTGAGATGGCAAGGTAGACCGTTCCTGCATCTGTTTGCGGAGGAGACTAATCTCTTGTGTGAGTCTTTCCGTCTTCGTCGAAAGACTGGCAAGCTGGGAACGCAACTCTGCGTTCTCTCTCTCCAGCCTGGCGAAGTTATCATTAGAGTCGGTCCTTCGCGCGAGTTCTTCTGCCGCAGCTTTAATGTTACGCACAGCCAACCTTATACCACGAACATATTCTCCTTTGAGGTTACGGGATCGATCGGCAACTTTTTCTAAAACCTGGAGGTGAAAATCAATATCCCGACCGAGCTCCACGTCTCCGTGAGAACGCATTTCGCGGGCTAACGTTTCCGGGCCCGGAAGGTTCTTCTTTGCCCTGGTGTTAGTGGGTGTTACGGATGGATCAAATAAGTCTTCTTCTGTTTCAGCCCCTGTCGCACTCTCTCCTCCAGAGGTTGCAACTGGGACCGCCGTGAATTTGGCCGCCACAACTGACGTACTCGGAGGCTTCGCTTTTCGTTTTCGCCCTCCTACCGATGTTAGCGACACGAACGAGCCATCAGATCCACCATCAGCGTCGCTCCCACCGGCCTGACTGCTCGTAGTGTTGGGTCGCTTAAAACGCCCACGCTTGTCTCGTGTCGATATCGTTGGTGTTTCCGACACGACTCCTTCTTTTAGAGATTGGCCCTCTGATGTTGTAGGGCCCGCGGTTAATGCTGGTGCATCACCGCAATGCAGCGGATTGCCCCCCCCCCCCACCCAGATACGTTGGGGCTGCCACAGAGCCTAATTAGGCTACTGGGGGTGGATTCCCCGCCAACAACAGGGTTGACAGGACCACCCTGGGGAGTATTTTTCTTGTCGCACTGCATGTCATAGTTTTCCTTTTTTTTTTACAGGGTGTGGTCCCTGAATCCCCCCTCCCATAGGCTTGGGACTGGGCTCCCTCCCAGCCATTCATCCCATCGGCACCTTAGTCCTTAGGATTAGGGTTATTTTTGAAGAGGTTGTCTTCCTCATGGCCCTGCGGGGGCCCTCGGGCCCGAGTGGGCTTACAGGTTGTCCGGCATAGGTGCGCTTGGCACATCGCCGCACAGAGATCGCCTGGAATCGGTGCGCTTGGCACATTACCGCGCGGGGTCACCCAGCATTGGTGCGCTTGGCACATCGCCGCGTGTGTTGCATCCCTTGTTCGCTCTAATCAAAGAGCGATACCGGGAGCAACGACAAGCCTGTGAAGGCCCATCTCTTAGGGCAATCAAGCCCCGGGCGTTTCTAACCCTAATAGAGCCATGGGTACGCCCAACCCCGACCAGTTTTGGTCCGCGGCGGTTTCCCGCTACCACCCATATCTGGGTGGCGTTCCCCTATCCGCCACCTGGGGACGCGCCTGATGGGAGCTCTGGCAACTCCACACGGGAAAGCACTGTTAGGCCTGTGTCATGCCTTCTTTGATTTGTGAAGGGTTATACAGCTATTAATCCCTCGCGCTGCTTAAATGAGTGTTGGCTCTTCTTGTGTCTTGTCCATTTTCAGTCCTCGAAATATTTTAACTGATTGCGTCATTGATCTAATGGTCGTAAGCGCGACTACTGATCATGTGGGACCTACTTGGTCAAAACTCGATTTGAAACAAAAATCAGTTATAGGTGGTAAATCTGTACTTTAAAATGTATATAAGAATTTATTGCTTGCGTAACGTGAAATTTACGGAGAGCACCTAGCTTTTGATATACCAAGGCTTTTTACTGTGGTCAAAATAGACAAGATAAACCTCGTCATTATAATAAGATAAAGTTTGTAAGTACAAAACTGAAGGAACGTGTATGTCTTACATCCAAATGCAACCGTTCTTTTTAAATCTGGTATTCCATGGGGAGGCCTATGTTCAGCAGTGGAATAGTGAAGGGCTGTAATGATGACGATGATAACCCAATTTTCATAGAACAGTCAAATATAGTTAAATCATTTATAATCATTGAGCAACACAGGATGGGAGAAGCTATAGCGTTATTTTTCGATACCAAACTGTTTGTAATTTTTTGCGGGCGGAAAACTGCGCCACGAACCCTTTCTCAGACTCCCACACAAAAATAATCGTCTGTCACTACGAAACTCACACATACATACATACATACATACATAAACACTCACGCCTGTCACCCAGAGGGGAAGGCAGCGTCTACGGACTTCCTTTTGGCGCGTTCCTGACACACCTCTCTCGCCTCCTTTAAGTCCATACGCATACACGCTCGTCGGTTAGGGGTACTTGTAATCTGGCCCATTTTCAATGTATCGCCGATTTGGTCGATAAATCTTCGTCTAGCGCGTACCTTCCCGACTCTGCCATTCACTTCTGAAACATATATTTGCTTTGTCACGCTTTCTTCGTTCATTCTTTCTACATGGAAACTCACACATAACAATTAAAATAATACATTTACAATTTCACACACACACACACATACATACATATTCTGTGTAATTTTAAAAATCAGTGATAGTTTTATCTATTACTGGTTTTTAAAATGAATTAATTTTATATATATATATATATATATATATATATACTAAATTAATCCACTTTATATATTTAGTACATTTTTTGAATGCGCTTTTTTCATTGATTAAGAAATTCTTGTATCAGTATAGAGAAATAAAACAAAAAATCGCAGTTGTGTTGAATAATTCGATACGTCGTAGAGCCATGCTGCAGCTATATTGTGGTTGTAGCACGAATGGGTCGGCTTGACCATGGAAGGACCACGCTCTCACAAAATACCAGCGTAAAATAGCAGCTTAACGCTGCTGTGTTTCGTATGATGAGTGTAGAGAACCAGAGACCCTTTTTACTGGAAACGAGGTATTCCAACTTAGTTCTCACGGGTGACAACGCATGTGCATTTTGATTCGTAATCGAAGATAGATGTAGATGTCTATGGGCCACAGCAACCACTTACCATCAGGTGGACTGTGTGCTCGTTTGTCACCTTTATCCTAAAAAAAAGAATACTTACCTTGTGAGAGCTTCCCAATTTTACATTTTCTTCTTAAGTTGACGCTTAATTAGTTCTGTTTCTTTAACGCCAATTTTTTCAAAAACCATCCGTTATTCTTTTTCTATCAAAGATTTGTCCTCCAGATTCTGAAGAAATTTATTCATCCCAGCAAATTTTTCCTTCAAAAAAGCTTTAGCTTGGAGCCTTTTAATATGTTGTCTGATAATATAGGTGCTGCTGCATTTTTTCATAGTGTAAGTGCAATGGTGGGAATCGCTTTATAATTTTTAGATGTTCCTTTGACTAAACCTGAAAAATAAATAGGCTATATTATGCTGTTACCATCTTTCTCTGCAGCTTACTAAATCACAATAATAAAATAGTAGAAATTACTATTTGATAAATACATTCCTATTTATTTTAATCAAACATACTCGTATTAGCTGCAGTGAATTACAACGCACGTGAAGAAGTTGATGTTGTACGTGCAGATGTAAACGAATCAGGAATAGAATAATTATAGAAAATTAGATTTATTTAGAAAATTGTACATTTTTTGAAGTGGAGAAATCTAAGATTCATCTCACAACTATGACTAACCAGATACTACACTATACTACATAATTAACATTTTAAGGGTAGCAAGGGGCATTACATTTTAGTCCTCAGGGTTGAGACGCATTTGCAATCTGTAGCGGTTTGTTGGCCTAGAGATCGTTAATGTCCACGGTTCACAGTTTACTTACCACCAGGTTGACTGTACGCTTTTTTTACGCATTTGCCTTCTCCATCTAAAAGCCAAAAAGCTTAATACGGTGTGGTATTAAAGATAGCTTGGTGCCCTTGAACAATCGCCTTCTATTGTTCGCCAATACTTGAAAGTCAAGAGTTTTGGAAATGATCTCAGCAAATGACACTGTTTCTTGTGGTAAGCCAGGTAAGCATGCTTGTAATAACAAAAGTACTTCCAGAAATCCTTTAAATTCTGATTTTTAGGAAATCTGCAATAATTAAATTAAATATAAAGCGGCCAAGTGCGATTCGGACTCGCCCATGAAGGGTTTCGTAGGAGCAAGTAACATAATATAAAAGTTCTTGTAGTTCGTTGTAACTTTAATCGATGTTTTAATAAGAGTTTTTTTTTAATTAAAATATTGATAAGTAAACATTATAATTAGGTACCTAAATGATAAGATTTAGATCTAACTATATACGAGCCCATATAAGCTTGTGATAGCTAAACAAGCTAATATATATTCCGGTTTGACAAGCGGGAACCTGCCCCCCGCTAAAGAAAATATACGCCCCCGCGCGCGTCGCATCCGCTACCGATCAAGCCACGCACCACGCGAATTATAATTATTATTTACTTAGGCACCTTTTACAGATTTATTATTAGAAAATAATGGTTTACGGTTTATGTATAAGCTTTATGTTTATGAAATTGAATGTGTTTTTTTATTTTTATATTTGAGTTGATTGAATGAAAGGTAAATTACGGTTTACGATTTATGACGTAATACCCAATTTTCGGTGGAAGTTTACATGGTAATGTACATCATGTATTTATTTTTTTAGTGTTATTATTTTCTTATTTTTGAAGTTACAGGGGGGGGGGGGGGGCTATACACACATTTTACCAATTTGGAAGTGTCTCTCGCGCAAACTAATTAGTTTAGAAAAAAATAATATTAGAAACCTCAATACCATTTTTGAAGACCTATGCATAGATACCCCAAACTTATGGGTTTGATGAAAAAAACAATTTTGAGTTTCAGTTTTAAGTATGGGGAACCCCCAAAATTTATTGTTTTTTTTTCTATTTTTGTGTAAATCTTAATGCGTTTCACAGAATACATCTACTTACTAAGTTACAATAGCATAGTTCTTATAGTTTCGGAAAAAAGTGGCTGTGACATACGGACGGACAGACATGACGAATCTATAAGGGTTACGTTTTTTGCCATTTGGCTACGGAACCCTAAAAAAGCAATAGGATAAAAGTTCACACGTAGTAATTTTAATTTATTGTATTAATAATCGTAACAAAAACTATCGCTCGGTGACAGCAACAACTCGGATACAGACACAGATCAGTCGCTCGACCGAACCGCATATTCTATGAGGGCGAGTGGCTTGTGGTGGTAAATAAATCTTAAACAACACAACGCATGGCCACTATGGCAACTATGGCCTGTTATTATTGTAATTTTTAAGATACTAATATTATACTAATATTATAAATAATTACATTTAAATTTAATTAAATTTAATTTAATTTAATTACATTTTTTCGCAAAATTTAGCGTGGCAAATCTCTTATTACAGCAAAAATCGAACAATTTGGCATTTTTGTACGACGTCGATGCAGTCGCGCAACTAAATTTAGTCTAGTGAGCAGTGCGGTTGCTACTAGTTTTATTGTAAACATAGGGCCACTGTGCCATATATGGACTTATACTTTATTCTTTATTGTACACTTTATAGGTTGGTAACAATTATTAAATATTTAAATAAAATGTACAAAGGCGAGCTTAACCCTAATAAGAGTTCTCTTCCAGCAAACCTATTGGGAAAGAGAAATAGTTTTATATATAAAGTAAGTAGGTAGCAGCGTGCGTACTTAATAATTAACATAACACTACTTGATAGAAATTGGCTATAAGTTACTGTTAACAATTAACATATAAGTGTATAAAATATAAGTATAATTGATTTTCTTATTTCTATTGATTTACATACATATATATTATTATACATATACATATGTATATATTTATTGTATTAATAAATACAATAAATATATACATATATACACATACACACACATATACATATATATATATATGTATATACACATACATATATATACAATTATACATATAAATACATAAAATGTGTAAATATTTGTTATTCTAAGACAAGACAGATAAGATAAGACAGATAATATTCCTTTACTCTGCTCCGAAATATATCAAGAGAAGAGCTAGCACGTATGTCATGTGGAAGTGAGTTCCATAGCTTGACCGCCCTTATACATCGCCTCCAGATCCCATGGCGGCAATCCGGCAAGGAGGCTCGCCGCCACGCGGGAGATCGTGCGGTAGCCGCGAACCATTTTCACGGCAACCACCCTTTGGGGCGCGTTCAGGTGGTGGACGGCAAGCCGCGCCAAACCACGCGCCCACACCGGGGCCCCGTAAAGGGCCATGGACCGTACGATCCCCGCGTAGAGCCTCCGGAAGGAGGCGTTTGGCCCCCCCAGGTTCGGCAGGAGCCGCCTGAAGGCAGCCCCGGTCCGTTCCAGTTTGGGAGCCAAACGTCGGAAGTGCTCAACGAAGTTCCATTGGCCGTCGAGGACGAGTCCTAGGTACTTCAACGTCGACTCGAAGCCGATGGATACCCCTCCTACTATCACTGAGGATCCCGGTGGTGGCCTGTTCCGAGGACCATGGAAGTGCATGGCCTCGGACTTGTGCAGAGCCACCTCGAGACCCAGTTGCCGGATCCTCTCAGCGACTATCGCAACCCCGCTTGTCATAGTTTCCGCCGCCGCCTCGTACGACCCCCCTTGTGCCAGTACCAGCGTGTCGTCAGCGTAGCAAACTACGCTGACGCCGGTAGGGAGGTCGGCGCGCAGCACCCAGTCGTAACCGATGTTCCACAGGGGCGGCCCCAGAACCGAACCCTGTGGGACACCGCACGACATCTCTCGCCGGTTCCACTCACCCTTGCAACCGGGGTAGATGACGGCCCTGTCCGTCAGATAGTCCCCGACTATACGACGGAGATAGGTCGGCACCCGGTGATACCGGAGTGCCTCCCTAATGCAGCTACACGGTATGGAGTTGAAGGCGTTGGCGATGTCGAGAGACATCGCCAAGACAACCCCCCCCCCCTGGCCACTGTGTCCCCCGTCGTGAGGGCTCTCACGCGCATGATGGCGTCCACCGTAGAGCGCCTCTTGCGGAAACCAAACTGGTGTTCCGCAAGATCCAGCCCCGTCCCCGCAAGGTGCTCGGCGAGGCGGTTTGCAATGACTCTTTTAAAGAGCTTGCCCACCTCGTCGAGCAGCACCACGGGCCGGTATGCGGACGGAGAGTCCACTGCGAGCGACCCTTAAGGTAAGAATTAGGTATTTTTTTATGTCACCATCAGTAACTTTGCTGAAATTAAAAGGAGAACACAGCGGCTTAGGAATATTGGAGAGAAGATTAAGTGTAGTAGACTTAATAGAGTCATCAATAGAAATCGGAGGCTCAGAAAAGTGCCGGTTGAGTGCAGTCAAATCAAACGAGATATTAGAATCATTATGTGATCTGCCTATACCCAGAGTTCTAAGAAATTTCCACATCTGAGCGGGATGAGAGTTTTCAACCTCATCATAAATATGTCTCCTCTTAGCATCACGACACATCTTACAACAGCGATTACGTAGTTTTTTATATGTGAATAAATTTTCATTAGTAGGGTGCTTCTTATAACGCCTCTTAGCTTTATCTCTTTTGGACATTACTGCTTTTATAGACTTTGAAAGCCAGGGGGCTGGAAAGTGTTTAACCCCGACTCGCTTAAGTGGTGCATGTGTATCGAAAATTTTTAAAATGAGGTGATTAAAAGCATAAACTTTATCATTAATATCTTCGGGCATTCTTTACTTTGACACAGGGAACGTCTGCGTATGGCTACTCCCGTTCGGTCATGTTAATGTCGTTGTAAATTTCAAATAAAATGAATACGTTCAAAATAAATTTATAAAATTAACTGATGGTTATACGAGTAAATATCGTTTGAGTAAGTAAGCATTTTATATTTAAATAATTGTATTTTTTTCTATTAATTGTTTTTTATCACATAATATATAATTGAATATAATAAAATTGAAGTTGATAATCAACTTAATTTGGCTATAAACATAAAATAATAACGAAATTCATTATATTAATTGTTATTAATAATGGAATACCCATTTCCGGGTGAATGCCTCCCCATATATTTCCATAAGGTTCTGTCTGCCGCTAGTCTGGTCCATGTTGCTCCTGCTACATCTACAATGTCGTCGCACCGGCGCGCCCGCTCCTGCACCCGTTCAGTCCATATTCCATCATTGGATATTGCCACATGTCCTGCCCATCTCCACTTCAGTTGGCACGCCAATTTGTTATTTGTTCTCTTTCGTATATATATCACTGTTTCTATGTCGGTGTCTTAGTTTGATATTAATCATGCTGCGTTCCGTTGCTCGTTGAACAACTTGTAGTTTAGTTATAATTTTCTTTGTGAGAGTCCAGTTCTGATATTCGTATAATTAAGTGGGGAGTTCAGTGGTATCCATCACTTTCTCCTTTCATTTAATTGGTAGTTTTGCCTTAAAACATTTTTTTATGACCAATATTTGCTTCATGCTAATTTAATTCTGCTATTAACTTCTGTAACTCTTGAGTTGTAATAGGAAACATTTTAGACTGAGAGCTGGCGACGAATTTAGGGAAGGTCCTTTGGGCAAGTTGAAATTATGAAAAAATATAATTTCGTCAATTGGCGAATCCAGTTCCGCGAGTCTGGCTGGGCGTTTGCGGTTATTTTGTTACTGCGCAGTATATAACATTTGCAAAAAAAAAAATCCAAAAAAGTGTTCTTTTGGCAACTTGCTTTCTTTTTTATCTTTTAATTTAGTTTTTATATAATTCAAAAAAAATTATCCCAGACGTTTTTGTCGGTTATAAAGTACTACCAGACCTCTCCAAAAATATTTTTTTTAGTTCCCAAAAAAATATACTTTTGGCAATCTCAAATTTTAATCACGTCTAATCACGTGTTGAAATCAAGTAATTTTTAGTAACACCTGCAAATCGCCAGACGAATTTAGCGGTTTTAAACAATTCCCAGACATGAATAAAGTTTAACAACTAATACGACAAAAAATTGATGAGAGATGGAGGCCTAAGCTCCTCGCGCTGTGATTGGTTACTTCGAAATATTTTTTTTGAAGATTTTGAGATTAAATTCTTGTTTTAGGATTTAGCGTATATGGATGCGCATATATGGACATGTAATATAAATATACTTACACGTCTTGGACTTAATAAATCTGAAGGTGTGTTGGTATCTGCTACTGGAACTCCTCGACGAGGAGCACTAGATGTGCGGAGTTTGGGCTCGTTTTGTTAGTTATAGAATATAATAGATATATAGAATAGACCTTACCTATGGACTTGACGGACTGACTTCAAGGTGTACTGGAACTCATTGACCAATAGAACTACAATTAATAGAATCAGGCGTTACTTTGCGGAAATCCATTATAATTGGGTTATTATAAACTAATTTGCTTAATTCCGCATAAAGAAATGAAATGATGTGTCCTGCCCCTTAAAACTGGGCTAAAACTAAATATTACTGACATTTACATTTTACAACAAATTAAAAGATAAAAAAGAAATCAAGTTGCCAAAAGAACATTTTTTTGGATTTTTTTTTGCAAATGTTATATACTGCGCAGTAACAAAATAACCGCAAACGCCCAGCCAGACTCGCGGGACTGGATTCGCCAATTGACGAAATTATTTTTTCACAATTTCAACTTGCCCAAAGGACCTTCACAAAATTCGTCGCCAGCTCTTAGGCTATTTGGCCCAAGATAAATTAAGCCTTTATACGTCCCACATCAGGGCGCAGCGCAGTTTAGTCATTATTTTAAACAGGTAAGAAATACTTATTTCTCAATGGAAATGATATCAAATTCGTATGGGCGCGTTCCGACGACACGCACCCGCTACGCGCACGCTACGCGCACGCTACGCGCGTCAGCACCCGCGTCTAACTTGCTTTGAAATTTGTTGAATATAATTTGAGTCTTATGACAAATCAATAAATCTGAAATTGTATAAAAAGCGCGGGCGCAAGGCGTAGCGGGGCGGGTGCGGGTGTGTGCGGGGCGAGCGCGGGGCAAGCGCGGAGCGGGAACGAGGCGAGCGCGTGGCGTGGGCGAGGCGTGTGCCGTTCAACGTCGATAAATGAATTTCAAAAAAATCAATAAATAAAAAAGTTAATATAGGCGGTTTTATCGCTCTGGAAGCGATTACTTTCCAGGCAAACTTATTACGCCAAGAATTGCTCACAACGAATGGCAAGGAGAGAGGTATATAATGCACATAAATTATACAATTAAGTTATTAAAAAAGAATAAAACACGAAGTATGATGGGAATTATAAGTTCAATTATAAGTTTTGAGAAGCTTTTGAAGGAAAAAAAAACATTGAGCGTGGCGTATATGTGGAGGGAAGTTTTACAAGCGTGCAGCTGTAACAGAAAATAATTTATTAAAAATGGAAGATGAATGTATGGGAGTATGAAGAGGCAGATTTTTAGAGAGGTTTTCACTGTTCGAAAATCTCTGTTCTAACCTAAAATCTGTGATCATTATCATTCCGAAATATAAGAAAGTTTTCATGCGATCGCTTGACGTCTCCGTATTATGCATGTCATGTCATGACTGTCTGGACATTCTAACGTGGATGTGGGTAACTGAATGCGGGCGAGGAGCTAGTTAGTCATATTATATACCTCTATGTTGAATGTGGTACATTTCCTTAATTACTTAAAATATCCATTATTAAATCACTAATTAAAAAAATAGGACAGAGAGGACTTACTCTGTTACCGCACGATTACTAAGATTTCTATATTTTCCAAAATCATAGAAAAAGTAATATATAAGAAATTATAAACATACTTTGAAAAAATCAATAGTTTTGCAAAAGAACAACAAAGCTGTCGCAAATACACATCTATTAATGTAGCAATATGCATTTTTATACTAAGTTTTTGCAAACGTTGACAAAAAGTGCGAGTGACAGCTCTATATATGGACACTTCTAAGGCTTTTGATATTGTCCGGCATGATTTGTTAATAATTATAATAATAAAATTAAATAATACGCTACTACCTCTGAGAAAGGCACTTAATCTTATAAAATCCTACTTAACAAACATGATTCAAATCACTCAAGTATCATGGACTTGTACAAAGAAGAAAAGAAGAATATATTCGTTGGTCTTGTCCTAGATCCTCAAATTTTGGAGTTCCTCAAGGAAGTTTACTTGGTTATTTGAGTATATTACTAGCTGTTCGCGCGATTTCGTCAGCGTGGAATTTATTACGATTGCTTTTAATGGGTTTTAAGTTTTTTAAGCGAAACCCTAATCCTTATTAAGTGGCGAAGCTTGCGAAGTTATTTATTGATTTCACGATGTCTGTTCGTCTGCTCGTCTGTCCGTCTGTCCGTCCGTCTGTCCGTCTGTCCCACGATTATCTCGAGAACGGTTTCGAATTTTCAAATTCTGTTTTCAGCAATCGATTACTGATCACCCAGGCATCTGAACCTCCTATTTTGAATTTTTTTTCCGTTAGAAACCGCTACAAAGCTGATTGCTTCGCCACTTTGCTATGCTGTTAGCTTGCTAGGTTTATTCTAATGTAAAAGTAGCCTTAGTTACTTTCTATAACATCAGCTATAAGCCAGTAAAGGTCTCGTCAAAATTGGTCCAGCTATACAGATTTTTTTTTAAATTTTATTTTCTTATATGTACCCTATATGCTTTCATATGCATTTAGTAAATAGCTGCTAATTTTAAATTACAAGCAGACACATAAATTTTATTTATTTGTATTTGTAGATTAACGACTTGCCTAGCACCGTAAACTTTTCTATTATTGCATCTGCAAATAGTAATAGGAAAGTTTTTTCTTTCTTTATTCTATTACTATTTATACTGTACATGTAAATGTCATAGGATTGTCATCTGATAATCCTATGGCATTTACATGTATAGATAAAATTAAAATGAAATTAATAAAAACCTGAAGAATATAATTAGTTAGATCAAATCAAATAATTTAATTGTAAATTTAAAAAATCTCAAATAATGAATTTTTACCAATGGATTTTCCTTAATTTATTTACGAGTAAGGCTGGATTTAGTACTCGACCGCCGGTCAGCACGTACCGTACGCGCTGACGGTACGTCCCGATTGTCGGTCGAGGCCAAGCGTTTAGTGCTTAACTGACGGTAAGCTTTATTATACGTGTACAATTACGAAGAAAAATGAATCCATTTCTTAACTATAATATGTGTGTACTATTTACGCAAACGATTACGACATAAAAGACGGAGAAGATATCATGTGCACCCAATAATTGTAGACCGTTGAATTGAAGGAGAATTTTGTTCATTGTATTCGAAATTGCGAGAAAAATGTTCATGTATCAATGTTCATTTTTGTTCGCAATAATGCGTACGCGCGAAAAGTCAGTCGCTCTGTCAGCGTCGCACTGAACGCACGCATGTACCACCATAGCGCGTCAGTCAACCGACGTACGTCGGGCCGACGAGCTAGACCGACGGTCCTCGTACGTAGTACTTCATCAGCGCTGCACTATAGCCGATTGATATAGCTACGCTCAACCGATGTCGGCGCTCACCGTCGGCCGAGCTTAATATATAATTAGTTACAGTATTTTATATATAATAACAATAAAATTTATGTAAAGCATTCTATTATAATTATAATATATATAATACTCTCGGCGGTGAAGGAAAACATCGTGAGGAAACCTGCATGTCTGAGAAATGCCAAATGCCAACACGTATTGGGGCACCGCGGTGAACATTTCCTTGGCCTTAAATACTCTCATAAATAAGAGGAGTCCTGTGCCCAGGAGTAGAACGTATATAGGCTGTAACTATAACTGCTACAATATAATATAATCAAGTAATTAATTGTAGTAGTGTAAAAGATTTAATTGTACCTAGTATAATATTGTTGCGCGCAACAATTAATGCCTGGTACACGGCGACACTAGTTACCACTAGCGCCTTCTAGTATCGAGATACAGAACTAGGAGAGTCTAGATCCTTCTAGAAGTTTCCATGGAAGAACTTTCTAGACGTTTCTACAGTAGAAGGTTCTGAAACTATCCGAGACTGTAACAATATACATATGTATACTGTCTCACATTACCTGTATTCATATATATTAAAATCAATTCGAATGTGAACATTTTCGTTATGCATTGTCAATGTTCCGTAGTTTAAAGTAATATAATCAAAATAAATTCGCAATTTATCTCATTATTTGAGTGTAACATTTTCAATTCCCTTAATCCCACTGGATTTCATTTGCCTGCACAACGTGCAAATTAGTGACCGCTGCATAAATTTTAACTTGAGTTATTTGAATCGTGCATTAGCAAAATTAAGCTTTTATTTATTTAGCGGAAGCCAATAGTTTTTCTAACAAAATCATGTGAATAACGTTCATAACTGTTGTCTTCAATGATAGAAGAATTATCTGTTGTTTTTAATTAGAGTAATAATTATTTTCAAATACTCCATAACACTGCTTTAATATAATTCCTTTCAAATTATCCATTATCCATAACCATCCAATTAGCGGGATTTAGAAAGGGGATGGGATGTGCGGATCAGGTCTTTTCTATGCACATGATCGCGGAGAAGTTTTTGGCCATAAATCAAAAAGTTTTTTGTGCGTTCATAGACTTGGAGAAGGCTTATGACAGAGTGGACAGGGATGTGTTATGGCAAACACTGAACTCATTTGGGTTGAGCGCTGGCTTGATACAGGCATTGAAGTCTCTATATAGGGACTCTAGTGCTTGTGTCAGGATCAACGGGGCCTACTCGGACTAGTTTGGCATCCATAAAGGTGTCAGACAGGGCTGTGTGGCTTCCCCGCGGCTGTTCAACCTATTTATGGACAGTTGTTTGGAAAATATTGAAGTAGAAGAATGCGGGTTAAGAATGGGTGAGTTAACCGTCAAATGACTTTTGTACGCCGATGATCAAGTCATACTTGCGTCGTCGGCAGCCGAGTTGCCAATGATGGTTACATTAATGAACAGGACATTAAAAGAAAAGGGAATGAAAGTGAACGCAAGTAAGACGAAAGTTATGGTTTTTGAAAGAGAAAAAAGTAAAACGATATGTGAAATAAGAATAGAAGGGGAGTTGGTAGAGCAAGTAGATGAGTTTGTGTATTTGGGATGTGTGTTTAGCAGGGATGGTAGATATAATAAGGATAAAGAACGACGAGTGCATGCAGGAAATAGAGTGAATGGGGCTCTACACTTTATTGTGAAAAGTCAGAATGTGTCCAAAAAGGCACGTATGGCAATTCACAATGCTGTGTTAGTATCTCCTTTAATGTATGGTAGTGAAAGTTGGGTGTGGCAGAAGAAGCACGATAGTAGAATAAATGCTGTAGAAATGCGGTCATTAAGGAGTATGTTAGGGATGAATCTGAATGACAGAGTGAGAAATTGTTTAATAAGAGAAGAGTGTGGTTTGCAAGATGATGTTGTGAACAGGATTAAGAAAGGAATGCTTCGGTGGTTTGGTCATGTAGAAAGAATGAACGAGGAAAGAGTGACAAAGCAAATTTATGTTGCAGAGGTGAACGGCAGAGTCGGGAAGGGTCGCCGTAGGCGAAATTTTATCGACCAAATTGGCGATATATTAAAAATGGGCCAAATCAAGAGTACCTTTAACCGACGAGCGTGTATGCATCCATAATGTGGAGGAAGCGAGAGAGGTGTGTCAGGATCGTGCCAAATGGAAGTCCATAGTCTCTGCCTACCCCTCTGGGTGACAAGCGTGAGTGTTTATGTTTTGTTTATGTAAATTATCCAATAATTTCAAAAATGGCCAATTTATATTAACCACAAGAACTATTATTTATTGCAAGTTACTGCCACCTTACGTTCTCTTTGTCATCTCAAAACAATTTTGCCTTTTAAAACTAAATTTCTACTTATGACGTCCTTGCCCATTATTGATTATGTGCGGATGTGCGTTACCCAGATTTATCTCAATATGTTCTAGATAAGTTGGAACGCCTTCTCAACAATTGCATTGGATTAATTTCCGGCTTACGTAAGTATGACCATGTTTCCCAGTACCGTTCTAATCTTAAATGGTTTTCTTTTAGACAAAGGCGTAGCTCCCGAATTTTACAAGTATTATATCCAATTTTAAATTACCCTAATTCCCCCTCTTATCTTAACGATAACTTATAAACCCTGTATTCTACTCACGATAGAGTTCCCACACAGTCTTAAAATTCGTATTCCACCACATAGCATTGGTTTCTTTAACTCCTCTTTTACTTAATACTCCATTCAAAATTGCTATGGAATGCCCGCCCTGCCTGGTGATATCAAGAAAACTAGTAACAAGAATTCTTATACGAGACTAGTTCGAGAATTCTGTCATAAGAATAATACGTCCTGATTTATCCTACTTTTGTTTTTTTCTCCTTTCACTTTATAACTGATATTTTATATATGTATTTTATTTTTGTATTATATATATATATATATATATATATATATAGCTTTTGTAGATAAGTACATGATTATATATTTATTCTTTATTATATAGTAAACATTAAGTATGTATATTATTACTAAGTATATTCTATTCATTTGCATTTTATTGTGTCTTATATCTTTATTACTTATTTAATAAATTTATGAAATAATTGTTTACACCTCCCACAGTTTCTCAAATCATTCAGGGTTGGCTGGTAGAGAATGCCATAAGGTATTAAGTCCGCCCTTTATATCCCTTATTATAAGGTGTGTAAGAATGATTTAATAAATAAATATTATTTCACATAACATCACATAAACTTCCACGCCACACTTCCATTTGAGACGATCCTGACAAACTTCTTTCGCTGCTTTTACAACCACACTGACGCATACATGCGTAGGTATATAGTGCCCATCGGTTAAGGGCACTCTTAATTTGGTCCATTTGGTCGATAAACTTCCATCTAGGGACGTCCCTTGCCGACTGTGTCGCTTATTTCTGCAGTATACTTTTGTTTTGTTACTCTTTCCTCGTTCATTATTTCTATGTATCCAAATCGCCGAAGCACTCCTTTCTTATTAATATTTTTATTTATTATGTATCAATTTTATTTTATTCTTTTTTGTTATATATAATAACTAAAGTAACAATGGGCAAAATTAATGGCTGTAGGCATACTCTGCCAGTCAGCCTGTAGCATGGGAAGTTATTATGGCAAACGTACACTTGTAAACTAGAGTGTTTAATGAACAACGAAGTTATAAGGAAAATGAAAGATCAGTATATAACCTCAACCGTACTTATTCTCGTAATTAAAACCATCGACATCATGAATAGTCGTAATCGTAGTAGTAGTAAATATAATATGACCGTCAATGCGGCCATCATACTTGTTGTGACGTCGCATTATTGTTATTAATAAATAATAATTAATTTCTACATAAAATCGTCTAAAAATATCATAGATGTAATATTTTGAATAATTGAAATGCGTTAATAAGCATAAAGATAAAAGACATTCATTTCGAACATTAAGTATTATAGGAAGTAAAGGCTTAATATTGTCCTTAAAAATCCATTAAATTTACTAAAACTCTGCTAAAAATATTCAAAAGTTATTAAATTATGTAAATAAAATAGATTGTGTTACAATAATAAAAATAAATAACATTTATAAGTTTTATATTCTAATTGGGAAATGAGTCAAATTATTTCTAAGTTATAGAGCGTGTTTGTGCTGTGCTAGAGCGTGTTCACTGTTCATTAAACGTAGTGATTATATTCTCTTTGCTGTTCATGTAATGCTTGACTTTTATTTTGTTAATATCTCAAAAAGTACTACTTCAAATTTAAAGTAATCACTTTCTGTGTAATTCTTTAACGTATAGAACCCTCATACAAAATTTGAACCAAATCCAAGGGGGTTGATTTTTCTCATTCGATGTGATGAGACGCATACCACCAGTCCTGATACATATATGTGGTGATCGAGCGCGACTGACTACCGAAGTACTGTAGCACAATGTAATAGTCCCATATTACGAACTTGTGATAGTAAGGTCTATGAATCAAAAGCAATAATATAGAAGGTCTCTAAGATGCATAATCATTATAATAGACTAAAAGAAGAAGTATAAAAGACATATGAAAGTAAGGTCTATAAAATATGGTGGGTGGTTATGTCTGCTGGAAGCGTATGGTCCTCCATTGGGACGGTGTAAGCCCGACGATTACGTAGTGATTGTGCAGCGTTGCGTTTCTGCAATTGTTGTCAGGCAGGTGGCGCTCACGGAAAACTTTTTATGGCCAGCGTGTCTAGTATTTTGGCATGTGCCTAAAACACGTGACGTACCTTCACTGTGACTGGATTTGATTGTACCCTGTATGGTGTTTATATGCGTTGATGACATGGGCGACTTCGGCAGATGTTTGGGCTTACGATACTACTAAGGGGCCAAGCCCTCTCTTTTACTGGTTCGCCAGTTATTTTACTGTGGACTACGGTCCCGTTCCCAACTTCTCGTCCCTCTTTGGGGGAAGCGCGTTATTTGTTTGGCGCTCACCGCACACGGCGTTGGCCTGTGTGGGGTCGTGTTCCTACCCCATATAAAAAAAACCGGCAAATTGCGAGTCGGACTCGCGCACCGAGGGTTCCGAATAAACCCGTAGGTATATAAGTTTAAAATTATTAAAAATATTTTTATTATATGATGTAACTAAAAATTTACGCTTTTCGCAATTTTTCCTTTATCTGTGCTATAATACGTTGCTTCGTACCAAATTTTAAGATTCTGAGTTCACGGGAAGTACTCTGTAGGTTTTGATTCCCTTGCGAATGTCGAAAATTTGCGGCATAAACGGCTGTATCTTTTGATTGCGTTGGCTTAGAAATTTGATTTTTTCACAGCTCCAAGAGACAGTAGAGTTGAGTATATGATATACATTTCAGCTTGATACCTTCACGCGTTCCTGAGAAAAAGGGTCTTGACAGACAGACAGACAGGCGGACAACAAATTGATCCTATAAGGATTCCGTTTTTTCCTTTTGAGGTACGGAACTCTAAAAAATTAGCGAAGAGTGAGAGAGCAAAGCCCTTGTATCGAGTATTTTATATAAATATTGTGAGCATTTTCCAAACGGGAAGGGATTAATTAATAAGGAACTGATACAAGTAGAATAGGGGTTTATTTTTAATTTAATTTAATTTCCTTAACATTTTTGAGCCCATTCTCCGTGAACGGGGCTATCATTATGCTTAAAATAATTATTAAGCTCTACCAACGGATTTTAATTGCTCTAGTGAATATTCATTTTTCCCAGAGACATAGCTAAAAGAACTAAGTTACTAAGAAACCACAAAGTAAATAACGTTCCTAACTAAGACGATCACGCTATAAATATGACAAACGGCCAATGACTAAACCTTTTGGTAGATCCTTGGGAAAGATCGATATTCATTAGCCTGATCCCGATAATTTTTATTTTATGATATTGTTTTATATTTGAACAGCCCGCCACTTATATACAACAATAGAAGAGGGGGGAGGGCCAGTGTTACGGTCACGTATATCCTGTTAAGCAGTTCTGTGCAGCTCTATCGTCGGTGATGTTGGTGGTGGATGTTCCGTGCTGAGCTGGAATAAAGGTTGTTCATAATATATTGCAATATTTTATTGGATGTTTGCTATGGAACATTGATAAAGACGTATTTGATAAAATGTGCTTATCTCAAATATTTAAAAAAGATATTACTCGGACCAAGTCGGCTTAGTATTTGAGAGGAGTTCTCCACATATTGACGCACTTCAGTGACCCATGGCTTTATTGAACTCTTCGAAAATCTCGCGAATGGGTGCTAGCTTATCTGTTTGCCTTCTTTCACCTCGTCTACGAATATTGTCAAACCGTAAACTCCGCAGTAAGAAATGGAACCTTTCTCGTGACATTGTGGCTATACAGACGTCGGAACCACTTCCATCTTTTTCCCAGAGATCTTTTGTGTTCAGATGACCACTTCGCAATCTTCCGCAGAAATAAAGTAATCCAAAAAGAGCTCTAAGTTAAACGATATCTGTACTTTTACAATCGCGTTTTCTTGAGAATTTAGACTTTAGCTCTTCTATATAAATGTTAGTATACTGGACTATCTTTAGTAAACACGTTTCCGGAAAAACAAGATTCCAGGCTTCTAACATAGATGAACAAGATCTGCCTTCGGCAATCGGTCCCGGCAAATGATATATAATGTTATGGGATCTTGTTCGTACACGTCGCGGCGGCTCACGAACTTGCCAGCGAGTTCTTTTGTCTTTTCCAGTAAAACGACCTCGCCTCAAGTACTTAAGCGGTACATCCTCTAAATATTCTTCATCTTCAGTATTCTCAATTTGTAAATTCGAAGGAAAACTCTCTTCCGACACTGAAGACCCATCTGAATCACTTGCTTCTTGCTCTGTTCCGCTTTCATGATCACTATGCTCCTCAAAATCTTCTATTTCTGACACATTTTCTTCTTCACTATCTTCTTGTTCTAGACATTCTTCTATAATTCGATCCGTCAGTAGGGAACTCATCATGAACCAGCTCTAAAACAAAATAATAACATAAAAAAAACCACCAATAACATAAAAAAAAATGTAACAAGAACCGTCGCTACCGGGTATTTTTCACCCATACTCACTTTAAACGTTCGCGCGCGCCTTTTCACCCATACTCACTTTAAACGTTCGCGCGCGGCGCTTGGCGACAACGGTCGCCAAGCGCCGCGCGCGAACTGGCCGCCCGGTGACGCACGCGCGTGTTAACTATTGGCCAGAAGGTACTTAAAGTCGTGAGTTGCCACCATGTTTAGTAATAAAAATATCACGTGATTTAGGTACTCTGTGGTATTTTTTACCCAGCAGCGAGTACCGCCGGGTTAAATCATCTTGTTAGTTTTCAAAGATTTTTAAATTACACGCATGTGTATCGCCCGAATACATAATCACTATGCTTTAGAGCCGTCTTTGAGAATAATAGCTATTCATCAATCAATTATATCAAGTCGACAATCAATCACAAATCAAAAATTAGCGAAGAGTGAGAGAGCAAAGCCCTTGTATCGAGTATTTTATATAAATATTGTGAGCATTTTCCAAACGGGAAGGGATTAATTAATAAGGAACTGATACAAGTAGAATAGGGGTTTATTTTTAATTTAATTTAATTTCCTTAACATTTTTGAGCCCATTCTCCGTGAACGGGGCTATCATTATGCTTAAAATAATTATTAAGCTCTACCAACGGATTTTAATTGCTCTAGTGAATATTCATTTTTCCCAGAGACATAGCTAAAAGAACTAAGTTACTAAGAAACCACAAAGTAAATAACGTTCCTAACTAAGACGATCACGCTATAAATATGACAAACGGCCAATGACTAAACCTTTTGGTAGATCCTTGGGAAAGATCGATATTCATTAGCCTGATCCCGATAATTTTTATTTTATGATATTGTTTTATATTTGAACAGCCCGCCACTTATATACAACAATAGAAGAGGGGGGAGGGCCAGTGTTACGGTCACGTATATCCTGTTAAGCAGTTCTGTGCAGCTCTATCGTCGGTGGTGGAAGTTCCGTGCTGAGCTGGAATAAAGGTTGTTCATAATATATTGCAATATTTTATTGGATGTTTGCTATGGAACATTGATAAAGACGTATTTGATAAAATGTGCTTATCTCAAATATTTAAAAAAGATATTACTCGGACCAAGTCGGCTTAGTATTTGAGAGGAGTTCTCCACATATTGACGCACTTCAGTGACCCATGGCTTTTACGGGGTAACAATATGAGAATTATCTATGGAATAAAACCATAATATTTTTTTATCTTAACCCGGCGGTACTCGCTAGGTGTTTACATGCACGAATACTCGCTACCGGGTAAAAAATACCACATAATTTAAATGACATTATCTTGGAAAAATAAGTTTGCATTACAAACTTTAATGGTGTATTTAGTTTATTAATACTAATGTCTAATAAATAAAAGAAAATTAAAAGTTTGAATTATTATTTATTTCAAATTATAGCTTATCCTAAAAAAAATATAAATTCTAACAAAAATTCTTCATAGTCTTAGAAAAATCAACAAAACAATTTTTTTCTTAGGTATCACGTAAAATTGAGATCAAAAATTATAAAACGACCTTATACACTACCAAAACAACAAAAAATAAAATACTGTTTATATTAAATGAGCATCGAGAAAATAATCGTCAAACATTATGTTTCAAAAAACTTGTACCTAATCTAACTATTTTGCTTTGACATAACAATCGCCACAATTTGGGGTCGTATGCTCACGGCATATTCCTTTGGAACACAATTTACAAGACGTCTTAGTTTTTCGGTCCTTCTTCCATTCACATACTGCAGAACAGGAAGCAGATGTGGACGGTCGCAAAGCTGAGGGTGTGCTTGTGTGCGTGGCTTCGTCATTCGAGTCAGCATTGAGCATACAATCAATTTTTGTTTTGATAATTTTTGGCAAATTAGCTACTGTTGACCTCTTTTTTATCTGTGGCATCACAAGGGCCAAAGCCAGTTCTTTCAAAGCGATCCTTCTCTGAGCCATCACAGCTCCACTATTTACTTTATTTGCCTTCACTATCACGTACGCATTGATGCCGCCGACGTTCAAAAGACCATAAAACAAAACCAATGGCCATCTTTTGGTAGCTCGTGCTACTGAGTAGGTAGCACACATCTTATCCACAACATCGACGCCACATTTTGTTCTATTATAGTCCATGATCATCTCGGGCTTTTTTTCTTCTCCAGAATCTTTTTTGCCATCATGGTGCATAGTTGACGCCAAGAGCACGACTTTATTTTTCTTTGGAACATAAGACACAACAGTACAATTATCTTGAAATCCAAAAAGGGAACTGTGTACTTCCCGGTCTTTGGTTGAGGTAAATACAAGTGGAATTTCAGCTTAATTCTTTCTCAAAGTACCCAATGCTGTCAAACCATAATCATTGAGCAAATCACGTAATAGCGGAAAACTAGTGAACCAATTGTCCATCACTATGTTACGATGACTATTCTTTATAGGTTCTACTAAGCGTTTGACGACTTCACTTGGTGAATTACTGTGATCATAAGGCCCATCATTTTTGCCAACATAAATTTCCATATTATTTGTATAGAAGGTTCGTGCGTCAGCCAACACAAATATCTTTATACCGTATTTACCGGGTTTGCTGGGTATGTATTGCCGAAATGGACAACGGCCGCGAGTCTTCTCCAACTTTTCATCGATTGTTACATTTTCGCCGACAGCATAATATTTTTTTATATTATTATTGAACTCTTCGAAAATCTCGCGAATGGGTGCTAGCTTATCTGTTTGCCTTCTTTCACCTCGTCTACGAATATTGTCAAACCGTAAACTCCGCAGTAAGAAATGGAACCTTTCTCGTGACATTGTGGCTATACAGACGTCGGAACCACTTCCATCTTTTTCCCAGAGATCTTTTGTGTTCAGATGACCACTTCGCAATCTTCCGCAGAAATAAAGTAATCCAAAAAGAGCTCTAAGTTCAACGATATCTGTACTTTTACAATCGCGTTTTCTTGAGAATTTAGACTTTAGCTCTTCTATATAAATGTTAGTATACTGGACTATCTTTAGTAAACACGTTTCCGGAAAAACAAGATTCCAGGCTTCTAACATAGATGAACAAGATCTGCCTTCGGCAATCGGTCCCGGCAAATGATATATAATGTTATGGGATCTTGTTCGTACACGTCGCGGCGGCTCACGAACTTGCCAGCGAGTTCTTTTGTCTTTTCCAGTAAAACGACCTCGCCTCAAGTACTTAAGCGGTACATCCTCTAAATATTCTTCATCTTCAGTATTCTCAATTTGTAAATTCGAAGGAAAACTCTCTTCCGACACTGAAGACCCATCTGAATCACTTGCTTCTTGCTCTGTTCCGCTTTCATGATCACTATGCTCCTCAAAATCTTCTATTTCTGACACATTTTCTTCTTCACTATCTTCTTGTTCTAGACATTCTTCTATAATTCGATCCGTCAGTAGGGAACTCATCATGAACCAGCTCTAAAACAAAATAATAACATAAAAAAAACCACCAATAACATAAAAAAAAATGTAACAAGAACCGTCGCTACCGGGTATTTTTCACCCATACTCACTTTAAACGTTCGCGCGCGCCTTTTCACCAATCAATCAATTCAATCACAAGCTTCCTGTTGGTTATCATAAAGTACATGATGTAATTGCTGTTCACGCTTGGGACATAGGTTAACAGGTATTTATTTTTTATAGCAGATATATTTTCGTTTTTTAAAAGTAATTTTTATTCTAATGTGTAGTTAAGAGTGCTACAAAGAGAGTATTGTTTAATGTTATATTATTTTTCAATTATTTTTCATTTTCTTATTTTATCAGTGTAGATTTTGTATATTTTTATTATTTTTATAAAATCATAATGATCTATTTACGTAGTTCTTGAGAATTTTTAGAATTTTTGTTAAATATTATTAATTTTTATGCGTCTGGATGTTAGGCTCTCTAAGGGAAAGGTCTACGGCGACCGCATCATAAGGCCTCGTATAGTGTAAAGATTTTTTTACAAGCACACGCTTTTAAAGGACAAAGAGTCTTAAATATTTATAAATTCAGGAGTCACAAGGTATCAGAAGTACTAGCTTGTTTCGTAGCTTCGTTCGTTGGAGATCTCCCGCCGGGCAAGGTGCTCTGCCCGGGGAGCGGCCAACGCTCCGAGTGGTAGCTCGGAGCTATTCTGTATATACTGCTTTAACTTCGGAACCTTAGAATAATAACACCTAGAACGATAGTTCCCTACAAAGCGGACGTTCAAACGTGAGGCAAGAAAAAATTTATGTTTGCGTAAGCAAGTTGTGTTTATGCTAGACGAAACGCACACAAGTGAAAAAACAATGTTCCCAATACATTAAATTTTTACCCAAAAGTAGGGAAGTTGAAACTATATTAAACTAACAGTTACGACGTAACGTATTACTGATACTAATGTGAAAATAAGTTTGTTCGAATTCTGTTATCGAAGTGTAGTCCGCCAAATTCAAAACGTTCTTGAATAGGGTATTTGCCTGTCTAGCCAAGCACTTTTATGAGCCATCGAAATGTGATTGTAGCAAATTTTTCTTTGTAACTGAATAGAGATGTTATAATTATGACTAATGCAAGTTCAATATACACACCCACCCGATGCCCGACACACGACTGTTCGACGAACGATTGGTGAATTCAGTATGCATTATTCAGTTTGTTTTAATTAATTTGTTTTTAATAATCGTCGAATAATGGTGCATCGCACCTCACTGCATGCATAACGTAAGCTACAATACGAAAAACATAAGGACATTTTAATTTTGGCAGGTTTTACACAGTAGATGCATTCCAGCTTAAAGTTATTGAGAAAACTTTATAAGAAAAACACAAATGAATATTAAAATCATTTAACTTGTAACTGAAACTGTTTTCTGAACAATTGCCGCTTTGATGATACGAATCGTAAAGTATTTTCTTTTTTGGATTTTTGAACAGTCTAATTCTTAAGTAGTGCTCGACAATAAGTCTCGTCAAATTCGAATCATGCAAGTGGGAGTTAACGTGTTCTATATAAAAAATACGAGTTCCTCTTAGGAATCTTCTCATAATTTGAAGTGTGACTTCTTTTTCGAAAATATTGCCTGAATTTTCATTTAGATAACGTCTCAGATCAATTTCAGCAACACTGACTTCTTTTTCGAAAATATTGCCTGAATTTTCATTTAGATAACGTCTCAGATCAATTTCAGCAACACTACAAATAGAATAAACTTCTTTTGAGGCGTAAACCAATCCACCTTTATCCCTCATACATACCGATTTATGGAACCAAAGTTTCTCTTTAGCAAGCATGTTATCAATGCAATATTTACATTTTACTCGGGTTGTGAGATGTCTTTCCAGCTATATAGCCAACAATGTGGTTTCTGCAGTTAGGATCATCGTTACCCCGTATAATTTCAAATCCGACATCATTTGGAATCGGTGTTTTCAATAAGTGTTGAGTCAATTCTTTATCTTCATCATCAAATCTTTCGGAAAATGAAGTATTATTATTATAAGTATTTAATTCCTATTGACGTGTTTTATTTTTAATAACACGACAAAAAGTGGGAGATTTTTTCTACCATTGACAACATTTCCATATAGGCATATTACAATGTCATGTGTCAGTTTTTAAAAATTCATATTTATTTTTGATGAATGTTTTACGTAAAAATATAAGTTCAAAAGTATTACTTACACGTGAAATGTAATGTTATTATGTTTTTTGTGTTTCTCTGATGTGTTGTGACATCCGTTCACTGCACAAACCGTCATTTTTAATTAAAATTTCGGGAACTGTTTTCAACACGACACGACCTTGAGCACTAACGGGCCGAGTATTGAACTAAGCCATACTGGCTTAGTTTGAGTTGCCTCGCATTACGGACGCGGACTCGGCTTCTAGGTGTTATTATTCTAAGTTCGGAACTATGTTAGCACGATTTGGGCTTCGATGTGTTTCGCTTGTGGCGCGAGAACAGCGCTGCCACAATAGTATGAAGTACAAGTATTCTCAAGTTTTCCTTGTAAGTGGTTCACGCTATCCTTGAATTTCTGCAACATCAGTCCCCTGCTGATCGATGAATTCACTCAAAAGTAAACGTTTACATACTAACCTTGGGTTTGCTTCTCGCGGAATAATCCTAACGGTGTTTGCCGATTCTGTCACTAATGTGGTACTTCATGCAATGGAACTTTTTATGTTTGCTCCTGTAAATTTGCATCATGCCATAAGCAGGAGTGCTATTGGGCCTAGGCTGACGCATCGACGTTCCGAAATAATAATAATAAACACCAGCGCTCTTAAAATGAAGTTTGATTCCGCCTCCAGGTCCTTCAAAAGAGTCATTTCTAACGCAAAGTCAGAGTACATCGGCAGAATTGGCGAAAAAATAGTTCGTTTTCCTTCGGGAACCCATGCATTCTGGTCCCTCGCCAAGGCTATCCAAGGGGACTTCTGTCAGCCATCTTTTCCATCTCTGCACCTGGAGGATGATGCCCTGGCATATGCCGCAAAGGAAAAAGCAGCATACCGTCGACTATCTCGTGGTGTGAGTGCTCCATGCAGGATGTGCGGTTTAAACAGCCCTCAAGGCGCGTAGCACTCTTGGACCTGTACATAAACAAGTCTAGTGGGCCTGATGGAGTCTTCATTGGAGTCCCATTGTGCTCAAGATGTGTGTACCTAAATTAGCCTCCATTCTATCGCGTCTATTTCGGTACTCCTATTCCCTAAACTTAGTCCTGAACTCATCGAAGACAGCTTGAGTGCACCCGATCCCTAAAAAAGGCGACCGTTCAGACCCATCCAAGTACATGTCCATCGCCATCACCTCGTTGTTCTCCAAAATAATGGAATCCATTATAAACTGCTAGCTCATAAGGTACCTTGAGGATAACTAGCTGATTAGTGACTGCCAATAAGGTTGTCATCGGCGTCTACATATCGAATGACGTGCAGTTTCAGTCATTTGGAAGGAAAGATTTTTAAATGTACTTTCTGTTATTATGTAGAGGTCTCGTGCTTGACTTAGGTCAAAGAGGCTTGGTACAGTAAGATCTCTCTACACGAGGCTCTACTGGTAAACTGAGCTTCGTAGAGGGATTGGAATGAGTCGCTTTTTTAGAAAAATCTTGTTAGAAAACTGCGGAAACCATACAGATTGAACTCGTCTCCTAGCATATATAGAGGAGGAGTCAGGATTTTGGTAGAATGTATTGATGATGATTTTTGATTTGAATGATTCTACAATTATTATGATTTTGCGTATTACTATTATACGTATCACTATTAGCATTATTTTTTTATTCTATTATTATTACAGGTTTACACTTCAGGGTGGTTCCATATAATTTTTAAGAAAAAGTTCCCAACTCCTACAGTGGAACAATAGGAAATGAAAATTTTAACGTAACTATTTTTAGATGATATTTTAGTTGTTATCTTCAACTTGTGATATTCCTTAGTCCACTCAAAAGAGAAAGATTGTTAAACTTTTTAAAACAAGTAAAATTGACTTCAAAGACAAAAGAGAATAAAATAATGTCAACATAATAGCTTCCTAAGTCGGGGATTTAACACTTTGATCATCGAACATATCGATATACTTAGCACCGACTTCAGAAGCTAATATGTGGAATGTATATAAGCTTTTTAAGCCTGTTTTATCTTTTTTAAAATATCTAAATACGTCCATTACTTTCTTGTCTTAACTTGCAAGCATCAAGCATAATATTGAACAAATATTCGCACAAGGATTTTACATCAAATTAAATATTTTATTTGTATGTCCTAAACATTGAAATTAAGGGACCGTCCACCACTAAGGAATATAACAGCGTTATCGCGTCAAAATTAATACAACTAAATATATTTTATAACTAATCTATTAAAACGGGTTCTTGCAGTAAGTGGTCTTGTTTTTATTTAATACTTGTGATGTTATGTATTGCTACATAATTCAGAGAATCGCTAAAGTCATGTCTCGAAGTTGTTAGTGACGCTATTTCTGTGATTTACCTCTCAATAACGTCATCATTATAAAGCATATTCCGATGAAATATGAAATATTCTTACATCGTTTTTACACTAGGGCTTCTCCAATTACCAGTTTATTCCAATAATTCAATTGTAGAAAGCTATAAAAACTTTTCAACATTTTAACAGTGGTAGAGCCACATAGCAGCTTTTGCTGTCGCACGGATGGCCCGGCTCGAACCGGGCTGGTACCACGACCTCACAGAAAACCAGCGTGAAGTAGAGGTTTACCTCTGCGTTTCGCTTGGTGAGTGCAGGTGGCCGGAGGCCCTTTTTACTGGAAATGAGGCATTTTATCTTAGTCCTCACGGGTGACAACGCATCTACACTTTGATTAGTAATAGAGGATAGATGTAGATGTCTATGGGCCGCAGCAACCACTTACCATCAGGTGGACTGTGTGCTCGTTTGTCACCCTTATCCTATAAAAAAAAATTATACGATATATAATAACATTATACGAACATCTTCGTAGAAAATTTTAGACAGATATTACGCCCAGTAATATTTTTTTTATATATTCGTAAGTATGGGCGACCAATGAGATCACATTGCATCTGACCCTAAGACACTGTGGCCTTTACAGGATTTCTTTTATAAAATATGGGTGACAAGCGAGCACACATTCCACCTGATGGTAAGTGGATGCTGTGGCTCATAGACATCTAAATCTCATCATTAAGTGTTTCGTTAACGTCTTGTTTTCGCAATTTTATATGAGTAAATGGAAAAGAATAGGCTCTGGGGAAAAAGTACCGTAAATGTTTATAAAACTCAGCAGATTTCACTCAAAAGCAAGTTCATTGTTATTGGAATAAAATAGTTAATAGATTTTTTTTGTTCAATATGGATTATGAATTATTATTATTGAAAGTATTTTTCATATTTTTACCACTGATTCAAAAAACCTTTGTCCTGGAAATAACCAGGAAGAAACTCAGCGATACTTCTTTTAATAATATTTTTCAAAGTATATTGTACAAAAAATCATTTATTAAAGTCATGAGTAGCCCTAATGTATGCATCTGAAAGTTAATAAGCTTTCTTCTTCACACTTTTTTCGCCACAGATTTTTTTACCGTTGAAGCCCTAACATTCTAGGACTTGAAAGCCACGTACGAGTGTGAGTAAGGACTCAAAGGCAAGGCTCATTAGAAATCTGCCGGATGACTGTCTGAACGAGTATAAAATTGCTTTTCATCAAAAGTCAATGTGTAAATGTATTTGTATTCTTAAATAAAATTAATTTAACCATTTTTATACAGCTTTGGCTTAGAAAAAATATTTATCATTTTGGTAAGTTATTTTTTACCGCCGCCCACGAACAACTGCAACACCAGGACAATTGCAGGTGCATTGCCGGCCTTTTAAAAAGGAGTAATCTCTTTTCTTGAAGGTCCTATCGGTCCGGAAAATACACCGGTGGTAAATTATTTCACAGAGAGGTCGTATGCGAAAGAAAAATCCTAGTGAAACGTACAGCAGTGGACCGCCAAGCAGCCAGATGGTGTGGATGGAAATTTGGCGGTTGGAATTAATCCGAACAATTTCTCTGAACACTCCTCGTGGTAAATGCGAAAGAAAAGGCAAAGGGATGCAACATCTCTTCGCGGCGCCAGTGAATCTGTTCGGAAAGGACTCAGTCGTTGACGATTTGAGCCGTACTGCTCTAG
Source organism: Parnassius glacialis (assembly GCA_033319125.1). Classification (NCBI taxonomy): domain Eukaryota; kingdom Metazoa; phylum Arthropoda; class Insecta; order Lepidoptera; family Papilionidae; genus Parnassius; species Parnassius glacialis. The sequence goes on from JAVANC010000006.1 coordinate 29,094,420, forward strand.
ATGCGGTCAAGTGGAAGGAGCTGGCACTGGGGAGCCCCAGCCCAGAGATGGGCTCAGTATACCATGTGAGGCTGAACGTGCGTCTTGTAAAGTTGCAGGAAACCCAATCGAAGCCCTTTACAATGTCCAAAATAACGGCCAATGCATCCATTGGACTCTACTGCCTCCGCCCATCTATGAGTCAGGTAGACCAGAAGATCACCAGCTGATCGAAACCGACGATAACCGTAGTGGCGGTCAATAATCAGCTGGCCACCGCATGAGCTGGCAGTTTATAATGGATTCCATTATTTTAGAGAACAAGGAGGTGATGGCGATAGGCCTGTAATTAGACAAGTCTGAGCGGTCGCCTTTTTTAGGGATCGGATGGACAAAAGCCGTCTTCCATGATTTAGGGACAACGCCTGGGAGTATTAATACTGGAAAAGACGCGTTAGAACCGGTGTCAACTCCGCAGCACACGTCCTCATCACGATTGGAGGGATTCCGTCAGGCTCACTCGACTTGTCGATGTCCAGGGAGAGGAGTGCTTTGCCAACCGAGTGCTATGTGAACAGGACATCAAGCATTGAGCACTCACACGGCGGGATGGTCGGCGGGGTGTTCCCCCCGTCATCGAGAGTCGAAAAGAAAGAGCCTAGCAGATCGGCTTTCTCTTTTGCGGCATAGGCCAATGAGTCGTCCTCCCTGTGCAGAGATGAAAGAGATGGCTGACAGAAGTTCCCTTTGACAGCCTTGGCGAGAGACCCGAATGCACGGGTACCCGAAGGAAAGCGAACTAGTTTTTCGCCAATTCTGCCTATGTGCTCTGACTTTGCCTAGGCAAATACTCTTTTAGAGGACGTGGAGGCGGAATTATACTTATTTTTAAGGGCACTGGTATTTACATCTTGGGACGTTGATGCATCAGCCCAGGCATGGTAGCACTCCTGCTTGTAGCGTGATACTATTTTACATGAGCCACTAAACTATGGCTGAGATCTGCGTCCGATGGACACCACAGAGGAAGGAATAAGAAGTCCCACACCCTGAAGTACCACATCAGCAACAGAATTAGCACCTTAACAAATTTGCCCCCAAGGGTAAGATGCAAAGAAAGACCGCATTCCATCCCAATCGGTCGATCTATATTGCCAAACACGGCGGCAGCCTGCAGTAAGCAACCGCGATTTCAGCGTGAGTGGCACCACACTCCGGAATAGAGAGTGGTCCAAGGAACGAAGAGGGGCGTCGACGGAGACCTGATATCTGTCTGGAGAGGTCAGCAGATGGTCTAACAGAGAAGGTGCATAATCCTCCACATCTAGAATCCGCGTAGGCGAAGTAACCAGTTGTGTTAGACTATATGCTAAGGCAAAATCATGAACAGATCTCTCCGCATGATCAGTTAAACGCGAACCGAGCTATTTGGCGTGGTGGGCATTAAAATCGCTAAGGATCACGATCTCTGCGGATGGGAACCGTTGTAGCAAGGAATCTGTAGCTATTTGGACGTGGTCGATGAGTCGGTCTGTTTCGGCATTACCGCTATAGTACCTATAGGGCCACCCGTAATCGTTGCTGTCTACGCGTAGCGAAAGGATGGACAATTTAAACTCCAGCCCGAGGCACCAAGGATCGTTCCAATTTGTACCCCAGGTAGGAGATATACGAAGTGTCAGTCGGAGAGGACACTGGGTCTCGGTCAGAAAGAGCAAAGCCGGCTTCGGCGAACAAATGAGCTCACAGTCCACTTGATGTGGTTCATAACAATCAACGTCTATCATCCATAAGAACTAAAATTCAAATATGATGTCCCACCTTAGGTCTAAAATGGAACGCCCGCTTACCAATTTTTCGTAATTTTACTAACCAGCAGGCTACCATAATGATTTCTTATATTTACGCGAACACTACACATTTAAATAAAATTAATTTTACGGATTTTATCGCGTATATTAACTTATTTTATATTCCCGACGTTTCGAGCACTTTACAGCACCCATGGTCACGGGGGGGACTAAGGTGTATGACGTCCCAATGTCATAGTTAACCACGGCTACCTCCAGATTAAAAATTATTAATTTTTGTTCCGATCCACGCAGTATGAACTTACAGTATCATGAAGTCTTGCAGTTGTATGCTTGGGTTGGGATTTAATTTTATTAATTATGGGATCCCAAGCAGATGGTAGCACCCAGCCATCTTCTCTATTGAAATTAGGATGTTTCTTGATTTCAATAAACTCGCGAATCATCCTTGGAAGGAATCGGTGTTCTTTAGCGAGGATTTGTGGTCTATCAAATCTAATGTAGTGACGGGGGCGATCCTGTACGTGTTCACAGACTGCAGACTTCCCGGAGCGTCTATTCTTCACATCAGCTATGTGTTCTTTAACACGGGTTTTTATAGATCTTTTAGTTTGTCCTATATAAGAGAGACCACATTCACAATCAAGCTTGTACACTCCTGCATCTTGCAGAGGAATATTACACTTGACTGATGGTAAAAACTGACTAATCTTCTTCGGCGGCTTGAAATATGTTTTAATGGAAGCCCGCTTCAAGATGTAGCCAATCTTGTCAGTGACACCTCTGACATATGGCAGTACAGCAGGCACTCGCTCGACTGTGGCCGGCTTCACTCGTTCACTGTGACGTAGGCGCGGGACCCGAAGCTTATTGTCGTGCAAGACTTGCTTGACGTGTTGGAGCTCGGCGGCCAGGTGTTTACTGTCACAGATCCCTCGTGCTCTCTGAAACAAAGATTTACCCACGACACCATACAATTTTAGAATTTAAGGAGTTAAGAGTTTCTAGACCATCTTAACTCCTTAAATTCTAAAATTCAGTTCACAATGGAGTTAGAGGCAAACAATTCTTTAGCTTTTCTAGATGTGTTAGTAATTCGGAATCCTGATAACACCTTGAGCCACACTGTGTATAGAAAAAAGACCCATACAGATAGATATTTAAACGGTGATTCTCACCACCATCCTTCACAGTTAGCTACCGTGGGTAAATCTTTGTTTCAGAGAGCACGAGGGATCTGTGACAGTAAACACCTGGCCGCCGAGCTCCAACACGTCAAGCAAGTCTTGCACGACAATAAGCTTCGGGTCCCGCGCCTACGTCACAGTGAACGAGTGAAGCCGGCCACAGTCGAGCGAGTGCCTGCTGTACTGCCATATGTCAGAGGTGTCACTGACAAGATTGGCTACATCTTGAAGCGGGCTTCCATTAAAACATATTTCAAGCCGCCGAAGAAGATTAGTCAGTTTTTACCATCAGTCAAGTGTAATATTCCTCTGCAAGATGCAGGAGTGTACAAGCTTGATTGTGAATGTGGTCTCTCTTATATAGGACAAACTAAAAGATCTATAAAAACCCGTGTTAAAGAACACATAGCTGATGTGAAGAATAGACGCTCCGGGAAGTCTGCAGTCTGTGAACACGTACAGGATCGCCCCCGTCACTACATTAGATTTGATAGACCACAAATCCTCGCTAAAGAACACCGATTCCTTCCAAGGATGATTCGCGAGGCTATTGAAATCAAGAAACATCCTAATTTCAATAGAGAAGATGGCTGGGTGCTACCATCTGCTTGGGATCCCATAATTAATAAAATTAAATCCCAACCCAAGCATACAACTGCAAGACTTCATGATACTGTAAGTTCATACTGCGTGGATCGGAACAAAAATTAATAATTTTTAATCTGGAGGTAGCCGTGGTTAACTATGACATTGGGACGTCATACACCTTAGTCCCCCCCGTGACCATGGGTGCTGTAAAGTGCTCGAAACGTCGGGAATATAAAATAAGTTAATATACGCGATAAAATCCGTAAAATTAATTTTATTTAAATCAGCAGGCTACCATAAACTAACAATGACACATTTTAATGAGTAAGTAAAAATTGTAATATATTGTTCAGTTAATTATTTTTTCTGAATTCAATTTTGGAAAACATTTCTTACGTAAGTTACCTAACTCGATTAGTTTCCATTTCATATAATATACTAGCTGGCCAGGCAAACTTTGTTCTGCCCTTTCCGACGATCCTTTGTCTTTTAAAAAATCTTTAAATTCACAATAAAAATATATAGGGTGACCCTCAATATTTTTATCGGGATAAAACTATCCTATCTTTTAAGTTGCAGCATGTAATACACATTTACAAAATGTTATTAAAATCGGTTGAGTGGTTTCCGTGTTAATCGTGGACAAACAATGTGCCACGTAATTTTTATATATAAAGATTATTTACCGTGATTGGCAATGAAATAAACGTTAAAGAAAACAATATTGCACTAATTGCTTTGCATATGTGAGTTAAAGCCGTTAGTCAAAAACTAGACAATAGTCGCATGCCATGTCTAATATTTACTTAATTCAGTAAGTTGTACATGTTAGAAAAGAAAAGCTGAGTTGGGTTTTTATTTTTTCTAGCCTACATAATCGTGAGGTTGAAAGAGGGATTGACAAATGTGACAGAGAATATATGAATAGATTTTGTTTTATGAAGCAGCTCTATTTAACTTGAGGAAGTAGTGTAAGTCGAGGATCTAAAATATACACTTCTTACAAAGGCGGAAAAGAAAAACATTGTATATTATATTGTCACATACAGGTAATGCGTGTAAGTTATGTGCGGATTCCGTTTACAAAACAACATTACTGGCGGCTTACAAATAAAACTGTTAAGTTTTTTTTAACTTTTTAAGAATATAATAATTTGTTTACGAATATTTCATAAAACATTAAAATTATATGAAAATATTATACGTAGACACCGTGTCTGGTATCGCAAGAATTTTTAATTTTCTTTACGACCTAGGGTCCTAAAATACAGGGATACCCTAGTTCAAGCTAAAGTCCCCCACAAAAAGTATTACATTTGTTACTTTTGTTTTTTTATGTTTGTTTGTTTATTTGACAGAGAAATAAATAAATATCGCAATTCATTTAATTTTTTTTCTGACGATGCTAGGTTTGGCACATAATTTAGCTTCCAAAAGGTAATAATGACGTTTATATTTTACGACGTAAAATCTAATAATTATAAAACCATGCTGTAAACTTATTTTGAAAGTTATTGGTAAATATTCGTTTATTTATGAAGTATTTACAGCATATCTTATTAAAATAAAATACGGCATAAATAATTCTTATAGAAGATTTAACATTGTATATTCGTGTGATGTTGCTAGAGTATGTGCACGTTTGTAAGCAGCTTGTCCAGCGAAGATATCCTCATTCGCATTAGCAGGATATTGCAGTAAAGAAAAGATAAAATTTACAACAAACCAAAAAACTAAGAATAACAAGTTGCAATTTTAAAATTTATAATTAAAAATCCTTATCCTTATGTTCAATTCCATTCTGGTAATGAACCTACAATAAGTTATCTGCAAAAACGAGAACATATTATGTATAAAAATTTAAATAAAAAAAAATAATTCTTGATTTTAAATCTGTAATTGTGGTGAAGTATCTATGTATATTTTATAGTTATTTTTAACACAGTCTTTTTTATTTTTCAGATCGTACGGGCGTGGTAAGTAAATAAAAAGTCACTTACTACTAGAACTAATTTTTCTCAAGTTGGGGTGTGCTGTAATCCAGGGCATTTTTAATTAAATTAAAGTGGCAAATGCAAGAAATGCGTACTTCCTGTGCTCTGAGGTAAATAACGCATTGTATATACATTAATAGTAATGAGAAGTTAACTAGAATCGATTATTTAATATTGTAGGTAATCTTATACAGTGCCACATGATGAATAATAGTACACAGATTGTAGACAGAATATATTAACCATGTTTATGCTAGGTGTATGTGAATTATAATACCTGCTTGCGGTCCGTGCTACTAACTAACAAACGAAAGTCTTGCAATCGGCAAATGGTAGTAAATCACTTATTAGGTATTTAGCAGTAATTAAAAAATGAAATGATAACGTAATGTGGGGTATACGGGCTGACATTGACCTCTTTATTTATACTTCCACCTCCACACATAGCGACTTTAATATTAAAAACCCAAAAACAACTTTTCTAAAGATGTTATCGTACATTATTTATGGATGTGAGAGTATAAATATTTAACCTTCAAGATCAATTTAAACATTAAAAAAAAAACGTTATAGAAAGTTAAAGTACTTCTACTGATATACATAGCATTTACTCGTTAAATTTTAATTTATAATTACAGATCTAGAGGTATTGCAGCGTGATGTAAGTAATATTGATTGGACCCCTATTGTTGACAATACTAATATAAATGATAAAGTTTGTAATTTTAATGACTTAATTTTGAACATATACAATAAACATGCCCCACTCAAACGCGTAAAGATAAAGCGTAACCCTGCACCATGGATTACACGTGGTATAAGGGAGCTAATGGGTCAGAGGGACAAAGCTAAGCGAAGGTATAAACGTCTCCCATCTGAAAATAACTTAAATCGTTTTAAAGTTTTACGAAACCGCTGCAGTCGTCTGTGTCGGGATGCTAAAAGGCGCTACTTTTATGACTCTCTCAATAATAGAAATTCTACTGAGATGTGGAAATTCCTTCGTTCTGTTGGTGTCGGCAGGTCTTCGATATTAGAATGCAAGGACGTTAAAGTAAATGATCTAAATAAACATTTTGCTACTCCTCCTATGACTTTAGATCCCTACATAAAATCAAACACATTACTCACATTGTCGCGTAACCTTAAACCACACGTTTTCCCTTTTCAACTTTCCCTTGTGACGGAGGAAGATGCCAAAAAATCCATACTAGCCATCTCTTCAACTGCTGTTGGTAACGACGGCCTATGCTCGAAGATGATTATGCCAGTTCTACCTCTACTTCTTCCAATTCTTACCCACATATTTAATTTCTCCTTATCATCCTCATCTTTTCCTTCAGTCTGGAAACTAGCATATATATTTCCTTTACCTAAGGTTTCTAATCCTTCTTCTCTTTCTCACTTTCGTCCCATATCTATTTTACCCTTTCTTTCTAAAGTTCTGGAACACATTATCCATAAGCAACTTTCTTTCTTCTTATCGTCTAACTCTTTGCTTTCTACATATCAGTCGGGCTTTCGTCCTGGTCACAGCACAGTCACTGCTTTACTTAAAGTAAACGATGATATCCGTTGGGCCATGGATAACAAATCTCTTACACTTCTAGTTTTGCTTGACTTTAGCAGTGCTTTTACCTCAGTAGACTTCGATATTCTTCTTGGGATCTTGGAATCTATAAACATTTCTCCATCTGCTATAACGTGGTTTGATTCGTATCTTCGTGGTCGCTCGCACTGTGTCCGTTTTAATGACACTCTTTCCGATTGGTCTGGTATCCCTATGGGCGTTCCACAGGGTGGCGTTCTTTCTCCTCTTTTATTTTCTATATTTATTAACTCTATTACGACAGTTATTACATCTAATTTCCATCTTTACGCGGATGACTTACAGCTGTATCGTCATTTTCCGGTGTGTGATACAAATAATGCAATTGAAGCCATGAATGCCGATCTGAACCGTGTCTGTAAATGGTCTGCATCCTTTGGAATATTAGTTAATCCCACGAAATCGCAGGCCATCATTATAGCCAGCAAGCATTTGCGCAATAAATTAGATTTTACTTCATTACCTCACGTTTGCTTTAACGGCGTTCCTATAGCCTTTGCCGATACTGTGAAAAACTTAGGCGTCATATTTGATCACCATTTATCATGGTCCGCGCACATTGCTGATGTTAGTCGTAAGATCTACTTTACCTTGCATTCATTTAAATGTCTTCAAAATGTCTTACCCTTAAGAGCTAAAATATCACTCGTGCTCACTCTTATCCTACCACTGCTTGATTATGCTGACGCCTGTTATTTGGATGTTACAGAGGAGCTCCTTAACAAACTGGAGCGCTTGCAAAACCAGTGTATTCGTTTTATATTTGGGCTCAAAAAATTTGACCGAATATCTCAGTTCCGCAAGCAACTCAAGTGGCTCCCAATTCGACTTCGTAGGAACACTCGATTGTTATGTCTCCTCTATAACATCCTTCATAATCCATCTTCTCCCTCATATCTCAGAAGCCGATTTTCCTTCACCCATTCCCCGGATAAACCATGTAGATCCCTTGTTAAAACTCTTCTTAACTTTCCCGCCCATAATTCAGGTTTTTACTCTCACTCCTTTTCTGTCCACGCGGTAAGGCTGTGGAACTCACTATCGCCTAATATAAGAAATTCCGAAACATTATTAGTATTTAAAAAACGTGTTAGAGATAATTTCTTTGCTTCCTGTTAGTTAATATATATTATTTTATTATTATTAGGTTATATATATATATATATATATATTATATAGCTATTGTATGTATTATTTTTATATTTGGTATTATTTTATTTTATTTATAGTATCATTTAATATAATTTACGAATGTTTTTTTTTGTATATTATTTAAAGTAGTATTAGTATAGTACGCGCTAAGTTTGCCTTTTTAAATATATTTTCCTTTGTGGGTCTACTGGAAGATATTTCAGCAAACTATGGAATAAGTAGAACCTTTGTACAAACTCACTATATGTCTGTTTCTGTATCTTGTTGTGTGTACATAAATAAATAAATAAATAAATAAATAAATACAGAAAAAATGTGTTATTCGTTGCTGTGACATGATATATTGACTAGAATAAACGTGTTAATTCTATATCAAATAGTTTGAAAGGTGAAATTTAGTGGTTTTAAGGGAGGAATAGTTTTAACGTTTCCTTTAAATACTAATTTACCGTCGCTCGGCGAACGTGGATCTAGTGATTGGCGGTTGGAGGGAACCCGAAACACTAAAACATGTTTAAAAAAATTGAATATGTTACCTAGATCAAAGAATCATCGATCATAAGGTCCCCGGACGGTGTATGGTGTGGCGAACATTAATCTGCCACTATGCGCATAATCGGAAAGGTAAAATAATTAGAACGATGATATTTGTAAGTAAATTATTATTAAAAAACGAAGAATTCGACTATAGTGATCTATTATTAACTAATGTAAAATAATGACACGTTCGTCATAATGCACCAGTTTAGCCAACGTCATATGGGCTATTATTGCTATATTGTCTGGTATATGCCTGCCTATGTCACTTTTGAGATAAAGGCAATTATAATGACATCTGGCACTTCAAAGTCCATTAACCTCTACAGTTTACTTGAGACCACAAAATAACAAGTCAACACACATATATATGTATCTCCAAACACATTGCCTTTATTCTAACCAGAAGGTGGAAAAGCCGGTAGAAACTGCCATTTTACCATTTTATTTTGTTTTAGAAATTTCCTTATGCAAGTTTTAACTATTTGGAAAAGAAAAAATGTTTCCTAGATGGCATACATTATCCTCATTATCATCAGCATTATCATCCTTACAATCAATTACAAGTGCACTGCCGAAAATAAATCTCTGGCCAAGGAATGTTACAAAGCGCGGTCCTGTGCTGGCTGCATAAAGCTTATATCATAGTTATTGTATTATTTCACAATAAATAATATAATACGTGAAGGTAATGTGGCCATCCGGTTAATATGGCCACTTTCTTATAACTCATGCCTTGATTGCATGGATAGCTTTATGATATTATATGTTAATGGTGTTCATCAGGCAATCAAATAATAAAGGGTCAAAAGGGCGCTGCTTTATCGACGCCATTTTGATGGTTGACATTATAGTAAATATTTTAATCGGTTTTAGTATTGTGTAGTGTAGTTAGTTTTTTAAGTTTGCTTTTCAAAGTGTTCCTAATTATTGCCATAGCTAGTTTGCTATTTTTTTTCTTAAACTATTAGTTATTCTATACAACTTTGTGTTTTTGTCTCTGTCTTCCTTCGAGTTTTGGTTTTAGAGCGGCAAAGCTTAAGGTGACCATATTACCTTCACGTACCTTATGATTTTATAATCTTAATAGTTTTAATTATGATCTACATATTATACTATACGTTATAAATACAACGTAATTACAACTCGATGTAACGATAAAGTGAAATTTGATTCCTATTTTGAAATCAAGTTATTATCTAATGGTCTGATTGCGGAATCTCATAATATCACCTGCTAATAAACTTTGCTTAATTTCATTTGCACGCAGTAGGTGGGTATACCACGTTATTAACATTTAATGCTCACATTACGATTCGAGTTTGTTAAAATGAACGCAAACAATGGATATATAAATTCTATTTATTGTTATAGAAAACAAAAATATCGATATTTCTAAACTTAAATTATTACTTTACTACTAATGCTGTTTCCCAAGAGAAAGTACTTTTAGTGGGATACACATAAAACTTTGTACAGGTTTGAATTAAAATGAATTCAGGGATAATCTTAGCATTATAAGTTCAGCATAATAAAAAATTATTGAGGTTAATTGAGAAGAGCCGCAAAGATATGAAAGCTGCTAACCTCTAAGAAAGTAACAAATGTTGTGACAATTTCAATGTATTACATTTATAGCTAATGCAAAGTACCAGCACACGCAGAATACCAGCGTAAAATAGCAGCTTAATGCTTGTGTTGTCTTTTTTTTACTGGAAACGAAGCATTCTATCTTAGACCTCAAGGGTGACAACGCATCTGCATTTTAATTCTTAATTGACGATAAATCGGGTCACAGCATATTGTAAGATGAATTCTCCTATAAAAGGAGCAAATTATCTACTAATAATATACCACGTTTTGAAAACGAACTAAAAAGTATATAATATTTTTATCTATCCCATATAGATCCCCATACAGAGTTTTAACTGTCGAAAATGTGGATCGTGTTAGAATAGGTATGTGTATCAATGTGGATTTTGATTTTTTCAAAAGAACTGTACGTAATATATAAACTACCTTCGTTTTATTCATATAAGCGCAAGCAATATACATTCTTAATTGATGACTGAATTCAATAGTACTCGTAGGTAGTTTTATTGCACTACAAATTGTATGACTTGTTATGTGAGTTTTCTCAACAGCAGCTACTCAGTACAGTACTACCTGACGCTACATTTTTTAAATTTTTGTATTATATTATGATTAATTGTATGCACCCTACGTTTTTTAATATGTATGGGATTAAAAGTCCGCATGGGACTATAGGTAATTATTTTATACTTTTAGTCAGTTTCAAAACAGGGAAATATTAAAAAATTTTGAAGTATTTCTTTTCTGCTCTTTAGTTTGTCATACAGTTTTAGCTATGTGTAAAGTTTCAAGTCTCTTTTCATCGAGAAGTAAATTTAAAATAGATCGCAAAATTTGTAACGAAAGGCCAAAAACGAATAAATAAAAAGACAAAAAGAGAGTAATATTGGGTTATCATCCAGTCTCGAGTCATATCATATTTAAAGTTTTAAATCTATATATTATCGGGAAGTTAGTTTAAACTGGATTGCAAATCTGGGGGCACGGCAGTGCCCCCGCCAAGTCGAGCAAAAAAGCGGCACGGCCGTACCATCCTTTTCTCGAAGCAGTTCAGGCCATTTCCAAAACCCTATAACTTCGTTATGAATAAAACTAGAAGCTTGAATTTTTACTAACCAAATAGGCATTGTATAAACTCGGTATATTTCAAATTTCATTGAATTTGAACCAGTAATTTAAGAATTATTACTAGTCAAAGTTTCTTAATTTTGTCACTCACTGACTGACCGATCATCAAAACTCTAAGGCACTTCTAGCAGACATAGAAACTTCAAATTTGGAATAAAATTATTGTTTAATATATAAATCAAGGAAAAGTTAAAATATTTTACAATTTCGGTCCAGTTTTCGAGAAACACCAACTGCATAAATAACTTTGTAATCCCATATAAAAATATATAGTATTACAAAGTTACATTTGCAGTGAATGAATCAGTGTACCTATATATGTATAATGGAATAATAGGTGTAAATAGCTACCTAGATATAACTACCTACAAAAAGAAATGAGATGCCATCAAAAACATAACTTGTAAAAAAGCCAAGTCTCGCAACTCAGTTCTTCTACCGTAAAAAGTTGTGAGATCCATGTAATACCAAGTCGGTTAATTTATTCAGTCCATAGATTGATACATAGATTGACTTGGCAATCGCATGAAAACACAATATATCTCACAAGTAATACATATTATATTAAATTAGATTGTTTAGTGCGATTGCCAAGTCAATCTATGTATCAATCTATGGACTGAATAAATTAACCGACTTGGTATTACATGGATCTCACAACTTTTTACGACAGAAGAACTGAGTTGCGAGACTTGGCTTTTTTTACAAGTTATGTTTTTGATGACATATATATTGTACTGAACAGACAGACAAACACGAAAAGCGAGGTAATAAAAATTGTTGAAAGCGCGTTAGTTAGATTAAATAAAAGAACAAATTACAAGAAATTTGTATGTTTGCTGACAACTGAATACGTGTCTTGTATTTTAAATAGTGAATTTTATAATTCTAATATTTTTTTTGTCGTATTCCTACAGTGCTGGCTGAAGGCTCAAATTCATTTAACAAGATAAAGAGAGCTATGGTTGAAGTTTCTCTACATGACAAGACTCATGCCAAAAATATTTTTTTTATAGGAGAGGGGGCAAACAAGCATGCGGCTCACTTGATGGTAAGTGACTACCGCCGCCCATGAACAACTGCAACACCAGGGGAACCAGGGGAATTGCAGTGCGTTGCCGGCCTTTATTATGCAGAAAAACTGTAATAAATGTCGTATCCAAGCGAATTTGTGAGAAACCGAACCGTTATTGGATGTAACCCATTAAAAACTATGAAAATAGTTTCAGACATTACTTGTTACATAGTAGTACTTTTTACCCATTTGAATGCTGTGAGCGCGTTGTTGCCGCTCAGCTTGAATTATTTAATACCCTTGCGCTGCGACTGTGATGTGTCATGACGTTTATCGCTTTTCGTATGTGTTTCTACACCAATATCATACAGGCAAAATCCCTAATGACGCAATATACAAAGTCCAAGTTTTTATAAATACATAGTAAAGGGACAAAAAATATTTGATGTTACATTAGAGGATCTTCTGGACTAAAGATATAATGTCAGTACAAATTATCAGTTCGAAAATATGTAATACTAGCTGTTCCTCGCGACTTCGCCTGCGTGTTAATTGGGGTTTTAGTTTTTTTTTTGCGCGGAACCCTAATTATTTAAGTTACTCCTTAAGACATCAGCTATCTGCCAGTGAAAGTCCCGTCAAAATCTGTCCAGCTGTTTCCGAGATTAACCGGAACAAACAGACAGACAGACAGACAGACCGACAGACAGACGAAAATTTTAAAAATTGTGTTTTTGTTATAAGTATCGTATATGCTTTCACATGCATTTAGTAAAAAGTCGTAATTTTAACATTACAAACAGACACTTCAGTTTTATTTATTTGTATAGATAAGAGTTTATATATTAATATAAAAGAGTCCTTTTAAAAATGGAAAAAAATTAAAGACATCGCTGAAATTATAAAGCCGCACTAGCTATAACGACACACAGGTAGTTAACACTATGTACTTTTACCGAATGTAGCTCACGTCTGGAACGTATTTCGTACATTTTGGTGTTTATCTAACTTCGTGATTAAATACTTGGAAAAAAATACAGTTTTATATGAATTATAAACAGATGGTTAAATTATACACATACACATGTACAGACGCATTTTATACGCAGATATGCGTATAAAATGGAGAATAAATTATAATAAATAGACTCGATTTTGAAAATTCATTAGCGAATATTTTATTATATTTATAACGAGTTTATTATTATAGAGAGTTTTTTATTTAAGTTATTTTGGTTGTTAATTTTTTTAATAGCAACATGGTACGTGGCCTCGTGATGTATTTTTCAATTATACAATTTGGTCACGATTTTCACTACATACCTACATAAATACATAACATATTGAACATTTGTGCTCTTTTTTCATTTAATGAAATTTTTATTAAGTAATGATTTTAATATAGTGGGTAATGTAGCAGTTTATTATAGTGTTGATTATTTACTTTACCTATTCGTCCTTCACCTTTTGCAATTTTTTTAAATAATCTGATATATTTATTCATTTATCAACATCATGTTTACGTAACCTCTACACTAAGGTTTTTTTTCTGTATCGTGGATCAATTACCATACATATATTGTACAGGGACAATCATTCAGAGTTGAAACAATCATTTGTAGGCCATACAAATACTTGTTCCATGCGGGATTCGAGTCCGCGGCCCTCAGCACTGCAACTCAATGCTAAGACACTGCGCCACGTAGCCGTCATAGCATCATGTTTCACATAGCTTAATTAAGATATTATTACTGTGCAAAATTTTAACAGCAATAGGTGCTAACAATAACATCACGCTATATTTATATTATTTAACATGAACACACATAAGTGCATGAGTTCAAATTAGAATATCATTAAGCTTGTTCAAATAATACTCATTAAATATTTATTATAAAATTTGCTATTTTAATCATTACAGTTTGTCAAAAGTGCACTGCTAAATATACTTCTCCATAAATTACATCATAGGAGGTATAGTTGTCATCGTTGCCACGCTTAGCAAGTGGGTTGGCAACTGGCAACCGCAGTTTTTATTTTTTTTCAGCTGTTATCAGGAATATGCTACTGCCCATCTCCTGGTTCAATTCCCTCTGTCCCCTCTGACGAAATTCATATTATTAAGTAAAAATTTAAAGTTCTTCGAGTAAAAAATTCAATTGTCTTTATTAACACGAAAATGACATGAGATAAAAGCAAATGATAATGCAAAAACAACATAGTATATCAACTTGAACTCCAACACGGACGAGTAATTTTTCAATTTATTGTTCGTTATAAGCACTCTTTGAATATTAAATGCTCTTCTGAAAATCCTAGACTATGGAATATGCTGCATAAATTTAATTACTGCGTACTTTTATGAGACCACAAATATGCCAAGCATGGGCTACCACGGACTGCTTTTACTTCTAATTCAGTACACATTTTCAGTGCACGAAATTGTGCAAACTAGAGCTTAGAGATTAAGAGTAGAGCCTTGTTGGTGTGGGCCGTATATAATGAGATAAGAAAACACTTCGCATTCTAAGACATTACAGCTCTGAAAATAAATGCTCACGCAAGCAGGAATAAATTTAGTTAAATTAGTTAATTTTGTTTTAGTTAAGTAACATTTTATACGTGTTAGAGCCATGCTGCAGCTATATTAATTGTATAGAAGTAGCATGAATGAATCAGCTCGACCGGGGAAGGACCACGCTCTCACAGAATACCAGCGTAAAATAGCAGCTTAATGCTGCTGTATTTCATATGGTGAGTGTAGAGAACCGAAGACCCTTTTTACTGTAAAAGAGGCATTCCATCATAGTCCTCACGGGTGACAACGCATCTGCATTTCCATTCGCATACGAGGATAGATGTAGATTTCTACGGGCCACAGCAACCACTTATCATCAGGTGGACTCTGTACTCGCTTATCACCCTTATTCTATAGAAAAAAAACATTATACCTAATGATGTACTTCAGACCGAATTTCGATCACGGCGGCCTATCAAATATAGGCTAGTCATCTGTGCAGTATGGTATTATAGTGGCTGAGTGTATGGGCAAACACAGGTGTACTCACCATTCCCTCCTCTCATAGTCCGATGGTACGGTAATCGAAACGACCAGAGAGAGATCAAGCGCAAGACCAATGGCTTTGGCGTGCATTCCAAGGCACGGGGGTGAAGTAATACCAACTGACTTTGTTCTGACTCTGGTGTACTACTTAGAATTCGAACCCGGGATCTCATGATCAGCAACCGAGGTTACGACCACTAGACTAACGAGGTATTCAAATCAAAGTTAGTCAAAGTAACACAACTTCTATTCTATTCTTGATTTGAAAACGATAGATTGAATGTCGCGTTTTGATTGTTGAATTACAAGATAAAAGACAAAAATCCAGCAGAAGTTGTGTTTGTTCTTTGTAATTACAGAATGCACAAAGAGTTAATCACAATTTTATTGAAAGCTGCTACTTTAGCCTATGGTATCAGTAACTAACGTTAAACAAAATCGACTACAAATCCGTTGTTACTACAAAAACATAAGATCGAATCTTTTATAGATTCTAACCACCTGATTCCCAACGATCAATTATTTTGTGATAAAATGTGGAATCATCACTTTGAATCTGACAGTAAACAGATGTTCATGTAGTAGCTTAAAAGCAAACAGGCTCCTCAACGAAATTTAAAGTAAAGTAGAATAATAATTAATAGATAGAAATATCTTACCTAAATTATGTAAATATTGTACCTCAAGGCTGCTGTGAGAGGCGATACTGATGTTTGAATTTAAAGAAATCAAAACCTGACCTTACTTATTGGCCCGACACTTAGCGACTTTTATTTATTCCGTAGCTTAAAAAATACTGCAGAATAGAAAGAAAATCATTTTTCCGACCATGAAGAGCTGAAGTCCATAATACCTAGGTATCTTCTGCCTCGTCAACTGGGAAAACAAGTAGTCATGATCTTCTCACATTGGAGGAAAGGTTTGCCATAATCGTCACGCTTAGTAGGTGATATGGGTAAACGCATTATACTCGTATTCTTTTAAATGTCCACACCTTTTGTTTACATGCCTATACGGAATATATATAAGATCACCACTGTACTCATATCTGGTAAGTGCATTTTTTTATAGCATAATGGTGACCACCTGATGGTGAGTGGGTGCTGTGACCCAAAAACCTCTACATTTATCCTCGATTAAGAATTAAAATGCAGATGCATTGTCACACCTGAGGCCTAAGAATGCTTCGTTTCCAGTATAAAGAATCCTCAGTTCTCTACACATACCATACGAAACACAACAACAATAAGCTGCTATTTTACGCTGGTATTCTGTGAGAGCGTGTGCCTAACCCGGTCGAGCCGGCCCTTCCGTGCTACAAATATAATATAGATATACATAAACATTATTATGATAATTATAAATAAAAAGTACTGGTAAATTCAATTGTGCATGCCTTAAGCGCCTTAACAAGTTACGTACAACATTATTATAAGTACATTTTTAAAGTAGTTTAATTACACACATTTTTTCACTAAAAACCATAGAATTATTTGTATACTTCCAATCTTCCGATAATTTTATGTCATATTTCATTAAAAAAAGCTTGGAAAATCCAAAAGTGCACGACTCATAATGCTCATATGATCATGAAAAAATAAAAAAATTTTTTTGTTCTATTCGTCAAAGAGGTCCAGTTGCAGTCACCGAAGTAAACTTTTAGGTCACTCCATCTATTCCGGAGGCAGAGGGGGATTACATGTCGACAGCGCCCTAGGTTAGACTATCATCCTATCTGCGCCCCTTTATCGGCCATATTATATCTATTATAAATTAAAACTACTCATTTTGCAAATAAATTATATTATAGTTTATAACATAGTTTAATAATTGCAAAGTAATTAGGATACTAGTACCCTTAACAGGTGGGCATAAATGAAAAATGTGATGAGAGAGTAAGAACGATTTACAAATACGACGATATTTTGTTAGTTTAAAAACTTCCATGCGCACCCTTTTTAACCTTGCGCCCCTAAGTACGTGCTTAGTTTGCCTTAAGGATAATCCACCACTGTCTGGAGGTAAGGCCTCATCATAACTAACAAAACGAGTGCAAACTCAGCACACCTATTACTATTACTATTATTCGAGGAGTTCCAGTAGCATTCACCGAAGTACACCTTCAGGTCATTCCGTCAAGTCGAAGGGTAAGGTGTCATCATAACTAACATAACAAGTACAATCTCGGCACACCTAGTTCTACTCGTCAAGGAGTTCTAGTAGAAGACACCGAAGTACGCCTTCAGATCACTCCATAAAGTCCAAATTAACTATAACTAAACAAAACAAAATTAAACTGTCATTAACATTCCATGTCTTCCGACGTGATAGATAAAGAGATTAAAAATAGATTGAGTTAAACAATTGATATTTTCAAAGCTATACTCTTTACGCCTCCATGCGGCCTTGATAAATTTACAGCATAAGCCACTAAAACTACTTTTTTATGTAAAAATAGCAATTAACCAACTTAAAAAAATTAATAAGTGCAACAATCATATTTTTGTGACAATGTGCTTTTTATATCATTTATATGTTCATTATGATTGCTAGATACGATGCCATGCGACAAAACGTTAGAATATTGAATTTTAAGCGCTATTTGAACATACCTACGCGCTTTGCGCTTAAGGCATACAATACCGACAAGTTCCGTCACCTCCTTGTTCTTGAAAATAATGGAGTCCATTATTAACTGCCAGTTCATGCGGTACCTTGAGGAGTACCACCTGATTAGTGACTGCCAGAACGGGTCTGGTCAGGATCGCTCAGCTGGTGATCTTCTTGTATACCTAACACATAGATGTACGCAGGCGATTGAGTCCAAAGGTTAGGCATTGGCCGGTAGTTTGGACATAGCGAAGGCCTTCGATCGCGTCTGGCACAAAGCGCTTCTTTCGAAGCTTCTTTGGGCTTCCCGAGAAATTGTGCAATTAGATCATCAGTTTTCTGGCTGATCAGAGCATCAAGGTCGTATTAGAAGGTGCATGCTCCGATTACAAGCCTATTAACGCTGGTGTTGAACAAGGTTGCATGCTTTCACCAACACTGTTTTTTTTTGCATATCAGTGCTATGTTTCAAACCATTGGTAATGCTCTATACACCGGCAGTGCCAAAATTTCTCGGGAAAATGTCACCGAATACCATAACAAACTTGTGTCTGAAATCGAGTCTTTGTTGAATAAAGTCTCGGATTGGGGGCGACTAAATCTAGTCCAGTTTAATCCTCAGAAGATACAAATTTGCGCGTTTACCGCTAAAAAGAACCCCTTTATCGTATCTCCTTAGTTTCAAGGCACTTCCCTTATTGCCTCAGCCAGTATCGAAATCCTTGGCGTCGACATATCGAGTAACGTACAGTTTCGTGGTCACTTGGAAGAGAAGGCCAAATTATCCTCTAAAATGTTTGGCGTTCTCAGCAGAGCGGGACAGTATTTCATGCCGGCACACCGCCTAAAACTTCATGAGGCGCATGTTCGGCCTCACATGAAATTCTGTTCCCATCTCTGAGCTGGGGCTCCCCAGTGCCAACTCCTTCCACTTGACCGCATCCAGCGCAGAGCGACTTGAATCGTCGACGACCAAGTCCTTTCAAATTGGCTCGATTCACTGGCGCTGCGAAGACATGTTGCATCTCTTTGCGTTTTTTATCGCATTTGCTACGGGGAGTGCTATGAGGAATTGTTCGGTCTAATTCCAGCCGCCCAAATTTACCATCGCACATCGCGACAAAACTCGCGATGCCATCCATACCATCTGGATGTTTGGCGATCCACCACTGTGCGATTTAGAAGTTTTCTTCCTCGCACAATTTACTTCCGAAATTTATTTCCACCAGCAAGTTTTTCCGATCCGGTACGACTTAGGGGCCTTCAAGAAAAGAGCCTACTCCGTTTTAAAAGGCCGGCAACGCATCTGCAATTCCCTTGATGTTGCAGTTGTTTATGGCTGGCAGTAGTCACTAACCATCAGGTGAGCCGCATGCTAGTTTGCCCCTCTTCTATAAAAAAAAAATATGCTTAAAGAACAGCGTTGTAGTATATGACTGTACGCCAGTGCTAAATTACGTATTTGATGTTTCTCGTATAAAATGGTGTTTATAGCAAGAGTTAAGATAACACACCCGTATTTTCAAAGTTTTCAAATGTGTTATGTTCAAATTTATACTTTAATTTATTAATGTAAACATAACCTTTACTATGATTTAATAAGGATACAGTTAATTATAGGTACATGATCAATCATATTTTCAATTCTAAATTGCAACATAACTAGAAGACTAATTTTGGTCTTAATTGAAATTTTGTCACAGAATTGAAAGTCAAAGTTGCTTCATCGGTCAGAATTTTCACGAATTTAAACATTTGATTTAACACTTTGTGATACATTTTCTGATATTTTCAGGTCATATCTTTTTTCCGTTGTAATTTTTGAAATGGTCAAAATGAGTAGGCTTAGAAATTTTACCTTTGCAAAGGCTGCGTGCATCGCTTCGTCGCTTAATATGCCTTGGTTTCGACGTTAGAAGACCCTCTTCACGCATAATTTAGTCGTTGCGGTACGTGTACCTAGCTACTAGTACATAATAATTTAACAAACTTGTAATTTTCTTAAAAAGGAGATATTGGATGTGTTACAATCAATTTCATAACCAGTCAAAACCACTTTAGACTGTAAAAAATCAGGCAAAAGTAGTTTTGACTAAGGCCGTTGGTGTTTTAACTGCAAACTGGGTAATAGTGATTTTGACCTAATTACATCGGTTAAAAGTGGTTTTGACCAACAATGTTAGTCAAAACTTCATTTGAGCTATATTTTTTGAAGTTCTGAAATTAAAAGTTCAATGTCTTTAATAATAATTAATTTTTTTTTAATTAATATTATAGTTTTTAGTATTGTATATTTTTCTTTAATATTATATTTTATATTATTATAATGTACGTGGATTTCGCGTGGCCCAAGGGCCACCCCAGCCGTACCTCAGCCTACTGTTAGTGTGAGTTTTGACAGATAGTCTGAAGTCTGAATCAGACAACACCACTTTTGACGCCACGTTGGTTAAAATCTTTTTTGACTATAAAAATCAGTCAAAACTGTTTTTGACTAAGGGCATGGATAAACATCATTTTTGCCTGATTTTTGCAGTTAAAAGTGGTTTTGACCGATAATGAGTTTTGACTGTGACAGATGAATATCACAAAATGTGACTAAGATCATTAAATATATATCACGAAAAGTAGTAGCTTTGACCAAATCAGCCAAATCATACTAAAAAACAAACACTCACGCCTGTCATCCAGGGAGAGTAGGCAGAGACTACGGACTTCCATTTGGCACGATCCTGACACACCTCTCCTCTTCTTCACGTCCATATACCTATGCATATGTATATGGTCGTCGGTTAAGAGTACTCTTACTTTGGCCCATATTCAAAATATCGCCAATTCGGTCGATAAACTTAAGTCCAGGGCGTGTTCAGGTCAATAACATTCAGCGTTATCTGTGTAAGATTTTTTTACCAATAGGGGACTAAAGTAATAAGACACCAGTGTTGCCTATTCTAGATTATGTGGATACTGGCTATGCTGATACCTCGCAAAAACTTCTAAGGAAACTGAATCACCTTCTTAATAATTTTATATTATGCTTCATTTTCGGTTTACGTAAATACGATAACATTGCCTTTTATCGTTCTCAGCTTAAATGGCTACCTTTTCGCTATTGCAGAGATTTCAGAATACTGTGAACATTATTTTCAGTTTTATACGATCAGTTTGTCCCTGAATATCTGAAATGCAAATTTCAGTATCAGGGTGATTCCCATAAACGTTGTCTCCGTTCTGCGGAAAATTCTAATCTCCATATCCCCCTCTGTTACACTAGATTTTTGTACAAATCTTGTACTCCCCATTGGGTAAGATTGTGGAACAAGTTACTAAGCAGTGTAAGCGAAGCGAAGCTACAAGCAAGACATCGTTTAAACGCTCGTTATAGAATAATTTTCTGACGTTGCAAGAGTAGTTTGTGGTTTTCAATTTTTTTTATATCCTCATATTCCAACTTTTCCTTTTTCCTGTTTTTGTTTTATATATTTTATAGGCGTTTAAATCAGAAAGTACTATATTGCATGCCTTAAGCGCAAAGCGCGTATATATGTTCTACTAGCGCCAAAAAATCAAAATTCCTACGTTATGTTGCATAAAGTCGTATCTACCAATCATATTGAATATATAAATGATATTATAAAAAACACATTAAAAATATAAATGATTGTTGAACTAATAAATATTTTTTAAATCGATTGATTGCTATTTTTACATAAAAAAGTGGTTTTAGTGGCTTATGGCGTAGATTTATCAAGTCCGCATGGTGTAGTAAACACGATAACTTTTAAAAATATCAATTGTTCAACTCAATCTATTTTTTAATTTTTTCATCTATCATGTGAGAAGCAATGGAATGTAAATGGCTGTTTAATTTTCTTTTGTTTGGTTATAATTTTTTTTTCGGTGTAGAAATCCGGAAATTTTGGGTGTTATAGCAGCTTTGTAAATAAATAAATTTATTAAACAGACTGCCTCTGCCTCACTCACTTCGGCGTCAATCGTCGTCGTGAGTGTATATTGTGTTGGTTGTTTGCAGCGGCTCAAAAAGATCGCTATACAAAATATAATATATTCGAAAAATCAAATTTCATATATTATTATAATAATAATCAGAGATTTTTTTACAATGTTTTAAAAGCACAGAATAAATAATAGTACTACGTATTACGTACTAAAAGTAAGAAGAGTGTATATATTTAAGAATATTTATACTTAAATACGCCTTGGACTTTATTAAGTGACCTGAATGATGATATGATGATCATATGAGCATTATGAGTCGTGCACATTTGGATTTTCCAAACTTTTTTTATTTGAAGTTTGAGATAGAATTATTGAAATATTGGAAATGTAATAATAAGGTTATTGTTGAAAACTTGTGTATATTTGAATTTAAACTATTAAAAAATTTACATAACTTAGGCATGCCACAATTGGATTTACCAATAGTTTTGAATTATGTATGTTTGTATAATGTAGGTAGTATTAAGTAAATATTATATGTATATATTTATATACATCATACATACATATTTACGTATATCGGGAAACTACGATACATCTCGTTAGACATACCTCAAAACCTGAAAACGAAATTGTACAACCAGTGGGTGTTGCCAGTAATGACTTACGGATCTGGGACGTGGTCCTTCACTGCTGGCCGTATGAGGAAGCTCAAGGTCGCTCAGCGAGCCATGGAGAGGGTTATGCTCGGGGTTTCTCTGCGTGATAAACCTAGAAATGAGGATATCCGCAGTAGAACCAGAGTAACCGACATAGCCCAACGGATTAGTTAGCTGAAGTGGCAGTGGGCCGGCCATATAGCTCGAAGAACCGACAACCGATGGGGAACAAAGGTTCTCGAGTGGCAGCCTCGTACCGGTAGGCGAAGTGTAGGGCGGCCCCCCACTAGATGGAGTGACAACCTGGTAAAACATGCAGGAAGTCGATGGATGCAGGTGGCTCAGGACCGTGCTTTGTGGCATTTCTTGGGGGAGGCCTATGTTCAGCAGTGGACTTATGAAAGGCTGTCATGATGATATATATTTATACTAGCTCTCCAGGCACACGTTGTCATGCTCTTTCTAACGAGCCTTCCTATAAAAATCCTTAAATTCGCAATAAAAAAATTTGAGGATGGTTTATCGGTATAAAAACTATCCTATCTTTTAAGTTGGATCAAAATGCACACAGTGTGCAAAATTTCATTGAAATCAGTTCAGTAATTTAGGAGTCCATAGCGGACAAACAACGTGACACGTAATTTTTATATATTTACTAGCTGGCCAGGCAGACGTTGTTCTGCCCTTTCCAACGATCCTTCCTATAAAACCCTTGAATTCGCAATCAAAAATTTTGAGGGTCATTTATCGGGATAAAAGCTATCCTATCTCTCAAGTTGGACCAAAATGCACACAGTGTGCAAAATTTCATTGAAATCGGTTCAGTAGTTTAAGAGTCCATCGCAGACAAACAACGTGACACGTAATTTTTATATATAAAGATATATATTGTATGTAAACCTATATAATATATTTGTGTAATTTTGTTTATAATAAATGTCTTATTACCTATATAGTTATGGTTATATGGTGCATATAATAAGTAGACATAGTTATTTTTAACGTGAGCTATTTGCACCTTGCGTCCACAATATCATCTCTGCTTAGCCTTGACGTAGACTGTTAGAGAATTCCTAGAGAACCTGTAGCATTAAGTCCACCTTTTTTTACTTGGTGTGCAAATAAAGAATAAATATATAAATAAATAAAGAATAGACTTTTATTAAATAAAGTAGTTTTGACAAATTTCGTGACAAAGTTAATAAGAGATGTAATTTCAATATAATCATCTTCATTAGGATCTGTCAAAGTTCGCTGCTGAATTTAGGCTTCCCCAATAGATTGCCTCATAGGAAGACATTTGCCACGAATGGTAAGCGAGTTGTTAACCGCAATTTTTTTATTATTTTGAGTTGTTTTCAGAAAGATGCTACTGCCTATCTCTTGTTTCAGTTTCCCTCTGTCGCTTTTTTCGATACCAAAGTTTTTACATTAAAAATTGTTTATAAAATTATTATGGGTCTAGAGAAAAGTTGTATAAAATAACTGTTCCTTCTGATATTGAATTATTGTAAAACCCTTATACATCATAAAATAATTGAACAGAAAATGTGATTCACGCTTTTTCAGTTCCATTTAGAAAAAAGTTATGCAATCAATTTTGAATATTACAGCAAAGTTCCATTCGGAAAGTGAATTATATAATACTTATTGATTTATGTTTTTAAACACTATAATTTACATGAAACTGTTACTGTCTATTTCGTTTATGACTTTGCGAATTATTTGTTCTAGTTATAGAATCAACCAATTAACTAGCATAAAAAAGAGTAACGAGTACCTGTAGAAAATTGTATGTTCAAATGATGGATTATCGCTCATAGGTATCATTGAAATAGAAAGGTTTTACCGTGAAAACTTTGATTCAACTAGCGCTGAAGCAACTATGTAAATGAAGCATCATTTAAAACGATGCAGAACGGTAGTCTGAGGTAATCTTTAGTGCATTTTTAAAAATGAAATCGATTAGTAGAAATTCAAAAATGAAATCGATTAATGAAATCGATTAGTAGAAATTCAGCCAATTTTGTGAAAATAACGCTTAGTATTCGTTTGGATAACTTTCCTTTGATGAAAGTATAGTATAAAGTTAAAATGTACCATAAACGTTGTTGAAATGCTTTCATTAGTTTGGCTAAAGCATTTTGTATGGAAAAACATGTATATACATACACATACACTATTTTCCTTGACGGCTACATACTCACTTAATTTTATGTATTCTGCACATCTATACCACAGTTATTTTTGGATAAAATATGTCTCATTTCTCCTTTTACAATAATAAAAACATACTTTTTATATATTCAAAATAATAATTTTAATATTATACTAAGAAGGTGATAAGATAATTATAATTAAAAAAGTCAAAGTGACAAATTTCAAAAAGTCAATGTTTAAATAACATTAAGTAAAGAAAATTTAATATTTACCAGCTTAATCAGCATTTCTCTTCTTCTTGTTCCATAGATGATGTCACAAAATACGTAAAATAATAAACTAAAAATCAAATTTCAGCTTTAACCAAATTTGACAAATCTGCTTTTATATTTTTGTCAAGTTATTGCCAAGAAAAGCAATGTTGAAGACAATTCTGACACCATTGGTACAGACTGCATAAGTTGTAAAATGATCATTCCTATTATTGATATATTGACTCCTGTTATAAAATCCATCTTTAATTACTCTATTTCGTCTGAAAATTTTCCTTCTTTCTGGAAAGAAGCCAATATTACTTCTGTACCGAAAAAAGCAAATCCCTCCGTTTCTCTTATTACCGCCCTATATCCATAATTTCATTCCTTCAAAAATTTTTGAGCGTATAGTTCATTGACAATTGAGCCTTTTCTTATCTAGGTGAACTCTTTTCAATCCGGTTTTCGTGCTGGCCATAGTACGACTACTGCCTTAATCAAGATTACAGAGGTAATTCGTCTCAGTAAAGATAAACAGCTAGATACAGTGTTGACCTTACTTGACTTTAGAAATACATTTAACAATGTCGATTTCAATCTCCTGTTAGCTATTTAGCTTCTATTAACATATCTCCTGTAGTGATTGACTGGTTTTGACACATGATGATTAATTCTCGTACGATCAAAGCCGCTATACCGCAAGGTGGCGTGTTGTCTCCATAAGTTCAATTAAGCTCCAATTATCTTCTCGCTACCACCTGTATGCAGATGATTTCCAAGTATATGTATGTGCATGCCAAATTGGTGGATTTACCCAAAACTACAGGCTTACTAAACGAGATCTTGATTAAATTGTGGAGTAAACTAAGTAATATGGTCTTTAAGTAAATCAATAAAAAATCAATAATAATAGGTAGTCAATTCTTACTCTTATAGACTTTCCTACTCTACCTGATATTATTTTTGACGGGAAATCCATGTCATATAGTGACACTGTTAAAAAACTACGTGTTACTTTTGAATTTTTTTTAACTTGGGCTCTACAGGTAAACGAGGTGAGTAGGATAATGTTTGCGTTAGTCGGATCTCTCCGTAGATGAAGCAATTTCCTACCCTACCAACCAAAATTGTGCTTGCACAATCACTCCTTTTACTGATTCCCGATTCGATTAAGATTAAAAATACCATCTCATAATACTTCCTTCCACTCTAAATTTTTTTCTATTGAAGCTGTTCGGCCCTGGAACTCCTTCCCGCTCCATATTAGAAGTGCACAATCTGTTGAAAAGTTTAAAAAACTTTTCAAAGCACACTTCTTTCCTCCGTATTTATTATATTATATATGTATTTATCAAGTATATAATCATATTTATGTAATGTACTCCTTTCTACTCTTGTATAATATGTATTTCTACAATTTTATAATTGAAATGTATGTACTTATTATATTATATATGTATTTATCGAGTATATACATACATTTATGTCATATTTTTAACAACTTATGTACACTCTTACCCTTTCTCACATATCCTCTGAAATTTGGTTCCCTGCTAGAGGTCGCTTCTAAGCGATAAGGTTGCCAATTGTACGTTTATATTATTTGTTGTTTTTTTGTTCTATTTTTTCGGTGTACAATAAAGTATATTTCATTCGTTCATTCGTTATCTTCATCGGTCTGAAAAAGTCCACTTGTGGACACGGGCCTCTCACGTAGTAGGGAGAGTTTGCCGCCAACACACGGCAACTAATAGTTATTATTAATGAATATTATGTTTGTGTAGTTTAAAATGTTTTGTCCGTAGCTATGTGGTCTTGTGATAAGAACTTACACAACACTTAAGAATTACGGTTTTAAAGTCATTTATTTCTCAAAAAATTAAAACATTCACTTATATAAGAAACTTACATTACTATAAAGTTTATATACACTTTGTCCAATGATCGTAAAATATACTAAGGTAATATAATTCTAACACTTATTATGTCTTTAATATAAAGGTTTTTTTTTCTTAAACTTATTTTATATTAACTACATTATAACTTTTACAATGTACATTATGCGTTATTATTTTGCTAATACCATATTAAAATGTCAAATCAAACAGTTGCATTTCTATATATTTTATTTATTTAGATTGCTTCTAATTTTGCTATAGGAGCCGTTGTTCATTTACAGAATTGTTAAAACATTAAATATGTATTATAAAATTTGCCAGTTAAATGGTGTAAGAAGCGGAAAAAATAATAACAAGAAAAGGCTATTCGTAGCGTTAGATGATGAAAAGTATGTGTGATTTCAAATTTAATTGTAATATTTAACGCGAGTACATTTTTGGAGTAGCCATCTACGTAGGACAGGTTTTTATAGTGTACACTTGTGTGGACAAATACAAAAGCACTCTTTTCTAAATCTGATAGTTTGAAACGAACTAAACTTAGAAACTATATTATCAATTGTGACTGCTAACATTATATTTGTTTAGTAAAAATGTGATTTTATTTATATTATTTTTTCAGGTGCAAGCAATGGGTAAAATAGCTGACACATGCACCAATTGAAAATATATTTGTGGTAAACATTGTAAATCCGAGGATTTTGAACCCAACTAAAGCGAACTGTTATTCCATCAGTGGATTTAATTAAAACTTCCACAATTATGTGTATGTTAATTAGGTTTCATTTACATGTAGTAAAAGATATAATATCCCTCTAAAGTCACATTTTGCTAAGAATTCGATTATAATAACTAAACTCGTTATTTGTAATTACCTGGTTATAAATATTTTTTTATAGATTCATCTACAAAATCTTATCTTATCTATATTCATCTTGGCGGCCTTTCATACTTTTACTTTTTCTTAGGAAGTCCCGCATCTTAAACGTAGTGAATAAATCCTCTTTGATGCCAACGTTCTTTCTAAAAATAAAGTTGTAGTAAAAGTATATAAATAAAATAATAAAGGGAACCGGAGACCCTTTTTCCTGTAAATAATCCAGTAAAAAGGGTCTCCGGTTCGCTACACTCACCATACGAATTACAACAGCATTAAATTGCTATTTTACGTTGGTATTCTGTGAGAGCGTGGTCCTTCCCCTGACGAGCCGAACCATTCGTGCTACAACCCTCATATAGTTTCAGCATGGCTCTACCACGCAAAAAAACAACAATTGACAACAAGATTGGAACGACCTGTGTAAAAGATTGAGGTCATTTTATGCATCCTCAATAATGGCGTCAATTGACTCACCGAAATAAAACAGACAAGTATCATCAGCATAAAAAGTGATTCCTCCTTTTAAGTTGAGTTCAGGAATAGCTAGGGGCCCAAAATGGATCTCTGCGGAACACCACATGTAATTGGTTTTGGGCAGCTTTGATAAGCCCCATTTTTACCACTTGACTTCTGTCGTAAAGGTATTACGCTAAATGCTATATCTCTTATACCAATGCAATGGCATTTTTGTATAAGTAAATTGTAGTTTATTGAGCCGAATACATTTTTTAAATCGATAAATGATCCTACAGCTATTTTTTTCTTATCTATATTGTTTGTTTATGTTAGTAAACTACATCTACTGTTGCTGAAATTGTATTCGAATTTAGCCGGATTGAAGGAAATCTGTTGAAGTTAAGTAATTGTTAAGACTGTTGTAAAGACTTTTCAAAAATTTTAGACATCATCGGTAATACTGATATTAGACGATCATTTTTATATATGGCACTGGTCTTTGTGATTTTAGAGAGTTTGGAAAGATGCCATCTTAAAGGCATAAATTGATGTCATTAGTAACATTATAAACTATTAGGTTTTTAATACATTTTATTGTTTTAGTGAATATACCGTAAATTCCAGGACTGGTATTGCTATTTAAATTATCGATTATTTTACTTACTTCCTGAATACAGGCGGATTTAATTGTGATAACCCTTTAGTTTTAATTTTTTTATTATCAAACAGAATAAGAGTCTTATTATAATCATATTTTTGTGGTATATTATTAGCCAAAACTGTACCAATTGTTGAAAAGTATGTGTTAAAATAGTTATAAATTTTTGTTTACCTATTATAAATCTATTATGTATTTAATACTTAGATGGACCCGTTTTTTCTTTTAAATTATCACTTGATAAGTTATTTATTAGTTTTCACATTTTGAGAGATTTCTTTTCAAAATCATCAAATGCTTTAAAATATCATTCTTTTTAAACTTTTGGATTTGTATTATATATAGTTTTTTTTTTAAGTATAAATTAATTTTTTAGTTAATTTAAAGTTTGTTTTTTTTTAACTTATACCATAGTATATTTGTTTTCTCTATAGAACGTATAATATTTGTCTTAGCCAATTATTTTAGGTGGTAGTTCTGTCCTGGTTTTTACAACTGTGCTTTTTGTATAGATTCTAAGAGCATTGCTTCTTATTCGTTGTATCTATTATAATTATTTATAATTATAGTATTACCAATAAAGTTATATAGTTTGGTATTTTTGTGTGCTTTACAGTCTTAAAGTGATTAGGTGTGCAGTTCTGTATTTCATAATAAATTTGTTTGTGGTCTGACATAGAAGATTATGTAGTTGCTAAATGATGCCTATTATCTTTAATATTACTATAAACATGATCCAATATTGTCTTAGTTCTAAAAGTTTCACGTGTGCAGTATTGGTTTTCAATTTTGCTTAATATACGAAAACAATTTTCTTGAATAGCCGGTTTATATTCTTGCATTGATCTATCAGGTAAAGTCACCAAAGACTATTGCTCTTTTTCTATTCTGCAGCTTTGCCGTGTGAAAATCTGTCATATTTGACATAGGCGGCTTATTTATTGCACCTATATCGAGGAAATATTTGTCAATATAAACCCAAAAAAAAATATTTTTAGTATCTTTATTTTTAAATAAAAGTTTTTTTCTGTAGTTCTTTTATTTCTTTACTGTAGGCTTAAACAAACTTTTATAAGGCGATATTTTTCAATGTTATGTTTTCCAATTCGATAGATGTCGACAGGTCCTGAAAGATCTTTGGAAATAATTTGCATTATTTGTAATTCATCGTTTTATTACTATCTCGTCTTTCAGAAGGGTTTTTGTGTTTCGATTCAAAAATAACACCTAATATTATATTTTTGTTTCTAAGGTAATGGCCTTGGCCTACGGTTTTACCTTTAATTCTTTTACATCAGATTCTAGAGATTAAATCATTTCGTCGGCTTTAGATTTTACTTTTGAGAGATTCGCCAATTCAAATCCATTATTATGTTTTCAGTTGTTTGTTTTATGTTACTAACGTGTAAGTTTATTGATGATATATTTACAGAAATTGGTTTATATTCTCGCCTTGATATTCAGTGAAGTTTTTCAACATGGTCATCATTTGATTCATTTGCTTGTGCTTTGATTATTTCACCTTTATTACTGTCTTCTTTTGGTTCTTATCTTTTCGTACTACGAGCAGTGACACAGGTTTTGTCAAATGTGAATTTAGGCTGCAACTTGGCACGTTGATCGCCAATACCACTTCCAATAGGCGAGCGTAGAAAACTCATGGTTTAGATCTACGGTAAAATGTTGCGTTATGTTAAGAATTAGTTGCTAACTACTTGAGCAGAAACAAAAATATTAGCCAATCTTCTTCAACAGGTTTACTAGGGCGAGAAGCGGCTCATGCGTTGTTCTACCGAGTTCACTTTTAAATATAGACTTTTGTGACCTTAACTTTTGACACTTTTCACCTACTTTTAGCTACTTTAGGTTAAAAATTATTAAGGGTAGTTGAGAAGTTTAAAGATTTAACAAATAACACGTCCGAACTGTACGGTCACAGGATCGGAAAAATAATGTAATGAATGAAAGTAATTATTCTAGGTACTCCGAATATGCTTAAAAAAATTTAACTCGCTACAAGCCACCCAATTCGTAAGTTGTGATAGTAATTTAATCCCGTCTAGTGACATAGTCGAGGACTTGGGTATGTAATATATAGATAATACTTAGAAAGATAGACATTAGCATATTCCTGACAATAACTTAAAATAATACAGAAAACTGCGGTCACTAACCCGCTTGCTAAGCGTAGCATCTATGGCAAATATCTGTTATAATGAGGCAATTTATATCTTTTTTTTTTTAAAAACGTTACCCCTACACTAGCATTTTCTCCTGTATCGTAGATGCAGTTTACAAACATATATTGCAAAAGGACAAACATCCAGGCCCGGAACAATTATTTGTAGGCCATACAAATACTTGTTCGGTGCGAGATTCGAACTCGCGGCCCCCAGTGCAGCAACTCATTCCTAAGCCACTGCGTCACGGAGCCGTCGGAATTTATATGATGTATTAATAAAATAGATAATACTGATTGCTCGCCAAAATCAGTCTCTGGGATTTGAAGTTGACAGTTTTTTGATCTATTTTGCGGTCGTCAGAGTCTCGATCAATGATTAGCAGGTAATACTATATACAAGTAAAGTCGGCATTTGAAGATATTGCTACACGCACTTGAAATTATCCCAAGCTGATATTGATGCAATACACAAACTGATGGTTTTTATTTCAGGTCTCGACATTTGTTCATATATATATATATATATATATATATATATATATATATATATATATATATATATATATCTTCTTTATATATAAAAAGTACGTGTCACGTTGTTTGTCCGCGATGGACTCCTAAACTACTGAACTGATTTCAATGAAATTTTTGGTCAATGTGTAGTTCGATCCAACTTAAAAGATAGGATAGCTTACATCTCAATTTATAGTCGCAATACAATATTATTTTATTGAAAATTATTTGCCTATTATTTGACAGTCACAATTATCTGTTAGCTCTGTAGATACAGGATTGACAAGTCTATGGTTAGCTCCAAACGATTCTGTCAGATGACGATATCTGTTGACTGGATTGAGTAAATATTTAATAGATGGCGCTATGTTAAAAATACAAACGTTTAATATAAGCTACAATTTAGTAGTATAACCACCACGTGTTGCTGTAAGTATTCAACAGATAGAACCGATTTCAAAAAAAAATTGCAGACTGTGTGCAGTTGGTCCAACTTGAGAGATAGGAGAGTTTTTATCCCGATAAGTGACCCTCAATTTTTTTATTGCTAATTTCAGGAGTTCTTTTGGGAAAGCAAATGGTCGTTCGGAAAGGGCAGAACAACATCTGCCTGGTCAGCTAGTATATATATATATATATGAACAAATATATATATATATATATATATATATATATTTGTTCTATTCATTGTGAACTTTAGAAAAACTATATTCATGAATGGAAATAGAAATAAACAGGGGATGGTCAGCATTGTCTTCCGGCATAACAGCTCAAAATTATAGAAATATGCAGTTGCCAAGTGTGGCAGCTACGGCAAAAATCTAGCTTATTCAGCAATCTATGAGGAGGCCTAAGATCAGCAGTGGACTTTTGATGGGCTGTAATGGTGACGATGATGAGTGACCTCCAATAACACCTACTTCAATGTCGCAAGCTATGTTGTTGCCAAATTACCTGGAATAATTTTAAATTATGGTAAATTTGTTTTAAAAAATACAAATTACAAACCATATAATATTAATGAACTCATATCAAATTATTCTTCACTTCATTGTAATTTAATATTAATTTATAATATATTAATTTTATATTAATGTATAATACGAATTTATAAAGTCCTTTTATTTATTTTTATTTATTACACTGAAAATAAAGAAAATAATGCATTTTAATTTATAAATTATTTTCGAATAAATTTATAAAGTACGAAAAAGAATGGTAAAAAATATTAGTTATCGGAAAAAATATTTTTGTATGCCAAATTTCAAACGAAATATTATATCGATGCAGACATAACTCAGTCGCTGAAATCACAATGTCGGTCGCATACCCATTTGAGTTTATAGGCGTCATTGATCGCGCTCTGTAGATAGATGCAGTGTTTTAGGTTACAAAGTCTTTTATATTTTCATACATTTTAGGGATATAAAAATAGCGTTATATTACTCATACTGGAGGAGTCCACAAAAAATATGTTGCTAGGCTTAGGATTTTCCCATATCATACCTTGTACCGTGTAGTGTCGGTGTAACAGAAACAGAAACTTTTTTATTCAATATAGATTATAAATAATACTTATTGCAAGTAACTCTTTTATTTAATTACCACTGGTACGAAAAAAAACCTCTATCTTGGGAAGAATCAGCAAGAAGCCCAGCGGGACTTTTTTTTTTAAAATAACAGCTTACAATCATGTATGTTAAGCCAGGCAGCAGCTTTTGCTGTCGCACGGATGGGCCGGCTCGAACCGGGGTGGTACCACGACCTCACAGAAAACCAGCGTGAAGTAGAGGTTTACCTCTGCGTTTCGCTTGGTGAGTGCAGGTGGCCGGAGGCCCATTTACTGGAAATGAGGCATTCCATCTTAGTCCTCACGGGTGACAACGCATCTACATTTTGATTTCTAATAGAGGATAGATCTACATCTATCCTCTATTAGAAATCAAAATAGATGTCTATGGGCCGCAGCAAGCACTTACCATCAGGTGGACTGTGTGCTCGTTTGTCACCCTTATCCTATAAAAAAAAAAATGTTACACAAATTAACAACAACAAATTATAAATAGCTTGGTGAGTGCAGGTGGCCGGAGGCCCATTTACTGGAAATGAGGCATTCCATCTTAGTCCTCACGGGTGACAACGCATCTACATTTTGATTTCTAATAGAGGATAGATCTACATCTATCCTCTATTAGAAATCAAAATAGATGTCTATGGGCCGCAGCAAGCACTTACCATCAGGTGGACTGTGTGCTCGTTTGTCACCCTTATCCTATAAAAAAAAAATGTTACACAAATTAACAACAACAAATTATAAATAGCTTGGTAGCCATCACCTCATTTCCAAGGGTTATTATTATCTATAAATTATTTGATATTATAATAACCCTTCTTATACAAACTTAGTTTAATAAAGTTTTTGAACTTTGAGCAGGTCAAATTTTGTATATTTTCTGGAATTATGTCGTAAAAGCGTATACATCACCCCAAGAATGAATTACTGACTCGATGAAATCGTGTAACTGATACTACTAGTTTGTGTCTGTTCCTAGTATTTACAGAATGAATATCACTTTTTTTTAAAACTACTTTTATTTTTGTGTACGTACATTCCATTAATTTTCATAAATGTATTGAGAGGCCAAGGTATAATTATAGATATATAAATTTCTTTAAATTTTTGTCGTATCGACTCTTTAGGCTGTAAATCATAAATTGCTCTTATGGCCTTCTTCTGTAAGACAAATATAATTTCAGTGTCAGGTGCGTGTCCCCATAGTAAAATACCATACGACAATAGGCTATGGAAATAGCTAAAGTAAACTAGTCTAGCTGTTTCTACACTGGTAAGACTTCTAATCTTTTTTACAGCATATGTTGCAGAACTAAGTCTGCTTGTTAGTTTTGATATATGGGGGCTCCGTTGAAGCTTCGCATCTAGTGTGATTCCTAGGAAAATGGTGATATCTACAAGACTCAGGGTCTCCCCATTTAAAATTACATTAGTATTTTATTGTTTGACATTTGGAGTCATGAATTTAATACATTTCGTTTTAGTGCTATTTAAAGGCAAGTTATTAACATTGAACCAATTTACCAATTTAGATATAGTATTATTTAATTCGTCATATTTTTGTAATTGTCGACTTAATTTGAAAATTAAAGAAGTGTCATCTGCAAATAATATTATATCATGGTTATCTCCTACTATGTAAGGTAAGTCATTAATGTACAAAAGAAAGAGAAAGGGGCCGAGAATTGAGCCTTGAGGCACGCCCATTTGTACCATCGACCCGGAAGAGCTCATACTGTTAATGACAACTTTTTGCGTTCTCTTACTTAAATATGAAATAATTAATTTCAGGGCATTACTTCTTACAGCGTAATGTTGAAGTTTCTTGATTAATGAATTAACAATCGAAAACCTTGGATAGGTCATAAAATATACCCAAAGCATCTTGTGAATTCTTCCATGCATTAAAGATATATTTAATCAGCTCAACATTGGCATCAGTTGTCGAGCGACCCCTTGTGAAACCAGATTGATTTTTATATGAAGTAAGTTATTTATATTAAAGAAATTTTACATTTGATCAAGAATATTTTTTTCAAAAATCTTACTAAATGTTGGTAGTACAGAAATAGGTCCAAAATTGGCGGGGTCTAATGTACTACCAGATTTAAATAAAGGTATTACTTTACTATGCTTCATTTAATCAGGAAACACACCAGATTCGATACTAGTATCAAAAATAATAGCTAAATGAGGCGCGATTATATCTATTATAGACGCAATAACTTTAACGGAAACCCCCCATAGATCCGTAGTTTTCTTAACATCAATAGTTTTAAAATATTTTACAATATCTTTTGATGATACTTTATGAACTGTAAAATTATTTGTACACGCATTGACATTTTGTTTAAGTAATGATTCGGCGACGGCAGGAGAAGAATGCAGTGACTTAGTAGTTAATGTCGGAATATCAGTAAAATATTTCTCAAAAACCATTGCTTCGTCCTGATTTGATTTAGTTAATTTGTTGTTAACACTTAACTGGTAATTTGAATTGTGAGAGTTTATATTACAAGTTTCGCTATTAATTATACTTCATGTCATTTTTATTTTATTAGAAGCCGTCTTAATTTTGTTGTTCAAATACAAAGACCGTGCTGGGCTGTGGAGCATACTCTTTTAAATATTTTTGAATATTTTTTTACATATTCCTTAAATTCGACGCTATGAATATATGACCTTTCATGGTAAAAATCATTTAACTTATGTCTGCTCTTATGGACTCCTACTGTCGCCCATTCATTAAATGACTTCCGACTGTTCAAGGAGAATGTTTTAGAAGTAAAAGTATTATTAAATTCATTGCAAATAAGCTTAAATAATGTTCCATACAAAAAAATAGGATCATTTTGGTATGAAAGTGTGTCGTGAAGCGACAATTAAAAAAGAAAGAACCTAACCTAAGAACAGCAAAACAACAAAAGTAGACCAAGAAAATAATATATTTAAGTTTTTTAAAAGAGTATTTACAATTTTATAAAAAAAAATGAAATATGAAGATGATGGATGAAATGAGATTACAATTAGGTTTAAAAAAAAATAAAGATAGGAGAATAGGACAATATAGTTTTATAGTGGAGCCTGGAGCCTCGCTGCTTTTGTAGAAATAGGCACACGCAGAGCTTGAGGTTTCTCAGCGGCGACGGCACGCAGGGCTGGACTGGGCACACGCAGCGTCCGGAGCCGGCGCACGTAGCGCCTGGGGTAGGTGCGCTCAGTACTTGGAGAAGTAGTCGCCGCGCCCAGAGGTAGCGCGGGCAATCTTATCTTATCTCTTTATTTTTTTTAAAACCTAATTGTAATCTCATTTCATCCATCATCTTCATATTTCATTTTTTTTATAAAATTGTAAATACTCTTTTAAAAAACTTAAATATATTATTTTCTTGGTCTACTTTTGTTGTTTTGCTGTTCTTAGGTTAGGTTCTTTCTTTTTTAATTGTCGCTTCACGACAAGTGATGGAAGTTTTTTCACAATGTTACTTGTAAATTTCTCCAAGCGACGTGCATTTACTGGAACAAACACAACTTTCTCATCTACTTGATTTTTGTGAACATAAGGTAACGATATTACTTGTCCACAGTGATCAGAACTTAATTTTTGAATTATACATTTATGCTACGGCTTCACATTTGTAAAAATGTTGTCTATACATATTGCACTAGATTGAACAATAGGCGTTGGCTCTAAAAATAAATTAAAAAACCATAAGATTTAAACAATGATCTAAATTTAATATTGATGGAGGAAGCTTCTATGAAATTGATATTAAAGTCTCCAAATAAGAATATTTACTACCTATATCTATACGTAAGAATATTCACTACCCCATGTCATCCCCTGGGTGTCGTAAGAGGCGACAGAGGGAAACAAATCAGTTGATGGGCAGCAGCGTCTTCCTAATAACGACTTAAACTAAAATAACTGTGACTGCTAACCCCCTTGTAAAGCAGGGCAACTATGGCAAATATCCCCTTATGAGGCAAACTATGGCGGATGCCAATGTTCAATAGTGAATTGTAATAGGTTGTAACGGTATAACTTGTTTGCGATTTTAGCAATTTGCGATTCGTTATTTGGCGATTGCAGTATCAGACATTTTGCACCATGGCTGTTTTTTCACGTGGTAGTTTGGGTAATTTAAATCCAGCATATAAAATACAACCGTGTAGTGGCGGTGTTTAAGGCCTCATGCCCACGAGACGGTTTTTCGCCGGCCTTCATCAATTGCGTGGTAAGCCGGCGGTAGCGCCGGCATCGTATGATGGGCTTCATAATGTCCCATACAATACTGACGACCGGACGTAAATCCGGTTTAACGCCGGGTTTAGCTCCGGTGAAAAACCGTCTCCTGGGCATGAGCCCTAATAATATCCACTACCCCGTATCGTCCCGTAGGTGTCGTAAAAGGTGACAAAGGGAAACTGAAATAGGAGATGCGCAGCAGTATGTTCATAATAAAAAATATAACAAAAAAACTGTGGTTGTCAACCCGCCTACCAAGCGTGGCAACTATAGCAAAATCCCCAACGAGGCAATTTATGGAGGAGGTATATGTTAACTGACTCTTAGGGCCATTTTAAAACCGTCTCGTGGGCATGAGCCCTTAGCGGTCAGCCGCAGCGGTGTCTATTTCACCTGAGGATGCCTCGTGTAGCGGCGAAACACGTGTCGTATTATCGATGGTGGTGTATCTGTTCTAGTGTAGTAGTGTAATTGAGGTAGGGCGGAGATGTTCTTCAAACTAGGTAAGACACATCATTTTATTTCATTGAATGGATATAGGCAAAGTAATTTTTACCATCTTTAATATAATGGATTTCCATAAAGTCACGGCTAATTCTATTAATTATTATAACATTTTATAATAAAAATATTGTGCGTCTGGCGTGGCCAAAATATAAATATTTATTAAATGGTGTGGCTGAGGTGGTTCTTGTTATATTAGCTACAGTAGGTTGAGAAAGCCAAGGAAATTTACCTTCTTGATCCTGAAAAACTAGTGTAGTCTAGGAAAAAGGAGTTTGTCCTAAAATAGTTGGTAATTAACAATTAGTACAATATTAAACACTTTGTTTACTAAATACTCCTGATCTTAAGTGATTTTAACTAACAGTCATAGTCAAAACTATTTTGACCAATATTTTTCAGTTAGAACTTCTATTAAACAATATTTTTTCAGTCAAAAATACCTTGGACTGTTTTCGTGAAAGACTTTTGACTGTAACTTTATATTATGTCAAAGTAATATGCTCATACCACTAACGGCGTGCGACCTTGAAGTTTTGAAACAACAGGTTTTATCGTCAATTTGCCTGGAATAGATGAACAATAACGCCAAATCCTCGTTAGAAGGCGCTAGTTCACCAGTGGAGTATTTACAATATTTTTGAGTAATTTAATTCGTTACACTTCTTCGGATTATTGCGAGTAGAACTCATGTAAATATGTAAACTGTATATCATAGATAAAAAAACATATGGATAAAAATCATTACAAATAACTAAAAAGGTTAAATTTATTCTAGGATATACTTAAAAGTATACTTATAGGTTACAGTGTTTCCACTCGAGAAGTGTTACACAATCTTTAAAAATCTACCAGAAAATAATTGATAACACTTTGAAAGAATAACATAAAGCGTAAGCTAAATTATGCAATGGAAGTTGTTAACCGTTATCATTACTAATATTGAAGAGGTTTAGGAATAGGCGAAAAACATATGGCCTTTCTTTTAGTTAATTTCTTTATTTCTAAATTCGCAATCATAAGTTGTAGAAGTGAAGGTGACGAACTTTTCCTTATTTTCAATAGATTTTTTTGTTAGGTAAGACCGCTCGAGGAAACTGAAGGATGTTTTGCCCCGTATATATTATGGGCGAAATATATTAGTTTGTACTATACTATGAAATGATTATATTTCCTCCAAATTTGTATTACATCCGCTCTATGTACACTTTAAGCGAGATTTTTTTTTTTTATAGGAGAGGGGGCAAACGAGCATGCGGCTCACCTGATGGTAAGTGACTACCGCCGCCCATGAACAACCGCAACACCAGGGAGGGAATTGCAGATGCGTTGCCGGCCTTTTAAAAAGGAGTACGCTCTTTTCTTGAAGGTCCCTAAGTCGTATCGGTCCGGAAAAATCGCTAATGGTAATCGATTCCACAAGGAAGTCGTGCGAGGAAGAAAACATCTTCTAAATCGCACAGTGGTGGACCGCCAATCATCCAGATGGTGTGGATGGTATCGGGAGTTCTGCCGCGATGTGCGTTCGTGAAATTTGGCGGCTGGGATTAATCCGAACAATTCCTCAGAGCACTCCCCATGGTAGATGCGAAAGAAAATGCAAAGAGATGCAACATCTCTTCGCAGTGCCAATGAATCGAGCCGATCGGAAAGGGCTCGGTCGTTGACGATTCGAGCCGCTCTGCGCTGGATGCGGTCAAGTGGAAGGAGCTGGCACTGGGGAGCCCCTGCCCAGAGATGGGAACAGTATTCCATGTGAGGCCTAACCTGCGCCTTGTAAAGTTGCAGGCGGTGTGCCGGCATGAAATACTGAGTGACAAATAATTGAGTGACAAACCTCTCAACTTTCGTTATTATAATATTAACTTAAATAGGATATAAATTATTAGTTTTATAGTTTTAATAAATTATGTTAAGGTTACTTGAATGAATTCAAAAGATGTAAAAAAAACATACAACGCAACAAAATAAATAAGCCACGGCTCAGGGGCGCAGTGGCTTAGCAATGAGTTGTAGCGCTAATAGCTGCGGGTACGAATCCCGCATGTAACAAGTATTTGCATTTATGAATTGTTTGTTTTTGTGAAATTTATGTATGTAAACTACCCCCACAATACAGGAGAAAATCCTAGTGCGGAGACAGTAATAAAAAAACCATTTAAATAGAAATGCCAAAGTGATTTATTTGAGCAAAATCCTTATAGAATCATATCACTAATCCGTTTATATACAACACGGCTCCAAACTCTCTATAAGATCAAACTAACAAACTTTAATAAGAAATGAGTTGGCTGCAGCGCCACGTTTGTCTAAAATATTTAACGAGATACAAACGTTTGGAGAATATTAAAACATACAAAGATAAAACGTTTACGAGAGTATAAAAGCGTACGTGATATTACTAAAACAAACTTTTGAGTAAATAATGTGGAAACCCAGTTTCATAAACAATTCGATCTTTTTTGTTAATTTAAAATCAAAATTCTAATTCCACACAGAAGACATATATAGTTAAGTATTAAAGAGTGTTATAATAAATTATTTTTATTTTTTTAAAGAAGAGAGGTTAAAAGACACCCTAAGTTATCTTTCAAACCTTGAGAGCTAAAACTATATCATATAATAGGGGCCAAGGTATGTTTAAGTTGGCGTTTTAATGAAGCGACCTCTTTTTTAAACATAATATATAACAATAATGTTTAAATAATCAAATAATTAAATAATAAATAATTTATAAAAATGGCATTTTATATTTTGACATAAAATTGTTTTTACATTTAGTTTTTGAGTAAAGCATGAATGATGATGATGATGAATGATGATGAAATCAGAATAATTTTGAATACGAATTCCGACGTGATTCTAACGCAGCATAGATAGCTCGCGATATCAACGCTGCTTCTGGTTGACTGACTTGAATATTGAACCTCGAGAAAAACCAGACAGGAAGGTAATTAACGATGAATTAAAAGTAATAATGGTAGAAGCTGATTCGTATCAAGCAGCCAAGGAATAAGTGTAATGGTTTGATGTTAATTTACCTACGTTATTGACTCATATATGTACCAAATTTCTAAGATAGGAAAAAGTCGAGAAATCGTTACCTCAAGAATTTATTGATGTACATAGAGAAGCACGCGTGCCTTGCTTTGATAAGTGGGTACAGAAATTAAGTTTCAGTTTCAGTTTCGTTTCAGACAGATGACGTGTGACAAAACTTGGATTCTTTACGATAATCGCGAGTGAAAAACGCAATGGCTAAACCCAAGTCAAATACAAAGCCCTAAAGGAATCCCATCGATGATGGTAACAGTTTTGGTGGTAACTTCATGTTGTAATTAACTATAGCTTTTTAAGATCCGGTGTATCAATAAAAGTAGATGTCTAGTTTAACGAACTTCGAACAATGACGGCGAAAGTCTTAAAGAAGCAACCCTGATTCGTCAACCGATCTTGGCCATGCTACGCTTCATGATAATGCAAGATCTTACCTTATCATTGCTCGAAAAATGTTCTTATTTTACAAGACCTGTTGTTTTAAACATACGTCATCCTCCTTAGTCACTAGACTTAAGTGTAGTAGGAAAAATAGTGTTGTATTTTACCGCAAGTTGGACAATTTCCTGCAAGTAATTTTTTTTTCTCAGGAATAGGTACAAAATGCCTTCATAGACGTTTTCCCGTTGAGATGCCATAAATTTTAATATATTTTCTTAGAAAAAGGTTTTTTTATCTTTCAATATAAGACGGCAATTTTACACAAATTTAACCCAAATAAAAATTACATGTTTCTGAAATATAGAATTCAATTAAAATTATTGGTTAATAGACTTAAAAAAATTGTAGGTTCTCAATTCGGATGTTTATTTTTTATTTATGTTCGGGCATAACTCTGTTATATATAGACGGATTTACAAAATTCTTTTTTGTTCAAAAGCGGTTTATTCCGAAATGGTCCTATTCAAATTTTGTAAAGATATGATGATGAGTTTCGGAGACAGACAACGGAACTCTTAGATATATGCCAGCAAATCAACCGCGATTGCTGTTATTGCATATCTATGCATTGTTTACGCAATCACATAACATAACATCACGCTTGTAAGCTCTTAAGGGGTACTCAGATGTTTTGAGTATACCACTGTACATCCTTATATTGAAGTCGGTTGTATTATATTATTTTATTAGTTTTAGCACTTTTTATATTTGAATTTGTTTTATATTCCGTTAAAAAGTTACAGCCTATATATGTCCCACTGCTGGGCGCAGGCCTTCTCTGATTTCTGAGAGGGTTTTAGGGCAAATGTCCGCTGCGCTGCCCCAATGCGTGTTAGCGAATTTCACATGTCTTCGAAATATATTTTCTTTCTCATTTCTCAGACATGCAGGTTTCCTCACGGTGTTTTCCTTCACCGCCAAGCACGTGGTAAATCAGCACTTAAAATTGCAATTAACAATTTCATTGGTAATATGAAATTTACAGCTCTTTATTTCTTATATTCCGTATAATGTGTTATTTAATAAACCAAAGCGGAATTGATATTGTACAGCTGGAAAGTGAACGCATATTTATCATACTCCTGTAACGATATTCTGTCGGAATGGTATTAAGGTTGCCTAACTCAGATGTTTGCATTCCTCTCTCCGTTTATTGGAATTCAGTATTTAGTCAGACAAAGATAATGGTGTGGCTATTATAGTCCCAAAACAGTTATATTTTTTATTTAATAACATTTGCTAACACTCATTAGCATTTGCTCGCGAATTCGCCCACACAGTAACTATCAGTTTTTGGAAAATTCCAATTTAGGGATATTTAAAAATAATCCAGTTACAGCAGTTTTCTTACCGGGTAGCAAAGAATGGTTTCTTACCAGTTCCAGATGGCCACACAGCTAAATCAATGATGTAATTCATTTCGCTTTTTTTTAGAAACAAGCTAGACTATATAGATATACCAGCGTTAAAAATTTACACTTACTGTGATTTCCATATATAAGTAGCATTTTTCTGTTGAGTTTTTGCTGGTATTGCGCTGCGAGATACATGGATGTATCTCGCAGCGCAATTATTATTAATATTATAATTTATGATTAAATAAAACTAGCTTTTTCGGGTTTTATCGCGTATATTAACTCTACAGCTCCCATCATCACGGGAGGGGGGGGGGACTGAGGTGTTCGACGTCCCAATATCATAGTTAACCCTGGCTACCTAAAATTATTAATACTTTTTCGATCTACGCAGTATTAACTTGTAGTATCTTGAAGTCTTGCAGTTATAGGCTTGGGTTAGGATTCAATTTTATTAATTATAAGATCCCAAGCAGATGGTAGCAGCCAGCCATCTTCTCTATTGAAATTAAGATGTTTTTGATTTCAATAGCCTTGCGAATCATCCTTAGAAGGAATCGGTGTTCTTTGACGAGGATTTATGGTCTACCAAATCTAATGTAGTAATGGGGACGATCCTGTACGTGTTCACAGACTGCAGAATTCCCGGAGCGTCGATTCTTCACATCAGTTATGTCTTCTTTAACGCGGGTCTTTATTGATCTTTTAGCTCGTCCTTTGTAAGAGAGACCACATTCACAATCAAGCTTGTACACTTCTGAATCTTGCAGAGAGACAGTAGACTTGACTGATGGTAAAAACTGACTAATCTTCTTCGGCGGCTTAAAGTATAAGCCGTGGTTAACTATGACAATGGGACATCGAGCATATCATTTCCCCTCGTGACAATGGGTACTGTAATGTGTTCGAAACGTCGGAAATATAAAATAAGTTAATATACGAGATAAAATCTAGTTTTATTATGTAATTAAAATAAATTATTTTGTAGTGTATATTAACTTATTTACATTTTATTTTTATTGGGGTTAGTTTAGTTTATCGTGGTTTTAAAATATTTGAAGTTGCTATTCATAAGACAATATTCCAGCAGGTGAGCGCACAACTCTCAGACCCTCAACACGGGTTTAGATCAGGAAAGAGTACAACCACTAACCTTCTCTGTCAGATGGCTCATTTGGTACCGAGTGGAGACGAGGGGGTACAGACGGATGCAGCCTATTTGGACTTTAAAAAAGCATTTGACCTAGTAGATCATAACGTGTTGCTTAAAAAGCTAGCAGTTTTTGGTTTTACCCCACATTTACTGCACTTTTTTTGTAAGTACATGTCCGATAGACAGCAATATGTGGAATATGAGGGACATAATTCGGAGCCATATTTCACGTGGTTCGGGGTAAGTCGGGGCGGTAACCTTGGCCATTTGGAGTTCTTGCTGATGATAAACGACCTACCAGAAGTGGTGAAAGACGCTAGGTGTTTATTGTTTGCTGACGACCTCAAATTGTCTCTTCCGTTAAAAAATGGGA
The DNA here is from genome assembly GCA_033319125.1 of Parnassius glacialis. Classification (NCBI taxonomy): domain Eukaryota; kingdom Metazoa; phylum Arthropoda; class Insecta; order Lepidoptera; family Papilionidae; genus Parnassius; species Parnassius glacialis. Next base: position 29,139,012 of record JAVANC010000006.1, read on the forward strand.
ATGACTGTGCTATACTACAAAGAGACATGGACAGGGTTTTAAATTGGAGCAAAGACAATCTTTTGCAATTTAACAGCTCTAAGTGTGTGTTAATTAGTTTTTCTCGTGCGCACACTCCTATTTTAAATAACTATCACATTGACGGGCTGCCGATGACAAGGGTCAGAGAAGTTAAAGATTTAGGAGTAACTTTTAACACAGGGCTTACTTTTCATGATCACATCATAAACATCTGTAAAAAAAGCTTATAGAAATCTAGGATTTACGCTTCGTACGGTCCAAGGATTCACAAACATAAAAGCGATTTTCGCCTTGTATAATACATTAGTACGGAGTCAACTTGAATGTAATGCATTCATCTGGGCTCCGCATGAAACTAAGTATAGTCTCATGCTAGAGCGAGTACAGAATAAATTTATTAGATATATGCGTTATTATAGTGTATACCCATTTTATTCTCTAATGTATCCAACTTTGTTTATCTTAGGTATGGTAGGATGTAATGAACTAAGAGTTAGAAGGGAACTTGCGCTCACCTCGTATATTTTTAAAATACTCAGAGGAAAATTGCATAACGCTGAAATGTTAGGGCAATTAAATCTGTGTATTCCTGAGAGGTATGTGTGGCGCCGATGGTAGCCGCGACTGTTGGTGGAGTCACGCGGTTGGACTGAGTAAGGCGCCTCTGACTCGCGCACTCCATACGCTCAACTTAAATAGCTAGTGAGACGGACCTGTTCTATTGCACTCTGAGTGAATTCACAAAGACAGCATTGCTTGTAAATTGTTACAAAAATTAAAGCAGCGATACAAATCAGTTAGACAGCTACACTATCTCATTAGGTAATCCTGTAATGATAGGTGTAAGTTTTAGAAATAAATAAATAAATTTATGTAAAATGGCCAAGATCGGTTGATGAATCAGGGTTATTTCTTTGAGAGTTTCGCCATCATTGTTCGAAGTTCTTCAAACTAAACTTCTACTTTTATTGATACACCGAATTTTAAAAAGTTAATTACAACATGAAGTTACCACCAAACTGTTACCATCGTCAATGGGTTAACTTCGCTTTAGGGCGTTGTACCAGCATTTGACTTGGGTTTAGCCATTGCGTTTTTCACTCGCGATTATCGTAAAGAATCCATTTTATCACATTTCATCAGCCCAAAGTAACTTCATTTCTGTACGCACTTAACAACGCAAGGCAGGCTTCAACGTGTGCTTCTGTATGTACATCAATAAATTCATGAGGTAAACATTTCTCGAGTTTTTCTTATCTTAGAAATTTACTGCATATGAGTCAATAATGTAAACCATTACACTAATCCCTGACTGCTCGATACGAATCAGCTACCAACATTATTACTTTTAATACATCGCTACTTACATTATTGCCTGATTTTTCTACAATCTTCAAGTCGAAGTTTCCATTGCGAAATCCATCCAACAAAAAAACTTACAGTGTGTTTTTTAACCGTATTCTCACCAAAAGCAGCATTGATATCGCGAGCTATCTATGCCGCGTTAGATGGTTCTAACGCGGCATAGACGTGGTCGTCGGAATTCGTATTCAAAATTATTCCGATTTCTGAAGTCACCTTGCCTTACTCAAAAACTAAATGTAAAAACAATTCTAAATCAAAATATAAAATGCCATTTAGAATATTATAAATTTTGTGTCAAAAAGTGGTCCCTTCATTAAACCCCAATTTAAGCATAGCCTCTATTATTTGATATAATTTGAGCTTTCAAGGTATAAAAGATAACCTAGCGTGTCTTTTTACCTCTCTTCTTTTAAAAAATAAAAAGAATGTATTATAACACTCTTTAATAATTAACGATATCTGTCTTTTGTGTGGAATTAGAGTTTTAATTATAAATAAACAAAAAAAATCGAATTGTTTATGAAACTGGGTTCCGACACTATTTAGTCAAAAGTTTGTTTTAATAATATCGCGTACGCTTTTATACTCTCGTAAACGTTTTATCTTTGTATGTTTTAATATTCTCCAAACGTTTGTATCTCGTTAAATATTTTAGACAAACGTGGCGCTGCAGCCAACTCATTTCTTATTAAAGTTTGTTAGTTTGATCTTATAGAGAGTTTAGAGCCGTGTTGTATATAAACGGATTAGTGATATGATACTATAAGCATTTTGCTCAAATAAATCACTTTGGCATTTCTATTTTAATTGTTTTTTTATTACTACCTTTGCGCTAGGATTTTCTCCTGCATTGTGGGGGCAGTTTACATACATAAATTTCACAAGGACAAACAATTAATAAATGCAAATACTTGTTACATGCGGGATTCGAACCCGGGGTTCTTGCCGCTACGACTCATTGCTAAGTCACTGTGCTACCGAGCCGTCGCTTATTTATTTTGTTGCGTGTTATGTTTTTTTTTTACATCTATTTAATTCTGTCAGATAAACTTAACATAATAAATTGAATTGTTATTATAATAGTGAAAATTGAGAGGTTTGTCAATCAATCTCGCTTAAAGTGTACATAGAGCGGATGTTATATAAATTTGGAGGAGAAATTAATTATGTTATATTATAGTACCCACTAATATAGAAATATTTCACCCATAATTTAAACGGGGCACTACATCCTTCGGTTTCCTCCAGCAGTCTTACCTAACAAAATAACCTTTAGAAAATAAGGAAACGTTCGTCCAATTCACTTTTACAACTTATGATTATGAACGAAAATGAAAAATCAAAAAATGAAAATTTAGAAATATAAGATATTAACAAAAACAAAGACCATATTTTTTCCGCCTATTCCTAAACCTCTTCAATATTAGTACTGATAACGGTCAAAAACTTCCATTACATAATTTAGCTTACGCTTTAGGTTATTATTTCAAAGAGTTATCAATTATTTCTGGTAGATTTTTAAAGATTGGGTAACAATTCTCAAGTGGAAACAAGTTATAACTATAAAATATATAATCTATAATTATAAATATAAATAAATGAAATCTTACGATAAATGAAATCGTTTTAAATATATACCATGATTTCTATCCATGTGTTTTATTTATCTAGAGCTCTAATCTCAATATGCCGAAGAGGCGTCCTTCTTACGGGGATTTGGAGTTATTGTTCATCTAGTCCAGGCAAATTGACGATAAAACCTGTTGTTTCGAAACTTCGAGGCCGCAACCCGTCAATGGTATGGGCATATTACATTTTTGACATATAAAGTGACAATCAAAACTCTTTTACAAAATAGTCAAAGGTATTTTTGACCGAAAAATGTTGGTTAATAAAAGTTTAGACTTAAAAATATCAGTTAAAGTAGTTTTGACCACGACTGTTAGTTAAAATCACTTATGATCACGAGTATTTAGTAAATAAAATGTTAAATATTTTACCAATTATTTTAGAACAAACTAGTTTTTCCTAGACTAAACTAGTTTTCTGAGGACTGACGAAAAGATCGTGGAGCTGGAAGAAGAGATAGACAAGTTGCGCTGGCATATTATAGGATTATCCGAAGTCCGAAGAGAGGGGGAGGACACGGTAATCCTCGAATCCGGCAACTTGCTCTATCACCGGGAGGGCGACCATCTGTCCCAAGGAGGTGTCGGATTTATCGTCCACAAGTCTCTCGTTAACAACGTTGTAAAGATCGGGAGTGTGTCGACGAGGGTTGCGTACCTTATACTCAGAATCACCAAACGGTATTCGCTGAAGGTCATACAGGTTTACGCACCAACCTCGGCACATCCCGATGAGGAGGTGGAGGAGATGTATGAGGATATCTCTAGAGCTATGCATTCCTCCAAAACCCAATATACGGTGTTAATGGGAGATTTCAATGCAAAACTAGGCACAAGAGAGTACGTTGAGCTGAAAGTAGGAAAAATTGGAATAGGGCAACGGAACCCAAGGGGCCAGCAGTTGGCCGACTTCATGGAGAAAGAGGGACTCTTTATGATGAACTCTTTCTTCCAGAAACGGCCCCACAGGAAGTGGACCTGGTCGAGCACCGACGGTTCGACAAAAAATGAGATTGACTTCATTATGACGACCAGACGACAACTGTTCAGTGATGTCTCAGTGATCGCGAGAGTGAAAACTGGTAGCGATCACCGAATGGTTAGAGGCACACTGAACCTAAACGTTAAGTTGGAGACGTCTCGTCTAATGAAGTGCTCTGTTCCAAAGTCCCGAAACCTTTCAGCTCGAGTTACAAAACCGTTTTCAGTGCCTAGAAGACTGCAATGAAGTGGACGATATGAATGACAAGCTCGTGGAAACTGTCCATGTGGTTGGAGCTAAGTTCTGCAAGACCCGCCGCAGAAGAACACAAAAACTCTCCGATCACATTCTTACTCTCATGGCTGTTAGACGGGAAATGAAGCTACATTCTTCAACAGATTTGACAGCATACAGGCATCTGAACAGACAGATCTCCAAATGCATGCGGCGGGACTTACGCAACTTCAATACAGCTCGTATTGAAGAAGCAATCGAGCGGAACCAAGGCTCCAAAGTCTTTGCCAGAGATCTGTCTGCCAGAAAGAGCCAACTGTCAAAGCTGAAGACAGAGTGTGGCAGCATCGTTTCCGGAACACCTGAGATTTTGAGTGAGATTGAGAGGTTCTATGGGCAGCTGTACACGTCATCGTTGGAGCCACACGCAAGTGTGAGTAACGATCCAAGAGCGAGTCTCATCCGACACTATTCCGAAGATATCCCGGACGTCAGTCTGAGCGAGATTAGAATGGCTCTCCAGCACCTTAAAAACGGTAAGGCCCCAGGCGAGGATAGAATTACAGCGGAGCTTCTGAAAGCGGGTGGAAGACCGGAACTTGAAGTCCTTCAGAAGCTCTTTAATTCCGTCCTCCATTGTAGCATTACACCGGAGGCGTGGAGCAGAAGTGCGGTGGTCTTGTTCTTCAAGAAAGGTGACAACGCTCTCTTGAAGAACTACAGACCGATTTCCCTTCTGAGCCGCGTCTACGTGCTGTTTTCGAGAGTCATTACGAATCGTCTCGCGCGCAGACTTGACGACTTCCAGCCTCCTGAAAAAGCCGGTTTCCGAAAGGGCTTTAGCACCATAGACCACATACATTCCCTTCGGAAAATGGTACAGAAGTCCGAAGAGTACAATTTGCCACTATGTCTGGCGTATGGCAGTGCAGTCCCTTCAGCGGTGCCAAGTTGACTGTCGGTATATCGAAGTGTTGAAGTGTTTGTACAACAGAGCTACGATGGCTACCCGAGTACAGAACCAGAGTACGAAACCTATCCAATTGCAGAGAGGTGTAAGACAGAGTGACGTGATATCCCCGAAACTCTTCACCGCTGCATTGGAAGACGTTTTCAAGCTTCTGGACTGGAAAGGATACGGTATCAACATCAATGGCGAGTACATCACTCATCTTCGATTTGTCGACGATTTAGTCCTTATGGCAGAATCGCTGGAGGACCTAAACACTATGCTCAATGACCTCAATAGTGTTTCCCAACGGATAGGTCTTAAGATGAACATGGTCAAAACAAAGATTATGTTTAATGTCCATGTCACACCTATGCCGGTATTTGTTGGGAGCACTAAGCTCGAAGTTGTTGACGAGTATGTTTACCTGGGACAAATAGTCCGACTAGGTAAGTCCAACTTCGACCGAGAGGTCAATCGACGGATTCAACTCGGCTGGGCAGCGTTCGGGAAGCTACGACACATCTTCTCGTCAGACATACCTCAAAACCTAAAAACGATATTGTACACCCAGTGCGTGTTGCCAGTGATGACTTACGGAACTGAGACGTGGTTCTTCACAGCTGGTCGTATGAGGAAGCTTAAGGTCGCTTAGCGAGCTATGGAGAGGGCTATGCTCGGAGTTTCTCTGCGTGATAAACTTAGAAATGAGGATATCCGCAGTAGAAGTAGAGTAGCTGACATAGCCCAACGGATTAGTAAGCTGAAGCCATATAGGTCGAAGAACCGACAACCGATGGGGAAGAAAGGTTCTCGAATGGCAGCCTCGTACCGGTAGGCGAAGTGTAGGGCGACCCCCCACGAGATGGAGTGACGACCTGGTAAGGCATGCAGGAAGTCGATGGATGCAGGTGGCTCAGGACCGTTCTTTGTGGCATTCCTTGGGGGAGGCCTACGTTCAGCAGTGGACTTATGAAAGGCTGTAATGATGATGATGATGAAATTAGTTTTCATAAGCTAGACAGGATCAAGTAAATGTCCTTGGCTTTCTCAACCTACTGTCGCTGATATAACAAGAACCACCCCAGCCACACCATCCAATAAATATTTATATTTTGGTCACGCCAGCCGCACCAAAATATTTTTATTATCAAATGTTGAGGAAGCTCAAAGTCGCTCAGCTATGGAGAGGGCTATACTAGGCGTTTCTCTACGTGATAGACTTAAAAACGAGTATATCCGCAGTAGAACCAGAGTAACCAACATAGCTCAAAGAATTAGTATGCTGAAGTGGCAATAGGCCGGCCATATAGCCCTAAGAACCGACAACCGATGGGGAAGAAAGGTTCTCGAGTGACAGCCTCGTACCGGCAGGCGAAGTGTAGGGCGTCCCCCCACTCGATGGAGTGACATGCAGGAAGTCACTGGATGCAGGTGGCTTGGGACCGTGCTTTGTGGCATTCCTTGGGGGAGGCCTATGTTCAGCAGTGGACTTGTGAAGGGCTGTAATGGTTAAATGAATGAATGAATTAATGTTAATCAAATGTTGTAATAGTTAATAGAATCAGGCGTTACTTTATGGATATTAAAGATGTAAATGTTACTTTGCCTATTTCCATTCAATAAAATAAAATGATGTGTCTTACCTAGTTTGAAGAGCACCTCCCGCCCTACCTGCCTGCACTATTCCCGTCACCACTAATCCCAACACCACTACTCCCAACACCACTACACTAATAAAGACACACCACCGACGATAATACGACACGTGTTTCGCCTCTACACGAGGCATCCTCAGGTGAAGTAGACTCTGCGGCGGTTGATCGTTAAGAGCCAGTTAACATACGAGTAGACCTCCTCCATAGATCGCCTTGTTGGGGATTTTGCTATAGTTGCCACGCTTGGTCGGGTTGGTAACCACAGTTTTTTTATTATTTTTTATTATTAGGAACATGATGCTGCGCATTTTTGTAAGTTAAGTTTTATTTAAATATGTAGTATTCGTGTAAATATAAGAAATCATTATGTTAGCTTATGTTTGTTTTATGTTTGCCAGCACGTGAGATGTCAGAACTTCGTTATTACCCAATGTTACCTTTCAGCCAAATACATGCTGTTTTGTATTTTTAGGGGACTGTCATTTTTATTTCTTCGTTAATAATCACCTTATGGCCTGTCCAACGCATAGCATATTAAATTCGAAAGATACTACTACTTCTACAAAAAACACGTTACTTGAGGTATATTAATACCTAGTTTAAAAATATTCAAATTTAGAATTCCAACAAAACGGCTTCTTTGATAATATGACGATTCACGTGGTACAAAATAAGATTTTAGAAAACTAAGATTCTCACTTTTTTTCTTTTAAAAGGATGTTGTCCTTGTTCCTTTTGATAGATTTTGGTGTGCCGTTAGCGAAGCAAAAAACATTGTCGATAAATTAATTTAGTCTGTCTTAGTAAAATTAAGGATTTTGATTAATCCGGTTCGTAATACTTAAATTTTTACAACAAAAACGTAGTCGAATAATGTGGAATTTCGTACTATCGTGATAATTTAAAATATATCGTGAAAAGATCAATACGAAATCTACTTAACTTCAGCCGGTATGTTTCTGCCGTATTATACCTAGACTTTAGAATTCTTGGCTTTTAAAGTTATGGGTTGCACAGAGAATAATAACTTTAAACATCTTATCAAGTAACCCTTTGAAATATTTTATTTATTTGTGTTTGTCTAATCGACACGGGGTTTCCTTCACGGAACCTACGCAGAGGGCACTGCTACGGAAGTAACCTCACCTATACGCCATTCTATACGTGGTAAAGCCATGCTGCAGCTATATTAGTAGTATAGTGTAGCACGAATGGTTCGGCTCGACCGGGGAAGGACCACGCTCTCACAGAATACTAGCGTAAAACAACAGCTTAACACTGCTGTGTTACGTATGGTGAGTGTAGAGAACCGGATACCCTTTTTACTGGAAACGAGGCATTCCATCTTAGTCCTCATGGGGGACAACGCATCTGCATTTTGATTCTCAAACGAGGATAAATGTTGATGTCTATGGGCCACAGCCACCACTTACCATCAGGTGGACTGTGTGCTCGTTTGTCACCCATTAATTTAAAAAAATCTAGACCGCGGTCTGCCTGAATTTTTGTGGCTATGTCACAACTATCAATACATCGATCACGAACGTATTACCTTTCTTTTCTGCTGCCTCAAGATATTATCAATCATTCTTTAATTAATTACAGCCTTTCAACAGTCTACTGATTATACTATTAGATTGCCTTATAGGAGGAACACTTGTCAAAGTTCCCTCTGCATGCGAGTTGGCAACCGCAATTTTTTATTACATTTTAGTTGTTATCAAGAAGATACTGCTGCCTATATCCTTTTTCATTTCTTTCTATCGTCTTTTACGTTACCCACAGGATGGTCTGGGACCTTAGAGCTTCTAAGTAATAATATATATTCTTTGGTAGGGTTAGGGGGTCATTATCAAGATCTTGTCTTCACTTCATGATTTCGAAATATTTTAACCCAAGTAATGATATTTTTATAGATACCAGTTATACTAACAATTATAGATGCCCACAAAACTACCGAAAAACATGTTCCGAACTTGCAAACCCATGATATAATATTTCGTAAGCATTGTTTGACTTCCTTGAGTAATTAAGTGCATTTACGCATCACACACGACGGCATTTTGAAGCTTTATAGCTATTTATAAATACAGTTTGTGAGAACCGTTTACGTATCCGAGAATATCAGCGACTGAGAGCCGAAGTGGCTAATGAGGGCATCTACGACTTTTTCAGCCACCAGGGCGGCGCCACTTTATAGTGAGGTAAAATACTTGACAGATTTCATAGCGGGGATGATAATTTCTTAGGAAAATGTAATATTTAAGGTTTCTTTATATGTTATTAGTTATATTTTAAAATATAATAATTAGAAATGAATAAACCAAACTATAAAATATAAATAAAAGCCGATTTTTTTTAAAAAGAGTTATTAAGTGCACAAAATTAAACAGCAAACCATTGACGCATTGTGTTGTGTATTAATATAATACTTACTTACTTATCGTCACGCACAATCCCTGACGGGGTAGCCAGAGAGAACAGATCGCCAAGTGTCACGATCCTTACATACCTCTTTCGCTTCTTTCAGATTCATTATCTTCTTCATACATGCACGTCTAGGTATCCGAGTACTCTTGACCCTCCCCTCTTCGAGCAGTTTGCTCACATGGTCTTCGAAAGTTAGTCTCGGTCTACCTCGACACCTTTTAATATTAACTTTCGCGCTATATATTTTCTTCACCATTCGGTCTTCACTCATTCTCTCAACGTGCCCAAACCATCGAAGCACGCCCTTATCAATTTTTGTGATAAGGTCATCTTTCAAACCTGCCATATTGCGAATCTCTTCGTTTCGCTTCCGGTCGGCCATGGTAACGCCGCACATTTTACGAAGAGATCGCATCTCCACTACATTCAACTTGCTTTTATGCTTCTTCTGGCATACCCAGGTTTCGCTGCCATATAACAAAGTCGGTACCAACACTGCGTTATGTATTGCAAGGCGTGCACTCTTCACTACGCCTTGCCTTTTGACTAACGCAGTCAGGGCACCATTGACTTTGTTCCCGGCAGCGACACGCCTGTCCACATCTAAATCACATCTTCCATCCCGGCTAAAAGCACTCCCCAAGTATACAATTTCATTTACCTGTTCTAGACGTTCCTGATTTACCCATATTTCACACTTCGTTCTCTCTTCGTCCCTTTCAAATACCAGAACCTTAGTTTTATTAGCATTCAAGCGGAGACCTTTAATTTCACATTTCTCTTTCATACACGTGACTAATGCCTGCAGTTCTGCCTCTGATGGTGCAATAAGCACTGCATCATCAGCATACAGCTGACAATTTACTTTAATGTCACCCAATTTCACACCCAAACAGCTATCTTTCAGCTTCTGTAAATATAATATTCTAGATAATGATAAACTATTTTCATAAAACTAATTTCTCAATTAACTGACATTGTGTAACAAAAAACTTTACCTCAGTCGCAACTAGCGACATCTGGTGAGTGGAATATTATTAGCCCTCATTGAAAACTTTTCGACGCTTCAGTTTTGGCGTGTTAGTGCATTTTTATATATACATATAATTGCACGTAAGATATAGCTTTCCTGATGGTTTTATTTTCCGCTAAGCTACAAGTAAATCAGCATATAAAATAGGGATCCCACTGATTTATGTACCGTCTGACTGTCAAGACTTTAGTATTCATGCTTAGTCAAGCATGCACTATTAGTTTTAAAGTCTGCGACACGAATATTTGCAAGGTAATATAATTATAATTACTTGATTTATAAAACAATTTACTTGATCGCTCGCATGATCATAAATGTAATCCTAATGTCATTATATTTTAAGACATATTATAATAAAGTAATAAATAAATATACAAAAGCGAGTATATCGATGTCGATTATTGCTAACATCAGGAACGAAATCACGATATATTAAATACTTCTTAAAAATATCTTCTTGTGATATAACATCACTCATAATACTACTGCAATAGAGATGTCATTTTTTAAGTAAATCGGAAGATACGAGTGTACTTACTCTCATATTTGGCATAGTGTAAAGAAACCAAAGATGACCACTTGTCATCTTGTTGCATGTTTCTCTTTTTGCCTTATTTGAAAATTAAAGTAGACAAAGCGAGACAAGTATATTAACTTAATTTATGTAGAATTGTAAATTCTCTCTATGCATATATATGTATGTAATTACTCTGAGGTACCTATAAAGGCAAAGAAAAGAGCAAAGAGCTTTGTAGCCGTAATGTAACCGCAAAACGTAAAATGTGACGGATATGCGACCTTTTTGTATTAAACTCAAGGAAGCCAGGTAGATTTTACTAAGATATTTTTCTAAATCTATGTATTTTCTCGTGAAATTCTGAAAAAGAGCCTATGCGCATATGGATATTTATTAATACCAACCTATTATAGGGTTGATCATCTGAGTCTACTAAGTCTTAGGTTATGAGTTCAAAACCAAAACAGACCTAATTTTATACAAAAACACGAACTTTTTCACGTTGTGTTTTAATTGTTTCTGTATCTCTCATAGAGAATGCGAACCCACTTCTGATCATATCGCATAAGCATTATGTCGTATATGAGTAGGTTAGGACGAGTCAGTGTCTCTGTATATTTTGGTACTGAAATATGATTTATGCATTTGCTATCGATAATTTTCAAAAGTTGCAGCTGTGACAAAAAGCAAATTCTCAAAGCTTAATTATGATTTGATTTATTTAAAAATAGTGGAAAATAATTCTACACAGAAACATCATTAAAATGACAGAAATGATTTTATTTAATATCATAAAGTGGTTATTTCTATATTTCTTGAGGCTTTTTGTATTACTTAAAAATCATAGATTTTGAACATTTCATCGTTTTTATAAAAAATCTGGATTAATGTTTTAAAGCTTAACACTGTACCATAATCAAAATTAATAAAACAGCTTTTTAATTATATAAAAGGGATTAACTGTAACAAAATTATTTTGGGTTTTACTTTGGAGATTATGTTGTATAGTGTCTAATGTGAGGTTGACCGTACGTGACTGGCACACCGTACTTCTTCAGTCCTTTTGTAAATAAATTACATTAACTGGATGAGGTTACTTTATTTATCCTCAAAGGGATTGAGTAATAATGTTGTAAATAAATTATTGTCACCTTTGAGGAGGATTTGCACTGGGAAATTAAAATAAATAAAGCAAAGTTTAGGCCGTGTAGAATGTAATTTTAACGTTTAAACTAAAGGCTGTAAAATTATTTTAAACAACATTTTACTAAAAACTATAATGAAATATATTTGATATTTTATTTTTATTTTTAATATTTTTTATTTAATTTATTTACCTTAATTTACCGATAATAAAATACACTAGCATTTTATTGCAGACCATAACATTTCTCTTTTAGACGGCGTCTCTGAAATCCACAGAACAGATGGATTGATGACTTTCTTTCCGGCACCATCATATTTTGAAAATAAGGATTAACATATGATTATATATATGAAACTTCAATAGATTTTGTACAATATATTGAAATTCTTTTTTCAGTCAATAATTGAGCACATCAGTTCTGCAAGGAAATGTAGCTAGCTTTCTTGGCACTTTGCCACTAATAGTAGAACTCTACGTTTATTTAATTCACAGATTTATAGGCTGGTATTATTGTACAGTCTGTTTAATGAAATATATATATGACTTAAGGCTCTTCTGTAGTACGGTGTAGAGGTATGAAAACATTAGCATAACATAAAACGAGCGCTCGCGCGTAGTGTCGTTGCCAAGTTCGCGTCGTGCCAACCTCACTCCTCTCCGCTCTAAGCGAGCCGCGGTTAGCCTTCAGCAGACAGGTTTTACTGCTTCCCTCATCTCAATGTCATTCAATGTAGATCATTGAATGACAAACACTACATTCAAATATATTTACAGAGGTTCAAAAAAGTTAAAAACTACAACGTCTTAATTAATATCGGTGTTTTGGGTAACTCTCATACCCAAAGGTGCGTGTGGGTTGGTATAAGATATATCGATTACTGTTACCAAGTTGCAGTACTGCTACTATAATTATAGTGTGAGAGGCCTTTGTTCTAAACCTTAAGAGTTAATAACGGATCTATCGCCTTCCTTGTCTGAAATAGTTTGAACGTGGCCATAGTCTTAATGGTACTTAATATCTGGGTGCATTATTAGATCGCTTGTCATTATTGTATTAAAAAAAGGCAATAATTGTTAGTGACACAGGTTTTTCTTTGGATAAAGTTTTAACATAGATGGTTAAATAAAAAAGAACCGTTAGCGATAATAAAATACCATAAAGAAGGGCATATATTTGCCATGCCATTATCCAAATACTATCGTCTCAGCAATAATTCAGCTCCTGCAGTCACAATGCCGGTTGTTTAGATTTACACAGGCAATTTATAGATTTAAAGAATAAAGTACTGACACACACTAACTTTTGACACTTTTCACCTACTTTTAGCTACCTTAGGTTAAAAATCATTAAGGGTAGTTGAGAAGTTTAAAGATTTAACAAATAACATGTCCGAACTGTACGGTCACAGGATCGGAAAAATAATGTAATGAATGAAAGTAATTATTCTAGGTACTCCGAATATGCTTAAAAAATTTAACTCGCTACAAGCCACCCAATTTGTAAGTTGTGATAGTAATTTAATCCCGTCTAGTGACATAGTCGAGGACTTGGGTATGTAATATATAGATAATACTTAGAAAGATAGACATCAGCATATTCCTGACAATAACTTAAAATAATACAGAAAACTGCGGTCACTAACCCGCTTGCTAAGCGTAGCATCTATGGCAAATATCTGTTGTAATGAGGCAAATTATATCTTTTTTTTTTTTTAAAAACGTTACGACTAAATTTAAATAAAGGCATTACTTTGCTATGCTTTACTAAATCAGGAGACACGCCAAATTCGATACTAGTATCAAAAATAATAGCTAAATGAGGCGCCGTTGTATTTATTATAGACGCAATAACTTTAACGGAAACCCCCCACAGATCCGTAGTTTTCTTAACATCAATAGTTTTAAAACATTTTACAATATCTTTTGACGATACTTTATGAACTGTAAAATTATTTGTACACGCATTGACATTTTGTTTAAGTAATGATTCGGCGACGGCAGGAGAAGAATTCAGTGACTTAGTGGTTAATGTTGGAATATCAGTAAAATATTTCTAAAAAACCATTGCTACGTCCTGATCTGATTCAGTTAATTTGTTGTTAACACTTAACTGGTAATTTGAATTGTGAGAGTTTATATTACCAGTTTCGCTATTAACTATACTCCATGTCATTTTAATTTTATTAGGAGCCATCTTAATTTTGTTGCTCAAATGCAAAGACTTGGCTGTGGAGCATACTCTTTTAAATATTTTTGAATATTTTTTTTACATATTCCTTAAATTTGACGCTATGATTATATTACCTTTCATGGTAAAGATCATTTTACTTATGTCTGCTCTTATGGACTCCTACTGTCGCCCATTCATTGAATGACTTCCGACTGTTCAAGGACAATGTTTTAGAAGTAAAAGTATTATTAAATTCATTGCAAATAAACTTAAATAATGTTCCATACAAAAAATTAGGATCATTTTGGTATGAAAGTGATGGAAGTTTTTTCACAATGCATGCATTTTACGTGCATTTACTGGAACAAACACAACTTTCTCATCTACTTGATTTTTGTGAACATAAGGTAACGACATTACTTGTCCACAGTGATCAGAACTTAATTTTTGTAGTTGTTTGTTGTTTTTGTAGTTTAAGTAAAAATGTTGTCTATACATGTTGCAATAGATTGAACAATACGCGTTGGCTCTAAAAATAAATTAAAAAACCATAAGATTTAAACAATGATCTAAATTTAATATTGATGGAGGAAGCTTCTAGGAAATTGATATTAAAGTCTCCACATAAGAATATTCACTACCTATATCTATACGTAAGAATATTCACTACCCCGTGTCATCCCCTGGGTGTCGTAAGAGCGACAGAGGGAAACAAATCAGGTGATGGGTAGCAGCATCTTCCTAATAACGACTAAATCTAAAATAACTGTGACTGCTAACCCCCTTGCAAAGCAGGGCATCTATGGCAAATATCCCCTTATGAGGCAAACTATGGCGGATGCCAATGTTCAATAGTGAATTGTAATAGGTTGTAACGGTATAACTTGTTTGCGATTTTAGCAATTTGCGATTCGTTATTTGGCGATTGCAGTATCAGACATTTTTGCACTTTTTCACGTGGTAGTTTGGGTAATTTAAATCCAGCATATAAAATACAACCGTGTAGTGGCGGTGTTTAAGGCCTCATGATGGCTCCACGAGACGGTTTCTCGCCAGCCTTCATCAATTGCGTGGTAAGCCGGCGATAGCGCCGGCATCGTATGATGGGCTTCATAATGTCCCATACAATACTGACGACCGGACGTAGACCCGGTTTGACGCCGGGTTTAGCTCCGGCGAAAAACCGTCTCCTGAGCATGAGCCCTAATAATATCCACTACCCCATATCGTCCCGTAGGTGTCGTAAGAGGTGACAAAGAGAAACTGAAATAGGAGATGCGCAGCAGTATGTTCATAATAAAAAAATATAACAAAAAAACTGTGGTTGCCAACCCGCCTACCAAGCGTGGCAACTATAGCAAAATCCCCAACGAGGCAATTTATGGAGGAGGTATATGTTAACTGACTCTTAGGGCCATTTTAAAACCGTCTCGTGGGCATGAGCCCTTAGCGGTCAGCCGCAGCGGAGTCTATTTCACCTGAGGATGCCTCGTGTAGCGGCGAAACACGTGTCGTATTATCGATGGTTGTGTATCTGTTCTAGTGTAGTAGTGTAATTGAGGTAGGGCGGAGATGTTCTTCAAACTAGGTAAGACACATTATTTTATTTCATTGAATGGATATAGGCAAAGTAATTTTTACCATCTTTAATGTAATGGATTTCCATAAAGTCATTGATTCTATTAATTATTACAACATTTGATAATAAAAAATATTGGTGCGTCTGGCGTGGCCAAAATATTAATATTTATTAAATGGTGTGGCTGAGGTGGTTCTTGTTATATTAGCGACAGTAGGTTGAGAAAGCCAAGGACATTTACCTTCTTGATCCTGAAAAACTAGTGTAGTCTAGGAAAAACAAGTTTGTCCTAAAACAGTTGGTAATTAACAATTAGTAAAATATTAGACACTTTATTTACTAAATACTCCTGATCATAAGTGATTTTAACTAACAGTCGTGGCCAAAACTACTTTGACCGATATTTTTCAGTTAAAACTTCTATTAAACAATATTTTTTCAGTCAAAAATACCTTCAACTGTTTTCGTGAAAGAGTTTTGACTGTAACTTTAAATTATGTCAAATGTAATATGCCCATACCACTGACGGGGTGTGGCCTTGAAATTTTGAAACAACAGGTTTTATCGTCAATTTGCCTGGAATAGATGAACAATAACGCCAAATCCTCGTTAGAAGGCGCTAGTTCACCAGTGGAGTATTTACAGTATTTTTGAGTAATTTAATTCGTTACACTTCTTCGGATTATTGCTATATAATTATATTATTATTAAATATTATTTAAAAAAAACATATGGATAAAAATCATAACAAATAACTAAAAAGGTTAAATTTATTCTAGGATATACTTAAAAGTATACTTATATGTTACAGTGTTTCCACTCGAGAAGTGTTACACAATCTTTAAAAATCTACCAGAAAATAATTGATAACACTTTGAAAGAATAACATAAAGCGTAAGCTAAATTATGTAATGGAAGTTGTTAACCGTTATCATTACTAATATTGAAGAGGTTTAGGAATAGGCGCAAAACATATGGCCTTTCTTTTAGTTAACTTCTTATTATATTTCTAAATTCGCAATCATAAGTTGTAGAAGTGAAGGTGACGAACGTTTCCTTATTTTCAATAGATTGTTTTGTTAGGTAAGACCGCTCGAGGAAACTGAAGGATGTTTTGCCCCGTATATATTATGGGCGAAATATATTAGTTTGTACTTTACTATGACATGATTATATTTCCTCCAAATTTGTATTACATCCGCTCTATGTACACTTTCATTATTATAATATTAACTTAAACAGGATATAAATTATTAGTTTTATAGTTTTAATAAATTATGTTAAGGTTACTTGAATGAACTCAAATGATGTAAAAAAAACATAAAACGCAACAATATAAAGAAGCGACGGCTTGGGGGCGCAGTGGCTTAGCAATGAGTTGTAAAGCTAAGAGCTTCGGGTTCGAATCCCGCATGTAACAAGTATTTGCATTTATGAATTGTTTGTCCTTGTGAAAGAAGGTTGGTCATATCATACCAGACGACTAAACGATGGCGTCATTATATGCCATATTTATGAAAAATATTCTTATTTTTAAGGTCTTAAAAAACACTAAAAATACCTCTCTAAGTAGCCACAAAAATGGTTCTCTTTTATTTTTATTTTTGAAACTGTTCCGAAATTATTTAAAATAATGGTTACAGAAAGCATTTGAACGCACCTAATGACGATTCATTTCGCGTATGAAAGGACTTTATGTTCAAACACTACAATTATTCACGTTTTTCTGAATATTTGTTAATTGTAATTCGATTCAATTAGTATTTAGGCACCAAATTAACTACTATATTGATTTATTATGTACTGAATTCATGTCAAAAAAATTATTATGTAGCTTCATAGTAAGTTAAGCGTTTTGTTTAATTACGTACAACGGAACATCATTTGTCATCGACAAGTTACATAATCTGTGGTCATTGACCGACACCATTGATTGTCACCCGGCAATCATTCGCATCATCTTATTTCCTTCACTCATTGCTGTGGATTGTGATACGTACTGTACTATTTTAGATTTCCTTCCGTTGTTTTGACCTCGGTATTGTTTTATGTACTGATAACCACCACTTGTAAAGATTATTTTATGCTTTTGATTTCTGGACACCGATTTTGCACCTTGGATATTTGTGAGAGACATCATGCTGACTGCAGCTACACAACAACGACAACTAGCCCCGCGATTGTTATGTGTTAATTGTAACATATGCATTGATACACTTCGCCGCCATCTCGTTTTTGAGCTTTATACCAGAGTAATTTCTAAGATTTGCGAGTGGAATTATTCAACAGTAGAACATATTTACATACCTACTTATTTTATTACACTAACATATACCGTCACACGTAATCCTACATCATAATACAAATCTAATTCTTATTTTAGATCACTCAAGAAGATTATATGTGATGCTAACCTCAAAAGTATTGTTGACGTTATTATAAAAAAATGTGACTATGATATATGATTTTCAAACGGGATAGTGTTAACAACATAAAAACATACCAATCTATAGCTTGTTTTGGGACATGAAAAATAAAATGCTAGTCCAGCTCCTATAGAAATTTGGCCACTGTTATTTATGTATGTAAACTACCCCCACAATATAGGAGAAAATCCTAGCGCAGAGGTAGTAATTAAAAAACTATTTAAATAGAAATGCCAAAGCGATTTATTTGAGCAGAAATCCTTATAGAATCATATCACTAATCCGTTTATATACAACACGGCTCCAAACTCTCTATAAGATCAAACTAACAAACTTTAATAAGAAATGAGTTGGCTGCAGCGCCACGTTTGTCTAAAATATTTAACGAGACACAAACGTGGAGAATATTAAAACATACAAAGATAAAACGTTTACGAGAGTATAAACGCGTACGTGATATTACTAAAACAAACTTTTGAGTAAATAATGTCGGAACCCAGTTTCATAAACAATTCATTTTTTTTTGTTTATTTAAAATCAAAATTCTAATCTCACACAGAAGACATATATAGTTAAGTGTTAAAGAGTGTTATAATAAATTATTTTTATTTTTTAAAAGAAGAGAATCTCTCTTAAAGACATCCTAAGTTATCTTTCAAACCTTGAGAGCTCAAATTATATAAAATAATAGGGGCCAAGATATGTTTAAGTTGGCGTTTTAATGAAGCGACCACTTTTTTAAACAAAATCTATAACATTGAATAAAACTGTTTTTTACGGATTTTATCGCGTTTATTTTATTATTTTTATTCCCGACGTTTCGAGTGCTTCTCTTCTCTAATCTATAACATTCTAAATGACATTTTACATTTTGACTTAAAATTCTTTTTAAATTTAGTTTTTGAGTAAAACATGAATGATGATGATGATAAATGATGAAGAAATCAGAATAATTTTGAATACGCATTCCAACGTGATTCTAACGCAGCATAGATAGCTCGCGATATCAATGCTGCTTTTGGTTCACTGACTTAAATATTGAACCTCGAGAAAAACCAGACACTAAGGTAATTAACGATGAATTCAAAGTAATAATGGTGGAAGCTGATTCGTATCAAGCAGCCAAGGAATAAATGTAATGGTTTGATGTTACCTACATTATTGACCCATATATGCACCAAATTTCTAAGATAGGAAAAAGTCGAGAAATGGTTACTTCAAGAATTTATTGATGTACATAGAGAAGCACGCGTTGATGCCTGCCTTGCTTTGATAAGTGGGTATAGAAATTAATTGGTTTTAGACAGATGACGTGTGACAAAAATTGGATTCTTTACGATAATCGCGAGTGAAAAACGCAATGGCTAAACCCAACTCAAATACTGGTACAAAACTCTAAAGGAATCCCATCGATGATGGTAACAGTTTTGGTGGTAACTTCATGTTGTAATTAACTATAGCTTTTTAAGATCCGGTGTATCAATAAAAGTAGATGTCTAGTTTGACGAACTTCGAACAATGATGGCGAAAGTCTCAAAGAAACAATCCTGAATCGTCAACCGATCTTGGCCATGCTAAGCTTCATGATAACGTGAGATCTTACCTTATCATTGCTCGAAAAATGTTCTAATTTTACAAGCAGGTCTTGTAAAATTAGAACATTTTTCGTGTTTCAGTTTTAAACCATACGTCATCCACCTTAGTCACTAGGCTACGCTATACGGCTTATTGGAGATATGCTCGCACATGATTATGAGAATGACTTATTTGCTGACAGCTTTAGGCAACTATGTAATAAAGCCCTTCTATTTTTGACATCCAATTTTGACATATTTTAATATATTAATTTAATCTTAGGTTACTGAATTTGATAATGATATTTTTTTTACTCTATTTGACATAATATAATCTATTTGGCATGTATTTTTTAATCTATTTGGCATGTATTTTTTAATCTATTTGGCATGTATTTTTTATTTTATTTGGACATGTATCTTAATCAATTACTTATTATTTAAAATTGTAATTTGTAAATTAGCATGCTGACGTTTTGGGCATACTGTAAGCCAGCATGTACACTGTTTAAAATAAATAAATAAATAACTAAATAAATAAATAGACTTAAGTGTAGTGGGAAAAATAGTGCTGTATTTTACCGCAAGTTGGACAATTTCCTGCAAGTAATTTTTTTTTCTCAGGAATAGGTACAAAATGCCTTCATAGACGTTTTCCCGTTGAGATGCCATAAACTTTAATATATTTTCTTAGAAAAAGGTTTTTTATCTTTCAATATAAGACGGCAATTTTACACAAATTTAACCCAAATCAAAATTACATGTTTTTGAAATATAGTATTCAATTAAAATAATTGCTTAATCGACTTAAAAAATAGTAGGTTCTCAATTCGGATGTTTATTTTTTATTTATGTTCGGGCATAACTCTGTTATATATAGACGGATTTGCAAAATTCTTTTTTGTTCGAAAAGGGTTTATTCCGAAATGGTCCTATTCAGATTTTGTAAAGATATGATGATGAGTTTCGGAGACAGACAACGGAACTCTTCGATATATGCCAGCAAATCAACCGCGATTGCTGTTATTGCATATCTATGCATTGTTTACGCAATCACATAACATAACATCACGCTTGTACGCTCTTAAGGGGTACTCAGATGTTTTGAGTATACCACGGTACATCCTTATATTGAAGTCGGTTGTATTATATTATTTTTTTAGTTTTAGCACTTTTTATATTTGAATTTGTTTTATAATCCGTTAAAAAGTTACAGCTTTTATATGTCCCACTGCTGGGCACAGGCCTTCTCTGATTTCTGAGAGGGTTTTAGGGCAAATGTCCGCTGCGTTGCCCCAATGCGTGTTAGCGAATTTCACATGTCTTCGAAATATATTTTCTTTCTCATTTCTCAGACATGCAGGTTTCCTCACGGTGTTTTCCTTCACCTCCAAGCACGTGGTAAATCAGCACTTAAAATTGCAATTAACAATTACATTGGTACTATGAAATTTACAGCGAGCGCTTAGCCCCTCAGCTACCACAGCTATTTCTTTATTATATTCCGTATAATGTGTTATTTAATAAACCAAAGCGGAGTTGATATTGTACAGCTGGAAAGTGAACGCATATTTATCATACTCCTGTAACGATATTCTGTCGGAATGGTAGGTATTAAGGTTGCCTAACTCAGATGTTTGCATTCCTCTCTCCGTTTATTGGAATTCAGTATTTAGTCAGACAAAGATAATGGTGTGGCTATTATAGTCCCAAAAGAGTTATATTTTTATTGAATAACATTTGCTAATACTCATTAGCATTTGCTCACGAATTCGCCCACACAGTAACTATCAGTTTTTAGAAAATTCCAATTTAGGGATATTTAAAAATAATCCACTTGCAGCAGTTTTCTTACCGGGTAGCAAAGAATGGTTTCTTACCAGTTCCAGATGGCCACACAGCTAAATCAATGATGTAATTCATTTCGGTTTCTTTTAGAAACAAGCTAGACTATATAGATATACCGGCGTTAAAAATTTACACTTACTGTGATTTCCATATATAAGTAGCATTTTTCTGTTGAGTTTTTGCTGGTATTGCGCTGCGAGATACATGGATGTATTTAATTTATGATTAAATAAAACTAGCTTTTCGGGTTTTATCGCGTATATTAACTCTACAGATCCCATCATCACGGGAGGGGGGGGGGGGGGACTGAGGTGTTCGACGTCCCAATATCATAGTTAACCCTGGCTACCTAAAATTATTAATAATTTTTCGATCTACGCAGTATTAACTTGTAGTATCTTGAAGTCTTGCAGTTATAGGCTTGGGTTAGGATTCAATTTTATTAATTATAAGATCCCAAGCAGATGGTAGCAGCCAGCCATCTTCTCTATTGAAATTAAGATGTTTTTGATTTCAATATCCTTGCGAATCATCCTTAGAAGCAATCGGTGTTCTTTGACGAGGATTTGTGGTCTATCAAATCTAATGTAGTAATGGGGACGATCCAGTACGTGTTCACAGACTGCAGAATTCCCGGAGCGTCGATTCTTCACATCAGTTATGTCTTCTTTAACGCGGGTGTTTATTGATCTTTTAGTTTGTCCTTTGTAAGAGAGACCACATTCACAATCAAGCTTGTACACTTCTGAATCTTGCAGAGAGACAGTAGACTTGACTGATGGTAAAAACTGACTAATCTTCTTCGGCGGCTTAAAGTATAAGCCGTGGTTAACTATGACAATGGGACGTCGAACATATCATTTCCCCACGTGACAATAGGTACTGTAATGTGTTCGAAACGTCGGAAATATAAAATAAGTTAATATATGCGATAAAATCTAGTTTTATTATGTAATTAAAATACATTATTTTATAGTGTATATTAACTTATTTACATTTTATTTTTTATTGGGGTTAGTTTAGTTTAGCGGGGTTTTAAAATATTTGAAGTTGCTATTCATAAGACAATATTCCATCAGGTGAGTGCACAACTCTCAGACCCTCAACACGGGTTTAGATCAGGAAGGAGTACAACCACTAACCTTCTCTGTCAGATGGCTCATTTGGTACCGAGTGGAGACGAGGGGGTACAGACGGATGCAGCCTATTTGGACTTTAAAAAAGCATTTGACCTAGTAGATCATAACGTGTTGCTTAAAAAGCTAGCAGTTTTTGGTTTTACCCCACATTTACTGCACTTTTTTTGTAAGTTACATGTCCGATAGACAGCAATATGTGGAATATGAGGGACAAAATTCGGAGCCTTATTTCACGTGGTTCGGGGTAAGTCAGGGCAGTAACCTTGGCCATTTGGAGTTCTTGCTCATGATAAACGACCTACCAGAAGTGGTGAAAGACGCTAGGTGTTTATTGTTTGCTGACGACCTTAAATTGTCTCTTGCGGTAAGAAATGGGAATGACTGTGCTATACTACAAAGAGACATGGACAGGGCTGAAAATTGGAGCAAAGACAATCTTTTGCAATTTAACAGCTCTAAGTGTGTGTTAATTAGTTTTTCTCGTGCGCACACTCCTATTTTAAATAACTATCACATTGACGGGCTGCCGATGACAAGGGTCAGAGAAGTTAAAGATTTAGGAGTAACTTTTAACACAGGGCTTACTTTTCATGATCACATCATAAACATCTGTAAAAAAAGCTTATAGAAATCTAGGATTTACGCTTCGTACGGTCCAAGGATTCACAAACATAAAAGCGATTTTCGCCTTGTATAATACATTAGTACGGAGTCAACTTGAATGTAATGCATTCATCTGGGCTCCGCATGAAACTAAGTATAGTCTCATTCTAGAGCGAGTACAAAATACATTTATTAGATATTTATATATGCGTTATTATGTTGTATACCCATTTTATCCTCTAATGTAACCAACTTTGTTTATCTTAGGTATGGTAGGATATAATGAACTAAGAGTTAGAAGGGAACTTGCGCTCACCTCGTATATTTTTAAAATATTCAGAGCAAAATTGCACGCAATTTGTAACGCTGAAATGTTAGGGCAATTAAACCTGTGTATTCCTGAGAGGTATGTGTGGCGCCAATGGCAGCCGCGACTGTTGGTGGAGTCACGCGGTTGGACTGAGTAAGGCGCCTCTGACTCGCGCACTCCATACGCTCAACTTAAATAGCTAGTGAGACGGACCTGGTTTGTTGTACTTTGAGTGAATTCACAAAGACAGCATTGCTTGTAAATTGTTACAAAAATTAAAGCAGCGATTTAAATCAGTTAGACAGCTACACTATCGTATTAGGTAATCCTGTAATGATAGTTGTAAGTTTCAGAAATAAATAAATAAATTTATGTAAAATGGCCAAGATCGGTTGATGAATCAGGGTTATTTCTTTGAGAGTTTCGCCATCATTGTTTGAAGTTCTTCAAACTAAACTTCTACTTTTATTGATACACCGAATTTTAAAAAGCTATAGTTAATTACAACATGAAGTTACCACCAAACTGTTACCATCGTCAATGGGTTAACTTCGCTTTAGGGCGTTGTACCAGCATTTGACTTGGGTTTAGCCATTGCGTTTTTCACTCGCGATTATCGTAAAGAATCCATTTTATCACATTTCATCAGCCCAAAGTAACTTCATTTCTGTACGCACTTAACAACGCAAGGCAGGCTTCAACGTGTGCTTCTGTATGTACATCAATAAATTCATGACATCAACATTTGTCGAGTTTTTCTTATCTTAGAAATTTAGTGCAAATATATGAGTCAATAATGTAAACCATTACACTAGTCCCTGACTGCTCGATACGAATCAGCTACCAACATTATTACTTTTAATTCATCGTTACTTACGTTATTGTCTGAATTTTCTACAATCTTCAAGTCGAATTTTCCACTGCGAAATCCATTCAACAAAAAAACTTACAGTGTGTTTTTTAACCGTATTCTCACCAAAAGCAGCATTGATATCGCGAGCTATCTATGCCGCGTTAGAACCAAGTCGGAATTCGTATTCAAAATTATTCTGATTTCTGAAGTCACCTTGCCTTACTCAAAAACTAAATGTAAAAACAATTCTAAATCAAAATATAAAATGCCATTTAGAATATTATAAATTTTGTGTCAAAAAGTGGTCCCTTCATTAAACCCCAATTTAAGCATAGCCTCTATTATTTGATATAATTTGAGCTTTCAAGGTATAAAAGATAACCTAGCGTGTCTTTTTACCTCTCTTCTTTTAAAAAATAAAAAGAATGTATTATAACACTCTTTAATAATTAACGATATCTGTCTTTTGTGTGGAATTAGAATTTTAATTATAAATAAACAAAAAAAATCGAATTGTTTATGAAACTGGGTTCCGACACTATTTAGTCAAAAGTTTGTTTTAATAATATCGCGTACGCTTTTATACTCTCGTAAACGTTTTATCTTTGTATGTTTTAATATTCTCCAAACGTTTGTATCTCGTTAAATATTTTAGATAAACGTGGCGCTGCAGCCAACTCATTTCTTATTAAAGTTTGTTAGTTTGATCTTATAGAGAGTTTAGAGCCGTGTTGTATATAAACGGATTAGTGATATGATACTATAAGCATTTTGCTCAAATAAATCACTTTGGCATTTCTATTTTAATTGTTTTTTTATTACTACCTCTGCGCTAGGATTTTCTCCTGCATTGTGGGGGCAGTTTACATACATAAATTTCACAAGGACAAACAATTAATAAATGCAAATACTTGTTACATGCGGGATTCGAACCCGGGGTTCTTGCCGCTACGACTCATTGCTAAGTCACTGTGCTACCGAGCCGTCGCTTATTTATTTTGTTGCGTGTTATGTTTTTTTTTACATCTATTTAATTCTGTCAGATAAACTTAACATAATAAATTGAATTGATATTATAATAGTGAAAATTGAGAGGTTTGTCACTCAATCTCGCTTAAAGTGTACATAGAGCGGATGTTATATAAATTTGGAGGAGAAATTAATTATGTTATATTATAGTACCCACTAATATAGAAATATTTCACCCATAATTTAAACGGGGCACTACATCCTTCGGTTTCCTCCAGCAGTCTTACCTAACAAAATAACCTTTAGAAAATAAGGAAACGTTTGTCCAATTCACTTTTACAACTTATGATTATGAACGAAAATGAAAAATCAAAAAATGAGAATTTAGAAATATAGGATATTAACAAAAACAAAGGCCATATTTTTTCCGCCTATTCCTAAACCTATTCAATATTAGTACTGATAACGCTTAAAAACTTCCATTACATAATTTAGCTTACGCTTTAGGTTATTCTTTCAAAGAGTTATTATTAATTATTTCTGTTAGATTTTTAAAGATTGGGTAACAATTCTCAAGTGGAAACAAGCTATAAGTATAAAATATATAACCTATAAGTATAAGTATAAATAAATGAAATCTTACGATAAATGAAATCTTTTTAGTTATTTACCATGATTTCTATCCATATGTTTTATTTATCTAGAGCTCTACTCACAATATGCCGAAGAGGCGTCCTTCTTACGGGGATTTGGAGTTATTGTTCATCTAGTCCAGGCAAATTGACCGTAAAACCTGTTGTTTCGAAACTTCAAGGCCGTACCCCGTCAGTGGTATGGGCATATTACATTTGACATATAAAGTGACAGTCAAAACTCTTTTACAAAATAGTCAAAGGTATATTTGACCGAAAAAAATATTGGTTAATAGAAGTTTTGACCGAAAAATAGCGGTTAATGTAGTTTTGACCACGACTGTTAGTTAAAATCACTTACGATCACGAGTATTTAGTAAATAAAGTGTTTAATATTTTACTAATTGTTAGTTACCAATTATTTTAGAACAAACTAGTTTTTCCTAGACTAAACTAGGTTTTCATAACCTAGACAGGATCAAGTAAATGTCCTTGACTTTCTCAAACTACTGTCGCGGATATAACAAGAACCACCCCAGCCACACCATCTAATAAATATTTATATTTTGGTCACGCCAGTCGCTCCAAAATATTTTTTATTATAAAATGTTGTGGAAGCTCAAAGTCGCTCAGCTATGGAAAGGGCTATACTTGGCGTTTCTCTTTATGATAGACTTAAAAACGAGGATATCCGCAGTAGGACCAGAGTAACCGACATAGCCCAAAGAATTAGTATGCTGAAGTGACAATAGGCCGGTCATATAGCTCTAAGAACCGACAACCGATGGGGAAGAAAGGTTCTCCAGTGGCAGCCTCGTACCAGCAGGCGATGTGTAGGGCGTCCCCCCACTAGATGGAATGACATGCAGGAAGTCAATGGATGCAGGTGGCTTGGGACCGTGCTTTGTGGCATTCC
Organism: Parnassius glacialis; assembly: GCA_033319125.1. Taxonomy (NCBI): domain Eukaryota; kingdom Metazoa; phylum Arthropoda; class Insecta; order Lepidoptera; family Papilionidae; genus Parnassius; species Parnassius glacialis. The sequence continues at coordinate 29,165,995 of JAVANC010000006.1, forward strand.
TTGGGGGAGGCCTATGTTCAGCAGTGGACTTGTGAAGGGCTGTAATGGTTAAATGAATGAATGAATGAATGAAAATCAAATGTTGTAACAGTTAATAGAATCAAGCGTTACTTTATGGATATTAAAGATGTAAATGTTACTTTGCCTATTTCCATTCAATGAAATAAAATGATGTGTCTTACCTAGTTTGAAGAACACCTCCCGCCCTACCTGCGTGCACTATCGCCGCCACCACTAATCCCAACACCACTACTCCCAACACCACTACACTAATAAAGACACACCACCGACGATAATACGACACGTGTTTCGCCTCTACACGAGGCATCCTCAGGTGAAGTAGACTCTGCGGCGGTTGATCGTTAAGAGCCAGTTAACATACGAGTAGACCTCCTCCATAGATCGCCTTGTTGGGGATTTTGCTATAGTTGCCACGCTTGGTCGGCTTGGCAACCACAGTTTTTTTATTATTTTTTTATTATTAGGAACATGATGCTGCGCATTTTTGTAAGTTAAGTTTTATTTAAATATGTAGTATTCGTGTAAATATAAGAAATCATTATGTTAGCTTATGTTTGTTTTATGTTTGCTAGCACGTGAGATGTCAGAACTTCGTAATTACCCAATATTACCTTTCAGTCAAATACATGCTGTTTTGTATTTTTAGGGGACTGTCATTTTTATTTCTTCGTTAATAATCACCTTATGGCCTGTCCAACGCATAGCATATTAAATTCGAAAGATACTACTACTTCTACAAAAAACACGTTACTTGAGGTATATTAATACCTAGTTTAAAAATATTCAAATTTAGAATTACAACAAAACGGCTTCTTTGATATGACGTTTTACGTGGTACAAAAGAAGATTTTAGAAAATTAAGATTCTCACATTTTTTCTTTTACAAGGATGTTGTCCTTGTTCCTTTTGATAGATTTTGGTGTGCCGTTAGCGAAGTAAAAAACGTTGTCGATAAATTAATTTAGTCTGTCTTAGTAAAATTAAGGATTTTGATTAATCCGGTTCGTAATACTTACATTTTTACAACAAAAACGTAGTCGAATAATGTGGAATTTCGTACTATCGTGATAATTTAAAATATATCGTGAAAAGATCAATACGAAATCTACTTAACTTCAGCCGGTATGTTTCTGCCGTATTATACCTAGACTTTAGAATTCTTGGCTTTTTTTGGAGTTTATGGCCTGGTATCTAGACATTTAGGCCGAGTCTTGAGTATTTTTATTCGGTTTATTATAATTTCCCCAAGCCTTGTCTTTATGTATTATTATCCTTCATAGTTCACTGCTTCAAAATATGTTGATGCGTCACATTGTGCAGCCCTTGGGAGATTTTGACGGCAACTTGAGCCAGCAGGCAGCTGACAGTTGGCGATGGTATCTAAAGGCGCCTATGCAAACAGCTTATCTTGAGAATCCATCACCATCAGAGCACTTGTTTCACCATTTCCACTAATAGTTCACATGCGTAGACAGTTAATACATAAAATTGCACCACTTTTACATATCAAAATCCACTTCAAACTATTATTTAAACTATAATACAGGAGCAGCAAACCGCCGCCGATCGAGTTCCCGCCAAAACTCCTCTTGGCTTTTAGAGTTATGGGTTGCACAGAGAATAATAACTTTAAACATGTAACCAGTACCCCTTTGAAATATTTTATTTATATGTGTTTGTCTAATCGACACCGGGTTTGCTTCACGGAACATACGCAGAGGGCACTGCTACGGAAGTAACCTCACCTATACGCCATTCTATACGTGGTAAAGCCATGCTGCAGCTATATTAGTAGTATAGTTGTAGCACGAATAGTCCGGCTCGATCGGGGAAGGACCACGCTCTCACAGAATACCAGCGTAAAATAACAGCTTAACACTGCTGTGTTACGTATGGTGAGTGTAGAGAACCGGAGACCCTTTTTACTGGAAACGAGGCATTCCATCTTAGTCCTCATGGGGGACAACGCATCTGCATTTTGATTCTCAAACGAGGATAAATGTAGATGTCTATGGGCCACAGCCACCACTTACCATCAGGTGGACTGTGTGCTCGTTTGTCACCCATTAATTTAAAAAAATCTAGACCTCGGTCTGCCTGAATTTTTGTGGGTATGTCACAACTATCAATACATCGATTACGAACGTATTACCTTTCTTCTCTGCTGCCTCAAGATATTATCAATCATTAATTAATTAATTACAGCCTTTCAACAGTCTACTGATTATACTATTAGATTGCCTTATAGGAGGAACACTTGTCAAAGTTCCCTCTGCATGCGAGTTGGCAACCGCAATTTTTTATTACATTTTAGTTGTTATCAAGAAGATACTGCTGCCTATATCCTTTTTCATTTCTTTCTATCGACTTTTACGTTACCCGCAGGATGGCATGGGACCTTAGAGCTTCTAAGTAATAATATATATTCTTTGGTAGGGTGTAGTGGATTCTCTTACGTCACCGCTACACGGCATTATCAAGATCCTGCCTTCACTTCATGATTTCGAAATATTTTAACCCAAGTAATGATATTTTTATAGATACCAGTTATATTAACAATTATAGATGCCCACAAAACTACCGAAAAACATGTTCCGAACTTCCAAACCCATGATATGATATTTCGTGAGCATTGCTTGACTTCCTTGAGTAATTAAGTGCATTTACGCATCACACACGATGGCATTTTGAAGCTTTATAGCTATCTATAAATACAGTTTGTGAGAACCGTTTACGTATCCGAGAATATCAGCGACTGAGAGCCGAAGTGGCCAATTGAAAACTTTTCGACGCTTCAGTTTTGGCGTGTTAGTGCATTTTTATATATACATATCATTGCACGTAAGATATAGCTTTCTTGATGGTTTTATTTTCCGCTAAGCTACAAGTAAATCAGCATATAAAATAGGGATCCCACTGATTTATGTACCGTCTGACTGTCAAGACTTTAGTATTCATGCTTGACTAACTATTAGTTTTAAAGTCTGCGACACGAATATTTGCAAGGTAATATTATTATAATTACTTGATTTATAAAACAATTTACTTGATAGCTCGCATGATAATAAATGTAATCCTAATGTCATTATATTTTAAGACATATTATAATAAAGTAATAAATAAATATACAAAAGCGAGTATATCGATGTCGATTATTGCTAACACCAGGAACGAAATCACGATATATTAAATACTTCTTAAAAATATCTTCTTGTGATATAACATCACTCATAATACTACTGCAATAGAGATGTCATTTTTTAAGTAAATCGGAAGATACGAGTGTACTTACTCTCATATTTGGCATAGTGTAAAGAAACCAAAGATGACCACTTGTCATCTTGTTGCGTGTTTCTCTTTTTGCCTTATTTGAAAATTAAAGTAGACAAAGCGAGACAAGTATATTAACTCAATTTATGTAGAATTGTAAATTCTCTCTATGCATACATATTATATATGTAATTACTCTGCGGTACCTATTAAGGCAGAGAAAAGAGCAAAGAGCTTTGTAACCGTAATGTAACCGCAAAACGTAAAATGTGACGGATATGTGACCTTTTTGTAATAAACTCAAGGAAGCCAGGTAGATTCTACTAAGATATTTTTCTAAATCTATGTACTTTCCCATGAAATTCTGAAAGAGAGCTTAAGCGCATATGGATATTTATTAATACCAACCTATTATAGGGTTGATCATCTGAGTCTACTAAGTCTTAGGTTATGAGTTCAAAACCAAAACAGACCTAATTTTTATACAAAAACACGAATTTTTTCACGTTGTGTTTTAATTGTTTCTGTATCTCTCATAGAGAATGCGAACCCACTTCTGATCATATCGCATAAGCATTATGTCGTATAGGAGTAGGTTAGGACGAGTCAGTGTCTCTGTACATTTTTGGCACTGAAATATGATTTATGCATTTGCTATCGATAATTTTCAAAAGTTGCAGCTGTGACAAAAAGGGTCAGGCGTATATCATTCTCAAAGCTTAATTATGATTTGATTTATTTAAAAATAGTGGAAAATAATTCTACAGAGAAACATCATTAAAATGACAGAAATGATTTTATTTAATATCACAAAGTGGTTATTTCTATATTTCTTAAGGCTTTTTGTATTACTTAAAAAATCATAGATTTTGAACATTTCATCGTTTTTATAAAAAAATCTGGATTAATGTTTTAAAGCTTGACACTGTACCATAACCAAAATTAATAAAACAGTTTTTTAATTATATAAAAGGGATTAACTGTAACAAAATTATTTTGGGTTTTACTTTGGAGATTATGTTGTGTAGTGTCTAATGTGAGGTTGACCGTACGTGACTGGCACACCGTACTTCTTCAGTCCTTTTGTAAATAAATTACATTAACTGGATGAGGTTACTTTATTTATCCTCAAAGGGATTGAGTAATAATGTTGTAAATAAATTATTGTCACCTTTGAGGAGAATTTGCACTGGGAAATTAAAATTAAATAAAGCAAAATTTAGGCCGTGTAGAATGTAATTTTAACGTTTAAAGCAAAGGCTGTAAAATTATTTTAAACAACATTTTACTAAAAACTATGATGAAATTAATTTTGATATTTTAATATCAAAAGGCATTTGTACCAAGTTCACAAATAAAAAATAATTTTATTTTTTAAAAATAATTATTTTATTTTTAATATTTTTTATTTAATTTATTTACCTTAATTTACCGATAATAAAATACACTAGCATTTTATTGCAGACCATAACATTTCTCTTTTAGACGGCGTCTCTGAAATCCACAGAACAGATGGATTGATGACTTTCTTTTCGGCAACATTATATTTTGAAAATTAGGATTAACATATATTTATATATATGAAACTTCAATAGATTTTGTACAATATATTGAAATTCATTTTTCAGTTAATAATTGAGCACAGCAGTTCTGCAAGGAAATGTAGCTAGCTTTCTTGGCACTTTGCCACTAATAGTAGAACTACGTTTATTTAATTCACAGATTTATAGGCTGGTATTATTGTACAGTCTGTTTAATGAAATATATTTATGACTTAAGGCTCTTCTGTAGTACGGTGTAGAGGTATGAAAACATTAGCATAACATAACACAAGCGCTCGCGCGTAGTGTCGTTGCTAAGTTCGTTACGTCACTCCCCTCTCCGCTCTAAGCGAGCCGCGGTTAGCCTTCAGCAGACAGGTTTTACTGCTTCCCTCATCTCAATGTCATTCAATGATCTGAACACTACATTCAAATAGATTGACAGAGGTTCAAAAAAGTTAAAAACTACAACGTCTTAATTAATATAGGTGTTTTGGGTAACTCTCATACCCAAAGGTGCGTGTGGGTTGGTATAAGATATATCGATTACTGGTACCAAGTTGCAGTACTGCTACTATAATTATAGTGTGAGAGGCCTTTGTTCTAAACCTTAAGAGTTAATAACGGATCTATCGCCTTCCTTGTCTGAAATAGGTTGAAGGTGGCCATAGCCTTAATGGTACTTAATATCTGGGTGCACTGTTAGTTCGCTTGTCATTATTGTATTTAAAAAAGGCAATAATTGTTAGTGACATAGGTTTTTCTTTGGATAAGGTTTTAACATAGATGGTTAAATAAAAAAAATCCGTTAGCGATAATAAAATACCATAAAGAAGGGCATATATTTGCCATGCCATTATCCAAATACTATCGTCTCAGCAATAATTCAGCTCCTGCAGTCACAATGCCGATCGTTTAGATTTACACAGGCAATTTATAGATTTAAAGAATAAAGTACTGACAGAATGGTTTTATTTGTAAATATTTTGGCAAAGCTTTTCTATAAATTTTTTCAGAGACATTATTCCCTAATTAACTATTTATCACATTCTTTTATACAGTTGCATCGAAAAAGAAGTCCGTCCTATCATCTAATTCCCAAGGCAAAGCTACGTTCTTACGAGTAAAATGCCATTTACCCTTATTAAATCCAAATATAAGAATTTGTGATTTAACACAAACGACAACGATCTTATAGAAACACTACAACGTTAACTTTCAGTATTATATATTAAAATTAGCGATCCACCCCGGCTTTCGTACGGGCGATTTATGGATCTTTACAACAGCTTAACTTACCGGATCCAGTTGTGAATCAAAACCGTTCTTGAATCAACTTGATCAGAAACACAAAATTTCATCGAAGTCGGTCCGGCCGTTAAGGAGATCAGTCACATACACACGAACAGAAGAATTATATATGTAAAGCTGCTAAATCGATAACCATATTAAGATATCAAATAAAATCGAAGCTATCCCTTAAACAGTTGCTCCTATATCAATCACTATATACAAGTTGGAATGTGAAGCTCCAAAAACTAATAGTGATTTAAATTGCAATAAATCTGATGAGAGTAAATTATACTGTGAAACAAATAAATTCAGCTATAATATTCCGTACGTTACTACGTTACATTTTTGTATCGATTGTTTCTATGTAAGCTTATTGTTTTAATTTTGGGATATTAATTTTTTTATTAAAAAATAACAGAATAGAAATCAGGCTCTTTACAGGACCCTTAGCCGCGACTAGCAGCATGGTCAAAAGCACGTTTGGTACGAGTACTCCGATTGTTAAATCTTCTACCAAGTTTGATGATTAAGTAAAATCCACTCTACGATGACAGGAGCCTACGTCCAACATTGCACTTTTCTGGGCTGGTAAAGAAAAAGAAAATCAGGCTTTTCAATAACCCCAGCATCATCATCATTATCATCATCATCATCATTACAGCCCTTCACAAATCCACGGCTAAACATAAGCCTCCTAAAGTAATTTATTTTAGCATGTTTTTTTTCTTTTTTTAACTATACTTTAAATTAATATATAAACTTACCTTAAAAACATAGGAAAAATCATTAAAATTACCATTCCCTAGCCTAATCTCTTACTAACTTTATTAAGTTTTTGTTAAGAGTTTTCGGTTTTAATGGTATTATGTGTGCGTTAATAAAAATGAGAACAATTTGAAGAATATGACAAGAGCAAAAAGGCTCAAGATTAATTCAGACATGGCCAATTTAGTCCTAATGTAAAACGTAACAATTGTTTCGCCTCTAGTTCCAACATTCTGCCACAACATTTTTCTCAATATAATGTGAAACTCGTACCTCATGATTCAAAGAACTTTCTAAATCCGAAATTGAATGTTCCTGCAGCCAAAGTGGAAGACAATCAGATTTTATGTGATTAAGTATAGTATACTGTATAGTTATTACTATCTGAAGCCTTTTGTTCTATGCTGATTGGTTGACTATGCTCACTGATACAATCCTCCTTTTCAGCGTACATATGATTAGGCGCCGTAACATTGTTGCCTCTCTTCTATATCTCTATTTTTCGGTTTATCAATAAAATTATAATTCAAATAACAAATAATCACTACCGAATAAAAATACTACAGAATACCAGCGTAGTAGCCAGCATACCAGTACAGCAGCTTAACGCTGCTGTTTTGTATACAGAGTATAGAGAACCGGAGACCCTTTTTACTGGAAATGAGACATTTCATCTTAGTCTATAAAAAGAAATCAAGAAAAGATGATGAAATAAACAAAATAATATTAAAATATAAAAAATAATACAAAACATCAAAATAATGTATAAAGAAAATAGTGGAAACTGTTAAATTGAATACATCGTTATACACATATTATACACATATACTTGACTGCAGTCGGCGTCCAAATTGTTTCTTGTCCGCAATGTTTTAATCTATACAAATAAATAAAATTGAAGTGTCTGTTTGTAATGTCAAAATAACAGCTTTTTACTAAATGCATATTATGGAAGTATATGCAGTACTTATAACAAAAACTCAATTTTTTTAATTTTTTCTGTCTATCGATCTGTTTGTTCCGTCTAATCTCCTGAATCCATTTTGACGTAACTTTCACTGGCAGATAGGTAATGTTATAAGGAGTAACTTTGGCTACTTTTATTTTAGAAAAAGATTTAGGGTACCGCGCAAAAAAATTAAAACCAAATTACACGCGGGCATTGTCGCGGAGTACAGCTAGTCAGTAAATAAACTGAGAGATGAGAGATGAACGGCATCGTCTCTTGTGTAGTTAAATACTCGTAACTAAGACAAACCAAAATATTATGTGGGGTCATTCTATCCGGATCCCAAGGACTAGACAATACACCGATCACTTCAACGCTGAAATACATTATATTGATATTTGTAGATTTTGTATTACAATATATGAATATAGTAAATGAATAATATTGCTTTTTAGTAAGTCTATCATCTATATATCATCTAGTCACCCACCTACAAACTTTGAATATTTTGAATTTCCTAATAAGATAAGAATACACTATTTAAACTATTATACACTATTACATACATTATATACACTATTTTTCCTTCAGACTTTCGTAATCTAAAAATCGATCTATTGATTGCTAACGTAATAAAAACAGCCGTGAGATGACGGCGTAAAAGAATCAATCAAGAAACAGGGTCGCTACTACTCTTCTGCACGAATTTATTATCCGTATCAGTGATTAAAATCGTAGCTGGATTCCTCAACCCTGGAGTTTTTAAATCCCGTTATAAAGGTTTTATAAAATCCCTTTTTAAGTGTTATTTAATCTAAATAAATGAAGAACTCGACAACAAACCAAATCCATACCAGTGGACAGTAAAGGTTATAAAGTACTGCAGTCGTGGCTTGTATTTATTATTCATTAATCGAAATACGAAAATTCCCTAAGGTGACATTATTCTATTTACAATTAAGCTAATGTTACTAATTGCTTTGAAGATAAGAACAGGAAAGTCAGTGGGTCAATAGATTTTTATCTAGCTTACCTATATTCGAAGCATTAAAAGGTTTCATTTAAAATTAAATGTAACAACATACCTATTTATAATTGGCAGATTTTGTCGTAATATCTACGCTTACTGGCCGGTGTATTGTGGTTTATTGTATGATCTGTTTCAAATTTTTGCTAATGCTTCGGCACTATGTATATATTTAATTAATTTTTCACTTGCAGCTGTGCTTGTATGGGCTTCTATTTATAAACATAATACTGTTTCGCGCCAAAATTGGCAAAATTTGATGATTTTTTAGGGTCACCTCGGTGTCTGTGTCTCAATGTCTGCTTATTACAGGTTATTTTTTTAATTCATCGAAGACTATTGGACGAAGATGATTGAAATTTGGCCCAGATATAATATGCTATTGGCAGATATAACTCTTCTAATAAATCATCTTCTAATTATAGCTCCCGCACCTGATATTACACAGTAAAGAAACTACACAAACAGATAGAGAGCAAAGCCAGGAGTGATTTAGGCTATATTTTATACGTATAACTCCTAGCTAGGTTACATAGTGATCTGTATTTAGAAGATACAGTCATATCCCGCCTTTGAATTTGGAATATACAGTTGTTTAGTAAAGAGTTAATTTCAACTTTTACAGAAAAATAATGAAATTTAACAATAAAAAGTTAACGTACATTGAAGGTCGCATACCCGGTACTTCTGGGCCCAATTGAGTTCGGAGAATTGACCCAGATCATATCGAACAAGTCTTGGAAGATGTGCAAAGAGATTCATTAACAAGTACGAGAGCAATTGGCCATCGCACAGGCCAGAAGACATGCACCCATACCACGTGAAAAAAGTGCAAGATTGAACTACCTGCAGACTATCAACGACGAGTCGCGTCATCTCGGGAAATGATAGTTAGATGCAACGCGACTTTTTGACAACATGATGTGGACAGATGAGCTGGAGTTGAATATTCCAAATGAACAATTACACTCCTGGAATTTTGAAAACCCACATGCGATTCGCCGCCACAATTTTTATCACCAGTTTAGTGTTAATTTATGTTAAAATTATTTTTTTTTGTTTAAAATTATTCAACAAGCAGCTGATCGGACCACTCGAGTTACCACCCAGATAAAACGGCGACGCATATTTGCAATTTCTACAAAATAACTTGTCTGAAATATTGGAGAAAGTCAACCGATGGAGCGCTATGCCACTTCACACGGAATGTAAGCAATATTTACCTCATTTTTCTACGTATATGGATAGGCCATGACTGGATAATAGACTAGGCTCCAAGGTCGCCAGACCTCAACCCCGTAGATTTTTTCATCTGAGGATATTAAAAAGAACCGATGTACAAAACTCTATAATACACTTTTATCGAACAATTACGGCTGAAACTGAAACGGACCCAAATGAAGATTAGGGAAAAAGATAACTCATTCCGCAGGCTAAATAAATATGTTACAAAGAGACGTAGGCTATGTATCGCTAATAATGGAGCTCATTTTGAATATTTACTGTAAAGAAGCATGTCAAAAATAATTAATAATATTTTAACGGTACATATTCGTGTATTTTATTTGACTCATTACTAGCGTAGCGTACGCTTAACAAGATAAACTTACTTACATTTTAGTAGACGGAAAAATTAGAAGTTGAAAATTAGAGTTTGAAAAAAAAAATTTTAAATCTAAGCCTCTGATTGGTTTTAAAGTACAAAAGACATCTTTTTATCTTGTTTAAAAAAAATCAAGATCGGAGACGATTAGGTTTACGAAGTTTAGGCTGAATATGATTTGACTACTATAGTCCAAATAACTTTTGAACCAATGAATATCGCAGAACATATAGGGGGACTGAATCAATAGGTACTGAGGTCCTCAACTCCCCAGACACCGATGATCCACCTCTCCTAATTACATGGTGTATATTTATACAACCCAAGCAGATGAGATAACTATATAAATACCTCAAATAATAATAATAAACATTTATTGATTACCACCAGTGTATTTACAGATATATTAAAGTCCAATCGCGGAGCACGAAGAATTTCGTACATTGAACTGTCATTACCTGTCTCTGTCACTTCCGCGTAAATACAATGAGTCTCGCTCGCACAGATGCAATGGCCGCCGTTCTCAGGGATTGTAAACTTTTTATTGGAGACTATAAGGTTTGTTCTTGTTTGCATAATGTGGTTTTGGTTGGCCTTGAGTCACGACAAAAGTCCTTGGTTTGCTTGACCTTGACGTAATTAATAATGTTTAAATAACGAACGACATTCCATCTTGGAATGCGTTAGTGATCGCTCAGTTTTCGGGTACAGTTATTTACCTATTCTTAGTTTGTTGTTGTTTGTTAGTTTTTGTTATCTTGTTTTAATTGTTAAGTGGTTTTGTTAATTTGTTAAGTTTTATTCACTCTTTTAAAATGGGACCAGCGCCGTCTACCTCGCGTCCATTCAAGGAGTTTCTCCGCGGAAGAAAAGAAAAATATCACATTTTAGTGTATCTGAGAAGGTAATGATTATTAACGTGTTTAAATACGTTAACGAAACCTGACCTGCTGACAAATATCCTTCAAAAAAAGATATGAAGGACAAAACAGCCGATATCTTGGGCATTTCGAAATTGGCCTCATATCGCATCTTAAAAGAATATACCGACACAGATACCGTCAAGCCAACTGCTTCACCGAAAAAACTACTCTCATTAATTGAAAGGATTGATGGGTTCGATAAATCCTGCATTAGACGAATAATGCACAGCTTTTATTTAAAAGGAGAGTTACCTACAGCAAAAAAGATGCTACATATCATAAATACAGACGAATCCTTACCAAACATGGGCTTGAAATCGTTGAATAAATTACTGAAACATTTGAAGTTTAAGTATGTCAAACGAAGGAAAAATAACGGGTTAATCGACAGAGATGACATAGCATTGTGGCGTATCAAATATTTGAAAAATATGAAAATTTACCGACAGCAACAACGACCAATATATTACTTGGATGAAATTTGGGTGAATGCGGGTAAGACTTATTTTTATTATTTTCTAACTGACTTAAATCTATACTAAAATTATGAATATGAAAGTATGTAAAAATGCAGTTACTTTGTCAGATGGTAAAAATGCATTTTTAGACCACCTTAATTCCATAAACTCTAAAATACAATTCACAATAGAGTTAGAGGCAAACAATTCTTTAGCTTTCCTAGATGTTTTAGTCATCCGAAATCCTGATAACACTATTAGTCATACTGTGTATAGAAAAAAGACCCATACTAACCGATATTTAAATGGTAAATCGCACCATCATTCATCACAGTTAGCTACCGTGGGAAAATCTTTGTTTCAGAGAGCACGAGGGATCTGTGACAGAAAACATCTGGCCGCCGAGCTTCAGTACGTCGAGCAAGTATTGCAAGACAACAAGCTTCGGGTCCCGCGCCTACGTCACAGTGACCGAGTGAAGCCGACCACAGTCGAGCGTGTGCCTGCTGTACTACCCTATGTCAGAGGAGTCACAGACAAGGTTGGCTACATCTTGAAGCGAGCTTCTATTAAAACATACTTCAAGCCGCCGAAGAAGATTAGTCAATTTTTACAATCCGTCAAGTGTAATATCCCTCTACAAGATGCAGGAGTGTACAAGCTTGATTGCGAATGTGGTCTCTCTTACATAGGACAAACAAAAAGATCCATTAAAACCCGCGTGAAAGAACATATAGCTGACGTGAAGCACCGACGCTCTGGGAAGTCTGCAGTCTGTGAACATGTTCAAGATCGTCCCCGCCATTGCATCAGATTTGATAGACCACAAATCCTTGCAAAAGAACACCGATTCCTACCAAGGATGATACGCGAGGCTATTGAAATTAAAAAACATCCTAATTTCAATAGAGAAGATGGATGGGTGCTGCCATCTGCTTGGGATCCTATAATTAACAAAATTAAATCCAAACCCAAGCATAACACTGCAAGACTTCAGGATACTGTAAGTTCATTCTGCGTAAATCGAACCAAAAATTAATAAAAAAAAAAAATATTAAAAAACTGAAGGTAGCCGGGCTGAAGGATCGGGACGTCAAACATCTCAGTCCCCCCGTGACCATGGGTTGCTGAAAAGCACTCGAAACGTCGGGAATAAAAATAATAAAATAAACGCGATAAAATCCGTAAAAACAGTTTTATTCAATGTGTAGTGTTCGTGTAAATATAAGAAATCATTAATTTTTTTTTATAGGATAAGGGTGACAAACGAGCACAAAGTCCACCTGATGGTTAGTGGTTGCTGCGGCCCATAGACATCTACATCTATCTTCGTTTGCGAATCAAAATGTAGATGCGTTGTCACCCGTGAGGACTAAGATGGAATGCCTCATTTCCAGTAAAAAGGGCCTCCGGCCACCTACACTCACCAAGCGAAACGCAGAGGTAAACCTCTACTTCACGCTGGTATTCTGTGAGTTCGTGGTACCACCCGGTTAAAGTATGAGAAATTCGACCAAAAATGTGCTAAATTTTCTGTTTTTATACGTTATTTCTGATGTTATTGTGAACTACACTGTGAAGATATTTTCTTCAAGAAATATGTATCATTACGACAGTTCAAAAACGTTTTTATATAATAATTTAGCTCGAAATTTTAATCACTATACGCAATCATCGTTTATTGATTATATGTTGTTTAAAATGTATTCTAATCAGTTTTTGTGTTAAATGAATGCTAAATATAAAAGAATGATTCACTATTAACACGTTGATAGCCATTTATAAACGAAATATTTGTTGAGAGGTGTCTAGAAATTATTAAGACTTATTTGTATTTATTTATTTACATATTCAAGCAAATTTATATTGGGTAAACATTATATACTTTTGTATATTGAGTATATAAGATAGTATTGATATTGGTGTCATTTTAAAGGTAATATCATGTTCTATTATAATATAAAATAATTGTCTCCAGTACATGTTATACCTTTCTCGTAAAATAAATAAGATGTTTTTTGATATTCCCATTTTTACGCTTTATTTGCAGCCTTTATTTTTAATTAGACTAATATTCTTTTAACAAAATAAAATGCTGAATTCTTTGAGTCTTTTGCGAATATTTTTTATTTTAATGTAGCTATAGTTGCTTTTCAGTAGTAATAGTTTTTGCTGAGACAGTCTCACGCGGTAGTAAAAAAATAGTGACATTTAATGCGCGGACAGGTGAGGCGAGAATCACTCGCGCGGGGTGGGCGGTTAAGTGGATATACTTCCAATTTTCGAATAATTTTATATCAAATTTCAATAAAAAAGCTTTAAAAATTCAAAATTGCACGACTCATAAGATCAAGAAAATATTAAAAAAATTGTAAATTGCAAATCTATTCGTTAAAGAGATGCAGTAGCAGTCACCGAAGTTCACCTTCAAGTCACTCCATCAAGTCCGGCGGTAAAGTCTATTCATAACTAACAAAACGAGGCCAAACTCAGCACACCTGGTACTACTCTTCGAGGAGTTCCAGTAGCATTCACCGAAGTACACTTTTAGGTCACTCGATCAAGTCCGGATCTGGAGGCGATAGTCCTCGCGCGGCTGCACGAATGGCGCGCGGAGGCACTATGCCGGGGGCAAACCCCGCTGCCGCGGCAAGTTGTCGCGCAGCGGACAGACTTCCGGCATGATCTCATGGCGACATGGAGAGAGCGACTGTCGCAACCCCGTGCTGGGCACGCCACTATAGCGGCGATAAGACCCCTCTTTGAGGAGTGGCTTGAGAGACGCCACGGCGTCCTCACCTTCCGCCTGACGCAGGTCCTCACCGGACACGGTGTGTTCGGGAGGTTCCTGCACCGAATCGGGCGGGAGGAAACGCCCGGGTACTCCCACTGCGAGGATCGACCGGAGGACACGTTGGAGCACACCGTGGAGGTGTGCCCTGCTTGGGCGGAGCACTGCCGTGTCCTCGTAGCGGCGATAGGCGGCGGCGACCTCTCGCGTCCGGCCCTGGTCGAAGCCATGGTCCGGAGCGAGACGGAATGGGATGCCGTCACCACCTTCTGCGAAGCAGTGATGCTAGCGAAGGAGGTGGCGGAGCGGGAGAAGGAGACAGCAGCAGCTTTCCTTCCCGGCCGCCGCGGGAGACGCCCCGGGCGTCGGGGGCTACGTCGTGGCCCCCGGCCACCGTAGGCGCGGGCCTGTGGACGGCGAGCAATGGGTAGCTCGCCGTCCGTCCGTCTAACGACGACAGGCCGTGTCGACGGCGCGTTTTGTTCCACGCGCGCCTCAAAGAGCTGTCAGCAGCGTGAAGGGGCCCGCAAGGGCCGACGCCTGCCGGGGCTGCGGGCTGTTCGAAAGAGATACCGCGGCTCCGGAACGTAAGGGCACTGAAGGAACACGGATGGTTTTTAGTCAGTAAAAGTCTGACACTCCCTTCCGCTCCACCCACAGCGAAAGGCGTCATTAGATGATTTTCCATCCGCAAAAAAAAAAAAAGGCACATCCCTAGTTTGCCTTAAGAATAGTCCGCCACTATTTGGAGGTAAGGTCTCGTCATAATTAACAAAACGAGGCCAAACTCGGCACACCTAGTTCTACTTTTCGAGTAGTTCCAATAGTATTCACCGAAGAACACCTACAGCTAACTCCGTCAAGTCCAGGGGCAAAGTCTCGTCATAACTAAAATAACGAGCACAATCTCGGCACACGTAGTTCTAATCGTCGAGGAGTTCCTGTAGCAAATACCGAATTACACCTTTAGGGTACTCCATAAAGTCCAAGACGTATAAGTATAGTTATCTATAAATCCTACGTACTTTTAGCGAAACAAAATATTGTAATAAAAATCTCTGATTATAAAAATATTAACCTTGGTTAAGTATGTATGTATCAAATTTGGTTTTTGGAATATTATGTATTTCTACAGCGATCGATATTTTTGCTGCCTATTACCGCTGGTGTAAGCAAAGGATACTGTACGGTCTTTACAAACCGCACATTTTTGCACTTAAGCATTTTTACCATATTGTATCATTTTTCATTCTCATCCATTCAGTACGCAATCATTCGCCGTCGCGCATTGTACTCACTATCAATAATATCAGAATAAATTACATAATCAGTTCAAGTCCTTATCATTTTTATCAACTTCTAAGATTGTACAGCACACCAGCTCGTACATCTTAATGGTCCTTCGAGCATTGATCTAGTGCCGGTAAGAGAAAAGCGGGACCACGCGGTTCGACAACGTGACTTCGTTTCGCCGTTTAGTGCTGCCCACGTATTACCGCCTACTTAGCAAAAACGCTACAAGTTATTTTTAAAAGCTATTGCGCAGTGAACAATTTTCTGCTACCGCATACATCATCACCAGCTGCAGTGATTGGTAAACATCACGCCATCACTCACGAAAAACATTTTTTGTCTTGTGTTTCTGTGTCTGAAGTGCAATAGCGAATCGGTCGAGTCGGCCTCCCACAAGCGGGTCTCACCGACGAGATTGAGAAGGCGCATATATTGCATTAGGATACCGGAGCACTTAGCAACAGCATCACCTCCGTGACTCGGAAGCATCCGTCACCGGATTATCAATCAAATCGTCCATTAATCAAATAAAAATGGAAGATTTACTATCAACTCAGCAACAACTTCTTCAAGCAATGGAGCAGTTATTCACCAACTTCAAGAAAGATGGAGCTGAAAGAAAAACCCCATCTTACATATCAAGGCGACTAGAGACTCTGGATCAGTACTGGAGAGAGTTCCAAGCCAATCATGTCAAGTTGTGTGAGTACGAGGACCAAGACTACACTTATTTCTTGGAAAATCACTTCGAAAAAGCAAAGTCATATTACACCGACTGTCGGAGAATTATTCAGCAACACCTATCTACTGATCAAGAAAAGAAGTCAGTTCTGAGACCTGCTACTCCTTTAGCCGGCGTGACTACAGATTGGCGTCCACCATCAACGGCTGCAACAGCGTCCCCATCAGGTCAGGCCAGCACCAGCCGAGTAGACAGAGGTAACCACAGCAAACTTGACGAGATGTACTGGAAACAAAAAAGCAATTTTAAAGCACTAGAACGAGCAATCAATGCCACTAATCTCGAGTTACTTACCGAAAAGTGGGAGCTCGAGGACAGCTTACGTGACTTACAACTTCGCTGGAATGCCGTGGACTCCTTACACTGGGAGATCGACAGCGAGCTTACCACAGAAGATGTGCAGTACGAAAAAACATACTACATGTTCGAAGACAGCTACAAAAAGATCAAAAAATCAATCAACAGCAAGATGTGGTCCGTATCTCATCAAAAGCATTCTACGCCAAAAATGGAAATCCCTACGTTCAGCGGCAACTATCAGCAGTGGTCATCTTTCAAAGATCTCTTCATGGAAATGATCCACAAGAATAAATTCATTTCAAATGTGCAAAAAATGCAACATTTAAAAAGCAAGGTCAAGGGAGAAGCCGAGAAACTAATACAACATCTAAATATTAGTTCAGAAAACTATGAAACATGCTGGGAAATTCTGAATCATCGGTATAACAACAAACGATTGATTTTTAGTTCTCACATGAACACGCTTTTTGGCTTGCCAACAATACAACACCAATCATCATTTGCCCTGAAAAAATTGCACGACACCACAAAAGAGTGTCTAAGTGCCGTAAAAAACTTAGGCGTGAATACATCAAGTTGGGATCCTTTGGTGGTACATTTGTTGATGCAGAAATTGGACACTGATACACACAATGACTACTTCGAATATCTTGAAGATCCGAGGGAATTGCCTACGCTATCAGGATTTCTAACTTTTTTGGAAATGCGATTCACAGCATTAGAATCGTCTCGACGCAAGCAAGAAGCGCCGCGGAGCAATCAGCAAGCTACCTATCAAGATTCCAAAAAAGCTCAATATTCCAAGGCATACCCGGGTGCATCAACTAAGGCATTTATCAATCATACAAATGTGAAGTCATTGAAATCGTTAGCAAGGAATAAATACACGTGTCCATTGTGCAATGAACAACATGGAATTTTCCACTGTAAATCGTTTCTAGGTCAGACACCAGAATTAAAACGAAAAACAGTGGCAAAATTGAATTTATGCGAAAACTGTCTTTTTGATCATAAAGGCAAGGACTGTTTTTCCGACAAAAGATGCGCGCATTGCAAATGCGGTCACAATACTTTATTGCACGAAGCATACGCATCAAATATCAACGCGAGCGAGCGAGACAGCAACAAAAGAGTTACACAGCAAAGAAACGTGACACATGTTTCACAAGAAAACGTCGCCGAAATCCTCCTGGCAACAGCCCAAATCAAGGTGCTATCAGCTGATGGAAGCTATCTGACGATGCGAGCGCTGATTGATCAAGGGTCACAAACATCACTTATAAGCGAAAATGCCGCTCAAAGACTTGGCCTTCCACGACAACGTTGCAAGGGTATTATTTTCGGGATTGGCACAAAGGAAAATAACTGCAAAGGTATCATCACTATAACAGCATCATCTATGAATTCAGAATACACATTCAATACTGACGTCATCATCATGAAAAGTTTGGTAAACAATCTACCGAACAGATCCTTTGACAAACCGTCATGGAAACGTCTTGAAGGCATACGGCTTGCTGATCCAGACTTCAATATCAGCCGTCTCATAGACATATTACTGGGTGCGAACATCTACTCGAACATCATCATGAGTGGAATCATCAGAAAAGATGAAAATCAACCGATTGTTCAGCAATCACGACTCGGTTGGATCATCTGCGGCAACCTGAAGTCTTATCAGTGTAATGTTGTTCTGCACGATTTACAAAATATTCAGAGGTTTTGGACAATCGAAGACATAGCAGACAACAAAATAACAATATCATCCGAGGATCAATACTGCTTGGAGCATTATAACAACACAACAACACGACGAGAAGACGGTCGATATGTTGTACGTCTGCCCATGAAACCAGGCTTCGAAGAAAAGCTGGGTGATTCAAAGCAGAAGGCCGTGGCACAACTTTATCAGCTGGAAAAGAAATTCGCCAAAAACGAAGACCTCGCAGCAATGTATAAAAACTTTATGCGCGAATACATTGAATTAGAACATATGCAGCAATGTACTCGTAACAGAAACACGATCCCGGCAACGAGTTGCTACCTGCCACATCATTGTGTACAGCGCGCCGAATCGCTTACAACTGCATTACGCGTCGTATTTAACGCGTCATCAAAGACGTCATCAGGCTACAGCCTAAACGACTTGATGTACAACGGACCCAATCTGCAAGCAGACTTACTATCATTGATCATAAGTTGGAGACAGTATAAGGTCGCCTTCACTGCAGACATCGAAAAAATGTTTCGAGCGATCCTCTGCAATAATAACGACAAACATCTACAAAAAATCATATGGCGTGAATCATCAAATCAGCCACTTCAAGAATACGAACTATTAACTGTGACGTACGGGACGAAAGCAGCGCCGTTCCTGGCAATGAACACACTAAAGCAATTAGCACGCGACGAAGGACAGCATTTCCCTGAAGCAGCTAAGGTGTTGAAGAGAGACTTTTTCATGGACGATGTCTTAAGCGGTCAGCACAGCATCCCAGCTGCTCTAAAATTAAAAACAGATCTGATCAACCTACTCAGATCAGGGGGGTTTAATCTACGAAGGTGGTGCTCAAACAGCAATGAGTTACTACAAGCAGCAGGATCAGACACAGATAGCAATCATCAAATTGGGTTTGATTTCAAGCAGAAAGAATCAACAAAGACCCTGGGACTGCGCTGGAACCCTCAGAAGGACGTCTTCACCTTTGAGCTCAAAATCAACACATCAACAGACAAACCAGCCTCAAAAAGGTCACTACTTTCAGACATCTCAAAGGTTTTCGACCCGGCCGGGTGGCTCTGTCCTGTAACAACAAGATTGAAACTCTTATTCCAATCAGTCTGGAAAGAAGATTTGAAGTGGGATGACCAACTTCCACTAAGCATTGAAGAAGAGTGGTCTAAGATCAAACATGACCTCGAAGGCATCAATCAAATCCAAGTACCAAGATGGCTTCAAAGTTATGAGAACGACGACATTGAGCTACACGGGTTCTGCGATTCCTCAGAACGTGCCTACGCTTGTGTTATCTACAGCAAAATCAAGAGCAAGAAACAAGGTGAACAAGCAGTAGTTCTGATAGCAGCAAAATCAAAACTAGTTCCGACATCAAAAATCATATCATTGCCGAAATTAGAACTGTGTGCCGCTCACTTATTATCAAGACTCATGCAGACAGTCAAACACAGTCTATCAGAGCAAAACATCAAGACCTTCGGCTGGTCAGACTCAACAGCTGTGCTCGGCTGGATCCAAGGCGACATCAATCGCTGGAAGCCATTCGTCGCCAACCGTGTACAACAAATCAAAGAAATCATACCTGCGGACTGTTGGCAGTATGTCAAGTCGACTGATAATCCAGCAGACTGCGCCAGCCGTGGGGTATCAACAGCAATCCTCAAAAATCATCCCTTGTGGTGGCAAGGCCCATCATGGCTGAAAACATATCAAAAAGAAACCACCACAAAAACATACACTACGAATCAAGAAGTGAAGAAAGCAATGCAAACCAACGTCACTATTCAACGTCACAGCTCTGACGTAATCGAAGCGTTGATAAACAAACATAGCTGTATGACGCGAGTGACGCGTATACTTACCTGGGTATTGCGGGCGGTGTCGAATTCCAAACCGAAGACGCCGTATCTAACTGCACCTGAAATCAAACAAGCAAAATACATTATTATAAAGCACATACAAGAAAAGTATTTTTATGAAGAAATACTTACCATCAAGAAGCAGGGGAAAGTGAAGCGTAACAACAAACTGCTGTCCCTTAATCCATTCTTGGATAAAAACGATCTTCTAAGAGTTGGTGGCAGGATCAATAATGCAAGCATCGATGAAAACATGAAGCATCCTCTCATCGTGCCACACAGCGGACACTTCACTGAGCTCATAATCGATCAGGCACACAAGGCCACCTTCCACGGTGGAGCCCGCCTGACTCTATCGCATCTGAGACAGCATTACTGGATTATTGGCGGCAACAGGGCTGTCAAAAAACGCATCCGTGAATGTGTTGTCTGCAGAAGACACAACCCAATCAAACAGACTCAAATCATGGGAGACCTACCGTCAGCAAGATGTAACCCAACCAGGCCATTTTACCACGTTGGTACCGATTACACCGGTTTCATCGACGTGAAAGCAAACAAAGGACGAGGCATAAAAACGACGAAAGGATACGTCGCAGTTTTTGTGTGTATGGTCACTAAGGCCGTACACCTGGAAATGGTATCAGACCTCTCCTCATCAGCATTCCTCGCAGCACTCCGACGAATGGCAGCGCGCCGTGGAGCACCGCGTCACCTGTACAGCGACAACGGGACCAACTTCGTCGGCGCCTACAAACACTTACAGCAGGAATTCATCAATCTTCGACAAGCCTTGGACGATGATTTCTTCGCAGCAATATCAGACATGGAGATCGAATGGCACTTCAACGCCCCCTCGTGGCCTAGTGCAGGAGGTCTATGGGAAGCGGCGGTGAAAAGCCTAAAATTCCACTTACGAAGAGTCATCGGAGCACAAAAGCTTACATTTGAGGAGCTATCAACATTGTTGTCACAGCTGGAAGCGTGCCTGAACTCAAGGCCACTGTGCGCCCTGAGCGAAGATCCCGAGGACATCAACTTCCTCACCCCGTCACATTTTCTGGCGAGTGGCCCCACCCTCACCATCATCGAAACCGAAAGGGACGAGCGCACACGTTGGCAACTGGTACAGAAAATCTTCTACGACATATGGAAGAGATGGCAGTCCGAGTTCCTGTGCCAATTATCAGCTAGAAGCAAGTGGCAACAGAAGCAAAGAAACATGGAAATTGGTGACGTTGTCGTCATACATGACGTCAACTTACCTCCCGGCAAGTGGGCGCTCGCTAGAGTTGTTGAACTTCACCCTGGAAAGGACGATCTGGTCCGAGTGGTGTCCCTGAAAACTAAAAACAACATTATCAAGAGGCCTATTACAAAAATATCACCACTTCTATCAGATGATTACGTTGGTAGCGAGCAAAATTCGGAATCAAGCAATAAGGAGTCTACAGCAAAAAGCACCAAAGCAAAAAGAACGCGAAGCAAAAAATCATGCAACTTCATAGCTTTAGCAATGTTGACTTTACTTACCATCATTTCACCCGTTCAGTGTGCCTTCAACCTACTTAGTCTAAGCAATAATCAGAGCATTTATTTGGACAAAATTTCCAACATGCACCTTGTCAGAGATCAGTGGAAACTCATTGTCTACTACGAAATGAATCCGTACTGGCAAGGCATTGAATTGTATCGCAAGTACTTCGATTATTTGGATAACATATGCTCCAAGATATCCAAACAAACAAAATGTGACGTAATGTTGTCACAACTACGTCATGAGGCCACTGAACTGGACTACTATCATCATATGTTGCTCGGTCAGCAATACACGCGCTCGAGACGCCGGCGCGGGCTTATCAACGGTGTCGGATACCTAGCGCACAGCTTGTTCGGTGTGTTAGACGAAGAGTTTGCTCAAAAATACGAGAGAGACATCAATATAATCAGGATGAATCAGAAACATCTTGCTCTTTTATGGAAAAATCAAACATCCGTGGTTGAAGCTGAATATAACCTTTTGAGTCGAATCGAAGAGTCTATTAACAAGCAGTACAAGATCTTCAATGCCCACATCATAGAGCTAGAAAAAGAAGCCAACATCATAACAAAGGAAATTCAGACCGAAAAAATCATCAATGAATTTATTCTCTCATCCATGATAGCAAACAACATTTTGGCCAATCTTAAAAACATTCAAGAAACGTTGGTGGAGACCATCACAGACATCCACTATGGGCAGTTTAATGTTTATTTATTAACGCCTGAACAACTGAATGAAGAGTTAAATATTATCTCTGGCCAATTATCAAAGGAATTAGCTCTGCCTATAAACAACATCCAAAACAACTTATCCAGACTCTATCATTTACTGGAAGTAAAAGCAAGGATGACAAGCCAATACTTTATTTTCGAGATCAAAATCCCGTTGGTAAGCAGGGATACCTACGAGATTTACAGGCTTATATCTATCCCGCAGCAAGTACAAAAACAGATGGTCCGCATCACTCCTATCGCAGATCATATCGCGATCAACATCCAAAAGGACTCGTACGTACCATTATCAGAAGAAGAAGTTCGAAGATGTACACAGTTCAACGCTGAGACTCACCTTTGCCCGCTACAGAAACCTATTTTCCATATGAATTCGGACGATATTCTCTGCATCAAAAATGAAGACACAGGTCAGTGTGAAATCAAAACTTCGCCCTGCAAGGATATATGGGTTGAACTTAACAAACTAAATACGTACCTGTACTTTTGCTGTAATCAAAGGATGATAAGAATAATATGCGAGCATCATGTTACCGCGCAACGACTTAGCAAGGCCGGTATTATCATTCTCGAGGACGGCTGTTTCATTAAAAGTGAAACATTGACAATATTTTCACACAGAAAGCAGGTCACTAATTATAATATCAAGCCCGACCTTGCAAAGATAGACATACCTCCAATCAATGATGTCATCAACCTATCTATTCCTCTCCAAAGGCTCGAGAAATTCGACGAGTCAGAAAATGAGGAGAATCGAAAACACTTGTCAAGTATTGGACACCAAATAGAGCAGCTGAAGACAAGCAACGCTGATACAGAGATGGTAAATCAGTTATCAAACCACGACCTACATCAATATGTGCTTATTTATCTTCTGCTGGGAGCAGCTATACTAGCATCAACATTAATCGCCTTGCGGAGTCTACGCCGCAGATGCGCCGCACGTATACAAGGTCCCTCTCAAAGCGAAAGATCAGCTGGCTTGAATGTACAGTTCACTGGCACGAACCGAAACACAGAGCAAGCAACATCGGTCGAGCCCCGCGGTATCGCAGTTACGTCATCGGGTGAACTGAGTGCACGCGCACTGGATAAGTCGACGTCGCCTACAGTTTGCAAACGTTTTTGTGATCTTAGTGCAGTGTAGTGAAGTGTGAAATTTATAAGTTTTTTAATTGAAATTTATAAGCTAATTTTTATAGTATAATCATCGTTATCAATTAGTATCAATTTGTAATCGCCTATCAATCATCATCTGTTCTCTCTCTCTCTCCCCGCAGCATGTACGGTCTTTACAAACCGCACATTTTTGCACTTAAGCATTTTTACCATATTGTATCATTTTTCATTCTCATCCATTCAGTACGCAATCATTCGCCGTCGCGCATTGTACTCACTATCAATAATATCAGAATAAATTACATAATCAGTTCAAGTCCTTATCATTTTTATCAACTTCTAAGATTGTACAGCACACCAGCTCGTACAGATACAGTAATCCACTCACGACGACGGCCGAGTCCGAAGTGGCCCGAAGTGCGAGTGAGCTGTGAGGCAAAGTGTATTTAGTAAAATACATTATTACAAGGCTGCTCAAAACACCAAAAATTTCGAAATTTCTGAGCCGAAAAAAATTATTATAACAAAAAAAATTAAACTGCCATTTACATTACATGGCTTCCCACATGATAAATGATGAGATTGAAAAATAGAGTCAGTTAAACAATTAATATTTTCAAAATTTATCGTGTTTACTTGCCTTGCCACTAAAACCACTTTAAAAATCCAAGTTCATCAATCATTTATATTTCTGGAAATATGATTTTTATTACATTTATATGTTCAATATGATTGATATACACGATTGATATATACGATTTCATGCGACAAAATGTAGGAATATTGATTTTTAGGCGCTAGTAGAACATACTTACGCGCTTTGCGATAAAGGCAAGCAATAAGTTAATAAACGCGATAAAATCCATAGAAACTAATATCATTCAAAAGATTCATACTTTGATAAAAAAACAAATGTTTGTAAAATTATATTGTGTCCTCGCCACCACACAATAGGAAATCGTATATCATGCCCGACACACCTGCGTGAACATAGTTTTTTGAAACCCCGCTAGTAGGGCTTGGTTTGTTTTTTGTACTCAATGTGTGTGTCGGTGATCATTTCATCTACGTTTTTCCATTCATTATCTTGAACTAAGCAATTTTCGCTAAGTTTTGCACTAACGGCCCAAATAGTCCTAAAATCGATAGATTTTTTTAAATTTATGTATGAAAGTACGTACAGTGGTATATTAAGTAATTATTATTAATTGATTTTATACAACTCCTATAAAAGGTGATTAATGTATTTTTGAATGCACATTTATATGTTGTATACATGACGGTCCGTTTACTTGGTCCTCTGTAAGCTTAATGGATTTTGAATAATGTGGGCATACTGACCGTGTAGTAGCTGTGTAAGAATATCGACTACCCCATCGTCCCGTGGGTGTTTTTTTATTGTATAAAGACATCGATCACTAACAAAAAACTAGATACACAATCCGATGCAAAAGTTGTCTAAAAACTGTCGCCGATTATTTTGACGTAATTCTAGTTGAAATAAATACGCATTAATGTAAATTCAACCTTAAATGGATTGTCTAAGGTTGTATTCACAAAGCTACGTACAAATTTAAAGTGCACCCAAATGTTCGAGTGGGCGCTCATTTGGTAAGGACATTATTTGTCACTGATTGTGTATCTAGTTCTTTATTAGTGATCGATGTATAAAGGTGACAAACGAGCACACAATCCACCTGATGGTAAGTGGTTGCTGCGGCCCATAGACATCTACATCTATCCTCTATTACAAATCAAAATACACATGCGTTTTCACCCGTGAGGACTAAGATGGAATGCCTCGTGTCCAGTAAAACGGGTCTCCGATTCTACACTCACCATACGAAACACAGCAGCGTTTAGCTGCTATTTTACGCTGGTATTCTGTAAGAGCGTGATCCTTCCCCGGTCAAGCCGACCCATTCGTGCTACAACTATACCAGTAATATAGCTGCAGCATGGCTCTACCACGTGTTGTAAGTATCGACAAAGGGAAACAAACCAGGATATGGCCAGCAGTATCTTCCTGATAACAGCTCATTTTTAAACAAAACTATGGTTGCCAAACTGCCTGCCAAGTTCAGCAGTCGACTTTTGATAGGCTGTAATGATGACGATGATAATGACGATGACGATGTTAATTCGCCAATAATAAAAAACCCTAGAGTAAGTTTTTGGAAAAAAATTGTGTGTCTTAAACAAGGTACTTAATATGCTTGTAATATCTTTGATCATCGAGCACTTCAAGCGATTGGTCGAGAGATCGGCTTCAGCACAGAAGTACAATACATGTCTTCTAAAGTACGATAAGAAAAACTACTCAATCATATTATTTTAGTATTACTTTTAATCTTAAGTAAACACTTCGTTAGTTCATAATTTATTTTAAAGTGTAGATACTTTACTAGTGTACGTATACAGACCTTTTTTTAGTGTTTATATTTCAAATATTAAATAAATATTATTTTTTATTACGGCACTATTATATGGCACATCTGCGCATCAAAAAAAGAATATAAAAATAACATTTTACTTGTTCTAATTTTTTGTACCTGTACAATTTACATATGAGATTATGATCTGACGTGAGATACATATAAAATTATTTTTTAAATTTATGTACTAAATGGGTGGATATAATATCATGTTTTAGCAAATGTGTTATTGCAAAAGAAGCAATTAGAATTGGTATAGATTTTCCCATAAGTTTTATTATGTTATAAACTGACTTTATTATGATGAATTAATTATGATTATTTTATTGGCTGAAATTGTTTTATCTAACATTTGTTTATAATCTATATACATATAATGAATCTGTAGAAAATTCGTGTCTGTAATTCGAATATATTCTTGAAAAACCAAGTCCAGGAAACTAAGTAAAGGTTAATGAAGTCAAATTAGTGGTTTTTAGAACTTTGTATGTCTGTCTAACATATAGAAAGGTATATCTGTCTATCTGTGTCTTTTTTTTTTTTTTTATTGGATAAGGGTGACAAACGAGCACACAGTCCACCTGATGGTAAGTGGTTGCTGCGGCCCATAAAAGCCCTGTGTCTGTCTGTCTGTGACGATTCACGCTAAAACTTCTTGACCGATTTCCACAAAATTTTGTATTTAAGTAGTTAGTAACCCGTAGCAACTTATAGGCTACTTTTTATAAGATTACGGAACTTCAGAAAAGAAGGTTAAGTATTTTATTTTTTTTAGATATCAATTTTCTGTTTTATATGATTCCATTAGTTATATGCGGGATGACGGGTTGTTTTTCAAATTAATACCATATTTATAAATAAAGTTAAAATTAGTTTTAACCTCTGTGTAATAACTTGAAGCTAAGCCGACGATCTTCCAGCTCCGTTTATACGGTTACGGTTTGGTTATAGTTCCAGTAATATGTCGTGGCCAATTCGTAGAAAAAAATAAAAATAGAGAAGTTAACTTACATATTATGCTATTTGATGCAGTAGCTTGTTTGCAAATTTCAGTCTATACACTACCAACAGAAACGAAAGTATCTTGTTTGATAACAGCGTCAACAGCGTATCAAAATTTATTCCGCTGTGTAATATTAGTTGCTAGAAGCAGTGTGGGTTACTTTAATGTAAGATGCTTTAAACGTATTTTTGGATATAGCAAATTATAATAATATCATTCAGAAAAAATGTATTAATTTCGTACGATATATTGTAAGAGAGACGATTCCTCAAGTTTCGTTGACCACATTTAGTATTTGAACAGAAACTTTTGCGAAATTTATAAAGTTCTATGGTACTAGCTCTATACAAAATTTCATGCGTCCAATTTTCAAAAACTTTCAGATATCTCTTGTACCCCCTACTCGGCCGCTGGCAAGTATGTGTAAGATCTTCCAGTAATAAAAGTTGTGCCCTTTAGTTGATATTTTTAGGGGTAAAAAGAAGTTAAATCAGGGCTGCAAGGAGAGTGACTCTTTTTCTGCTTAACTGATGTCTAGTCCAGGAAGTCCTCTCTCTCTCTCTCTCTCGCTGAATTACTCATTTTGAGCGGGCGCGTTATCATGGTGAAATAGTAGCCCACTGAGCAACTATGACAAACATGTGGCAATCTATATGCAAGGCCAACGTTGAGCAGTGATTTGATAGGCTCCAGTCTGATGAATGAATAAATGATCAATTGCTTAGAACAGCTATAAGTAGCGTAAGTTTTGGCTTTTTTAGATTAATAATTACAAATAGTTTGGAAAATTCAAAAGTGCAAGCGTTTTTTTTATTTTGATTTAATTTGATTAAAAAAACTGTATTCCTGAGTTTCGTGTTTTAAATATAGCGATCTATTATTTTAACAGGTAGTGTCACATACAGGGAAAAATTAATAATGTTTACCAAAATAATTCGATTACACACAGTATAAAATCGATATAGGCTGTATGGTACGCAAACTACGCGTACTAGGCTATTAGTATGAAATAGGGAACCACTTGGTGTAATTATGAAGCTAATAAAAAAACCCGGTCTCAAAGTATCAATTTTTTCGGGAGTTATCGTGAACCACATACAAAATTAACATCCGAACGTCCACATACAATTTTTTAGAAACCGTTTTATTTTTAAAGTAGCAATATTAAATGACTTTAGAGAAAATATAAGATGGATTAATTAGTGTTATGTTGATATACGGCCATTCATATTATCGTATAAATGCAATATGGTTATGATAGAGGCATTTTTAAAACAATAAATTGCTTGACCTTGACGTGTCGAAATTAAAACACTACCTTATAATACTTCGCGTTATGAGGCATGCAATATTTGAGCTTTGAAATTTTGAACAGATATTTCAACGGAAGAATGATAATGTACAGACATAACATTTTTGTTGATGGTGATGTTGGACTATA
Source organism: Parnassius glacialis (assembly GCA_033319125.1). Lineage (NCBI taxonomy): Eukaryota > Metazoa > Arthropoda > Insecta > Lepidoptera > Papilionidae > Parnassius > Parnassius glacialis. The sequence goes on from JAVANC010000006.1 coordinate 29,194,840, forward strand.
TTTCGTTAAAATAAGCACGCACGCGAATAAATTTCTACAAGTTTTAAAAACAAATTTTATTATGTCACAACACGTAATATTTTAGAATGTTTGTTATTGTTCCTAATCGCATTGACTATAATTTATAATTCGTTATTTGCGAAAATCTAAAGTTTAAATCCACATGTATAGCAAAAGTTATCATACGCGCATGTTATGTTAGTTTTATTTCAGCTTCAGATGCACAGGGATAATCATAATAAATGCAGACCCGATGTATTAGTTTTTGTACAAATAATGTTTATAGCTGATGTTTGAACCCAGGACAAAACTGTCGTTAAAGTAGTTTAATATAAATTTCATACAAAATCAATCATTATTTTTTAGATGATCGATAAGATAATCTTTTCAGTCATAGCAGAGAGGTCGTGGTCTTCAAACAAATACTGTTGCGTATAATGTTTTGTGTATTTCAGCAAATTACTTTAATGCTTCTTTTAAGTACTAAATAATGGACGGCAGCAAAATAAAGCCTCATTCTATCATTTCAAATATGTTGTATCTTTAAAATTGTTAAATTACGAGTAATAACAATTTTAAAGATACTTCATGATAAATTAAAATACCAAAGATTGATTTTTTTAAGGAATATAAAAGTAAAGTCCAAAGTCCAAATACACAGGCTTCCTCTTATTCCTGGAAACGAAAGCGGTTTAGCAGATTTAATATGGTCATTTAAGTTATTTTGATTTCTCAGATATTCATGATGCCTGCAAAAGTCTCTGTCAGCGCAAGGTAAATGAGCATTTAAAATTGTAAATAACAGTAGCAGTTGTGCCAGCAGGACCAAAAAACGGTAATACGTGGGTGCACAATCTCCCTGATAGGAATTGCTATTTCCAAAGACACCTACATCTAGGTATCATCGATGAAGAATCAATACGTAAATTCAGTGTCAATCCAAAGGACTAAGATGGAATTCCTCATTAAGTAAACGGTCGCAGGTTCTCTACACTCAACGTTAGAAACACAGCAGTATTATGCTTCTATTTCATGCTCGTATTCTTTGTGGTCATGATCGTTATCTCCGATTGAGCCAACTCATTTATGCTGTAGCCATAATACAGATGCAGAGTGGATTTACTGCGTAAGATTTAAGTCCTACGTTTCTTTAGTCTCACGTTATACAGAATATTTATAACTTTTAAACCTACCTGTTTTTGAGTTGGGTATTAAGCCAGCTATCAAAATCTATAAGATATTTTCGGTGAAATTCTTATTTGTCAATTTTACGACGTCCATAATGATCGAACGACGCTCCGGGAAGTCAGCAGTTTGTGCACACGTCACGTCACGTCAATGAATTAGATTTGATATACCACAAATCCTCGCTAAAGGACACCGATTCCTTCCAAAGATGATTTGCGAGGCTATTTAAATCAGAGAACATCCTAATTTCAATGGCTGGGTGCTACCATCTGCTTGGTATCCTATAATTAATAAAATTAAACCTCATCCCAAGTATACAACTGCAAGACTTCAAGATACTATAAGTTCAAACTGCGTAAATCAGAACAAAAATTAATAATTTTAATCTCTAGGTAGCCGTGGTTAACTACGACATTGGTACATCAACAATTCAGTCTCCCCCGTGATATTGGGTCAGTACCCATCAAGTGCTCGAAACTTCGGGAATATAAAATAAGTTAATATACGCGATAAAATCCTTAAAACTAGTTTTATTTAAATTTACGGCATCCATAAAATAAAATGTGGTGATTATTATTTTATTTCTAACGCTTACACGGTAAGTATGTTTGTTACTACATTTTAAACAGCAATACAACTTACCTATAAAAGTTTGCGAACACTATAAAAGATTCTAACATAAAGGTACGACCATAAAATACAAAAGTTAAGCCAACCGATCACGGAATAAGTTTTAATAACTCAGTAAACTAATCTCATCAATTTACTAATTCTCTTTAATCCCTTAAGTATGATGCGAGTTTTCAACTACCATAAAATAAATTTGACGTTGGATTTATTAGCAAGATGACCTGAATGCTAACATGAAATGTTATACTTTAGAGTTTTAACTCTAGATGTGATCGAAAGATCTATTCAGTCCCAAACTGTTTGACTTTTAAGTACTCTACTATGTTCTCTATCTTATCTTATCTTCTCACACAACTATCTTCTTTTCAAAGTAATAAAAGGGCAGTTCCGTTTCCCGTCGGCTCTATTCATATTGTTAATCGCAATTTTAGTGTTGATTTATCACGCGTGACAATTATCTATAAACTTTAAATTATTTTATTATACTTCCTTGTATATTATAATAATAATTTTTAACCGATTTCTGCTTTTATTTAATCCTTTTAACTGTATAGTAATTTACATTTTCAGCGTAATTTAATTCATACTAAAATGTAAGTCTGTAAACTAAATCAACGTGCACTGATCATAGGCGGCTAGCGTAGTCGTGAAGTTATTAAATTTTCATCGCTTCTTAATAAGTCCGCAAAATTTAAGATTATTTAGACACCCGGATACATTCGATTTAGTTAGATCTTAACGTTAATCTTTATTTACTATTAGTAGAAAATAAAGATTGACGTTTAGAATAATTAACTTATTTTCGTAGTTTGATTCAGTGAAAGTAGATAAAGGTGCAGTTTGATTCCAAACATTCTTTCAAGATGATACTCGTAGCATTCTGTTATATGTGTAACATTTTTTTCCCTTATGATAAATTCTTGACTTTTGTTTGACATGAATTTTTTACAAATTGAAATACCGGCTTTTATTTGTTTCCTTAACATTTCCAAAGGAAACTTACATCCTTTAAATTGTTGTGTAAGTGGACTAGAATTGCTTATATAAATTTACTAATAGTTAAGTAATAAGTAATAAAAATTCATCACGCTTAAACATCAAAAACCCAGTTTTGTCTAATTATATACTAAATAATGAGTAACACTTTGATGTGGTAAATGTTACGTAGAAAATTCGACACTAGGGGAAGTAGAAAAATGATTTTGTCGGACTGCTATCGGGAAAATATTTTTTCCTGTTCGTTGTTACTTTTCTTAGTACATAGTACTAAAACGATATTTTTCATATTGTAACGAGCTTGGGGTTCGAAACAATGAAAAACTGTCGAGTGAATTACCAAAATTGACTAAAGTGTCAATTTTGGTAATTCACTCGACAGTTTTTACACAGACCACTAATTACAACTTAAAACCACATTAATAACAAAACACAATCACTTTAGTTCGTAGTTGTATCACTTCGAAGTATTCGCTTGTTAGGCCAATTCAATAGTGACCGGATCGCGGTCTATACCGGCCTTATATAGCGCCTCAGATAATTTCCAGAACCTTCTACTGTATAAACATCTGGAATGTTCGAGTAAATACCGGTCCCGACTGACTAGGCGTCAATAGTTCTAGTAAGTTCTTCCATGGAAATTTCTAGAAGGATTTTGACGCTCCTAGATTTTCTACTCGATACTAAAGGGCACTAGTGGTAACTAGTGTTGCCGTGTACCAGGCATTATGGGTAACGCTCAACAATATGATATGTGAAAATGAGGGGAGGCCTGTGCCCCACTTTGAGAGGTAAATTGGTTGGAACTTCTCACTTATCAAAACCGTGATTATTTGAATCAAATCTGTTTTCATTGCTGACATAAAATCTTCAAAGACTAAAACAACCTTAAATTGTTAAATTTTCCTTCATGGAAAATTGGAAATATGTTTAAATTTTCAAGGCTTAATGGCTCTGTTTTAATTTATTTAGCGTCAAGAGAATCGGGTGACGTTAACTTAATTGTAAATGAATTAAGACCACCTTCGGGAATATCGTTACTCGTGCTCGGGTTGAGTGAGCAATAAATAAAACATAGCATAACTTACAGAAGTGACAACTCGAAAATCCAACTTGTTTAGATCATCGATTTATTTTACCTCACACCCACATTTATCTTTACTACTAGTCGCTTAGTGGTCGAAATTTTACCGTAATACATTATTATCATTTGAGGTTTGTATAGAAAGCAAGCTGTATTTCACTTTTGCGAGTATTTGACAGACTTTTAATTTTTGGCCTTGTAGTAATAACATAAATATTATGCTTGTGCATACTCTGAGGTATTAGATTGGGAATTGACAGTATAGACTAAAACGTAGTGATTATATAATCTTCGACATATTTTGTCTAAGCGACCAAATAAAGATCATGTTTAATGTCCATACCTATGCCGGTAGTTGTTGGAGCACTAAGCTCGAAGTTGTTGATGAGTATGTTTCAATGTATATTAATTATAATATATTTAAAAATAGAAAGCCGAATCAAAATAGTTTACAATTTTATAATAGCTTAAATCCCCTATTTTTCCGTTAGAGATGGAGTATAAAAAATTATTTAAATACGTCTTATTAAGTTTTTAATTGAAAGTATTTTGATAGTGTTGTCAAAGGTATAATTAAAACACGGCAGAATTTTCATCAAGTATATTTCATCTCAGAATATTTCATTAAGTCAAAAATACTGAAAAACGCGTGTCTTAATTTTTAATCTCAAACCTAAATAACATATATAAACACTCACGCCTGTCACCCAGAGGGGTAGGCAGAGACTATGGAATTCCATTTGGCACGATCCTGACACACCTCTCTCGCTTCCTCCACATCCATATACCTACACATACACGCTCGTCGGTTAAAGGTACTCTTAATTTGGCCCATTTTCAATATTTCGCCAATTTGGTCGATAATACCTAAATACTATCTCTATTTATCTATCGATCCTCATTTTAAGGGTTAGTAGGGGCAGATTATGTAAAGTTCGAAAATATGTATTACCCTTAACTACCATAAGTTCATTTTAGGCATATCCTCACCACCGTACAAACTAGAAAGCCATTTTTCCTCCACGAAAATATTAAATCCTCATATTAACACTTTATGGCTAGATATACGAGAAATTAAAAAATGCGTATGTCATTATTTTTAATCAAAATTAATTTTACCAATTTTCAAATTCAAATATAATTTAACAATTTGTCATCAAACAAATACGAAACCGCTCCTTAAAATAAACTGTCGCAGAAACTGTAACCTTACTTCACATCTGAAGGTTTTACATACTCCTTATTTGGCCTGTGCGTTAACAGATGAGTCAGTCACTCAGGACATAAGATGGAATGCCGCGTTTCCAGTAAATGGGATCTTCGGTTCTCTATACTCACCATATGAAACACAGCAGCATTGAGCTGCTATTATACGCTGGTATTCTGTGAGGGCGTGGTACTTCCCGAGCTGATGAATTCGTGCTACAAATAATAGAGCTGCAGCATGGCTCTACTACCCTATAAAAATTATTATTATTACATGGATGAATTCGTGGGCAGAAGACAGTATTCATTTACCTTAATCTACTTAAACAACGCCGTCGGATGTCTTTAACTTAGATATTAATGGATATTAAGTGGATAAAGTGTTTTTGCTTAAGCCAATTTCGTTTACTTTTCACTTCTCCTTTTTTACAGCGGATGTTATTTTTTGTGAATATTTTAGTTGTGTCATAAACGATTTGAACTTTAAATAAATATTTCTACTAATCCCAATTAAAAATGTTTTAAGACTATTTTTAATAAAAGTTTTATTGAATTATATTCGAGCAATTATATATCATCATCATCATCATCATCATTACAGCCCTTCACAAGTCCGCTGCTGAACATAGGCCTCCCCCAAGGAATGCCATAAAGCACGGTCCTGAGCCACCTTCATCCATCGACTTCCTGCATGTTTCACCTGGTCGTCACTCCATCTAGTGAGGGGTCGCCCTACACTTCGCCTACCAGTACGAGGCTGCCACTCGAGAACCTTTCTTCCCCATCGGTTGTCGGTTCTTCAAACTATATGGCCGGCCTACTGCCACTTCAGCTTACTAATCCGTTGGGCTATGTCGGTTACTCTGGTAATACTGCGGATATCCTCATTTCTAAGTTTATCACGCAGAGACACCCCGAGTATAGCCCTCTCCATAGCTCGCTGAGCGACCTTGAGCTTCCTCATACGGCCAGCAGTGAAGGACCACGTCTCAGATCCGTATGTCATCACTGGCAACACGCACTGGTTGTATAATTTCGTTTTGAGGTATGTCTAACGAGAAGATGTGTCGTAGTTTCCCGAACGCTGCCCAGCCGAGTTGAATCCGTCGATTGACCTCTCGGTCGAAGTTGGGCATACCTAGTCGGAATATTTGTCCCAGGTAAACATACTCGTCAACAACTTCGAGCTTAGTGCTCCCAACAACTACCGGCATAGGTGTGACATGGACGTTAAACATGATTTTTGTTTTGTCCATGTTCATCTTAAGACCTATCCGTTGGGAGACACTATTGAGGTCATTGAGCATAGTCCTTAGGTCCTCCAGCGATTCTGCCATAAGGACTATACTAGTCGGCAAATCGAAGGTGAGTGATGTACTCGCCATTGATGTTAATACCGCATCCTTTCCAGTCCAGCAGCTTGAAAACGTCTTCCAATGAAGCGGTGAAGAGTTCCGGGGATATAACGTCACCCTGTCTTACACCTCTCTGCAGTTGGATAAGTTTCGTACTTTGATTCTGTACTCGGGTAGATATCGTAGCTTTACTGTACAAACACTTACAAACGGCTTACAAACATGAATTGCACAAAATATCCAGACCCTTATATGTGGTAGAGCCATGCTGCAGCTATATTAGTAGTATAGTTGTAGAACGAATGGGTCAGCTCGACCGGGTAAGGACCACGCTCTCACAGAATACCAGCGTAAAATAGTAGCTTAACATTGCTGTGTTTCGTGTGGTGAGTGTAGAGAACCGGAGACCCTTTTTACTGGAAACGAGGCATTTCATCTGAGTCCTCACGGGTGACAATGCATCTGCCTTTTGGGTTCGTAATAGAGGATAGATGTAGATGTCTGTGGGTCGCAGCAACCACTTACCATCAGGTGAACTGTCTGCTCGTTTGTCGCTCTTATCCTATAAAAAAATAACCCGGGTACAAGTATTTGTAGGCTATACAAATACTTGTTTCGTGTCCTGCGTCCCTCAGCGCTGCAACTCATTACTAAGCAACTGTGCTACGGAGCCGTCTCTAGTAATAATATAACGAATATTTAATATTTTATTACTATGTTTACTCTATTACTCTATCATTATAGAGTACTCGAATATTCAATTATGTCAGTAGGATACATCTTCAATATGTCCAGAAGTTAACAAGCGTCATCTAATGAACAAAAATTTAAAAAAAAATATATCAGAAATAGCGAATAAAATATACACAAAGAGATTTTTATTCGTTTTATTACATTTTAGACCAATGTTTAGATATAAAACATAGCAATAGCTTTTCCGTTACTAACCACATGAGGCTAATTAGTCGTTACGGGATTTGCTCTCGATTTTACAGTGGCTGCATTTTACACACCAATTGATAACCATCTAAATCAACGAGGATAATTGGATTCGTGGCAAAGAACATATTGTTTTGAAACTGTGAACTACGGCTGTTTTTGATAATGTCCTCCAGATTGAATGTCGGTCACGTCGGCCAGTATTAACGGAAACTAGCCATCTCGCAGGACATGATTATATTCCCAGAATGTTGTCCAAGCACAAGTGCTCTCTTTTTTCTTCACTTGGATTGTCGGAAAGGACGGTTATCCATCACGACCGGACAGAGATCAGGTGCAGCATCAACTGCTTTACTTGATTTCTGAGACACGGGTGAAACTGCATACTTCCTGAATCTGGGCTGCTATTAACAGTTTTTTGTCAGAAAACCCCAATACAAATTTTGTCCCGGTCGGGGATTCGAACCCGGGACCTCATGATCAAAAACAGTTTTTACGACCACTAGACCAAGGAGATAGTCAAATATGATTGAGTATAGTGTATGATAAGATATATTTCATCATCATCATCATTACAGCCCTTCACAAGTCCACTGCTGAACATAGGCCTCCCCCAAAGAATGCCACAAAGCACGGTCCTGAGCCACCTGCATCCATCGACTTCCTGCATATCTTACCAGGTCGTCACTCCATCTAGTGGGGGGACGCCCTACACTTCGCTTGCCGGTACGAGGCTGCCACTCGAGAACCTTTCTTCCCCATCGGTTGTCGGTTCTTCGAGCTATATGGCCGGCCCATTGCCACTTCAGCTTACTAATCCGTTGGGCTATGTCGGTCACTCTGGTTCTACTGCGGATATCCTCATTTCTGAGTTTATCACGCAAAGAAACTCCGAGCATAGCCCTCTCCATAGCTCGCTGAGCGACCTTGAGCTTCCTCATACGGCCAGCAGTGAAGGACCACGTCTCAGTTCCGTAAGTATATATATTTATATATTTATATATATATATTTGCCTTTACATAATATGAGTACGAGTACGAGTAATATTACCTTAATTTTGTCCTTTCAAGGCGTATTTTGTTTGTATTATGTTTATATTAATTTTGTTTAATTTAATATCGTATACGAGTAACTCGAGTATGATAACGACATACATCGCACAATTGTCATTTGCAATTTTTAGTGCTGACGTATGCACACATTGTTAGCATTGGTGAACGATTAAGTAACTGAAAGATACCAGAATGCCTAAGAAATTAAAAATATTCCAATAAATTAATAATATGTGAAGTTAACGGTTACCTGTGCCCAACAGCATAACCTAAGTTGGCTGTTATTTTAGAATCCCTTACGTACATATATGGTGATGACTATTACACATAGTAAGATGCGTAAAAACAGCATAAAATTAAAATGACTGACAATATATTTTAGAAAAAAAATAAACAAAATAAATTAGATAAGAAAACAATATACTTAAAATCTCATTGTTGTTAATACATAGTACAGAAAAAAAAATCATCGTCATCAACAACATTATAGTTACAGCCCATAAAAGTAGCCTGCAGAAAACAGGCCTCCCCTTATAAAAAAATTATACGTGGTAGAACCATGCTGCAGCTATATTAGTAGTATAGTTGTAGCACGAATGGGTCGGCTCGACCGGGGAAGGACCACGCTCTCACAGAATACCAGCGTAAAGTAGCAGCTTAACACTGCTGTGTTTCCTATGGTGAGTGTAGAGAACTGGAGACCAAATAGGAGATAGGAGAACAAACAAAATTATTACTTTAAGAGTATAAAATATGCACTTAAAGTAGTAATCTCAATACCGAGTTATTAAAATGTTTTATACGTGGTAGAGTTATGCTGCAGTTCCATCTATGGGTCACAGTAACCACTTACCATCAGGTGGACTGTGTGCTCGTTTGTCATCCTATCCTATAGAAAACAAATAAAATGTTCCTAAAAATCATATACCTATTTTTAGCTATGTACGTTTATTGCTACTTTTTCTGATTTCATATTATAACGAAAAAACTCATATCGTAAGACATTTCGTGCTTTATTGGCGAAATGAAAAAATTCTAAGTCGACTGTATGATTTAGTTAACAACATATGAATGAGAAATAAGCCTTCACTCAAACTAATGGGAACTTGATACAGAACACGTGAATGTCTGCGAATAACTTCGGATAATTAAGAAAGCAGATGTAGTGTCATTCTCGAAGACAAAGTTGAAGTATCGTATATCATAGCCTGTAAATATGCTGTCCCGTTTACCCTTTCAGGGTAACACCAACCTATACCGAATTATAAGCACAAAAACCCTATCACCTAAAGTAACGGAAATTTGAGTGAAAAAGTCAAATGCAACATTCCGTATCTGGACTGTTAATCATGTGAACGAGTAATTACAAAGCGCCTTGATATTTCCGTAAGAAAAGACCCTGAGGATTATTTTTAGTCGTGCTCATGTCCTTCTGAAGCTGCGATTATGAAGCAATTTGGTATTATTTTTATGTCTTAAAATGATATAAAACTAATTACAGCCTATGAGGGTAAGTCACGCAAATAAAGAAAAAGTATGTATAGCTTGGTTTGAAGTTTTAATTTTTGATATAATTTTCGCCCTCTATAGGATACAATTAAACGACTAATAAATTCTAGCCTCGTCTGTAAGTATCCAGCGTAACAAAAATGAATAATATTCCCAGTTTCACTCCATAGTTAAATACAAAATCAAGAGACTGGTAATGGGGAGTAGAATTATCGCAAAAGATGAAATGAACAGGAAAATGCTTTCATATACGACTTCAACACCTTCGCCACATAATGGCAGGGCCACGGTTTTGCACACATCCACCGTTCCACTAGCGTCGAATGTCACTCCTCTCTGCTCGCAACTCTACAACGACCACGGCCGTAGGGGGAGAGAACTCCTCTCTTTTAATTGGTACCGGTGGGAATCCAACCCAGGTTGCTCGTGTACTGTGAAATTTACAGCGAGCTAAAAATAATAAATATAATGCCTTAATATTCTCAGTACTAAAATTTAAATTATTGACGTTTATTAATGCAGAGAGAACGTTAGATTAAGCAGTAATCAGACCGAGTATTATTCCCAAGGCGCCAAACTAGAAAAGTGCTAAACCAAAATGCGACAAAAATGTCACAATCTTTTATAAATTCTAAGATAACAATGTTATGTTTTAATTAAAATGTAATTTAAGGCTTATCCTTAGTAACTGCATACTGTCTACCCCTGTAATAAAACGGAGTAACTTTTCTATCCAGTTTTTACGTTAATTAAGATAGTAAATCCTTTTTCTCTGATGAAATATATAATAATATATAATCACAGAGTTTTTTATTAGACTTTCTTCATTTTATTTCAAAATCAACTAAATTAAATTCAGCTGACCTTTTGAAATGTATCTTAAAAAATTCCGTTTTGTTGTATATAAAAACCTCAAAGTCTGTAACGTTAAACTTCTTCTTGTCTTCATGGCCATTATTTAGCTTTCTTTAGAATTCTATCGTTTCGCAAGGAAGTATATGAAATTTAATACAGTTTCTATAAAAAAATTGTAGCAGTAATATGTTGCATACATACAACTGGAATAATAGGTATGAATTCAGATTTTATTCTCCAGTTATATAAATTAAATACATTTCGAGAACTACCTCACTTCTCATATTTTGTACATTACGAGTACTTTGTATTTTTTCCGAATAAATAACGCTTAGTGTTGCCCAAAATCGATCTTTGTCTTGCAGTCTTGGTCTTGTTATTGCATTTTTGCAAGACCCAGACCAAGAAAAAGAAAGCCTATTTTTAGCAAGACCAAGACCAAGACTGACCGTGCAAGATTTGCGCAAGAACAAGACCAAGCTTGCGAGACTCTTGCGTCTTGCAGTTAGGACTGAGTGTCGTTTCAGGGAATATAGGAGTTTGGGTATACTTTTAGGGTTGTAAAAATGGATGTGGATCTTGTCTGCAAGGCTTAGTTATTAACGAGTTGGAGGAGTACCTAAGTAACCCCAGAGCCGCCAGCTCGGAAGACATTTTAGAGTGGTGGAGGACGCATGAGACAAAATATTCGATTTTATCGAAGATGGCCCGTGATTTTCTTTCAATACCTGCCACTTCAGTACCTACTGAGAGATTATTCTTTAAAACATCATTAGTAATTAGAAAACATAGAAATAAGTTAAGTGATGAGTAGCAAGTAACAGTAGTGTCAGAGCTATTGTGTACTATGAAGTAATTTAATTTGTATCGTATTTTATTTTTTATTACGTATCCCTAACGATAACACGAGCGTACGCGGATAAATCATTTCGGGAGTGCTTTTTCTTCTGACTTGCTTAACAAATATCCATATTTAAGGCTAGCTGAGTAATATAGCTTAATTCTAGATAGCCTATACTATTCCACATGAATCTGGCTATAATATACAAAAATAATTTTTCAAATCGGACTGGTAGTTTCAGAGATTAGCTAGTTTAAACAAACAAAAAAACAAAAAAAACTCTTCCGCTTTATAATATTAGTATAGATTTAAATAAATTGTATATTGTATAATTCTTTTATTCTATTTCATATATGGTGAGGGTCCATCAATCTATTTCTAGACAGATAATGTTCTTTGAAATACAGTGAAGTCATTGCCATTAATTTGTTTTTAAATATTTAACCATGTTTTAGCATATGTAAGCTTATTAAACGTAAATGTTTATTAAGAAACAGACTGACGCCCGTGGCCGTGGGATACGGTAGATAGCTCAGTTGGTTAGAGCATCGGCACGGATCGCTTAGGTAGTGGGTTCAAACCCCACCCGGTGTCAGTTGATTTTTCGAATTTCTCATTAAATGTTTAGACATTTATTAATATGGTTGGTCTTTACTATGGCTACGTTAATTCAAGCTCAAAATGTACCTACTCTGTTAAGTTGTTCTAAGATCTAAAGTAACGTTTAATAAATAGTAATAGGCTAATAGGTAATTGCGAGACTTGCGAGACTCTTGCTGTAAGACCAACACCAAGACCAAGACTGGGAGCGCAATACCAAGACCAAGACCAAGGCCAGGTGTATTGACGCAAGACCAAGATCAATACTTGCTAAGTCTCGTCTTGTTCTTGCATTTGGGCAACACTAATAACGCTACAGTCAGCTATTATTACATTAAAAGTAATCAAAATACTTAATGTATTAAAATGGAAATTTTAACTTGCTAAAGCGACGTATTCGGGTTTACTGTGACAAATTAACACAATACTTTGCCAAATTAAATTTAAATTATATTTTTCATAGATATTTGCGTGTTCTTATTATAGAACAGATACGATTCCGAAGTAGTAGTACGAGAAATGTAAATAATAAAGACAACGTTAGTTGTTACGTTGATTTTGTTGTCTTCAAATGCGTGTTTCTTATTTACTAGATAGATTTTATCACGTCATCTTCTACCAATGATGCGCATGGGTGATTTCGTGATATATAAGGCGAAGAGTATACTTCACGCTTAATTTGTATTGTGGTTAAAGCACGTGTAAAATTGGCTCAAATGACGAAGGACCACGCTCTTACGAAACACATAGTAAATTGCTGTTGTGTTTTATGATGAGTGACGTGGTTCGATCACCCTATTTACTGTTAACGAATTTTTCCACCTCAGGAGTAAAAAAGTATTTATATTTTGAATCTCAATCTAGGATAAATGTTGGTGTCTATACTCTACAGCATCCACTTATCACCAGGTTGATTGAGTGCTAGTAAACTACTGAATAAACAATTCAAATTGTAATTAATAATTTCACTGTTACCAATGAGGTTCAAATTCTGTCTGCTCCCAGAAAATTCCATAGAAATTTAAAGTGAGCTACTTAGCTCTAGCACATTTTTTAACTATTATAAACTAGTGCTTGACTACTATCCCACTTGTGGGTATGTGGTAATGCAGCCGTATAAGGTTAAGTGCCTTGACTTAGTTTAACACAAGCGTATTTGAAAAAGTAAAAATTATAATTAATAATTTTATTCAATTATTATTCGTTCTGTAGTTTAAAAATTATCACTAACGTATAAAGGGTTAAGAAATGTGTTTATAACAGCTTTTACTATTGCAGTGTTTGAAATATGACGGGAACCGACCGTATCTCGTGTGAAATACAGAATGCCGGAATATACACAACGTTCGCACCTTTAAAACATTACGCTGTGTTGTGTAAATTTGGATATTCTTGTTACGTATTCCTTAATTATTCATATAGCTTATGTTAACTAAATTATAGCAATTATTAATTTTCTTAATACTGTATATTGACATGCAATAACATATCAACCCATTTATATTTATAAAAAAAAGATAATAACAATTCACAGATAGTATGCATTTTCGTATCAAAATTTTTAGACCCTAAATGATCTAAGTACACTGATGACAGTGTTTTTTATAGAATAGGGTGACCAACAAGCATCCAGTCCACCTAGTGGTAAGTGGATGCTGTGGCCCATAGACATCTACATTTATCCTCAATTAAGAATCAAAATGCAGATGCGTCGTCACCCGTGATGACTAAGATGGCATGCTTCGCTTCCACCACAAGGGTCTCTGGTTCTTTCCACTCACCATACGAAATACAAAAATATTAAGCTACTGTTTTATACTGGTATTCTGTGAGAGCGAGGTCCTACACCGGTAGAGCCAAGCCATTCGTGCTACAACCATATTATAGATCTATCACGTATAAGTGTGCATACGTCTACAATGTTAAATGTTTAGTAATTGGATTGTAGTCTGCTTGGGATCATATTCATTAGTACATGAGATATTTACTCATTACTTTTGTAAATTGGTCACAGTATCAGATGTCTCACACATATCACACTGGTCTGTATTTTACTACTGGCATATATGGGATGGTAGATATTATATATCTGATAATTGACGGTCATGAGATCTTTCTGAAGTTTCCCATAGTCGTCATTTTTACACTCACTGGAAAAATGGTGTGATGGATTTTATTACGCGCACACTATAGTGTGGTGGCTACACGGTATTTGCAGACATTTGAAATTTATACAGAATAAATTTCGAAAATCTGCAAATATTGTGTATAGTACACTATACACAATATTTGCAGATTTTTGAAATTTTAAATTCCACTATCATACAAAAATTCCTAAATAATTTAGCGCTGTGTGTCTGTTCGAAAATATTACACCACCATAACTTCTAAAGCCTTTCATCTGAATTAATGAAAATAAGTGGAAGGTTAAATAAGTAGAAAATATTACTACAAGTGTTATAACGGACTATAAAAATGTTTAACGTACTTCCTATAATGTTTTTTTGGAGGGTAGGTGTGGAAAAGTTGACACGTTTTGATAAGAGCTCTTTAATTTTTAAAGTTATAAAACTAATTACACAGTATTATTTACAACATTTTCAATAATATAATTAATAAATGTGACCTATAGTACCCACCGGACAGTATTTTCCTAGTAAAAGTCTCTAAAATTAACATCACTTCATAAACTTATTTTTTGGTTTATTTGCACTGTCACTACACATCACTATGGACTCAGTTAAAGAATCGCTCAATGCTTTGTCAGAAATGTTCCAGCAGAAAATGAGTGAGTTTCAACAGGGCCTTGAAAGTACACCAACATCTAACACAACCCTGGGAACGGAGTTCAACAGTTTCAGGAGCTTTGTGCTCTCTGCAATGAACACCCTACAGAGGCAGGTTGAATTCCTTAGCACTGAACTTGATCGTCAGGAGATGCGTAGAAGGCGCAAAATGCTATTGTTCCATGGAGTCAGCGAGCAGAAAACAGAAGATACTGCTGCGCAGGTCTGTAACATTGTGGGTGAACATCTTGGTATGACTGCCTTTTCTTCAGCTTGCATTAAAACTTCTCATCGCATGGGACGTCCCTCTGGCAAGAAACCCAGGCCAATATTGGTGAAGTTTACAGACACTGCAATGCATGACAAGGTTTGGTTCTCTAAAACTGGATTAAAAGGCAGCGGTATTACTCTGTCAGAGTTTTTAACAAAGAGCCGTCATGGCTTGTTTATGGAAGCAAGGCAGCGATTCGGTATCAGTAAGTGCTGGACTAGGGATGGCTTTATTCATATCATAGCCCCTGATGGTTCGCGTCATCGAGCTGAGTGTAAGGCTGATTTGGATGGCATACCTCAGTTGTCATCTAAGCCTCTGACTCAAGGCACTGCTAGTCTTACTTCGAGGTCCAAAAGAGTTGTAAAGACTAAGTAAACGATGCATTTAATATTCTTTCCCTATAATTTTACTTTTTCTTTGTTTCTATTACATTAGTTAGAATATACATTGTAAACACAAATTTACATTCATCTTCCTCTTTATTTGTATACTACCGATATGTTATAGTTTTACAAACTTTGCGGTTTTTGTTTTTATAAAACAATTTAATATATTTAACCCTCATATTTATTTTTATAAGCTTGCATTAAAACTAGTAGATAGGTAGTTCGTTTTGTTTATCTTTATGACAGCAGTACGGTTTGACATCTAGCCACAGACAAAATATATGCCGTGGCTACAAGGGTTTTGAGTAGTATAAAATCCTGTTGCTCGTAATATTTTATTTTTGTTTCTTTTTGTTAATTTTTAAGTATATAAATAAGTATTTTGTGTGTTTATAGTAACAATTATTTTTGTGTTTCTTCTGTGATTGCTATTAATTTTTCTTCTGTGAAGTGAATCTTTCCTTGCAACTGGCGGGTGGGTTTGTAAACCATTTTTTTTCTTATATTTATTATTTATATTATATTTATAGTTTGATATTTATGATTTTCAATAATGATAATTTAGACGACAGCTTTTTTTCCCTCGGTGATTCAGATGGATTGAGCAGTAATGACAGTTATCACAGCATCCCTTCTTTAAGTGAAACTCTTGATTCTCATTTCTCAGATACTCTGAAAAACTTTAATGTTGTTCATATAAATGCCCAGAGTATTCCCGCACATTATTCTGACATGTTGTCCTCATTTTATAACGAAAATATACATGCGATATTAGTTTCTGAATCTTGGCTAAAACCATGTTTGCCTTCAATATCTTACTCTCTTCCCGGATTCCACTTGATTCGCAACGATCGCCTTGGGCGCGCTGGCGGTGGCGTGGCGATTTATTTAAGATCACACATTCCTTACACAGTTTTAAATACTTCGCAGCCATTGTCTAGTGCCGGCCCTGAACACCTATTCATCGAAATATTGTTTGGACATTTAAAGCTTCTTCTCGGTGTCTATTAGCCTTCTCTTCTTGATTTAATACTTGTTTCTTCCATTGACCACGTTGCAAAGCATGGCCAATGCAATGCCTCCGCTTTTTCTTACCACGATCTACTTTACCTGTGCTATAAATTAAAACCTCCTAAAGCTAAGCGAAGGATCCTTCTCCGGCGCAATTTTAGTAGAATGGATCTGGATAAGTTACGAGAAGATACTGCTAAGGTTGACTGGTCAGTAGTTGCGAATGCTAGTTCGGTTGATGATCAGATATCTATTTTTAACAGCATACTTACACAACTGTATGACATCCACGCTCCAATTCGTCCAGTCCGAATGAAGCACCTTCCGGCCCCCTGGCTCACTGCCGACATAAAAAAACTCCAAGAAAAAAAGAACAAAGCGAAAACTAAATATCGTATGAATCCTAATGATTCCAACCGAGAGAGATATAACAGGGCACGAAATCGCTGCAATATGGTGTGTAGGGATAGTCAACGACGCCATATCTATAAATCTGTTGTTGAGGAAGATAACTCAACTAAAGTTTGGAATTTTCTCAAATCTTTAGGGGTTGGAAAAGCAAAGCGTAATGTAGAATCTCTTAATTTGAATTTAAATAAGCTTAATGCTCATTTCCTATCTAGCGCCACTATAGACAGTGCTACGAAGAAAAATACACTTGCTCAACTTTCTGCTATATCAACTCCCAATTTTTCCTCTTTTGTCTTTAGCCAAGTTACTGTCAGTGATGTTAAGAAGAATATATTAGCCATTACTTCCGACGCAGTTGGTTCTGACAGCATTAGTCGTAAGATGATTATCCCATTACTCGATCTTTTAGCTCCTATCCTTACACTTATTTTAAATCGTTCCCTTGACACCAGTGTTTTTCCTTCATCCTGGAAAGACGGCCTAGTAACTCCACTTCCTAAAAAATCTAATCCGACATATAAGGATTACCGTCCTATATCTATCCTTTCCTTTCTCTCTAAAGTACTCGAGCGCCTAATATACCAACAGCTGAGCAATTTCCTGTCCAATCATAACCTTTTGAATTCATTCCAATCTGGTTTCCGTCCCGGTCATAGTACGACTACGGCTTTGGTTAGAATCACTGATGATATTCGCCTAGGCATGGATAATCAGCAGGTTACAGTATTGACATTGCTTGACTTTAGTAATGCCTTCAATACTGTAGACTTTGATGTTTTACTCGCTGTCCTAAGTTCTCTTAACATATCTCCTGAAGTAATTGGTTGGTTTCATAGTTACTTGCAAGGGCGCCGGCAACGTGTACAAATTCAAGACACGTTTTCTGATTGGTCTGCTGTCAAAGCCGGCGTCCCACAAGGTGGCGTGTTGTCTCCTCTATTGTTCTCTATTTTCATCAATTCGATCTGTTCCCACATTACTTCTCTTTACCACCTATATGCAGACGATTTACAAATCTACTCTCAATGTAAGATTGCGGATCTTCCCAATACAATTAGGTTAATTAATAAAGATCTTATTCGTATTTCTCATTGGTGTAATTCATTTGGGCTTAAAGTTAATCCATTGAAGACTCAAGCCATTATTATTGGGAGTTCAAAATTAATCTCTCGGTTAACTTTGTCGCTGCTCCCGCCAGTCATATTCGAAGGGACACTTATCCCATACAGTGACAAAGTTAAGAATTTAGGTATTATGTTCGATCAGACTTTGTCTTGGGGACCGCAAGTGAGTGAAGTAAGTCGAAGAATGTTTGCCGCAGTTGGTTCACTTCGAAGATTACGCAATGTTCTCCCCATTCCTACTAAAGTTGCGCTGGCTCAGTCTCTTCTTTTACCGATCCTTGACTACGCGGACACTTGTTATCTTGACCTAACAGTCGAGCAACTTAATAAACTTGAGCGGCTTCAAAATTATTGCATAAGGTTTATATTTGGGTTACGAAAGTATGACCACATATCCGAATTTCGCCATAAGCTCAAGTGGTTACCGATTCGCCTTCGCAGGAATACTCACATTCTTCATCTTCTTTACTGCATTCTGTTCAATCCGACCACTCCTTCTTATTTGAAAGACCGATTTATATATTTAAGTAATTTACACTCCTTACCTCTACGATCTCAAAATAATCTCCTTCTAAGTACTCCTAGACATTCCTCTTCCTTCTATTCTAATTCCTTTACGGTTACCGCTATACGACTATGGAATTCTCTCCCCTTACATATTAAAGAATCTAAATCTCTTCCTATATTTAAAAATAAATTAAAACTTTATTACCTTTCCTCTTAAGTTAATACCTGTCGTCATTAATTTTTTTCTTTTTTTTTCCTTTTCTCTCTTATGTTCTTCTATTTATCTTTCTATATTATATTCTGTACACCCCTTCCGCTATCTTTTAAAAATAGTATCCTCTGCCCTAAGGTTGCCTGGAAGAGATCGCTGTTTTAGCGATAAGGCCGCCTGTTGTACGAATGTCCCTTTAACTATATAAATTTTGTTATATGTTCCTTGGTGTACAATAAAGTATATTTTACTTTACTTTTTACTTTTATAATTGTAAAAGTACTGTTAATTTTTTTTCGACTTTAATTACAACTGTGCTAGCGCAGACACTACAATCCTGTCCTGCGCAGATGGCTTGTCTCCGTTGAGACTGGCTGCCGTGACTGAAATTTGGTCTGGAGGACAGTTTTATATAAGACAAATCCGGCAAACAAATTTAGCTTTTACTATGTTATGAAAAAAAACATTGAGACATTTCATATAGAAATATAGGATTTTCCTTCTTAATTATTCTTGAAAAATATACGGTCTATGTATATATATATATATATATATATATATATATATATATATATATATATATATATATATATATATAGCTTCGAAAGAGAAAACAAGAGAAGATGGGATAATAATTTCGAATAGTTTAATCAGTCCGAGCTGCAGTTGTCAGTAGACAACAGTTGCCTTTTCAAGAATGCGACAGCTGGCACGCAGGGATGTTTGGAATTTGTGAAAATAAATCAACAGCGGCAATGGTATATATCATTATCTCTAGTCTACCAAATTCAGATTCGGTGATTTTGAATAGATTTTTCACCATATGCAGATTAGGTTAGCGCCAACTATGCTTATCATGGTCCCTGATCGACACGACTCACCACAATACAGTGCGCCTTCATTTTTCATGCAGCCGTACAGTGACGATAGCACATAAAGTCTAAAAATTAATATATTTAAAAGTCAAGCATAGGTAAAATAATAACATAACACCATGTACATACATTTTCCTTCTGCAAGTGTAGGAAATACGCAAACATAAAATCGTGCTTCCACTGGGCAGAATAATATTCGTTCCAGCTTGTTAACTTTTATTGTTCACTCTTCCGATAAGACTAACGATACTATAGGACGGAACGTTGTACACGTTGATTTAGATTGCTGTTCGTTAATGAATTTAACAGAGCGAGCTTTAAATCGAGGCCAGATCCCAAGGCAAATACAAAGCGGAATTCGCCCGATTACTGACAAATTATAGCTATCATTACTGCTAGAGACTCTTTTCTGCTACGAAGTAATCACTGACATTTGTAATGCGACTTAGAGACCAACAAGTAAATGACTTAAAAATCCTGCATTTTTACAGCAATAATATTATGCGTATAATAAAGTAAAATAAAATTTGATTCATATTATATACATACATGTAGAATGACTATTCGCGGATTTTTCGTTGTTGAAATTTCCATTATTTAAAAAAATAAATGCAAGCAATAATATTATCACTATTAATATTCCCGTCAACCAGACCAAATATGCTTAAAATGCTTGAGTTGCAGTAGTGATTCATAATATTAATCAATGGTCTAAGTCGAGCCCATGAATTAATATAGTACACTATACACAATATTTGCAGATTTTTGAAATTTTAAATTCCACTATCATACAAAAATTCCTAAATAATTTAGCGCTGTGTGTCTGTTTTAAAATATCACACCACCATAACTTCTAAAGCTTTTCATCTGAATTAATGAAAATAAGTGGAAGGTTAAATAAGTAGAAAATATCTACAAGTGTTATAACGAACTATAAAAATGTTAAATGTACTTCCTATAATTGTAAAAGTACTGTTAATTTTTTATCGACTTTAAGTATCGACGTGTTTATCATTTGAATGGTATTTACATATAAAGTGTAGATTATGATACTATTTTCTTCAAATAAGTCTAAAATTATGCCCTACCTATCTTTTTTATAATAAAATGCAACTAAAAATCTAAAAGTTATTAAGTTGGCCCGACCCGGGATTTGAACAAATGAACTCATGATCAGCAAACTCATGACCAGTAACGTTTCGGACCACAAGACTAACGAGGCATTATTATATTAACAGAAATAACTCTAAGAGCTTTGTGTTTAAACGTTAAATAGGTACGTCAATTTTAGGAGATAATGATTGCGTCCCCGTGTCGATTCAGATCTCACTTTGGGCAAACTTCCTTCTGTGGCCATCTTTTTTTGTTGCAGATGTCCTTGGCCTGCAGTGGACACTTACCACCAAGGAATAGTAAGTTTATTTGTTAGAAAAATTAAAAAATATATAACCATACATTGAGTAAAACTACTTTTACGGATTTTTTCGCGTTTTATTCAATGTGTAGTGTTCGCGTAAATATAAGAAATCATAATATAACTATACTTTTATGATATTATTTGCAAATATTAAAATAAAAATCAAAAATTTTGCTATAGCAAGAAATCGACAGTTTAACTCTCATGTAAGATATTATTTATGAAAGTTTACATACTACTAAACTTACGTTTTGATGCAAGCATTTTTTCCTCTTGGAATTCTAGGACAAAATTTTGGCCAAAAGTAAGTACAATGTACAGTTGTCCTTTATAACGTACAAAACAAAATGTTTTTAACATCTTTGCGCTAATATATTTCATGAAAAATCGTTTGTGTGGTGAATTTTGAATAACAAATATCTATGCTAATGGAACAAGTTTCAACTTCGCTCTAGACGGCGTTGAGATTAATCTTCAGTAACGGCTTAGGAAGAAGATTAGAGGTAACTGATAGTACGTTATAACACTTTATACTTTAGTGTTTCTGAAAATTTTGTTGTTGTTTGTTTGTACATAATACTTTAAAGACGATATTTTTTACGGACGCATGGTATCATGTTACGGTGTACAAATTATATTTTTTGAATTAAAAAATACAACTTTAAATTTTATATTTAAAATCATTCACTCTACTGCATAATAATTTGTATGTTGCTCTATCAACTCATAGCCTCCAACAGTTGACATAGGAAAATGATCGGAGTAAAATACGCCGCAAAAAAGTTACCAATCACCTAGTTTTATGAATAATAGTTATATTTTGGGATTTAAGCTGCTTGTGTCCGTGTACTTCAATCCTGACTCATTACATGATATGAGCAGCACCACATTCTGGTGGAAGGTTGGTCTTTTACTACTGAAAGGCCCGGCCGAGTGTTAGTTACCACCCACCACAGCAAAGATATATTTTATATAATTTTATATACTTTATACGTAGTAGAGCTATGCTGCAGTTATATTAGTAGTATAGTTGTAGCATGAATGGGTCGGCTCGACCGGGGATGGACCACGCTCTCACAGAATACCAACGTAAAATAGCAGCTTAACGCTGCTGTGTTTCGTATGGTGTGTAGAGAACCGGACACCCATATTACTGGAAAAGAGGCATTCCATATTAGTCCTCACGGGTGATGACGCATCTGCATTTTGATTCTTTATTGAGGATAAATGTAGATCATAGGCTAAATGGAGATGTCTTGGTGTCAAGTGCCGGTTGTAGAGGCTAGCGGGATCCAATGTACGGTGCAACCTGGCCGACCGCAGATAGTTGGGCCCAATTAATAAGCCATTTACTCTTGAAAGGCTGGCTCACCATCTTACGAAAAATCTTAGGGTAGCTCCCATCATCATCGTGAATTTTTGTCTTGTCGCTGGGGTTCTCCCAGCTGGTAAAACAAGCGACTAGTTTAACTTATGTAGATGGGCACACAGCCAACTGACTCGACCTTCTACTGATGACCGATCCAGATAGGTACGATGTTCAGGTTAACTCACCCTTAGGAATTTCTGACCACTGTCTGGTGAAGTCTGTGTCGTTATATTCCCCATCTAACTACGATTTCCACCGTGTGCGGCGAGTGTGGCGATACAACTCATCAGATTGGGATGAGATGCGGCTTTCCTTTGTATATTTTATCCTTGGCGGCAAGTCTACTTCTCGTCTGAAGGCCCGTTGAGCTACGCGGATACCGTAACCGATGTGCTACGTCAAACAATGGAGTATTTTATCCCTTTTGATGACATGCCCTTGGTGGTAAAGCTCACCCATGGCTCAACGCGAAATGCGCCTGTGCTGAAAAGTACAAGAATATGGCGCATTTATCCCGGGTGAAGGCTCGAGACCGAAAAGCTCTGGATGTTAGATATAAGAGGAGAGCCTTTAACCAAGCCGACAAGTCCTATAAAATGGCAATACGGCAAGCCAGTATTGACCGCATTAAACACATTGGCGTAAAGCTCTCCACCAAACCATCTGGTAGAAGATCTTTTTGGGCTCTCGCGAAAGCGGTCGAGACAAATTTCTGCCTGTATATGTTTACAGGCATGCCTCCTTTCCTCCATTTCCTTCTATATATGCGCGTCTTCAAGGCAAGATTAAATAGACTTTTGTTACGCTAGTATAGTGCAATTTACCATCTAGCGCTTCATCACCACTTACCACCAGGTAGGATTGTGGTAAAGCACGGGCTTATAATAAGTTAAAATAAATCGCAGCATTTTGCACAAGCAATAAATAAGCATTAATTCCGCCGTTTGTACCTTTAGTACAATTAAATGGATAAATAAAATTAAAAAAAAAACATGCGTGAGTATAGTGGAACACTCGGTTGGAACGAATTTCTTTTCGTAGTATATTATTATTGATAACCGTATTATATTATTGATTAGCAAATACAAATAAATGTATGTACTAGCACCTATTAAGAAGCGTCATTTAAAATAAAATAATATTACTTTCATAGCAAGATAACTTATCTTCACGCACAATTCCTGACGGGGTAGCCAGAGAGAACAGATCGCCAAGTGTCACGATCCTTACATACCTCTTAACTTACCTTAAGTATAGCAAGATAAGAAAAAGTGCGAGGGAGATGGATATTATTCCATCTCGCTTCCTTATAGCCGCCAAAGCCGTCTACACACTTTTGCTCGCCTAGCCCCCATCCGCCAAATTCGTACCGTCCGATAAGGAACTTCGTTCCAATAAATAATATATTGTTGGGAAAGAGTCGCACGGGCGACTGAGAGGCGACAGTCTGTAGTTATACGAGTCGCATGTCGTTATTATGCCCGTTGGGCTAAAACATTACTTCTACACTGAGATTCTGCCCAAATAAGACAAGTGATATGGTTCAAGGAAGGTCGTGTTGCTGAGAGGCTGCCCTGTGTACATTGAGATGGGTAGTGATGCTGTTGATCTGCATACTTTGGTGTTGTCATGTAATTGGGGTCCTGATAGTTAGCGGGGTTTGTTAACGAGTGATGTTCTTCTATTTAAATACTTTTGAGAGTAGATCCAAACATCAGAAGTGGAATAGTTTCTAAAATGTGACGGCAGGTGTACCATTGCACGTGCGGAAGCGTCGCTGTAGCTGAACAGAATTCTTGTAAACAACACGTGATCAGCACACCTGCGCCATTGCACCTTCGGTGACGCCCGTTTTGCTTGTATAAAACGTACGGAGCGGCCGCCGTTAAGACAGTCTTGGCTCTGACGTGGAACGGTGCGCTTGTCGTATTCCGTTACTAGTTTATCCTTGACTCGTTGGATAATAATTAACTCGTATAAGAAATTTTTTCAACAAAAAGAAAATAATTTTTATTACAAAATTTGTCCCTGCACTATAATTAACTAACCTTTCTACAACATTATATTACATGCACACCTGAGCTTACTTTCTTTGGCTGTTGTGGTGCGTAATATTATTTATTTACATAAAGAGGTACACTTGGCGGGTTTAATTCCGAAGGGCATTCTCTTCTAGTCAAACATCAGTCATACAGTCAAGCACAGATAATAATCACATAAGAGATGTAACACCAAAAAATCAAAGTAGAAAACAAAATGACTAGCAAATAACGCAACTTCCTAAGTTAGGAAAGTTGGGAATTTGTCATAAAGAGCTATAGCTATATAAGATTATTAAAATAAACGTATGAGCCTTTTAAAATATTACTAAGTTTATAGCTTAACAATCTTTTAAAAGGAATAAAATAATGAATATTTTAGTTGTAATTTTTTTGAGAACATGTAAACATTCAACATGAAATATTAAAATTTATTCGAAGAAAATTATAAAACAAAATCATAGTCACTTAACATCATAGTTATTTCGACATAATTTTATAACACAAGAGGCAAAAAATAATTTTAATTAAGACGCAAATAGAAGGCATCGTTAAGGCACCTCGTTATCAAAATGAACCGTAATTTCCTTTCGCTGTACTAAAGAAATTTAAGTACTTATCAATTGCTGATACAAAACTTCTAAAGTAAGATTTTTCTTCATTTAAATTTTTATCAAAAATTATTAGACGTAAACTGTTAATTATTACTTGCAGTCACGAACACAGAATACACAAAAGAACACGGGCCTATCATATAGTAGGAATAATTCAATCATGCGTACAGCAAAGGAGTGGAATAAGTTGCCAGCATGTGTCTTTCCATCCGATTACAGTGTGGGTGTCTTTAAGGCAAGAGTGAATAGGCTTTTGTTAAGTCAGTGCGCTTCACCATCTTAGGCTACATCACCCCTTACCATCAGGTGGGATCGTAGATAAGCGCTGGCTTAGTAGAATATTAAAAAAAATCGACATAGTAACCACGTTTGGTACGGATTGGTCATGGCCATCAAAACGTTTCACTTATGCGGTGCTATTATCTAGTGTTCTGCTATTAACTGGCTATTTTATGTCAGATCAGGTCATATGTAAAAAAATATATTTAAACTTCTTTCACTCTGGTAGCTCAGAGGATAAGCGCTTGCCGTAAATTTCACAGTACTAGATCCCCGCCGGCACCAAATTCCAATTTTAAATATGCTGATTTACCATTTGCTTGCCATTAAAGAAAAACATAGTGAGGAAACTTGCGCGTTTGAGAAATAAAAACTTATCGTCACGCACAATCCCTGACGGGGTAGCCAGAGAGAACAGATCGCCAAGTGTCACGATCCTTACATACCTCTTTCGCTTCTTTCAGAAATAAAAACAGATCTGTAAAGTCCAGCAACTGGCATTGGGGATGAACGGTGGACACAGCCTTGCTTTAAGTCCTCTCTGAAATGGGAGGAGCCCAGCAGGGAGATGTATATGTCGCAGCCAACTAGCTTAATTAGTTGTTCAATAAGAGCCTAGACATTACATGACATGGTCACCCTATTAATTACGTTCAACGAGACGGTCGCTTGTCTGTGCCTAATTAGCGCTATATATGTGCTATATAATACAAATGTGCGCGGCCTTAGGGATCCAAGGCCCACCCCAGCCCAGCAAACGGCTCCGTGACGCAGTGGCTTAGCAATGAGTTGCAGCGCTAAGGGCCGCGTATTCGGATCCGCACGGAAGACATATTTGTATGACCTACAAATAATTGTTTGTAGGCAATACATATATTTTACGTGGTAGAGCCATGCTGCAGCTATATTATGGTTGCAGCACGAATGGGTCTGCTCGACCGGGGTAGTACCACGTTCTCACAGAATATCCACGTAAATTGCAGTTTAATGCTGCTGTGTTTCGTATGGTGAGTGTAGAGAACCAGAGACTCTTTTTAGTGGAAACAAGGACATCTCAGTTCTCAGGGGCGACAACGCATCTGCATTTTGATTCTTAATTGAGGGTAAATGTATATGTCTATGGGCCACCGCTTCCACTTACCATCAAATCGACTTTATGCTCGTGTGTCCCTTATTCTATAAAAAAAAAATACAAATACTGGATGTTTGTCCTTGTGAAATTTATGTATGTAAACTTACTTAAAAATCCTAGGGTGGAGGTAATGTTATTTTTTTATATCTTTAATCTCGTGTTAAATTCAAATTTTTAAAGTATTTTTAAAAGTTACTGAGTTTTAGATTTAACGATTTCAATACCTACCTTCTGAGAGCATCGACAAACCTAGTTAAACGTATCGATTAGATTATTCACGGGTATAAAACTTAGATTGGACTGCAAGCACTGAATTTACGATCGCTTTTAAGGTCAAATTGCATATTATATTCTATTTGTTAGCGTGTAGTGTTTCGTTTATTAACGTTACTAATATCAAATTTTTTTATATATAAAAATGCATCAAATAATCTATTTAAATGAGAAATGTCCTGACTTATCCATCAACGCACAGACCAAACTGCTAGACGTAGAATTTTGGAAAATTCAATCCTTAAGAGGGTAAAATAAGGAGTAAGAGTTTGTATTTTACTTGTAAATTCTATATGTGTATGGAGAAATATAAATTTTAAATGTTTTTTGAAACTTGCAATTTGGTACAAATACTTATAGATTAAAATAATTTATAATTATCAGATTTAAAAAAGCTCTACTGCCAGATGGTTTGGCAGAGAGTGTTTAATGTTAACGAAACTGGATTGCCGTAATGCCTTTTACTAAACTTGGTGGTTTGGTTTGTTTGTCTTGGTTTTGAAAGTTAATCCTGAGAAAAGTGTAGTAGTAAACTTTTAAAAGAACCCCTCTCTCAATCGTTGGAAACTAAATCCAAGAAAAAGATCAATCAGCCTTTTCGGCCATCAAATCCTCTAGGAAACGGCCAAATAATTAAGCGTCACATTCGACTAGGGTATGACCTTCACAAAACACATTCGAGATTTTCGCAACCGAACTTTCTTTTGTAGCCGCTTCCGTCCGTTATTTAACAGCAAGAATAAATTCCCTTAAGACAATCTGCGTAGCCTTCGCGCACGTACTCAAACATAGTTTGTACGGCCTCCAAATCGTCTAAAACAGCTTCGTTCGCAAAGCCACCGGAGCCTGGTGGTATCGGCAAAACTCCGACCTGCACAGGGATGGCGAACTTCTGTCAATCTCGGAATATTTAAAGTAAATGTTGTCAATGCTACAAACCAGCGCTGAGACATTTCCTTTTCCCTTTCAAAAAAGCGCCGGGACAAATCTCAACCTGTTAGTGGTGAAAGCAGCCACTTACGCTCCGAATCCAAATGTCATGGCCAGTAACCGCAGACCCCATAATGTTTTAATAGATTTCCCAGTTCCGTTAGATACCGACGACTCAAATGTCGCCGGCCCGTGACACACAAACACTACACACACACCTAGTGTCACAAACACCGTTAAAACAACGGATGGGACGCAGCATGCCCGCAGACGGGCGCTTCGACCCTTCACACCACATATACACCGCACACATGTAGTATCAGTAAATACCGCAGGTATTTAGTGAAGGTATTTACTGATACTGTGTACTAGGTGGCAAATCACTAAAGGTCACTTTCATAATTTAGTTTAAAGTTTTCTTGATAATTCCAAGAAGTACACGTCTATAAACTCCCTAATGGGTGGTGATTGTCATCATTAGCTGTGAAAATACATTGCTGAAAAGCAAAAGAGAGATCAAGCTAAGTGTACTATTCTTCACTTCCAGGAGCCGCGAATAAAACCACAGTTCCGCGGCATCGTGTAATGAAAGTCTTTTATGAGTTGATTTATAGTAACATAAAGCGAATTCTACCATTACGCATGCATATTTGTCCAGCACGATGTACGCGTGCGACATTCGGTAGACAAGTAAAGCACTAGCCATGCTATTAACATCACAAATATTCCCTTTAACTGCTCCTGGTAAACTTAAAATGCTTGTGTTAGGAGTGGTTCACGACCGTCGTCGAATGGCGGATTCGAACCCACGACCTTTTGAGTCCACCATTCGTACCCTGCCATTAGTACGTTTTTGCTTATTATCAGGAAATAAAGGATCTAAAGAAAGTGTAGTCGTTGAAAAATCTAATTTAATAACATGCGTTTCATAATATTAAAGGTATTATAATATTATGGTTATCACTTAAAAAAATGAGAACTCGAACGTGGCCTTAAGGATGGACCACCGTTAAAGATTATTAATAACTTGAGCATCGCAGACTTTGTGCCGCAAACTACTTTGACTACAATATAACAATTTCCTCTGTATTGGTAAATGCTTATTTTTTTTGATGTATCAGCTATCTTACTCTTCATATCAATTTCACATTTACAAGGAGCATTTATTCTAATAGTTTTTATTCACATAATGAATAATAATGGACGCTCTATTATTTCAATCACTGGTGACTAAACTTTAAAAATGACAATAATTATCATCAGAGTCTGTATCATTTAAAAGGTACTGACATTTACAATTGCTGTTTGCTGAAGCACCATTGTACTCATTTTTACAATCAAAATTTAGGATCAAAATGCAGATGCGTTGTCATCCCTGAAGACAAAGATGGAATACCTCGTTTCCAGTAAAAAGGTATTACGATTCTCTACAGTCACCATGCAAAACACAGCAGCGTTAAGCTGCTATTTTAAGCTGATATTCTGTGAGAGCGTTGTCCTTCCCCGGTCGAGCCGACCCATTCGTGCTACAACCACAATAATGGTTTACCACATGTACTTCAAGATACTATAAGCTCATTCTGCGTAAATAAGACCAAAAATTTATAATCTTAAAGTGAAGGTAACTACGGTTAACCATTATATTGGAACGTCAAACACCTCAATCCCCCCCATGACCATGGATGCTGTAAAGTACTTGAAAAGTTGGGAACTGTTGCATCTCTTTGCGTATTTTATCGCATCTATCACGGGGAGTGCTCTGAGGAATTGTTCGGACTAATTCCAGCCGCTCAATTTCACCATCGCACATCGCGACAAAACTCGCGTTACCATCCATACCATCTGAATGATTGGCGATTGTGCCACCACTGTGCGATTTAGAAAAAGTTTTCTCCCTCGCACAACTTCCTTGTGGAATCAATTACCACCAGCGAATTTTACGGACCGATACGACTTAGGAACGTTCAAGAAAAGAGCTTACACCTTTCTAAAAGGCCGGCAACGCATCTGCAATTCCCCTGGTGTTGCGGTTGTTCATGGGCGGCGGTAGTCACTTACCATTAGGTGAGCCGCATGCTCGTTTGCCCCCTATTCTATATAAAAAAAAATTATATAAAATAAGTTAATATACGGGATAAAATCCGTGAAACTTAGTTTCATTTAAATGTTTAGTGTTCGCGTAAATACAAGTTCTTTGTCAATGACCCAAAATTGCACGTTTTAGCCAATTGTTTTAAAACTCTGAAGGTAGAAACGACGATTATAACATTTGCCGCCTACTAACGTTATCAGCGTTGCTTCTTTTACACCGTTTAAAGAAATAAATTGCTCCACAAGACGCTCACAACTATTCTAGTTTTGTGATTCCACATCAAAAGGTAAAATTTTTCCTATCGGCATTATAACGATTTATAACACAAAAGTACGAACAAAAAACCTATGGATTCACACACACACACACTTAACCTCATAGCAGTTAGACGGGAAATTAAGTTTTTTTATAAAGAATAAAAGTTACAAACCCTAAAAGATTAATTTTCCGTTAATTAAAAATTTTACTTTTGATAAAATTAAATACCGACTTTAGAGAAATAAAAAGAATGAAATAATTTCCACATAATTTCTCAAGTTGAGGATTAAATATTTTTTTGTACTATGTCTTAGCACATAATTCGGGAGCTGTTTAATTTAGTCAGTGTATTTAAAAATCGGCTTTTACAATTAAAAGTTTAATTTTGACCCTTCTGAATGGACTTAATGTCATCTAAATAGTTACTTTTAAAAAAACGCCAGTTTTTCTACCCTTAGAGGTATTATATATATATATATATATATATATATATATATATATATATATATATATATATATATATATATATATACCCTTATTATTTACTAAAACAATATTGAACCACTTCTAAAGTATAACCCATTCGATAAAAAAGAATTATTAAAATCGGTTTACAACTGACAAAATATTACGTAACATAAAAAAAAGAACATAGTACATTAGAATTTAGAACCACCTCCTTTTTTGAATTTGCCCATAAAATAAGCTTGAACGTGAGAACCTGTGGTAGCTCAAGGAATGAGCGATCGGCTTAAAATTTTATAGTTTACGAGTATACTAAATTCAATCCCCGCTGGCACCAATAAATTTCTTGCCACCAAAATATTAATACCACATTATAAATAGTTAACTTAGAAAATTACTTTTAGTGAAATAATTTTTCCGTAAAATCATGTAATCTTATACCTATTGATATGCATTTTCATTATTATACCTAGTAGATCTTCTGCATATATTACCTTATAGGGAAGATATTTGCCATAGTTGCACGTTTGGCAACCGCACGTGGCAACTGAAGGTATTTAATATTTCGAGTAATTATCAAAAAGATGTTGATGCAAATCTGCTTCAAATTGCTCTTTGTCGCCTTTTTCGACACCCACGGGATAATTTAATTCTTATACGTTACTACTACACAACTTATATATACATATAAAGAACAATAAATGAAAATAATAAAGAATTGATACCTTAAAAAGAGTAAAATTATGCTGTTGCCGCGAGGATAAAAGACTGTTGAGAGGCGTTGTGAGCAAAATATGTACGACCTTTATCTTCAAAGCTGCACCTTACTCTTTGGTTATGTAAATGAAGGCTCAAAAACATGAATTGGTACCGCTCTAGTTGTCTTCATAATGAAGTACAGGAACGAACAGCTTTAAGAGAAGTTACCTGTTAAATTGCTCTTTTATTACATTGAGATATAATGTCATGCATAAAAGTCCACCTGATGGTACATAATTGGTAGCAGTGGCCCATAGACATCTACAATCTATGTCTATCCTCGATATGGAATACCTCGTTTCTAGGGAAAAGGGTCTTCGGTCCTCTACACTCACCAGACGAAACACAGCAGCGTTAGGCTGCGTTTCCACCAGAGATGTACGAGATAGCCGGGCGGTGCGGACATGCGTAGCGAGGCTGTGGAACGGAGTGATAGTTTCCACCAGAGATGTGCTAGACCGCTGAGCGGTGCGAGAATGCGTAGCGACGCTGTGAAAGTGCGCAGATGAGTGATGCGAGCATGTGTAGCGGGTTCGTTTCAGATGCGAGCGAGTTGAGGTTTGGTGGAAACAGAGCGCGCATGCCACTGTTCACTGCTTCTTGCGTCACATCCCTCGCACACATGCCTCGTAACACATCCATCGCACACATCCTTTTATTGTTTTGTATATACAAAAACCTCGGTCCGCTAAGCCGTTTACATCAGAGCTATGCTGAGCGAGGCTAGGTAAATGAAGTGATTCTATTGGTTCTTAACAAACACATCCATCGCTCTACGCATCCACCCTATTTCACGTTGGTATTCTATGAGAGAGTGGTTCTTTCCTGGTCGAGCCACACCATTTATGCTTCAACTATAACACTACTAAAGCTGCAGCATGGCTCGACCACTTAAATACTCCGCCTT
Organism: Parnassius glacialis; assembly: GCA_033319125.1. NCBI lineage: Eukaryota > Metazoa > Arthropoda > Insecta > Lepidoptera > Papilionidae > Parnassius > Parnassius glacialis. Next base: position 29,227,215 of record JAVANC010000006.1, read on the forward strand.
TGCTACGAGATTAAAAGAAAGCTTGATATTTAAGCCTACCCGATCTTTTAAATGAACAAGAACTAATTTTTGTTATCAAAAGCTATATCACATCGTTAAGTGATGTTTAATACATATTCATGCAAATATCCGAAATCCCGTTACTTATCGGTAGATTACACCTTAAGTGCCTCGAAGATTTAGTGTCGAATAATGTCAATAATCTCCTCTCCTATTGTTCTTATCTATCGTTTTATAGAACAGCTATTCTTTAATATAAATTTAACTGTACGAAAAAGAAATAGTATTTTGGTTAGAATATTTACCTAAAATTTTTCTGTGAAAGTCACATAAGGAAAATGTGAAAAAGGATTTATCAGCACTTGAGGCCGGACCTTCCGCGCGCTATAAATTTTATTGTGTTATGATTTAGGAGCATGTATATGATTTTATGGTAAACATTTTTTGTAGGTACTTCAATGTTTTGTTGTGATATAATCAACAAGTTTTAACTTTATAAATTAAGTGGCTGTTTAATAATACTTGAGTTTATGTCTATTAACATAATTATGAGATATAAAAGAACATACCATATTAATATTCCCAAGTTCGGCGAAATTAAATTCAGGTAGAGTATCAAGGCTAGCCTTTTTTTACTGATGGATCAAAGAGCATTGTGAGTGCAGAAGCTGGCTTTTTTGTGAATTAAATTCAACTGCAAGGCGATATCGTATGTGGGAAGTTGTAGTATGAAGAAATGCGTCACTTTTACAGATAGTAGAAGTGTGCTACAGCATTAAGCCGGGGGCCGCCTCTTGAACAAAACTACATCGACAGCCTGGCAATATTTCAAAATATATTAATATCGTATTCTGGCAATTTTGGACGAATTCAATCGATGATGATTAGTTGGAGTTGCAATGTATTTCACGATATAATATAATTGGCAGTACAATTTTGTTCAACTAGATCTGACATTTGTATTGCGCCGTTCTAATTAGAAGTGCTCCTAAAATTTGAAAATTTATAGAAATTGGTGAGAATATTTTGATTGCAGATCGCTAGACAGGGGCATTTTTCATTTTTGTATCTTAAAATAATAAGCGATTGCCAACTTTCCTATCTAGCGCAAGTAAGAGACATCTATGGGAGAGGCCTACGTTCAGCAGTGGACTTTATTAGGCTGTAATAAGAATGATAACTATACTGTCATAAAGCGGAAGTCATCAGACTTTTAAGATATGTCCGTCGCCTCTTGCGACCACACATTGCATGAGATAGATATGAAAATTCTCTTACGATGTATGACTTATACACGCAAACATTAAAAATGATTTGTTTAAATTGCAATTTTTCTAAATATTGATAAATAGCTTTCATTAATCTACACCTAGCTATCTTTGTTTTTATTCCTCTTCATCACCTAGAAAAAAAATCAATTGCTGGACATTGGAATCTTTCGTTGTTGGAGAAGAAAGAATTTGTCTTAATTTTCACGCTTGGTAGGCAGGTAGACGATCGCGAAATCAGACGTTTCGTTTCTTTTCCGCTGTTTTCCGTAGCAGGTATTTTATCTATCGGAAGCTATAACATTTGCTAAGTAACTACTTACACATTCGCACTCAGTGCACCAAAGTTGATGATATTTTGAGCTATGATTGCTGTATTACAAGTGGAATTCCCCAAGGCAGTGTGCTGGGCCCTATCTACTTTCATACTATATTAATAACCTCTGTCAAATTAATATTCTTTATCTTAAGGTTAAGTGCTATGTTGATGAAATCGCACTTACTTTTTACGGCCAACCTTAGGAAAAAGTTTATTCTGTTGCCCAAACTGGTCTTAATATAGTTCAACAATGATTTGCTACATATTACCTATCTTTTAATTCAACTATAACTAAATACATTCCATTTTGTATTAGCAGACCAGCGTCAAAAAGCCAAGAGAACTTAAACTTATATGCACATGATTTCTGTATGCCACCGCTTAGCTCTTGTACGTGTCGCTCTCTTGAAAAGGCCACGAACACAAAATACTTAGGTATTATCATAGACCACAGATTCTCTTACGAAGAGCATATCAACCACATTTCTTTCAGAGTTCGCAAACGGACATACATTCTTAAGCAGCTTCGTCATCTTGCTGATACCAGTATCATAAAATTTGTTTATACTGCCTTATATAACTCTATTATTAACTATAGTATAAAGTCTTGGGATGGTGCAGCCAAATCCAAGATGATTAGGTTAGAGCGTTCACAAAGATTTATTGTTAAAGTATTAAAAACATATATTATTTACAACAAACAAACTTTTTTTTATAGAATAGGTTGACAAACGAGCACACACTCCACCTGATGGTAAGTGAATGATGTGACCTTAGACATCTACATTTATCCTTAAGTAAGAATCAAAATGTAGATGCGTTGTCACCCCTGAGTACTAAGATGGAATGCCTCGTTTCCAGTAAAAAGGGTCTCAGGTTCTCTACACTCACCATACGAAGCACAGCAGCATTAAGCTGCTATTTTACGCTGGTACTCTGTGAGAGCGTGGTCGTTACCCCGGTCGAACCGATCCATTCGTGCTATAACCATAGCTACTGCGTGGCTCTACCACATAAAAATCCAATCCTATACTAAAAAAAAATATTTCCTCGTATGCACATACTCGTACCTTTTACCAACAAATTATTTGCTTGAAACTTTTTCAATTACAGAGGTCCAGGTCCAGGTGATGTAATTTTATTACAAGTAGCTGTACTGTTTATTAGGTGTTCTACAGTAATATCACTTTTGTTGAGGGAGGGGCCTGGTGATCCAATAGCACGGGGCAACCTAGTTTGGGTACCAGTCCCCCACCTAGATCTTATTTAGTTAGTATTTATAGCTGTTACTTAGTTGTATAGTTCATTGTTACTTAGTATATTGTAATGTGCTGATCATAATATGTGGGGAAAAAAATAAAAATAAAAAAAATTAATAGTATAATATGCACTACAAAACTTTATAACAATTTCAACGCCAGGAAACGAAACAATTAAATAACCAGTAAGATTTCCAGATCGAGGTATTCTTTTGTGGAGTTTTAAAAAAATGATAAAAGGTCTTTCCGCTTTTAAAAAATAAAACAGTCTAGGTTAGAATATTAGTTCGAATCGATATGTATGAATTGTCAAAGGACATTGCTCTGCGTCCATACATTGTTCGCCCTGGAACCAAGAGCATCGGAAAATTATGTATTTTATTGTTGATCATTAGTAAATTCCTATTTGATCTTATTTTTATAGCGGACTAGCTGCATAATAGATATATTTAAAAAAAAGTATCACATTTTGAGGTTATAATCGAACCACGATTATTACGGTATTTCACAGCTCCGTGTGCTATTTAACAAAGTGAAAAACGATGTCCTAAAACATTTAGCTATTTTTAGTACCTATCTACATAATTAGGTATGCAGTTTTTGTTCTAAAGCCTAAGTGTATGTTAGTGCAACGTATAAATGCATAGAATCTAGTTAACAAACCTGCTTTCTGAGCATTGATTTTGAAATGAGAGATAATATTTGTTTGTATTAATGTTTAAAAATGTATATTTATAATGGCTATTAGCATTTAGATATTGTCATTAGCATATACGGTAGCGTAAGATACCTAGTACCTCAATGTGTAAGGATTTAGGCTGTCAGTCACGCCGCTAGACATGCCGTCGAACAGCGAGCATATCAACCACGGTTTCAACCAAGTTTCAACAGCGCGCGTGTGATCAGCGTGAATATTATCGACTACTATCTAGTGCATTTGCAAGCGTGTGCGTCTGGACAGCGCTGTTCAAACGCGTGACTATGAAACCAGCCTTACCGACTTAGTACGTAATTGGTAGTATAAGTTGTTTTTATACCTACATTAACTTGTTATGTTTGAATTAGAAATAAAACACAGATTAACTTCATGTTTATTGTTCATCTTCTAAATTGGAAATTAGAATATTGTCTAAAAACCATTGATTTATATGTTACACTCAATGCTAAAAACTGTACAGGGATGTCGATGTTATTTTGATGTCTCGTAAAGCTCAAATACCAAATAATGATCATAACATGGGCGCAGCAACCGATGGTTCTGCGTACAACGATACAATTACAGCAATATTGCACGATTGCTTCTCTGTTCATCTTTCAACAATATTGTACTACCAGCAGAGCCACAATTTACACAAAATACACTTTCCATTGCATATGCGTAAGTCCGTTTATGAATGCTAGGTTATCGTTTGAGTGGTACACAGCAAGGTAAGTAGTTCTTGAAAGCAATCAGAGTCCGTTAAATAGCCAAGTTATAATGTTCAATATTTAGTCCCGAAAGTCACCACAACAACCGATACAATTACAAAGACAATTACAATTGCAAACGACGCCAACCAATGTAATTTTGACAGAATGAGAGATGACAGTAGAAAGTAGGTATGTCAATTTGAAATCGTTTAATCGATTGTTTATAGTAAAATAATCGATTATCCAGATCGATATAGATCTGAAGAATCCTTGTCCAATGTCGATACAAAAACCTCTCGAATCGGACTTATTCAAGAACTAGCTATATTTCAAACGATTCAAGAAATACTTTTGCATAGTTGGAACATCTGTTCCTTGTGACAGACAGAAAAACTGTTCTATTCTGGGTTCGATCCTAAGGTCGGGCAAATTATTATTAAGTGTTAATAGCTTGAAGTTCCCAGTAGTAGCACGGAGTCTGGATTTGTGTCCGGTGTTTGGCAATACGCGTAGCCCCTATTACATGGGAAGTATAACATAACAGAACTACACAACTCTACCTACTCCTTCTGGGAAATACAGGCGTGATGTTATGTTTATTAATTTAATGATGTTTCTATACAGTTGCTTGTATTTACGGTAAATTATCGTCAATAATGTTCTGTGTCTATATTAGGCATGTTTGAAAATGACGCGATTGATCAAAAATAGATCTGTTAATGCTTGATTTAATCGAGAATAGATTGTAGTATGTTCGATTCGAATCGATTTGGAGATCGTATTTTTTTCATGAGAGACTGACAAGTGACTAGTGACCATTTAGTGACATCATAAATAGGAACGCCAAATACGATACGATTTATGAATATTTCCTAAGATTCATTATAGCCAAACGTTACAAACAGTATTAAATACATCATCTTTTGTCATACAATAATATTAATACCATAACAAGTAGGACAATATCTTACTTTACTTATAATAACACGTGCGTCTCTACTTCTTCCATACTTGTAACAATATTAATAATAACATCTGTATCTAAGTAGTCTGCAATATTGCTCTTTTTAAAGAACACATTTATAATTAATGCAGTAACGAGAAGTGGTTTTTTTTTATTAATTGTCGTAAACTCGTAAGTTATCGTTTAGTAGGACGTAAAATACACTCCTTTCTAAACGATTATTAGAAAATCCTGAATAATTATCTTTACGAATATTTTTCTTCAGCATTATTCTTAACTACCAATTCAAAATCGAGTATAACCTCATTCAATAGGTATAGTAGGTTTTTTAAATTATACTTTTAGGGAATAATATAAAAGAATATAAGGAGATGGTAATTTAATATTTTTATTGTAGCTTCTTTTTGCAACTTTATTCGAAATAAATTGAAAATGTAATTCAGATTAAAAAATATACAACAGTTTATTAAAAATTCAAAAATCGATTACGATTGATTGGGCATCCCTAATCATTTTTCGACACTTCATGATGTTTGGAGAAGATGGCGGCGATTAATGTTTTAGTCGAGTATAATACTTTTTAATGTTCATTTTTGCACGCAGCTAGTCCGTGTTATAAAAGTATTTGCAACTACTAACTAACATAATAAAATAAAAAATTAATTATTGTGTATGTCCGATGATTTTATTACACAGGGCGATTTTGGACATTGTCCTTTCATGGTCTTTTGTAATTGTAAGATATAATGTTTATTTGAGAGATTTTATCGTATCGTATCAATTGGTTAAATAATATAGAGATTGTCTAAGTTTTGAATATTGTTTTGGTTCGATTCCCGGCTCGGGTAAACATTCAAAAGTTTGAATGTGGTTATTCTTATTTTGAAAAACAAAGGCATATTTTCATTTAGTGAAATTTGACATCTTCAATATTTTAAATATTCTCCCTCCATTTTCGTTTGTTTTTTCCACTCTGTACAGTGAATAAAAAGTTCAGAATCCATATTTCATATGAGAAGCAGCCGAGCTTTTGCGAGGTTTGAGCTCTCTAGCTCGCCTGCGCACCATTGTCAGTTTTGACAAACATAAATTTATTAATAGTGCATGCCAGTTTGCAGGTAAGGTCCAGTAGAATCCAGTAGAAGACTCTAAAAACCTTTGATGATTATTAATACTTGAGTTATGTTGTTTAAATAATTTGAAAATAAACGAGAGACTGTTTGTTCAAGAATATACTGCTGCTTATTTGTAAATTACTTATGTAAATATACCTAGAAATAATAATGGTTGACAATAATAATGTTTATTCTTACTTAATACAATTTTAACGAGTTTCATTCTCAACTGATAAACGATATTATAATTTAAGTGAATTCTTTAGAGATGCGAATATATAGTAAATGTATGTTTGTATAATAATTATAGAAAATGATATGTTAGAACTAGTAATGCAAAGAAAAATGTTATTTGGTGTAATAGTAGTTAATATTTAGTATTTAAAGTAAAATTACCCTCTTTTAAATGGCAATGCTCCTACGGTGCGTGAATTGATTATATTGTATACTAGAGATCCGCCGCGGCTTCGCACGGTTGATTTCTGTATCTCGACAACAACGCCACTTACCTGGTCCACTTGTATGGGTCCAAAATCTAAACCATTCTCTAATCAACTTAATCACACACACACAATATTTCATCAAAATCGGTGCAGCCGCTTAGGCATTTATAATACATATATACTTTGCTTGAATAATTAAGTCTATTGAAGGAAACCGCATCAAAATAGGTTGTGTAGTTTAAAAGATCTGAGCGTACAGACGTTGGAAAGCGACTTTGTTTGATGTAGAGAAGTATAATATATGTCATGTGATATGAAAATTATCTAATAAATAAAAATATTTTTTTTGTTCGTATTTTATGCGCTGTCATACCATTCATCAGATTGTGGTAAAACTTTTTCAACTTATCGCTTGCATTTACCCGAAGGTTATATAGGCATAGTGCAATTACCTATAACGTTAGTATTAATTAACTTACAGTGGGTGGTGCGCGAATCGTATGGACACATATATTTGAAAGTTATATTTAGTCATTAACAATTCAAATTAAACAATATACATAACTCTTCCAAATTTAAAATGATATTTCCACAATTATTTTTTCTGCGGCAGCAACGCGCCGGGTGCCAGCTGTAATGTCAAAATTATCAGCTTTTTACTAAATGCTTATGAAAGTATATATGGTACTTATAACAAAAACACAATATTTAAAATTTTTGTGTCTGTCTGTCTGTCTGTTTGTTTCGGCTAATCTCCGAAACGGCTGGACCCATTTTGACGGGACTTTCACTGTCAGATAGCTTAGCTTAGCTTAGCTAAGGAGTAACTTAGGCTACTTATATTTTAGAAAAACAATTAGGGTTCCGCGCTACAAAATTAAAACCCTAAATTACACGCGGGTGAATTCGCGGGGAACAGCTAGTAAATAAATAAATAGATTAACATGTTAATTAATAAAAATCATTATTTAATTGTTTGTAAAACTATTATTACTATACGTTATATAAGTATATTATTACGTTACACAGTAGCTAGGAGCAATCACTTGTACATCAAATTAGAAAACAGATAATACGATTTTTAAATTCACTTTTACTATAAGGGGAGACATAATTTTGAAATTGATTTTTCACAAAGAACCCCGTGATAACCAAAAACTAAGTTAAATGAAATGTCTTCTTTTTAAGAAGCGAAGATCAGTTTAATCAAGACACGACTGGAGGGCCTCAATCAGGCACCTCGTTACTGAAACGACCTGCAATTTCGTTCTTGCTACCGCTTTACTTCGATTGGTGGGTTTTTGTTTAGTTCGAATTTAAAAGGTTATTCAAGTAGTCTTTTGATTTAGCGATCTGTGTAGTAGCGCTTTTAATTAACAACGAACGTCAATATAATTTGTATCAATTATTTTTTGTTGCATAAATTTATTGAAATAAAGAATAAGTAAATACATATTTATATAAAAATGATTATTTATAGTATAAAAAGTATTGATCAAAAGAATTTCGAATAAAAAAACAGCCTTTGCCCTCCTCGACCATATTAAAGGGAAGTGGATAACTTATCGCACCAAGCCACCGCGCAAGCAGTGACCTTTAATCAGGCATGAGATACCCCTTTATAAACTCACATCGAGATGACCTTCAAAATACAAAAATAGTGTCCAATAAGATTCCTTACAATACCATCCCATATTTCTTAGAGTTAAACTTGGTAGATACAAATTCAAGGTCTTTTATCATCAAAATATTCGGTTAAACTATAGTTAGCTTTGAATCACAAACATTGATTATTGTATTTTTTTAATTTTGTTTCTGAAAGGCATATGCAAATAATAATTATCTTAGTTCATTCTTATTTAGGATAAGCTGTTGTAGGCGATATGCCTGCCAAACGTTGCACGTATGGCAAAATACCTACAATGAAGCAATCTGTAGGGAAGGCAGTGCATCATTGAACTTTTAATAGGCTGTTATGAAAGAATGAAAATTAATGGAATTATCAGTTTAATGACTACATTCTTAAATTGACGATGATGTTTGTCATTATTTTTGACATGCATGCTATTAAGACATGAACCCGGGCTAATCTTCGGAATGACTAACCTTCAAACAGGAACACCAGGAGTGATTTAAGCACCTTATTCACGGTCCATCTTACTGTACGTTCCACCAAGGTCATGCACGATGCACGACGTTACGACAATGAGTAGGCTTGACGTACATAATTATGGATGAATTAAGCCTACATATTGTCGTTTTGCGTACAGCAACTGCGTGAATAAGGCGCTTTAGGCTATCATTGCTGTATGTAGGCCTCCCTCAAGGAATGCCATAAATCACGGTCCTCGGCCACTTTGCTTTTAAACTTCGCCTACTGGTACAAGGCTGCCACTCCAGAACCTTTCTTCCCCATCGGTTGTCAGTTCTTCGAGCTATATGGCTGGACCATTGCCAGTTCAGCTTATTAATCCGTTGGGCTATGTCGGTTACTCTGATTCTATTGCGAATATTCTTATTGAAAGAAATATTCTTATAGAAGAAACCCCATGCATAGGCCTCTCCATAACTCGCTAAATGACCTTGAGCTTCCACATACTACCAGCAATGAAGGACCACGTTTCAGATCCATAAGTCGTCATTGGCAACACGCACTGGTTGTACAATCTTATATATAGAATGTATTATATGTAAAAAGTTGTTTAATATCTAAAATTTTGTATTTAATTATTACTCGTATGTTATGTAATATTTGTATCGGTTTTAGACTAATTTTAGCTGCAATAATCAATATTTCAATTAAATACAGTAATTGAGGCTTTATCAACTAATTGTATATTAAAAGTTGAACATGATTCGCTATACATCGAACTGTGTTATGCAGTGCGCCCACAAGTGAGGAGAGTTTGATGTCAATATATTGTAAGTGAGCTTTTCATGTAATATTTTTATCTAGTTTCAAACCTAGTTATTTTTCTTGACTGACTTGTTGTAATATCTCATCGTTAATGCTTGCTTCAGGATGATCAGGTATTTTTATATTTATGAAACTAAGTATTATGTATGAAGTTTTAAAAGTATTAATTGTTAGTAGATTCTACTGGAACCAACCATGAATTATGTTAGTTCCTCCTGTACGCGCATCGTTATTTCTTTGATATTCTTTCAAAAATAAGCTTGTATCATCTGCATACAAGGCAAGGCAGCCCTGCAATTCTGCTTGCTGGATGTTGCTTATATATTGCGTCCATAATAGATTTAATTGCACCTAATCTTGCTATTATTTTTAATACTTGTATCGATTCTGGTGTGTTTCCTGATTTAATGAAGTATAGTAAAGATATTTAAATCTGGTAGTACATTGGACCCCGCTAATTTTAGAACTATTTCTGTACTACCAACTCTCAGTAAAATTTTTGAAAAAATAATTTTGGATCAATTGTTAACTTTTTTTAATACAAATAAATTACTTCATAAAAACCAATTTGGTTTTACAAGGGGTCGCTCGACGTCTGACGCCGGTGTTGAGCTTCTGAAATATATTTTTAATGCCTGGGAGAATTCACAAGATGCTTTAGGTATTTTCTGTGATCTTTCCAAGGCTTTCGATTGTGTTCGTCATGAGACATTAATCAGGAAACTACAACATTACGGTGTAAAAAATTTAGCGCTTAGACTTATTACTTCATATTTAAGTAACAGAATTCAAAAAGTAGTGATTAATGGTAAAGGTTCCTCCGGATCGGTAGTATCAATGGACGTTCCTCAGAGCTCGATTCTTGGCCTATTCCTGTTTTTAATCTATATTAATGACTTACCTTATCTTGTAGGGGACAATCACGATGTAGTATTATTTGCTGACGATACCTCTTTAATTTCAAACTCAAACGACAGTTAATTAGTTATGTCGATATAAATAATGCGCTATCGAAATTGGTACATTGGTTTAACGCCAACAATATGCTCTTAAACGGTAATAAGACAAAGTGTATTAAATTTACAATACCTAATGTAAAACATTCGAATACCAATGTGCTTTTAAATGGGGAGGAGTTGAGTCTTGTGGATACCACTGTTTTTCTTGGTATTACTATTGACGCGAAACTTCAATGTGGCCCCCATATATCTAAATTAGCAAGCAGACTTAGTTCTGCAGCATATGCTGCAAGAAAGATTAGAAGTCTCACAGATGTTGAGACAGCTAGATTAGTGTATTTTAGTTACTTTCATGGCGTAATGTCTTATGGACTTTTGCTATGGGGTAATGCGACTGATATTGAAGCTATATTTGTTTTGTAAAAGAGATCTAAATTGTAAAGAGTCCCTCCTATTAACTTTGGCATCGCAATATATTTATGAGAATGTAATGTATGTGCATAAAAACATAAATAGCTTTAATAAGAATAAGGATGTGCATACTTTAAATACTAGGAATAAATATACGCTTGTAATGCCAGTTGCTAGACTCCACAGAATCAGTAATTCATTTATGGGGCAATGTATACGCTTTTACAACAAAATCCCAGAACATATTCAAAGTTTGTCAATAAACAAGTTTAAAAGTTTTATTAAAGAAAAAATTTACAAGAAGGGTTATTATAATATCAAGGAATACATAAATGAAAATAACCCCTGGGAATAAGGTGATCGCCACCATGCTGGTTCTATAAAAATATCATTTAAAAATTGTATAAACAAAATTATTGTTAAGTGAAATTATGTTTAAAAAAAAGTCCCGCTGGGTTTCTTGCTGGTTCTTCCCAGGACTGAGGTATTTTCCGAACCAGTGGTGAATAAAAATTGACTTTCAATAAGTATTATGTATTAATCAATATTGAATAAAAAAAAAAGATCAGAAATAGCTATGTGCCCAGAAATGAGCCTTGTGGTGCGCCACATGTTAGAGGTTTAAGACAACTCTGATGGACTACAATTTTACAATCGGTTACCGATTATTTAAATAACATTTTAGCATTTTGTATACGTTTCCAGTAATGCCAATACGTTCCAGATTTTTTTAGTAGTACGGAGTGGTTGACCGTGTCGAAAGCCTTTTTTAGATCACCAAAAACACCTAAAGCTAATTTTTTTTGATCAATTATGGTTTAAATGGTTGTTATTACATCAATAGTTGCGCCAAGGGTGTTAGGATTGGGTCAGAAAATATATTGTTGGTCACACATAAAGTAAATTTTAGTCAGTTATCCAATCTTTTGTAAATAATTTTTTCAAGAATTTCAGAGAGTATTGGCAGAATTATGTTTGGCAGATTTACGTTCGAATACAATAAAGGTCTATATTTTAATTTTTAAAGTGTGTGATTTACGCAATGAAATGCGTGAATATCCCAATCGCATTCTGTAAGTCCTCTCAAGCATGTAATTGTATAAAATAATTTAAACTCGTGCATCAATTATGGAAACCCACTTATTAAAACCAAACTGATGTTTATGAAATGATTTCTTTACGTTAAAAAAACATTTAGTTTGATAATAACTTTTCAAATACTTTACTTAATACTGTAGAATTGATACAGGGCCAATTATTACTAGATTTTTTCTTCAGAATAAAAAAATATTATTACATTAATGCATTTCATTTACTCAGAAAATACGCCTTTCATGCATAACATGAGGTAAGTAATAGTGCTATATGTGGAGATAGAGCGTAAATAATATTATTTGCTACTTTTACAGAAATACCCTTAAATACTCCGTCGTCTACTGTGCGTTCACCGTAAGATGTCCCCTGCTGTGATGTTGGCACTATTGCTTGTCAATCTGTTGTCAGTTTGTGATTAGCTGCGCTCGTTTTTGTGTTATTATTTAAAATATTCCGAATTAATTATGCCGAAACCATTTAGAAGCAGTGCAAGAGAGGTTGTGTTGAAGGTGCGTGCCTTTTGTGAGAGAGAAAAGGCAAATCAAGCCCTGTTAATTCCACTCAATCAAGTGCGAACTCGCGTCGCCGCCATGACAGGTTAGTAAAATAGGGATGCCAGCTTCATGCAAAATGCCTTTAGTATGGGTAATAATAAGAAATTACTAACATTACGAATTAAAATAAAAAAGTACGTATCTCAGTTAATTTAATTTACTTTTTTATCATAATGTCTGTATTTGTATTTTATAAATATGTAATTTTATAAAATGGTACTTTGGTGTCTATTTCAGGCATGTCAGAGAAAACCGTGAGTAGAATATCTAAAGAAGGTGAAGCTGCTGCCTCTACATCTCAAAAACTCAAGTCTCCTGGAAAACACCGTCAAAGACGTAAAACGGTGGATCTTGATGATTTCGATTTATGCGCAATAAGAAACAAAATCCATGAAATGTATACTGTAAGAAAAGTTGTTCCTAGTTTAAATAAATTACTTGTAGAATTAAAGAATGACATAAACTTTGGTGGAGGTCGAACGACTTTGTGGAAAATTTTAAAACAAATTGGATTTCAGTATAAAAAGTGTGGTTCGAAACGGAAAATTTTAATGGAAAGGCACGACATAGTTGCATGGAGACGCAAGTATATCGTTACTATGAGGCAAAATCGAGCAGATGGTCGGCCAATAGTTTTCTTAGATGAAACATACATTCACGCATCGTATGCAGTGAAAAAATGTTGGCAAAAAGATGACGAGGACGGAGTAATAATAAGTGATTCTGTTGGAACGCGGTGGATAATTATTAATGCAGGTGGAGAAACAGGGTTTATTCCTAATGCTCAATTGATTTTTAAATCACAGAGTAAATCAGGGGACTACCATGACGACATGAACAGAACCAATTTTATAAAATGGCTTTCAGAGAAACTTATACCCAATTTGCCTCCGAACTCCTTAGTCGTGATGGATAACGCTCCCTATCATACCGTACAAGTAAATAAAGCACCTACTATGAGTTCCTCAAAACTTCAAATGCAAAATTGGATAACAAATAAGGGATTGTCTTATATACCAACAATGCTGAAAGCAGAACTTTATGAAATTATAAAAGAGCACAAAGAAGCGCCGATTTATGAGGCTGACCAATTATTGCTTTCTCATGGCCATAAAGTGGTTAGGTTGCCCCCTTACCACTGCGATTTAAATGCGATTGAGTTTATGTGGAGTCTTTTAAAGAGACGAGTAGCCAGCAATAATGTCGGCCAAGAAGCTGGGAATATCGTGAAGTTAACTGAAGAAGCTTTTTCATCTATAACCCCTCAGGATTGGCAAAAGCAGTGTGAACACGTAAAAAATTTAGAAGACAAGTTTTATGTACTTGATGGCTGTTTGGATGATATTACTGATAAATTCATAATTGAATTAGGAAATGACAGCAGCACAGATTCGGATACGACAGATGATGATAACGACGTTTATGAAAGTGACAGTGATACGAGTATGTCTGGAATTGTTCCTTTCGAAAAAATAAATCAATAAATAATTTAAAAATTAAATTGTGTTATCATTCACAACATTACTAGTCTTATAACTAACTGTATATTATTTAAATAAGCAAGTAAAACATATTAATCAGGGGTTTTCAAGTTTAGATAATTTTGCCAGCAACCACCAAGTGGGGTAAATGCTCTATATATTGTTGGCAGCACCGTAGACAATGCTGCCATTTCCCAAGGCAGGGGACATCTTACGGTGAACGCACTGTAGATGTTCAGTAATTTAAATGTTTTTAATATAATAATAAGGTTCACATGCCTAAAATTAATCTTTTTAATAAAGAAATTAATAATAAATAGCAGCAAGCTGTAGTTTTAATAGATTTATTGTGCGTTTTAATAAAAAATTAATAACTGAAATATTTATTTTACTGGTTTACTTATGTATTACTTTCAAGCTGCCTTAATTTTACTATCTGCCGATAAAATTTTACGAGATTATTTATATCCATTCGAATCTAGCAAATTCACTCGTTGTATTGCTTTATTATAATTTTATTACAGCAAGTAGTAATAAACACTACATGTGTATACATTTTGAATGCCAATTAAAAATTTTTGGTTATTAGTAAATCAATATTTATTTTTATTTTACAAACCTTATAAAATAAAGATTACAAAGGGCGGAATAAATAATTATTTTTGAATCTTAAAATAATAAGTAGGTTGTATCAAATTTCTCAATAGCGCACTGCTCCCTTGTTGTTTAGGCGAGCAATCCTTAATTACCTGCCTGCTTGTTTGCTACTGACAGATCCAATTACACTTGAAATTAGAACTGTTAATAGCAAGGTGCCATAACACTTCCATAGAAATACCGAATTGAGGAATAAAAAAAATCTCTGGTAGTATAAGTATTCGATATGTGCAACAAACATCGCGTTGTTTGTTTTAGTATACATTATAGTGAAATAATTACTTATTATGTTATACCGTGTGGAAAGAAATTACACAACCCCTTTTCAGTCAATCAAAAAAAAATCAATCAATAACGGACTGCTCATAGTACTCTAGATGGAGATGAAATGACGAGATGGAGTTAGAGAAAAACATTATAGAAGACATTACAATGCAATGCGGCACAGCAAGTTCAATATCAGTCCAAGCAGATAAATGCTGTCCTAAGCGTACTGATTGCTGGTGGCCGCGAATGTAAGATAAAACTAGGGACCAAAATCTAATTTAATTACGAGTATGTAAGTTTAGCATTTAGTAAAAAACGTAGTAAAGACATTAATATTATGCATGCAATTTTGTGTACTTTCATTTACTTCAATTGTTTTTTTTTTGTTTTCAACATTTTTCTTACCAATTGACCAATCTCTATTTAATTTAGTGGTTTTTTAGCTTTTTGTAATCTCCATTCGGGTCTTTTTAATTACTGTTTAAACTTTTGGACTTGTTTGTGTTAACTGCAGCGAGCTACGATTATTATAGGCAGAGACAATCAATCTCAATCATCAGAGGTGAAAATGCAAGTATAACTGTCTGATTTCCGCGTTTAAGAAGATTCGTGAAGTAGCTTAACTGCCAGCATGTGGTTTGTTAGCTCGATTGTTAATCTCATGTTAAACATTTAATTTGTCTGACGTGCTATGAGGAACCACTATATGAAAAAGTTTATTTTTTTGTGTTAAATTATTGTAAGTAAATGAGAAAATTTTGTAGAGAAAAAAGTTGTAGAGTTAAACATTTAATTTATGTTTTGGTGTCAACGGCGTGTGAATGATTAAAGACAACGATAAAGAGTTAATTTTGTAGAACATAATATTAAAGTTAGGGCGACAGTGTCCATATTTATTATTGCAGACATGTTTTAAGCAGACTGACGGTACACAATTCGAATGTATGTTTTTTTCAACCGATTTCAAAGAAGAGGGAGTTTTCTAATTCAACTGTATTTTTTTTGTGTTACCTCGGAATTTTTTTCTAGATGAAACGGTTTTGATGATTCTTTTTTTTTATTTGAAAGCTGGTGCTTCTCCTATATAAAGATCAATATCTGACATTTAGTTTTGAGTTGTTCTTAATAATGCGTATTTAATTGCATTCGACTACTTTGATGATGTTCTCATTTTATTTATATTGAAGTCGGTTGTACAATATTTTTAATTTTATCAATTGTTTGCATGTATGTTACGCGATATTATCGCCCATTGAGACCCGATTTTTAACATTCTTAGGCTTTAAAATTTTCAACAAAAAGGTAAAACTGACGTCTACGAATTAAAAAGAATAACATAATTTCACATACCGAAGTCGTTGCTTTAATTCTTCTTTACACTATTGGAAGACTTTACGTCTCGTTTTTTCTTAATTTCCCACACTTGTCTTTTTCCTTTATCTACTTGTATATATAGAGGTTAGTGTTTATTGCCAACTACGTAGTAAATCGGCACATAAAACTGTATTTAACAATTTCAATAGGATTCGATTTGTTCTTATAAAAATCTGTTTGTTATAAAATCCTGTTTTATGCTCAGTTAAAGTAAATATTACTATAACCTTTATTATTAATTTCATAATGTATTTTATGATTTTATGTTGTAAACAAAGAATGTATCTTTTTCCTGATTTTGGGAGTTCTTGAATACACTTTTAAAAACTTTCGTAAAGTTAAAGTAATTTAATTTTTTCTTTAATTTTTGAAAACAGGTAACCATCACAAAGTCGGGGAAGTGACGAGTCAAGTACGTAGATAATTTTTTAATATAAATAAGTCAAGTGTGCGTACGTGGCGCTGCGTTGTCGTAGTGCTAGAGTCAAGAACGGATTATACTTCATCGTCATCATCATCATCATTACAGCCGTTCACAAGTCCACTGTTTAACATAGGCCTCCCCCAAAGAATGCAACAAAGCACTGTCCTGAGCCACCTGCATCCATCGACTTCTGCATATCTTACTAGGTAGTCAATCCATCAAGAGAGGGATCGCCTCATATTTCACCGACCGGTACGAGGCTTTCACGCGAAAACCTTTCTTTCCCAACCGTTAACGGTTCTTCAAGCAATGTCGGGCTATTGCCACTTTACCATAATAATCCGTTCGGCTATGTCGATTATTGTAGTTCTACTGTCTCCAGCGATTCTATCATAAAGACTGTATTGTCGGTAAATCGAAGGTGAGTGATGTACTCGCCATTGATATTAATACCGTATTCTTTCCAGTCCAGTAGCTTGAAAACATCTTCCAATGCAGCGGTGAAGAGGTTTGAAGTTATATCGTCACCATGTCTTACACCTCTCTGCAGTTGGATAGGTTTCATACTCTGGTTCTGTACTCGGATGCAAACACTTCAGCATTACGATATACTGATAGTCAATTTGGCACCGTTGACGGAACTGCAGCACCACCCAAAATTTCGACAGCTTTCCCATAGTTCACATACGTAAGACAAAGTGGCAGCTTGTACTTTTCGGTCGTTTGTACAATTTGCCGAAGGAAATGTATGTGCAGTATAGTTTTAATTTGTACAATATACAATGTGGAGCTTCGGAAAGGGGGTGAAAAACTGGTACTTGAAGTCCTTCAGAAGCTCTTAATTCCATCCCCCATGGTGGCACGTCTCCGAAGGCGTTGAGTAGAAGTGTGCTGGACTTGTTCGTTAAGAAAGGTGACAACGGTCTCTTGAAGAACAACATATCGATTTATTTTCTGAGCCGCGGCTGCGTACTGTTTTCGAACGTCATTACTAATCGTCTCGCACGCAGACTGACGACTTCCAGCCTCCCAAACTAGCCAGTTTTCGAATATGCTTTAGCACCATAGATTAAACTTACTATACATCAATACTTTTAGGGCACAATCTGTTATATCCATCAAAGTAAAACGTTCTTTGCTCCTCTGGCATAACAGAAGCGATTTGATCAGACTTGAAGTAAAACGTGGCGACTATGTGTTTCTGGCAACATTTTGTTGGATTTGGCTCAGCTTCAACGTGCCATACAATAGTCAATGGTCGAATGTCGTTTTGATTATGGATCGTAGGTATATAGACCTGTTCTATTGCCATTATTATCGTAAACGAACGCCGAATAATTTTTCTATCGTAAAATAGCAACAATGCACTCAACGGTAAATGATAGCTTACGTTGCTGTTGATCCATTACATAGTATGAAGCTCAACATAATATTTAATTCGTTGGTTTTCTCAAAATGTTTAAAACTATAATAAAAAAAAAACTAAAACTAGTAACTTAATTATCATATAGTCCTACTCCCCGCGGTATTGTGCCAAGACCGCTGGCTGCGGTTGCCCGCTGAATGGCTGTACTTAGCCTTTGAGCGAGAAAAGAACCAGCCCTTTTTTCACCAGCAGCAACGACCAGTCGCAGATAGTGTTCTTTTAGGAACTTCACCGTACGTGGACTCCACGGTTCGATAATCTCTACAGCACATGGTACAAATATGTAGTCATCTCTCAGGGACTCATACGTGTGTCACTTACTCAGTTCGTCTGCCTTAAATGCCGCCCCAGCTTTAAACGTAGTACCCCTGAGATGAGAGGGCGCCAAAGTGTCTACGCAAGTAGCATCCTACACTAGGGCTTTACCTCTCTTCTAAGGTACCAATGTCATACCGTCGGGTCTCCTGCCATCGTCTCTAAATATTCCACAAATCTCTAAAACGGGTCATTATGTATATTATGAAACAAATAAGGTACCAATGTCATACCGTCGGGTCTCCTGCCATCGTCTCTAAATATTCCACAAATCTCTAAAACGGGTCATTATGTATATTATGAAACAAATATTTCTGCATACTCTTTACCAACGGAATATCCCACTGTTTGTGTTGGTTAACTTCCAGTGAAACATTTTCACCGGGACAGAGCGTTTGACATGTCTGCCCTGCCTCTATAGAAAAGCACAGGTCTACTTTATTATTTAAAATTATGTTACATAAGTCACTGCCACTATGCACGGAAGTAAGAAAAGCAGGTAGAAAGATTGATCACACCAATAGCACCAAATTTTATAGATAAAGTAGCTTGAGTCCAGGCTGTTGTATTTAAGGTTAAATTTAGATTTTTTTTAATAGCTATTTTAAGATTATTATCAATATCTTTTAAAATATCCGAACATTTTCAGACTGGCCTCGAGCGGAGTAAATATATAAATCTAGGTACAAGAAGACAGTATTTTAAAGAAGTAAGAGCAATGTGGGGGTTTAATTAAAACAATTTATCAACGTCGTTTAAAAACTGATCAAATTTTGTTTTTAAAACAGGATGAATTCTATCGAAAAACAACGTGGCACCAAGCAGGTATAGCGATCCCGTACTGATAGTTTTTATTCCTGGAGAAATATGATTGAAATTTTGAATTAAAATATCTCTGTTAGAACTAGATAAATTATTGGAAAAAAACTTTAAGAACAATATTTTTAAAATTTCGAAAAATATGAGTAAGATCACTGAGGACGTCATCTGCCCTACCTTCCAGTGTACCGTCGTCCAGGTACCAGACATTCAGCTTGGATTTCAAATTTGAAATGATGGTTTGAATTCCAAAACTGAAAAGTGCTGAACCTAGTGGGTCACCCTGCTCAACATCGACAGCAGAATCGATAATAGGGTTTCCGTAAAACAATTTAGTATGTTGACTATAACATTGCCAAAAGTAATGATAAATTCGGGGGTATTGTTAGCCACTTTTTTCAGCAGGGTTACCCTATTGATAGAGTTAAAAGCATTCCTTAGTCAACCTTCACAAGAACATCTTCATCAGAGTTAGTTAAAAATGTACGCACTAAATGTACAGCCGCCTCACAACCACTTCTATCTAGTGTCAAAGCCTAATTGAGTAGGCTGAAATTTTGTCTTAAGGTTAGAGATTATGTGCCTGCAAGCAAATTTTGAAATTTAGCATCAAAATGTGGAACCAACGACAATAGGACGGATACTGTTATCCTTTTTCTTGAAGGCACATAATCTTGCCCCATATTACAATGGAATGAAATTTGGATTAACATTACCAGAAAGCATAAAGTTACATAATTATTTACATATATTAACATTTTCAAATGGCTCTGCTGGCAGCATTGACGGAATTACGCCTCAACATCTTAAATATCTTGTAATCGCTTCTGCCGGTGACGCTGGTGGAGCACTTCTTAATGACATAATTGCTTCTAAAGTGTCTTTTTCAGAAATTAGTAAAGGTTGCATAGAAGTCGTGGGAGGCAGCTTTGAAAAAGATTGATCGAAGGATTCTTCTGGCGAAAGCCTTCAAGAGTTTCGACATCACGTGGAGCCAATATGTCATCTGAGAATAAAATACGGGATGCATTTTTAATTCGCCTGCCATTAATTCCGACTCAACTACTTCTTTTAAATCAAATTTAAGACGAGGTCGAGATAAATGAGTACTAGTTGGGTAATTTATATTTTGAAAAGATGTCTCTTTAAGTTGAGACGTAATATTGATTTATTTATTGTTTTATAAAAATGAAAATGGGAATACGCGCAATTAAATAATTTTTGCCAACTCTTTTCATTATTAGTGAAATAATTTTGAATAGTGCATGAAAATGCTCTTGCAAGCTGCATCCTCACACCTCTAAAAATTCTTTTAACCACTGGTACATTACGATGATAATAGTAAATTTGCTTCGAAAAAAGGTAAATAGCCGAAATACTTTTATTATGGCATATAATATGGCAATTTAATCCCCTTTTACCTTTAAACACCCCATTGTCGTTACAATTTTGAAACTGTAGGAAATTAGGCTGTGTATGTAGCGGAGTAGAGATATTAATTAAAAAATCTAAACATATCTCTACAGCACTCAAAAGTCTTTATATTACATAGCTTCATATTGACTTGAAATGTGCTGTACCCCACATCTTTCCCTCAAAAACAATCATTTACGGCCTAAATAAAAGCACTTTACTCTATGAATGAAATATTATCATATTACTTCCCTGGATTTATTCCATATTGATAAAAATTGTATGTAGTCGTTATGCTTTGACAGCTGAACACGACACAACAGAAATAATTTCCTTTATAAATGAGTATTATGTCTAAAATCAAAAAATAATTATTATAAAAACTGCCTGATACCTTTACTGATCTTTTTGCTGAAATTTGTAAGCCAAAATTGGCCTCTAAATAACAAAATAAATTAAGTTAATTATACGTAGCTTTTGACAGTTGACATTTTTTTTCTCAAATAAGCTTTTCGCTGTTCGAGTACTAATTACACCATCACATCATAAGCATAACTACCCAACATAATTGCCAAACGTGGCAACTGTTGTAACCATTTGAGGTAATGTATGAGGCATATATTATTCAGCATTGAGACCTTTGACAGGCTGTAATTAATGAAAAATGGTGTTTATAACAACTCAGAAAATAAAAAAAAATTGCGATTACCAACCCGCTTGTCATGTGTGGTAACTATGGTAAATATCCTTCCAATATACTTTAAATAGGTTGTAATAATAATAATAATAATAATAAAATTACTGGCGTGGCTAACGTGGCCCTGGTAACCCATTGAAAATGGAGACCAGATCAAAAAGTAAACTGAGAGGGCCGCTTCCCGGGGGCAATCGCCGGGGCACACCTGGAGCTGACGCTGGGTGTTTCAGTAGACGATCCGTCAGCGGTGAGGAGTTGAGCAGGCGGGCTCCCACCGGGGATTCACAACCCGAAAATGCTACAGCCGACAACGCCGGACTAGACAGAAACACGGACAGTAGAAGCAATAGCCCATATGAACCTTTTAGCCCGAGTACCGTATCATACAGTCCCTCGGTACAGTCATCACCATCCCCCTCGGATAATAGGGATTTATCAACGCCAGCCCTGGATGTTGCGCGGGAGGCAAATGCCTTTTTACCTGCGTCCACCAAGGCCGGTAAAACTAGAGTGCGGATGAAATGGAGCAACGAAGTAAACCTATTTATCATGCGCACCTACTACTATGTAACAAAACTAAAAATATATAGGAAAAAACTGCACGAACGTTTCTTACTAAAATATCCTGACTTGCAGGATAGTGAGAAAGTTCCTGCAGTTGGAGGAAAATGAAGTAATTTAAAGTCCAGCAATCCCTACATCTACAACAAACACACACCACACACTGTTATTTACTTGGCTAAAGGCCCGTAAATACAGTTATTACCAACTTTAATCAAAAAGGTTGAGCAAATTTAAGCTTTTCCGATAATAATACTTTATTTCGACCATCAATAGTCATAGACTGTTAGTAAAAATTACTTAGCCTAATGTTAGTATGGAATAAAATAAAAGTTTATATTGAAGTGTTAGTCAAAATAGTACTTATCCTATATTAGTAGCTTAACATACCCCCAGTCTCACATAGCGAACTCCAGGTGGGATTCTCCTGATGCTGGTGTGTGCACCATTCTAAGCCCTCCAGAGCGGGCTATCCAGCTTCATAGCCAATGCGCCGAGAAGGGTGTTGGAGCTCCTCACTAGCCTAATGAATGGATGAATAATACTTTATATTCTACATACTACCCATGTGAAGTAGCATTTTGCTATTAGTTGTTTGCGTACTTGTTGTTGACAAATCCAATTATAAGTAACTCGATACTATTACATTTCCCATCCCCGTGTTTATTGAAAGTCGATAAGAGGGAAATTAGGACTGCATGTAAATTAACAATACACCAAATGAATTACAGAACATTAAT
The DNA here is from genome assembly GCA_033319125.1 of Parnassius glacialis. Lineage (NCBI taxonomy): Eukaryota > Metazoa > Arthropoda > Insecta > Lepidoptera > Papilionidae > Parnassius > Parnassius glacialis. Next base: position 29,250,103 of record JAVANC010000006.1, read on the forward strand.
GATATTTAGAAAGACAATATGTAATATCTTATTTAAAAAGGAAGATGATACCATAAAATTTTACCCATTTTACAAAACAAAGTAACCACTTTTTAATTAAAATAAAGTAACAGAATGATACACTAACTGCTTGAATAGGCCTTTCATTACATAGAGGGTTATTTTTAAGTAAGGAAAAGTCAACCGCATTTGCCCGAAATAATTTTTTAATTTCCGACAAGCAGGTTTCCTTGAGTTGTTGTCTTTTACTGACGAGAACGTGGTAAATTTTTAGGAAAGCATTTAATAGAGAGCGTTCTTACTTTAACTTTAATTAATCAAAGAAATGGTAATATTTTTTTGAGAAACAATTTCAGAGTAAAATTTTACAGAAGAAAAGTATCTAATCATTTCAATTTATTTTACCAGTCTTTAATGATTCAATACTGATCCACAGCCTGCAAAGGATTGGATTTATAATCGTTTGGCAGGAATTTGGAGGAGTAAGGTGTTGTATGTGGTAGAGGTTTGGTCACAGATTATAACAATATCACTCGCATTAATAGGTAATGCACAGTTTTCAAGAGTAAAAAATTATATTTATAACCTAAAAGTGGGTAAAACATGGAAAAACTAATGCAATATTATTGTGAAACCTGGATAGCATACATACATATTTTAATTTTGTGTAAGTGCGACAAGGATATAACAGAATATCAAAGGCTAGTGTTACATTATTATACTTTTATGGTATTTCTATTCTTCGGTGGTCTATGCTCTCATAAAAGATTATGTTTAAAAACAAGAAAGAAATTAATATTTCATACTTTACACCCAGAAATACTTTCAGTTTCTCCGACATACATAACCCAGAAGACACACACACGCACACACGCAAATGTTTATGCTTCTGACCTAATTTAATCATTATGTACTAAAGATATTTTGTCTATATTTTTTTTTTTTTTATTTATTTATTTAAGGAGTAGGTATTACATAACACAATCTATGCTCTGTGAACCCTGTACGAGGTGAACCTATTTTACAGGGTTCCAGACCTTCCATATTGTAATAGTAGTCATTGATACATAATACATTTACAACCAAACTTAAACATGTATAATGAACACAGAAACAAATAGAAAAATACACTCAAATCTATATAGTACAAAATATGACAAAAAATGGTTAATGGATAAAATTTGTATATATAATATGTCTAGTAGCACAAATCAGAATTACAGTATTTAATTGTTTATTTTGCTTATTTTACTGTCGGCAACAAATTTTTGGTCTGATCGTAATCTAGCGACAATAACCAGGCGAGTACCTTCTTTTACACAAGTAATAATTCTATAATCTCTTAAGTTCTCTGTGTAATTTGTTGTACAGATGTGGGCCAGGGAAGCATTGAAAATGATGAGAGGAAGCTGTGTTAAATTTAAAAACCGGACATATATTATGAGCTCTTCTTTTTTTATTTTATATATTTTTGGATCAAATAAAGTAGATATAGGTTGCCTGAGAATACTACTAAAGTTACTAAAGTTGACGGACTGTTAATAATTGACAGTCAGAGTAGAGATATTTAGTAGGGAACCGAAATTTATTTATAGGTCATTACCTTGATGAGGTATGTCTGTTTGTTGCTCTGTTCCTTGAGGGGTATACCTCAAAACCTTAAAACGAAATTGTACAACCAGTGTGTGTTGCCAGTGATGACTAACGGAACTGAGACGAGGTCCTTCACTGCTGGCCGTATGAAGAAGCTCAAGGTCGCTCATCGAGCTATGGAAAAGGCTATGCTCGGAGTTTCTCTGCGTGATAAACTAAGGAATGAGGATATCCGCAGTAGAACCAGAGTAAACGACATAGCCCAACGGATTAGTACGCTGAAGTGGCAGTGGGCCGGCCATATAGCTCAAAGAACCGACAACTGATGGGGAAGAAAGGTTCTTGAGTGGCAGCCTCGTACCGGTAGGCGAAGTGTAGGGCACCCCCCACGAGATGGAGTGACGACCTGGTAAGACATGCAGGAAGTCGATGGATCCAGGTGGCTCAGGACCGTGCTTTGTGGCATTCCTTGGGGGAGGCCTATGTTCAGCGGTGGACTTGTGAAGGGCTGTAATGATGATGATGATGATGACCTTGATGATCGATCTTTGGGTTTTTTCTAGTAGGATAATCATATTTTTAGAAGCTCCTCCCCAAACCGAGTTGCAATAAGTGAGTATAGATTGGCATAAGGTGAATTATGCTGTTTTTAAAAGAGTCCGGATAAATACCCAGGTATATAAAAATAGATACTTTTTCAATAGAGATACATGAACATGTATTATTATTGTTATTTCCTCATTCATGAGCCCTGATAAAATACTATTGAGTATTGGGTCTCCTCTAATTGAAAAGGGAGGGAATTTAGGTTTTTGAACATTGCTTGTCAAAAGATTTTGTTTAAGCTATCGAAACATCCGACAAAATTTTATCTACACAGTCTTTTGTACCACATCGCAAGCCTCTCCGTGAAAAACTAATGCTAAATGGAAAAGTGTTCGCTATTGCTGATGGTACAGCAACAGCGAACACTTTTCCATTATTAAGATTTAACTGGCATAGATCGTTGATGTATATCAAAAAGAGACTCGGACCCAAGACACTGCCCTGCGGAATACCAAATCTTATCGAGGCGTCAGAACTATAGTAATTATCAATTTTAACCCTTTGAACCCGATTGTGTAAGTAGTCTGAAAAAAGATCTAAAGCCTTACCCCGTATCCCAATGTTTTCCATTTTATTTATTAGCTTGGGTATGGAAACGGTATCAAAAGGTAAGGTCTAGGAAGATACCAAAACATTTGCGTTTACCATCTAGATGTTTTAAGACGTAATTAGTTAATTAGATACAGCATCTTCCGTCGATCTGCCGGCCCTAAATCTATATTGGGATTCAGATAATAATTTTTTTTTCCAAATATCGTATAAGTATATAATATTGTCTATATTAAACTTGATAGGAGTGCTTTAGGACCAATTTAATACATTTAAATAAAACTAGTTTTTACGGATTTTATGGCGTATATTAACTTATTTTATATTCCCGACGTTTCGAGTACTTTAAAGCATCCAGGTCATGGGGGGAGGGGGTACTGAGGTGTTTGACGTCCCAATGTCATAGTTAACCACGGCTACCTCCAGATTTTTTAAAAAAAATACTAGTAATCCTATTATACATTACTTATATTCCTTTAAACCACTTCTGGTAAGCTTAAAATGCTTGTGTTAGAAGTGGTTCATGACAATAATCGAATGGCGGATTCGAACCCACGACCTTTCGAGTTCGCATTTACGCCATTAGGCTACTGTCGCTTAAAATTATTCATTTTGTTCCGTTCTACGCAGTATGAATTAAAAATATCTTGAAGTCTTGCAGTTGTATGCTTGGGTTTGGATTTAATTTTATTAATTATGGGTTCACATAGCACCCCCTGTGATCATGGGTGCTGCAAAGTACTCAAAACGTCGGGAATATAAAAAGAATTAATATACGCGATAAAATCCGTAAAACTAGTTTTATTTAATTGTGTAGTGTTCGCGTAAATATAAGAAACCAATTTAATACTTTAGACGTTCCTTGTTAATTCACACGATGCTGCCGACATGTGAATGATTTAGGTCCTCGTTAATTGTTAAACTTTGTCCAAAGTTGTTACATCGTTGCTATAAATAAAAACTGAATTGTTAGCAACCTAATAACGTGGGGATATTTGACTTTGACACATAATAATGTATGAAAATTGCAAAGCTCTAAGCATTGGAAGATAAAGATATTTTATTTTGCAAATATAGGTACAGTACCTACATGGGGATATAGATAGTGAGTTTAAGCCATATTTTACCAGTAGGCATGCCAAAAATACAGAATTATAAACTAATCCTCCATACTAATAATAAACCTAGCAAGCTAACAGCATAGCAAAGTGGCGAAGCAATCAGCTTTGTAGCGGTTTCTAACGGTTGCCGTTGAGCAATCAGTTTTAAAATAGGAGGTTCAGATGCCTGGGTGATCAGTAATCGATTGCTGAAAACAGAATTTGAAAGTTCGAAACCGTTCTCGAGATAATCGTGGGACAGACGGACAGACGGACGGACAGACGGACAGACGGACAGACGGACAGACGGACAGACATCGTGAAATCAATAAGTGACTTCGCAAGCTTCGCCACTTAATAAAAAAATAACATAAAACCAAACATAATTGTAATTGTTAACATTAAATCTCAAACGAAAATTTTTTTTCAGTCAAAAATTACGTTACGCTCCAGTATGCTTTGACTGTCAGGCCTTTTTTAGGGTTCCGTAGCCAAATGGCAAAAAATTGAACCCTTATGGATTCGTCACGTCTGTCTGTCTGTCTGTCTGTCCGTCCGTATGCCACAGCCACTTTTTTCCGAAAAGTTAAGAACTATCCTGTTGAAACTTGGTAAGAAAGTTTTAGATTGGTAGAGCCACGCGGCAGCTTTTGCTGTCGCACGGATGGGCCGGCTCGAACCGGGGTGGTACCACGACCTCACAGAATACCAGCGTGAAGTAGAGGTTTACCTCTGCGTTTCGCTTGGTGAGTGCAGGTGGCCGGAGGCCCTTTTTACTGGTTATGAGGCATTCCATCTTAGTCCTCACGGGTGACAACGCATCTGCATTTTGATTCGCAAACGAGGATAGATGTAGATGTCTATGGGCCGCAGCAACCACTTACCATCAGGTGGACTGTGTGCTCGTTTGTCACCCTTGTCCTATATAAAAAAAAGTAGATATATTCTGTGAACCGCTTTAAGATTTTCACATAAAAATAAAAAAAAAAACAATAAATATTGGGGGTCCCCATACTTAAAACTGGAACTCAAAAACTTTTTTCCATCAAATCCATACATGTGGGGTATCTATGGATAGGTCTTCAAAATGATATTGACGTTTTTATATCATTTTTTTTAAACTGAATAGTTTGCGCGAGAGACACTTCCAAAGTGGTGAAATGAGTGTCCCTCCACCCCTGTAACCTTTTAAATAAGAGAATGATAAAACTAAAAAAATATATGATATACATTACCATGTAAACTTCCACCGAAAATTGGTTTGAACGAGATCTAGTAAGTAGTTTTTTTAAACGTCATAAATCGTAAATTATGTTACTTGCTGCTACGGAACCCTTCATGGGCGAGTCCGACTCGCACTTGGTCATATAGCGGATATATAGGATAGTGGCAATTCTTACCAACTTTTAGGTATTTTATCATATATGACCGGAGCAATGCAGTAGATACTTTCGAATTAGTGCTGTCTTATTGGATTGATGACACAATAGAATATTGTCACATCTATTACGTGAAACTAGATCGTCAAGGCCTTTAAAACGATTTGGGTGCAACAAACACAAATACTTCTAGTATTTATAATCAAGGTAATATCATACTTTTAAACTGTTTAAAATATGGCATGCAGCTATCGGTAGTTTTAAGCTTAAACATCGCCCTTATGCATCTTTTTTGAGCCTTTCGCCTATATTAAACACTGTATCTTTTTCGGTTGAGTTACCCCAAAATATTATTCCATATCGGAGATGGGATTCTGCTAAGCCGTAGTAAGCATTGAGGAGTGCATCCGTGTATATTATTTAAGACAAAGTATGTAAAACATATGCGGATTTACTAATTTTCTTACATAAAGTATTAATGTGTGCTGTCCAGTTAAGATGTTTATCTATTTCGAGACCCAGGAATTTTGTAGTTTCAACTTCTTTTACAACATCATTATTGTAGTGTATACTAAGGCTCATGCTAGGAATCCGTTAACTTAACTGTATATCTCTTGTTTTAGTTAAGTTTACTTTTAGTTTATTTTTGATTAACCAGTTTTTTTATCAAGTAATTTTAATGAGTTATTAATGTCACTTTCATAGGTCTCTAAGCTTTTACATGGCATAGTCACGGCGCTATCATCCGCAAACTGTGTTACTGGTTGCTTTATGCATTTAGGTAAGTCATTAATGTACATATATCCTTTTATATATAAATATAAAAGGATCCAGTGCAATGCCCTGTGTATTCCATATTTAACTTCACGCTCTGATGATCGATATATTTCTAGTTTCTTATTTGCTATATCAATTTGATTAATTTCAGTTATTTGTATTCTATTTTTTAAGTACGATTCAATTGGATTAAGAATATTATAGAGGAAGAACCTACAAGCAGATGTTGGTCGGGCCTCCTACAGGCCAAAGGTGGAAAGTTTCTAATTACAATAAACAATCAGGGGGGCGCGTTCTATTCTATTAAACCGAGCTTACTTACCTCTATCCAAGGCGACTGGTCCCTCAGGATTCGGTCAGGTCGCATGTGGTTGTATAGTGCTAGGAAAGTAAGGGTCAGTGATGTGTATCTGGGTGTGGCTGGTAGTGTTATTGACATTATTAGACCGTTACCCTCTGCAGCAGTTCGGAACTCAGCACCGCTCCCACTGCGCGGCTCCGTCCACAGTCACTTTCTTCGTTTTCTACGATGACAGTCCATTAACTCTGTCGTACGATTAACTACCTTACAGAAACCACTAACTCTCGTTTGTTATAACGCTTAACACGCGACAACGGATCAAAGGTCACTACCGTTTCGCGTAGCAACAGTTATTTCTAGAATATCAAATACCGCACTAGTAGCTAATACAGTCGAATCCACTTATATACAGATTCAGCGTTAACCAAAAATAAGTCCCGGGAGACGCTCTCTGCAAGGAAGGCGCGTTACGTTCCTAGACCATATGTTTACTAGACCCGCGTAAAACTAGTCCGCGTTCCCTACAAAAATGGACAGCGTGCCGCCTATCGCAGCGCTGAATTTGGACTCCTATTTTTTCTCGCGCGCGTTCTCGATACCCACCGCTCAACACGCTCGGCCGAACTTCATCCCGTATCGCGCCGAGCCGAGTGTCATCTAGCGTCGATTCTTGACATTAGCGCTTTAGCGCGAACAAGTAGGATAATGTACGTAATCAAATGCCTTGGTCATATCGCAAAATATGTCACAGACATGTTTATGTTTATCGACATTGTTTATAACATTATATATATGAAGTCATATTTTTTTATATTAAAACAATACTAGTAATGCTATTGAATATTACTAATATTCCCTTTAACCACTTCAGAAATGCTTGTGTTAGGAGTGGTTCACGACAGTAGTCGATTGGTCATTAGGCTAATGACGCTGCATATATGGCCATATTGATTGTCGTATGTAGTCTAAATCCTTTTTTTCCTTACACAAATATTTATTATATTTTTCAATAAATTTATACATTTCCTTATATTAGGTCCTTACATATGAAATTAGCGTTTTGTCGTACTGACTGACCACTTTGATCTGAAATATCTCTTCTTTGGTTAAGACTTCCAAATTAAAATTTATAAATTCATTTAGCTGGTACATTTGAATTTTGAAAACAGTCGTTCATTTGATTTTTCCTCATTATTGTTTTCTTTGGAATCGCTTATTACCGCACAATGGAAATTATGAAATATCGGTATATTTACGAGTACGAGTTCTACCGTGGCACCGGTGCTGCAGAAACAGCTCGAAGGATTAATGATGTGTACGGCGCTGGTGTCGCAAAAGAAAACACGGTACGTTTTTGGTTTCGGCGTTTTCGTTCTGGAAATTTCGGTCTTCAGAACCAACTCCGTGGAGGGCCGGAGACCAAAGTGAAAAATGAAGAATTAAAGGCTATTGTGGAAGCGGATCCATCACAAAGTACTTCAGAAATAGCTGCAAGCTTCGGGGTAAGTGATAAAACTGTATTATTCCACTCGAAGCAAATCGGGAAAGTAAAAAAACTTGAACGATGTGTACCTCATGAATTGAGTAAACCGAACTTGCAAACACGCGTCGACTGCTGTGTTACTTTGCTCAACCGACACAATAATGAAGGTATTTTAAATCGAATCATTACTTGTGATGAAAAGTGTAACGAAAAAAAAACGAAAAGTGAGAACTGTATGATAATCGGAAGCGCTCTTCGCAATGGCTGAACCCTGGAGACATAGCCAAATCCTGCCCTAAACGAAAATTGAGTCAGAAAAGGTTACTTGTGAGTGTTTGGTGGAGTAGCGCCGGTGTCGTTCACTACAGCTTTCTAAAATCTGCCCAAACGATTACGGCAGATATCTATTGTCAGCAACTGCAAACCATGAAGGAAGAACTAGCTGCTAAACAATCGGGATTGGTCAATCACTCTAGGCCACTGCTGCTTCACGACAACGCAAGACCACAGACTGCACAACAAACAACTACTAAGTTAGATGAGCTACAATTAGAATGAATAGAATAGAATGGAATATTTTTTTACTCAATATTGATTATTACATAATACTTATTTAAACTATTTTTTTATTTACCACTGGTTCGGAAAATACCTCTGGCCTGGGAAGAACCAGCAAGAAACCCAGCGGGTCTTTTTTTTTCAAACATATATCTCTTTAACAATAATTTTGTTTATACAATTTTTAAATGATTTTTCATAGAACCAGCATAGTGGCGATCACCTTATTCCCAGGGGTTATTTTCATTCATGTTTTGCTTGATATTATAATAACCTTTTTTGTACAGTTTTCCTTTAATAGAACTTTTAAAATTGATTATTGACAAAATTTGAATATGTTCTGGTATTTTGTTGTAAAATCGTATACATTGCCCCATAAATGTATTACTGATTCTGTGGAGTCTAGTAACTGGAATTACAAGCTAATGTTTGTTCCTAGTGTTTAAAGTATGTACATCCTTATTCTTATTAAATCTATTTATTTTTAGGGTTCCGTACCTCAAAAGGAAAAAACGGAACCCTTATAGGATCACTTTGTTGTCCGTCTGTCTGTCTGTCTGTCTGTCTGTCTGTCTGTCTGTCTGTCTGTCTGTCTGTCAAGACCCTTTTTCTCAGGAACGCGTAGAGGTATCAAGCTGAAATTTATATCAAATACTCAAGTCTACTGTCCCTTGGGGCTGTGAAAAAATCAAACTTCTAAGCCAACGCAATCAAAAGATACAGCCGTTTATGCCGCAAATTTTCGATATTCGCAAGGGAATCAAAAGTCAAAACCTACAGGGTACTTCCCGTGAACTGAGAATCTTAAAATTTGGCACGAAGCAACGTATTATAGCACAGATAAAGGAAAAATTGCCAAAAGCATAAATTTTTAGTTACATCATATAATAAAAATATTTTTAATAATTTTAAACTCGTATACCTACGGATTTGTTCGGAACCCTCGGTGCGCGAGTCCGACTCGCACTTGGCCGGTTTTTTTTTATGTATATACATTACATTTTCGTAAATATATTGCGAAGCCAAAGTTAATATGTTTATTTCTTTAATTTTTTTTTCTGAGGGGACTGTTTACAATTTAGGTTATAAATCGCATGTACGGCTCTCTTTTGCAAAACAAATATAGCTTCAATATCAAGTCGCATTACCCCATAGCAAAATTCTATAAGACATTACGTTATGAAAATAACTAAAATACACTATCTAGCTGTCAACACTAGTCAACATCTGTGAGACTTCTAATCTTTCTTAGAGCATATGCTGCAGAATTAAGTCTGCTTGCTAATTTAGATACATGGGGGCCCCACTGAAGTATCGCGTATTGACTACTATTGAGTAATACGAAGAAAAACAGTGGTATCTACAAGACTCAACTCCGACCCATTTAACAGCACATTGGTATTAGAATGTTTTACATTAGGTATTGTAAATTTAGTATACTTTGTCTTATTGCCGTCTAAGAGCATATAGTTGGCGTTAAACCAATTACCAATTTTGATAGAGCATTATTTACATCGTCATAATTAATTAACTGCCGATTGAGTTTGAAAATTAAAGAGGTATCGTCAGCAAATAATACTATATCGTGATTGTCCCCTACAAGATAAGGTAATTCATTAATATAAATTAAAAACAGGAATGGGCCAAAAATCGAGCCCTGAGAAACACCCATTGATACTACCGATCCGGAGGGACCTTTACCATTGATCGCGGCTTTTTGAGTTCTGTTACTTAAACATGAAGTAATAAGTCTAAACGCCAAAATTTTTTACACCGTAATCTTGTAGTTTCCTGATTAATATCTAATGATGAACACAATCGAAAGCCTTGGAAAGATCACAGAAAATACCTAAGGCATCTTGTGAATTCTGCCAGGCATTAAAAATATATTTCGTAAGTATTTCGTTCGACATCTGACGCCAGTGTTGAGCACTGGCGTCAGATGTCGAACGACCCCTTGTAAAACCAAATTGGTTTTTATGAAGTAATTTATTTGTATTAAAAAAAATTAACAATTGATCCAAAATTATTTTTTCAAAAATTTTACTGAGAGTTGGTAGTACAGAAATAGGTCTAAAATTAGCGGGGTCCAATGTACTACCAGATTTAAATAAAAGTATTACTTTACGATGTTTCATTAAATCAAGATATACACCAGAATCGATAAAAGTATAAAAAATAATATCAAGATGAGGTGGAATGCAAATGCTATTATGAACGCAATAACTGTAACGGAAATCCCCCACAAATGTGCGGTCTTTACATCAATGGTTATCGCGGTAATACTTTTTCAAATCTAAATTCTTTTAAACAGGTATTAACAAACTGTTTGAGTAATGACTCGGCGACAGTTGGAGAAGTATTCAATGACTCTGTTGTCAAGAAAGGAATATAAGTGAAATATTTCTCAAAAACCGCTGTGACTTCTTGATTTGATTTGGTCAATCAATTGTTGATTCTTAATTGGTAGTTTGAGTTACGAGGTTTGTCTTTACTATCTATCTACTATTATCTATACTCTACGTCATTTTAATTTTATTCTTAGCCGTCTTAATTTAAATCTTAATTTTAATATGTAACGATTTGGCTTTGGAGCAAACTCTTTTAAACATTTTAGAATAATTTTTGATATATTATTTAAAAGCATCGGAAAGATTATATGATCTTTCATGGTAAAGGTCATATAACCGTCTTGTTTTTAATATTTCCTACTGTCACCCACTCATTAAATGCCTTGCGACTGTTTCTGGAGAATGTTTTAGAAGTAAATGTTTTTTTTAAATTCATTGTTTATTTTCCATATAAATAGTCTGCATTATTCTTATAAGAAAGCGATGGGAGGTTTTTTACCATATTACTTCTAAATCTCTCCAGGTGTTTAGCGTTACTAGGAACAAACACAATTTTCTGAATTACCTGTTTTTTGTGCATATAAGGTAATGAAACCAGTTAAATTTTTGATTTGTTGGTTGGTACAATACCATTAAAAATATTATCAATATAGGTTGCACTACACCCTGCAATACGTGTAGCTTCAAAGAATAAATTATCAAGATTATAGAATTTCAACAAAGAGCAAAATTTAAAACTGATGGAAAAGTTTCCAGGAGATTGATATTAAAGTCTCCACACACTACCAGAGAGTTATTCTGTTTATTAAGCTTAACTAAAACTTCTTCCATAGTTTTTTCAAAGGTACTCGTATCATAATTTGAACATGGGGATCTGTAAACACTGACAACAATAAGGTACTCAAGCTCAACGCATACCATTTCTACAGTTCGCGAATATCTGCGACATCCACCGTACTCCCCGGACCTTGCTCCAACAGATTACCATTTTTTCCGGAATTTTGACAACTTCTTAGAAGGAAAGGAAAATTCAACTCCGATGCGTCAGTCCACACCACCTTCAAAGAGTTAATTGATTCTCGACCCCATGGTACACACACACACACATATATATATATATATATATATATATATATATATATATATATGTAGAATGTGTAATAGAGTATAGTACGGAGACTAATTTTGTAGTTAGGAATAATAATTAATTCGTTTACATGAATTAATTATGCAACGAGTCGAGGATAAACTAGTAACGGAATACGACAAGCGTACCGTTTCACGTCAGAGCCAAGACTGTCCTAACGGCGGCCGCGCCGTGCGTTTTATACAAGCAAAACGAGCGCTACTGCAGGTGCAATGGTGCAGGTGTGCGGAACACGTGTTATTTACAAGAATTCTATCTAACTGCACCGACGGCTACCGCGCCGCACGTGCAATGGTGCTGGTCCCGTTACGGCCATACTGACATGCGTGCGTCCTCGCACGCGCTCCATCACAATTTTAGTTATCTGTAGACAAAAAAACATCGTTCGACTATCCTGACATAACAGCGTCTGGTCCGGTCTATATTGACCCTTCAGACTTGGGTGACAATCAGTTTTGTTCCGGCAGTAAGCCCCACAAAACTTTAATCAAGTTTATGCGAGATCGGAATGATTAGTCTGTAACTTTTCTATTTTCTCTTTTTTTTTCAAGTACTGTTTTCGCTAGTCCGGAATCACTATTCCCTATAGCCATATCATTGGATCGGCACAAAGCTCTGCAATGATAGTAAGAACTATTTTTTTTCTCACTCTCTTTTGTTTTCAAGTACTATTTGCTAGTCCGGAATCACTATTCCCTGTAGCTATATCATTGGACCGGCAAACGCCCTGCAATGATAGTAAGAACCACTTTTTTTTCTTACTCTCTTTTTTTTTCGATTCAATATAGAACATGTACAGGCGAACCATACCGCAAACATGTACCTGTCACAATCACACAAAAGTGTATCGTGAGGGACGTAGTGACATGATAACACCTAAGTATGTAAACCAAAGGCAACACGACACATCCCAGTGCAGCACAGACCAGCCTCCCTGCAACTCCATGTTCCTTTCCTGCACAATAATAATTACTTCGCTAGAGTGTTGCAACGTCTCTAGTATTTTCTAGATGCACAGACACGGCTGGACTGTCGCAAGTCCTCGTGCGGTTGACAGTGAACAGAATACGGTCTTTCAGTTATCACCACCTGCTAACAGATATTAACTCTTGTTAAATATTACAACGGTCGACCATCCGAGACTCCATTTAAGTCATGGACGCGCCAATATGGCTACCTCCAGGCAAACGCACTCCAGCTTTCTGTTCTACTGCGTTCGTGCCACATTCGAGCCAGTGAGCCGTCGCGCCGTACTTGCGCTAGCGAATCGTCGTACTGCTTTGCAAAATTAAAAGAAATCGAGATAAATGTATTGCGAACCATGGAATTCCGAGCTTCCAAAATTCATCACATATTCGCCTATGAAACGGCAACTGTATGACATTTGAAAACATTGCAAAAAATAACAGAAACTATGTGCAGAGGCAAATACCACAACATTTCAAAGGGAAGGAGGTAACTGCGCAAAATCTACGAAAGCCGACCTCAGACGTCCATTTACAGCGCCAAAGCACCATTTGATCGGCGGCCGCTTAAATTGCCCTGCCGTAAGATCAGCCGATAAGTTACCGTCTGTAGCGGTGTAGGCTCAATCTTACCAGCGCTCGGCCGTACCTGACCATGTTCGATTAGCCGTCACAACATCTTCCTCATTGATCATTGCTGTAGAGACTTCTAAGAATCCCTCGACATCAAACCCCAATCTTGTCGACGACACAATATTCGGAGTAAACTGCAACACTGATCAACACATTAGAACACAAAAATGTCACTTATTATTTTCAATTCATAGCGTGTTATAGTTAATCCTTTATTTTGGTACATTCCTTAAACCTTTTGAACTTCAAAATATAGCAAATGATAATCATGTTTCGCGTGAACTATCAAATTACAACGAAACTTAACAACGTAATTAGAAAGCCTTCAACATTTCTTTCGACATTTCTTAACATACTCGTATTTAGTTACGTCAAGAAATAATGAAAATACTTGCAGGTACTTTTAATACAAATCGAACAAATTAAAAAAATTTGGCTTAAATAATTTCACTTTATCTTTTCTCTACACTTTAATGATACGACAATATCGTAAGTAGCATAGCGGTATTTAACATAAAAACAGATTCATCAATGCGGAATGCATTATAGTCTTCCACAAATGTAATAATCCTCATACTATTCGAAGATTATATGTGGGCAAAAATGAAGACTTTATCCTACTTCTGATGTAGAAAGGTTAATAGAGTATAGTACGGAGACTAATTTTGTAGTTAGGAATAATAATTAATTCGTTTACATGAATTAATTATGCAACGAGTCGAGGATAAACTAGTAACGGAATACGAAAAGCGTACCGTTTCACGTCAGAGCCAAGACTGTCCTAACGGCGGCCGCGCCGTCCGTTTTATACAAGCAAAACGAGCGCCAATGCAGGTGCAATGGTGCAGGTGTACGGAACGCGTGTTATTTACAAGAATTCTATCTAACTGCACCGACGGCTACCGCGCCGCACGTGCATTGGTGCTGGTCCCGTCATATATATATATATATATATATATATATATATATATATATATATATATATATATATATATCAAATATTTTTATACCTGCGCTAATACTTAAGTTAATTAGATGACTTAGATGTCCGCATATTTCTATTGATATGTGTTTTAATATATTTGCAGCAATGCCATCTTATCCTACGTTATTTGCATTGTTTATCGACATTATTATTTTTTGAATATCTAAAGCCGCGTCTCCACAAAAGTTTTGCTGCCAACACAACAGTTTCCAACAAAACTTGTTTCCATTTTCGGCGGCAACATCAAAGAAATACGCTTGTTGCAAACATTTGTTCCCTCTGTGGAGACGCTTTTTGGAAACATTTGTCTGCAACATCGGAAACAAATGTTGGTAATTTTTGCTGAGTTGTAAACAGTTGGAAACATAAACGTTGTCAACATTTTTGGTGGATACGCGACTTAATGGAACACTAGGCGGCATCAACGAGGGTTTACTGTTAGTGTTTATTTTAAATGATAAAGGTTTGCTAGTGAAATCTAGCTTTGTCTGAATTATATGTATTGATAAAATAGTTATTAAATGCCTCAGCGATGCACTGAGGATATAATAGAGTTTGGTTATTTTAACAGTGGTAGAGCCACGCGGCAGCTTTTGCTGTCGCACGGATGGACCGGCTCGAACAAGGGTGGTACCACGACCTCACAGAATACCAGCGTGAAGTAGAGGTTTACCTCTGCTTTGTGCTTGGTCAGTGCAGGTGGTCGGAAGCCCAATTCCTCCCCCCCATCAACATGGTAGCGGAATTAAATGAACCACTACCCTAGGAGGGTACCAATACCCCTGAAAATCCCACGCTGAGTATCCACGACCAAACTACTCCACTCCTGAGCGTGGGTGCTCAGGCTACCCCACGTATTCTGGATGGGGCGAAATTCCGCTCGCGACTAATACTGCTTGGGGCATTAAGACCAAGGCGACCCCTGTCACACTATCCGTAAATTTTTGCAACATCAAAGGACTTCATTCCAACCTTAACGCTGTCCATTACCATCTAGAGACGGCGAAGCCAGCTTTGCTCTTTTTGACCGAGACTCAGGTGTCCTCTCCGGCTGATACTTTATATCTCTCCTACCCGGGGTACAAATTAGAATACTCCTTTGTGCCCCGGGCTGGAGTTTGCGTAAACGTCAGAGAGGACATCTGTTTTCGACGCCTCGGCAGTCTTGAAGGTACGGATCTGTCCATCCTATGGCTGTGCGTAGACAGCGACGACCTTTCCCGCGTCTATGGGTACCTCTATAGATTCCGTAGCGGTAATGTTGACACATACCGACTCATCGGCCACGTCCAAATGGCTGCAGATTCCGTGCTACAACAGGTCCCATCCGCAGAGTTCATGATACTACTTTTAAAGTCCACCACGCTGAATGGTTTGGTTCCCGTTTAACCGATCATGCGGGTGGATCTGTCTATGACTTGGCCTTGGCATATGGTCTTACACAACTGGTTACTTCGCCTACGCGGATCCCAGATGTGGAGGATCATGTACCTTCCCTGTTGGACCTTCTGCTGACCTCTCATCCGGACGGATATCAGGTCTCCGTCGATGCCCCTCTGGGCTCTTTGGACCACTGTCTGTTCCGGAGTACGGTGCCACTCACGCTCCAATCGCAGTTGCGATCTGCAGCTTGCCGCCGTGTTTAGCACTATAGGTCGGCCGATTGGAACAGGATGCGGTCTTTTGTTTGCATCCTACCCTTGGGGGATTGGGCGGTTTGCTTCTCGCCGAAAGATCCAAGCATAGTTGCCGATTCTGTTACTGATGTGGTACTTCAGGGTATGGAACTTTTTATTCCATCCTCTATGGTGCCCATCGGAGGTAGATCCCAGCCATGGTTTGGTCGCTCCTGTAAAATAGCACCACGCTATAAGCAGGAGTACTACCGAGCCTGGCCTGACGCATCAATGTCTCGTGATGTAAACACCAGCGCTCTTAAAAAGAAGTATAATTCCGCCTCCAGGTCCTTCAAAAGCGTCATTGCCAAGGCAAGGTTCTGAGCACATCGGCGGAATTGGCGAGAAGCTAGTTTGCCTTCCTTCGTAAACCCTTGCATTCTGATCTTTTGCCAAGGTTATCCAAGGGAACTTCTGTCAGCCATCTCTTCCATCTCTGCACAGAGAGGACGACTCACTGGCCCATGCCGCAAAGGCGAGAGCCGATCTGATGAGCTCTCTCTTTGCGTCCAACTCGACTGTAGATGACGGGGAAAATACACTGCCGACCATTCAGCGGTGTGAGTGCTCCATGCCGGATGTGCGGTTTACACAGCGCTCGGTTCGCAAAGCACTCTTTTTTCTGGACGTCAGGAAGTCAAGTGGGCCTGATGGAGTCCCTCCCATTGTACTGAAGACGTGTGCTCTTGAGTTGGCACCGGTTTTAACGCGTTTTTTTCGGTACTCCTACTCCCAAAGCGTAGCCCCAGAATTCAACTACAGGCCTATCGCCATCACCTTCTTGTTCTCCAAAATAATGGAATCCATTATATACTGCTAGCATATGAGGTACCTTGAGGATCACCAGCTGATTAGTTACCGCCAGTACGGTTTTCGTCGGGGTCGATCAGCTGGTGATCTCCTGGTCTACCTGACTTATAGATGGGCGGAGGCAGTAGAGTCCAAGGGGGAAGCGTTGGTCGTTAGTTTGGACATTGCGAAGGCCTTCGATCAGGTTTGGCACAAAGCGCTTCTTTTGAAGCTTCTTTCCTATGGGCTTTCCGAGAAATTGTGCAATTGGATCACCAGCTTCCTTGCAGATCGGAGCATCAAGGTCGTTGTAACGGTGCATGCTCCGACTACAAGCCTATTAACGCTGGTGGTTCACAAGGCTGTGTGCTATCACGAACGCTGTTTCTCCTGCATATTGTAACGACCCCCCCTCTCTTTTTTCTGTTCTCTTCTCTTCCCCATCTCTATATACTTATACTTGTTTAGAATCTATATCTATAAGATATATAAATATATCTAATTTACATGACCAGTATATCTTGATCTTTCTAAAGGTTTAAATATAATAGGCCGTTTAATAAATTTATGGCGTGATCGTCTTAGTTAGGACCCTTATTTACGTTGTGTTTGCATAGTAACTTAGTTATTTTAGGTGTATCTTGGAAGAATGATTATTCACGAGAGCAATCGAAAGCTGTTGGTAGAGTCTTATAAGCTAAAGAACCCCGTTCACGAAGACAGAGCTCAAAAAAGTTAAGAACAATAAATTGTCCATATTCCACTTATATCAGGTTCACAACAGTCAATTCCTTATTAGTTAATCCCTCCCGCTTGGAAAAGGCTCACAATATTTATATCATATACCAGATACAAGGGCTTCGCTCTCCCACATTTAAAAAAAATGTGGAGGAGGTACACGGCTCCGCACACGCCGTGCACGGTGAGCGCCAACCATTTTAATGCGCTCCCCCCATAGGGTACGCAAAATTGGGAACTGGACCGTGGTCCACAGCAAAATAACTGGCGAACCAGTAAAAGACGACTTGGCCCCTTGATAGTGCGTAAGCACAAACATCGACCGAAGTCGCGCATGTCAATGTGTGTAAACGCCATACAGAATACGATCAGATCCAGCCACAGTGAATGTACGTCACACGGGTTAGGCAACAATAGGCACACTGGTCATAAAAAGTCGTCCATGAGCGCCACCACCTGCTAGACCGCCGTTCCTGCAGACTTGATGTAAGTGTAAGGCATCACTACCAATTGTATGGTCAGCACGGCCAATTGGCCGCAGAGCGTGTCATGAGTCTACTGCTCACCTCAAGGGAATGGGGTCCCACGTTGCGCGGCTTTCGGCCGCAGCCTTGAGAGCCTTCTCAGATTCTCCCTCCAGCTACCACCCGCATGAGGTCGACACATATGCTCCACCAACCAAAACAATGGCAGATATAGCCAATAGGCAGTTATAAAATATTAGTAATAATTCGCCATCAGAAAGGGTTTGTGTCACTGACGTTGAGTTTATGCATTTTTCGATCATGTTTGTCTCACCCACCAACAAGTTGCCTTCAATCTTTCAAAGGTGGGAACTTTATAGAGATATATTAATATGTAGTTATATAAAACATCATGGAGGGCAGACAGTCTGCAGCCCCGCTATGAAGGGACCCAACTTGGGCAAAGCTACTTGGGTTGTGAATCAAACCAAGACGCAGAGAGCGCCATTGAGAATAGCGACCCGCCAAACAACCATCGCAGAGACGCAATGCTGCAGAATGCAATAAGCATCAATACGACTATCGTCAGGCTTACACCATCCCAAGGTCCCCCATACTGTCCCAGCAGACAGCACCACCTGCAAAATACAACTAACGTGTCACAGTAACACGCCACTAAGACGTCAGTAGCCAAAACTCCACGTATCATAGCGCTATTGCACTAAGATATGGAGTTGAGTATGCTTGCTGCACTTAAAAGTACTACCAAACACACCACAAATCACCCCAATCCGAAAGATAGCAGACGTATCATAACGCTATGCGCTAAGACGCCGCCCATAAACGGTAGGGGTGTGCGATGTCCACGGGCAAGTCGTATTGCTACAATAAACCCGCTTACCACCGGCACTAAGATGATATGTCTCGGATACATCGGTTAGCGAGTCCAAGTTTAACTCGGTCTCGGAGGCTGCGAAGCAACCTACACGCCACTATAATAATCCTTTTCAAGTCCCATTTCTTTCAATATAATGCATTTACATATTTGGGACCTTCCACATATTTACTTTATTTCACAGACCATACTATTGTATGTCTTATTCATATGGGACTTCAAGTCATAACTCTGCTATCATAATGCTTATGCATCATAGAGACCTTCTATATTAATGCTTTGGTTCGTTAGACCTTACTATGATAAGTCCCTAATATAGGACTAGTTATTGTGCAACCTTAGTACTAGCAGTCGATCAGCCGACCACCCCAAATATATGTACAACCTTGGGTATGTGTCTCCGGCATCGCCCTAATATAAGTGAACATTACGGGAACACGTTCATCAACTTAGAAATTTTCCAATTATTACAAGAACTCTTTCATCAACTTGAAACTGATTCATTTTTTCTATTATATTACAAATGTTATTTATCTTTATTATTGCAATATAATCGAATTGTATTTATATGATTTGATACATTTTGAATATTTTAAGCAGAGTTTTAATAAATTTAGAGATTTTTAGCGACAATTTATGCGTTTACTAATACTATAATATTCAATTTTCCAAATGAATATATTTGTACTTTATGCTTATTATTTGCATTTTAATTGTTTAAAATATAATTTCTAAAACATTTTTAAATGTCTTTTTAATGAATTTAATTATTATTTATTAATAATAATTATTGAGGCGTCACAATATCAATTATATTTTGTAAACTGATAACATTCATTTCTATGCAGACGACATCACTAGTGACACCTTATATACCAGCCGTGCCAATATTTCTCGGGAAAACGTCGCTGAGTACCGGGACAAACTTGTGTCTGAAGTCGAGTCTTCAAAGTCAAGAAGTCGAGTCGGGAACAATGTTTTGGATTGGGGCGACTAAATCTAGTCCAGTTCAATCCCCAGAAGACACAAGGTTGTGTGTTTACCGCTAAAAAGAACCCCTTTGTCGTATCTCCTCAGTTTCAAGGCGCTCCCCTTGCTGCCTCAGCTAGCATCGAAATCCTCGGCGTCAACATATCGAAAAGTGTGCATTTTCGTGGAGGGAAGGCCAAATTGGCCTTTAAAAACCTTGGCGTGCTTAGCAGAGCGAGACAGTATTACATGCCGGCACATCGCTTGCAACTTTACAAAGCGCAAGTCTGGTCTCACATGGAATACTGTTCTCATCTCTGGACCGGGGCACCCCAGTGCCAGGTCCTTCCACTTGACCGCATCCAGCGCAGAGCGGTTCGGATCGTAGACGACCGAGTTCTTTCTGATCGGCTCGATACACTGGCACTGCGTAGGGATGTTGTATTTCTTTGCATTTCCTATCTTTTCTTTGAATTTACCACCGGGAGCGCTCTGAGGAATTGTTGGGATTAATTCCAGCCGCCAAATTTCACGAACGCACATCGTGTCAAAATTCACGATACCATCCTCACCATCTGGTTGATTAGTGGTCCGCGACTGTGCGTTTTACTAGGAGTTTTCTTCCTCATACAACTTCTCTGTGGAATTGTTTATCACCGGCGATTTTTCCGGACCAATACGACTTAGCATACCTTCAAGAAAAGAGCTTACACCTTTCTGAAAGGCCGGTAACACATCTGCAATTCCCCTGGTGTTGCGGTTGTTCTTGGGCGGCGGTAGTCACTTACCATCAGGTGAGCCGCATGCTCGTTTGCCCCCTATTCTATTAAAAAAAATACCTTAATTTTATTAATACTACGTAAAGGCAAGTTGTATTTTGCACGTTTAATAATTTGCCAAGTTGTTTTAGACTTAGTTTTAGATGTTTTTATTTTCTGTTTGTTTTGTGCCTTTTGTGTCAATTAAATAATTTTTTATGTAACTGTGAATAGTTTGAAAATCGAATTTTGTTTTTCCTATTAGGATTTAATCTTAACTCAAAGGAATACTCAAATCGTAAATAAGACTGAATGTATCGATAAATTTATTATACGCTGCGTTTGGATCATCTGTTTCATATATCTCCGAAAAAGAGAGACTTTTTATATAATTTTCAAATTTCATTCTATTTTCCATAATATAATCCCTCCTAGTTGCATAATAATAGTTTATAGCATATAATGCTTGCACTGTACAGTGAAGCAGCTGTGCTATATGATCGGACAACGCAAACTCAAAGACATAATATTGAATATAGTTTTTATATTGAGCGTCGTATATTGAGGGCGAAAAATTGAACGTTGTAAAAGTAGTAATAGTAGATTCTCTCAGTCAGAGAAAAATCTCATCAACTTTCACTAACCAGGGTTAGACTTGCTGGAGACAGGAGGTGTTTTAAATTCGCCGCTATTAAAATTTGGAACGCTTTGCCACCATTCGTCCGGTCTACCCTATCAAAACCTAACTTTCGGCAAAAATGCCCCAAGTAGCTAATTCAACAGCAAACGCTGGCTCTGTGTTGCTCGAATAAGTCAAGTTATTAAACAATTTAAGTTTATGTTAATTTATTTTAAAAAAACGTGGCAGTATAGCAGGAGTATTGTGCTTCCCGTTATAATTGAGTCACAGACCGTTTCATCACAACTAATTGCTATGTTGTTCTTGTTTAAATAAAATATAGCCAATGTAACTCACTGATAATGTAGCTTTCTATAGATGTAAGAATTTTTAGAATTGATTTAGTAGTTTTAAAGTTTCATCATCATCATCATCATTACAGCCCTTTACAAGTCCAGTGCTGAACATAGACCTCCCACAAGGAATCCATCTGCATCCATCGTCTTCCTGCATGTTTTACCAGGTCGTCACTCTATCTAGTAGAGGGTCGCGCAACACTTCGCCTACTGGTACGAGGCTGCTACTCGAGAACCTTTTTACCCCATCGGTTGTCGGTTCTTCGAGCTATATGGCCGGCCCATTGCCACTTCAGCTTACTAATCCGTTGGGCTATGTCGGTCACTATGGTTCTACTCGGTATATCCTAATTTCTAATTTTATCACGCAGAGAAACCCCGAGCATAGCCCTCTCCATAGCTTGCTGTGCGGCCTTTTGCTTCCTCATTTTAGAGTTTATCCATTACAAACTAAAAACGAATCTTTTTTTCTTTTTAACATTATTACTATTATAATAAATAAATTAACCCAATACAATCATTGCTTTTCGCGTATTTTGATAAAATTTGGTAATGAATTAGATCATATAGCCTAAGGGCAAGAGATAAACGGTTTATTTATAATAATAAAAAAAGTCTTTCCACCGTGGCGTCCGTGCGTAGCGATAACTTTAAATTAAGTAAAGGATAAAATAAAATCCAAGTTTACGAAGACAGTTCCCCGTAGCGTAGCAATGGTCAATGCAAGAATTATTGTGAATCGATGAAATTAGAAATCATTAGTAAGAAATATTTGCCTAAAGATATTATTGGCCTCACTTCATTTAGCATACTATAGGATATTATTTGGAGGAGAAATATATGAATATTTTTTACGTGGTAGAGTCATACTGCAACTATATTAGTAGTGTATTTGTAGCACGAATGGCTCGGCTCGACCGGGAAAGGACAACGCTCTCACAGAATACCAGCGTAAAATAGCAGATTAACGTTACTGTGTTTCGTATGGTGAGTGTACAGAACCGGAGAGCCTTTTTACTGAAAACGAGGCATTCCATCTTAGTCCTCACGGGTGACAACGCATCTGAATTTTGATTCGTTATTGAGAATAGATGTAGATGTTTATGGGCCACAGCAAACACTTACCATCAGGTGGACTGTGTGTGCGTTCGTCACCCATATCATATAAAAAATAATAATTTCATGCTTTTTTGATAAAATAATTAAATAATAATAAAATTAAATAATAATTATACCATTCCATTTGTTATTCCTAATAGCAAAATAGGATTTATGTATAAAAATCTCGCAATGGTTTCAAAATCAGCATGACTTATATTTTTTTTTTACTTTATACTTATTATGTCCACTTATATATTTTTAATGAAAAAAAAAACAAGAATTTTGTTGAATATTTAAAGTACTAAAGAAGTAATAACAAACAAACAGGTAGTTGTAGCAATGTATGCAGACAGATTATTAAAATTAATGTGTGTTTTGACTTTTGTTGGATGTTAAATGTTATTTTCTAAATACACTACTAGTAAATACACTTGTTCCGTGCAGGATTGTATTTACGGCCTGCAAATAATTGTTCCAGTTCTAGGATGTTGCCCGTATACAATTTATGTACACCACCACCTAACATGAGAAGTCCTTAGTGTGTATGAGTCGAGACGGTAAAGCGTATCAATTGAAATAATACAAAATAAATTAATAAAAAATATTTATTTTTTTAATTACCACTGAGAGATTACACTTTGCAAGAACTATTAAAATTATTTACGTTATATTTTCAGCATCTTCAAAGGTGTCTGGAATTTTTCTACCCCTTGTTTCTGGTTGCGTAAGAATCAAAAGAGCTGCTATTGTTGACAATGCACCAAATAAAACAGACGGTATACCAGCCCAATACACCATAAGAGGAGGAGTGAGCGGTGCTAACACAGATCCAATTCTTCCTAACATCGAAGAGAACCCCAAAAATGAATGCCGATGTCTCGTTGGGTACAACTCAGTGGTATATAGATACAAAGATGGAAAAACCAAGCCAGTGCAATATTTGCCAAATAAATATAAAAATAGTGACAGTTCATAAAAACTTTTTGGAATAAACGCGAAAGCAAAGCAACATATTCCACAGATCATGTAACCTGAAAATAATGTTGCTTTTCTACCTACTCTATCTAAAATAAGGACTGCCGTCCAACAGCCGGGTATCTCTATGAGAGTTGTAAGTATGTAATTATGATAAATATTTCCTGATAGATTCACGGCGTTAATGGAAAGCCCATAGTATATAAATGTTGTTGTTATCCAATATACTGGTGTAGTGCAGCACCGTTGCAACATAACACGTGATTTCAGAACACGATAGATGAGATTTCTATTTTTAATATTCTTTTCAGTCTTATTTTGTTTGGGTATGACTGTCAGAAGAAAATTCAGAGACGATTCGGGTATCTGTTTGCCATTTAACTTTGCTGCGCGTTGTAAAGTCTCTTTTGCTTTTTTAGTTTTATTTTTACTTAACAACCAACGATGACTTTCCATAAGCAACCAGTAATAAGAAACAGTAATAAATACTGGTACAAATAATATTAAAGTAAGATTTCGCCATCCCAATTCAGCTGAAGCAATCAGGCCTAATAGCGCCTGGCCAAAAGCAAATGCAGAGGACATTACTGCACTGCTATAAATACGAAATCTTGAGCCAACAATTTCTGTGGCTAATATATAACCAGCACTGTACAGTCCTCCTCCAATAGCGGTATGCATAAATTGAAGTGTTGCATACATCGTGTAATTTATTGAAAAAGCTTTAACACAACCAACAATCGCAATATTGAAGCCAAAAATTACTACTGAAATACGTCTGCCGAAATAATCAGATATAAACCCAGCTAGTGGAAGCGCGATTATTGAGCCCAAACTGTTTAACGTTCCTGCAAGAGCTCTTAGCCATTCCTGGCATTCCAATCCGAAATCGTAAACGACGGTGTTCTTTCTCTCATAGATGTAACTCTCGCAACTTATAACAATATTTCTATTAAACAGTGATGCAGGGCATGTACCATTTGGAAGGGAGTCTGGAAGGTCAGTTTTATTAGCATATCTAAAGCAATCATCGAAACCAGTTGAAGTTTCGGGGATGGCATTAAGAATCCACTCTGGCGCATATTCTTGTTTGAGATCGTCACATATTGGCACTGCACATCGATGCGGAAGTTTACCGGCTGTAAAGATGTAATCTCCAGACATAAAACCCATAAATATAGCCGGTAGCAACAAGAGCAATATATTTCTTAATTGATATTTTCCAAATTCACCTAGTTGTTGGTTTAGAACCTCCTCGAACTCGATTTTTGGTACTGTCTTACTGTTACCTTTGTTCATTTTTTTTCATTAACTGAAATGGGGTTAAAGATTCTATTTGTTTTCAACACTTCTGTTATCTAAAAAAACGTTGCTCCTTTTTTTCCATTACCTTAAGTAATTACTTACTTAATTACCTTAAGTAAGACAGTTAATTGTGACTTCTGACTAAAAGTTGCTGAAAGAAAAAAAAGTTATCAAAACTAACGTATTATTCATTATTTTATTTTATTCAATTCAAAACTTTCTTACTAAATATACTTGTAGAAGATGTTATATTGAAAATGGCGTATTTGTTGAGACGAAAAAAGTCCGTATGAAGAAATATCATATCTTTATAACATTTAAATGCTCACTAGTTGGAGTAAAATATAACACCAAATATTATAATCTGACTCTTAATTACTGGTATTGTATAATTTGGCAGAGAAGTAAATGTTCTTAGATAACCGTAAGGTTATTATCTACAATCGCGTAATAATAACTATACTTGCAATCGATGACATGCATAGTAGGTACGACCATAAAGCTCGGAGAACCGACAACCGATGCGGAAGAACGATTCTCAAGTGTCAGCCTCGTACCGATTTGTGAAGTGTAAGGTGCTAGATGACGTGACGACCTGGAAGTCGGTGGATACAGGTGGGTGAAGATCGTGTTTTGTGGAACTCCTTTCCTATATTTTGCAGTTAACATTTACTCTAACAACTAATACTCTAACAACGACGATGACGATAATGATAGTAGTTATACTAGACTGCTGAGTTGTGGGTGTTAAATTTTAATTCGAAATTAGTTCATCGCAAAATTAGATTATGGTCTTTGGGTCAGAAGGTAAAGGAAATCTTATTTTTTTAACCCCCGACACAAAAAGAAGGGTGTTATAAGTTTGACCGCTGTGTATGTTTGTCTGTCCGTATGTGTGTCTGTTTGTGGCACCGGAGTTCATAAACGGGTGAACCTATTTGGGTGCTGTTTTTTTTATTAAAATCAGGTTTTCTAGCGGTGATTCTTTGACATGCAGCCGTTTGAAGATCATGAGCTCTTTTTGTTTCGGGGGTTTTAAAATTTAGGTTATTCTGATATTACTTTCGTAAGAGCGTACATTATTTGTAGTTGACATTTAAGTGAAAGTAGTTCACACTCATTTACCAATTTTCAATAATAAAATCAAAACTAATAATCTATTCAAACAGATATATGAAGAACTTAATGTTTTCAATATTACAAATGTTTATTTAAATATTGATTATTGGTTACCTTAAATACACTGACTGAATAAGACAATGCACGGCAGTAACCATAATCAACTACTTTAATAATTTTACAAATAAAGCTACAGGCTGTGTTAAAATGCTCAAAATATAGGTAATACAGTTTTATGTAGTAATTCACAACTAAATTATTTTTTGCACATTATTGTTCATATTTAATAGTTAACTTTTATAATTTTACAAATAAAGATACAGGCTGTGTTAAAATGCTCAAAATATAGGTAATTCAGTTTTATGTAGTAATTCACAACTAAATTATTTTTTGTACATTATTGTTCATATTTAATAACAAACGTTCGTATCATTTTAGAGCAATATTTAGAAATGACTTCCTCGTGAATGCTGCAGCACGTAAAACATCGTTTGTGCAACATGTTTTTTTTAACGTTCAGAAATATTAAATAGGTCATAACAATACAATAAGCTATTTTGGTATGCGTTCGATATTTCGGCGTTATCAGTTACAATCGAATGCCCAAGTAGATTTTTCTTATTAAGACGCGCTGTGATACCTAAATAGTATGGGAGCAAACCGAATCCGAATTGCTAAAATTATTAATTTCAATTTTAAGTGCTTATACAAACAAATGTTAATGACATGATATCCAGAAATGGAACCCAGAATAAAATATACTCATTAATAAACTGATACCTAGTTCTCGAGTTGTTAAGGTCTGAAAAGATACTCTTGTATCACTCACTGACAGATTCACTGACTCACTCATCAAAAACCAAGGCCACTTCTTGGTTACTTAGGAGCTTAAAATTTTTCATTAAGGTATAGGATTAGGCGCATACAAAAGTAAAATCTGAAAACTAGAAACTGTTGATAAAAGATGTCGATAGATTGCCGACAAAATTATTGGTGAGGTTAGTTCCAAGTACTGTTCTTGAATTAACCGCATTATTAGTTTTAAATATATTACATAATATTATGCCAAAACAAATGTAACATAATATTGTAACAAAACAACGCATAGTCTATAATTTCAAAAACAATACATGCAAAAAATTTATTGAAGTAAGCCATTATCATTAAATGTCGATCTAAACTTCAACACTGGGGTCAATATATCATCATCATCATCATCATCAACAACATCATACTTACAATTCTTCACAAGTCCACTGCTGAACATAGGCCTCCTCTAAGAAATGCCTCAAAGCACGATCCTAAGCCACCTTCATCCATCTACTTCCTGCATGTCTTACCAGGTCGTCACTCCATCAAGTGGGGGTTCACCCAACACTTCGCCTACTGGTACTCGGTTCTTCGAGCTATATAGCTGGTCCATTGCCACTCCAGCTTATGAATCCGTTGGCCTATGTCGGTTACTGGTTCTACTGTGGATATCCTCATTTCTAAGTTTATCATGCAAAGAAGCCCCGAGCATAGCTATCTCCATAGCTCGCTGAGCGATTTTGATCATCCTCATACGGCCAGCAGTGTAAGGACCACGTCTCAGATCCATAAGTCATCACTGGCAACACGCATTGGTGAAAACATGTGTCATAATTTTCCGAACGCTGCCGAGCCAAGTTGAATCGATCGAAGTTGGATTTATCTAGTCGTATTATTTGTCTCAGGTAAACATACTCGTCAAGAACTTCGAGCTTAGTGCTCCACACAACTACCGGCATACATGTGACATGGACATTACACATAGTCTTTGTTTTGTCCATGTTAATCTTAAGACCTATCCGTTGGCAGACACTATTGAGGTAATGGAACATAGTGCTTAGGTCTTCCAGCTATGTTGCTATAAGGACTATATCGTCGGCAAATCGAAGGCTAGTGATTACCATTGCTGTTAATACCGTATCCTTTCCAGTTCAGGAGTTTGAAAACGTCTTCCAATGCAGGGGTGAAGAATTTCGGGGATATAACGCCACCCTGTCTGACACCTCTCTGCAGTTTAATAGGTTTCGTACTCTGATTCTGTACTCGAATAGCCAACGTATCCTTCCTGTACAAACACTACAGCACTTCGATATACCGACAGTAAACTTTTCACCGCTGAAGGGACTGTAGCACTGCCTAAATTTCGATGGAATCAGAGGATTTCTCATAGTCCATATCATTATCATCATCAGTATCATCAACATCATTACAACCCTTCACAAGTACACTGCTAAACATAGGCCCCCCCCCAAGGAATGCCACAAAGCACGGTCTTAAGCCTCCTGCATCCGTCGACTTCCAGCATGTCTTACCAGGTCGTCACTCCATCTAGTGGGGATCACCCTATATTTCGCCTACCGGTACGAGGCTGCCACTCAAGAACCTTTTTTCCTCATCGGTTGTCGGTTCTTCGAGCTATATAGCCGGCTCATTATACTTTAGCTTACTAATCCGTTAAGCTATGTCGGTTACTCTGGTTCTACTGCAGATATTCTCATTTATAAGTTTATCACGCAGAAAAACCCTGATAATTGCTCTCAGAGACCTTGCGCTTCCTCATATGGCCAGCAGTGAAGGGCCACGCCTCAGTTCCATTAGTCGTCACTAGCAACACGCACTGGTTGTACACATACGCAAGGCAAATTGTACTCTTTGCTTTTCTATACAATTTCTTAAGGGTATGTATGTGGTCCATGGTACTAAAGCCTTTTCGGAAACCGGCTTGTTCGGGAAGCTGGAAGTCCTCGAATCTGCGTGCGAGACGATTCGTTATAACTCTCGAAAACTGTTAATATCTCAAAAGTAGGTAGAAGGTAGGTAGATTGGCCTTGTTATGTAATTACTACGTTATACTATGTACTACGTAGAATTATGAATTTTTTTTTATAGGATAGGGGTGACAAACGAGCACACAGTCCACCTGATGGTAAGTGGTTGCTGCGGCCCATAGACATCTACATCTATCCTCGTTTGCGAATCAAAATGTAGATGCGTTGTCACCCGTGAGGACTAAGATGGAATGCCTTATTTCCAGTAAAAAGGGCCTCCGGCCACCTGCACTCACCAAGCGAAACGCAGAGGTAAACCTCTACTTCACGCTGGTATTCTGTGAGGTCGTGGTACCACCCCGGTTCGAGCCTGCCCATCCGTGCGACAGCAAAAGTTGCCGCATGGCTCTACCACTGTTATTCATCGAAAATTTTATGATTTTCAATTTAAAACTAACCAATAACAATACCAACAACCAATAACTAACAATAGACCAACCTTCTAGAATTTGGCGAAGTAGAATACAGAAGGTCTGGTAATCTATGAATGTACGAGATCCATTAGTACATTAACACTAGCTGGAACGCGGCGCAAGAAATAATTGTGGAAATATCGTTTACAATTTGGAGGAATTACGAATGATAATGCAATTATAGAAATTGAATTATCTATAACTTTCAAGTAAATTTGTCGGTACGATACGCGCGCCACCTAGTGTAAGTTAATTGTACTATGCTTCTAATCGCGCAAGTGCAAGCAATAAGTTTACAAAGTTTTACTGCAATCTGATGAACAGCATGGCAGCAAACAAAAATATTTTTTTATATATTGAATACCTACTAACTGATTTTTATCGATATTAGATAAACTTAAGCCTATGTGATAATTCCCACTGCTAGGTAGGTACGGCACTTCCCTAAATTCTGAAAGGTTTTTGGAGCAATTAGCCCACGATGCTGCCCCAGTACGATATTCTTGAAATATTTTATTCCTTAGACATGCATGCTTCTTTGCTTTATATTCATTCACCACTGAACAAGTAATAAATTAGCACATAAAATTGCAATCAAATAATTCGACAATACGTCGCTGGGGATTGGTCCCGGGATGCTCGCGTACTGTAACATTTTCCGTGAGCGGTTGCAGTCCCTTCAGCGGTGCCAAGTTGACTGTCGGTATATCGAAGTGCTGAAGTGTTTGTACAGTAGAGCTACGATGACTATCCGAGTACAGAACCAGAGTACGAAACCTATCCAATTGCAGAGAGGTGTAAGACAGGGTGACGTTATATCCCCGAAACTCTTCACCGCTGCATTGGAAGACGTTTTCAAGCTTCTGGACTGGAAAGGATACGGAATTAACATCAATGGCGAGTACATCACTCACCTTCGATTTGCCGACGATATAGTCCTCATGGCAGAATCGCTGGAGGAGCTAAGCATTATGCTCAATGACCTCAATAGTGTCTCCCAACGGATAGGTCTTAAGATGAACATGGACAAAACAAAGATTATGTTTAATGTCCATGTCACACCTATGCCGGTAGTTGTTGGGAGCACTAAGCTCGAAGTTGTTGACGAGTATGTTTACCTGGGACAAATAGTCCGACTAGGTAAGTCCAACTTCGACCGAGAGGTCAATCGACGGATTCAACTCGGCTGGGCAGCGTTCGGGAAGCTACGACACATCTTCTCGTCAGAAATACCTCAAAACCTTAAAACAAAATTGTACAACCAGTGCGTGTTGCCAGTGATGACTTACGGAACTGAGACGTGGTCCTTCACTGCTGGCCGTATGAGGAAGCTCAAGGTCGCTCAGCGAGCTATGGAGAGGGGTATGCTCGGAGTTTCTCTGCGTGATAAACTTAGGAATAAGGATATCCGCAGTAGAACCAGAGTAACCGACATAGCCCAACGGATTAATAAGCTGAAGTGGCAGTGGGCCGGCCATATAGCTCGAAGAACCGACAACCGATGGGGAAGAAAGGTTCTCGAGTGGCAGCCTCGTACCGGTAGCCGAAGTGTAGGGCGTCCCCCCACAAGATGGAGTGACGACCTGGTAAGACATGCAGGAAGTCGATGGATGCAGGTGGCTCAGGACCGTGCTTTGTGGCATTCCTTGGGGGAGGCCTATGTTCAGCAGTGGACTTGTGAAGGGCTGTAATGATGATGGTTAGCCCCTGCGCTACCTCGGTACTATTACATAAATAAATATAGAAAAATAATATTGTGGCTATATAATATGTAGAAGCACTTGCTTTAAACAATATCTGTGTGAGATTGCGTACGAACATCCCCTTAACCTTCCCACGTACATTTAGATATTACAGATCGACTTTGTTCCTAGAAATTAGGCGTAGCACGTCATAAACAAATGACCTTTGCACCGTGCACGCGTTTTGTTACCAAAATGGGAAATGATAAGCTCATCGATTCAGTAAGGCGATGCGAATGTACTTATAATATTATTGGGTAAACTATACGCTTCTGTTTGATATTGTAAAAATCAACAAAATTGCCATAATAACGTAATTCACAACGCATTTGCTTCCGAATTTATCAAGTCAACAATTGGTTCTCATATAACAGATAAGAGATTGCCCTAAATTAGGAAGCTCAATCACCAATTATTCGTTCTACAATAAGCCACGTTATCGCCTTTAATATTAGAAAAATATTTTAAATGTAAACTATAACCCAATGCCTACCAAAAAATAGGTACTTAATTACAACTAAATGAAGAAAATTACGTAAGTATTTATGTATATGCCTCTACCTGCAAACAAATAAAAAAAATGAAACTCAACCAAGGACAGTTCTTTAACATTTGAGTAATATGTGTGATAGTGCCCAAAATCAGATGGGTTTTCTATCAAGATGGTGTCAGTAGCAACCTGAAGTATTTTACCCCTGGGCTTCAGAAAGAACGCACAAACCCATTGGTTCTGAGTGTGATCTCTTTATATTCGTGTCAGTTTATCGTCTCATCGGACTATGAGAGTGAGGGAATAAAAAGTGCATAATATGAACTTGCGCACTCATTCGCGAACCATAATCCTGCCCAGCGCCATTAAACTATACTCGTATATACATGTATATCTAAGAAAGCGAATTCATTGCGTCCTAATTTTGCAGAAGACAAAAACTAAATATCTTTAAATGTTATTGGAAAATAGTGCTTAATTTTACACACTGGGAGTCTTTCTCTGCTAGCAATACTCTTCCGTAAATATGTATTTTGTTTTTTATATCACTTTCAATAATTTTAGGAATCTCCTCAAATTGCACATTTGTCATACAAAAGTACAGAATAAATCGGTCGTCATCATTTTCCAGTTCCTTAACTAATGGTATATTTATTTAATAACTTGGTTTATTTATTTCATCTACACAATATCTTCGCTTCTTAACTTTTCTCTTTTTCTTTACGGCGTGGATATATTTATTTATGAACATCAGACTAATTAAATAATTTTCAAACTCACTCCCAGAATCAGAAAAAATACTATAATTTTGTACTCGTGCGCCTGCTTAGAAGTGACAAGAGTGTCTGACGCCAAACGTACTAATACGGAGGTCAAGTGTGCACACAGACGTGGGACCTTTGTATCGCATACGTTGTGAACGTGGGATCAGTCTGTTTCTTCCATAAGTGTTTCTAGTGCAGAGTTTATCATATAAACTCAAGAGTCCAGACGTCATAATGCTTTGTATATGTTGCGTACATGGAACCGCCTGTCTCTACTATAATTAAAGAATATTCAGCCTAAAGTCAGGGTGTAAAGTTTATCAAATATGAAAACTTTTTTTTTATAGAATAGGGGGCAAACGAGCATGCGGCTCACCTGATGGTAAGTGACTACCGCCGCCCATGAACAACCGCAACACCAGGGGAATCGCAGATGCGTTGCCGGCCTTTTAGAAAGGTGTAAGCTCTTTTCTTGAAGGTTCCTAAGTCGTATCGGTCCGGAAAATTCGCTGGTGGTAATAGATTCCACAAAGAAATTGTGTGAGGGAGAAAACTTCTTCTAAATCGCACAGTGGTGGACCGCCAATCGACCAGATGGTATGAATGGTAACGCGAGTTTTGTCGCGATGTGCGATGGTGAAATTGAGCGGCTGGAATTAGTCCGAACAATTCCTCAGAGCACTCCCCGTGATAGATGCGATAAAATACGCAAAGAGATGCAACATCTCTACGCAGTGCCAGTGTATCGAACCGATCAGAAAGAACTCGGTCGTCGACGATTCGAACCGCTCTGCGCTGGATGCGGTCAAGTGGAAGGAGCTGGCACTGAGGTGCCCCGGCGCAGAGATGAGAACAGTATTCCATGTGGGGCCGAACTTGCGCTTTGTAAAGTTGTAAGCGATGTACCGGCATGAAATACTGTCTCGCTCTGCTGAGCACGCCAAGCTTTTAGAGGCCAATTTGGCCTTCCCTTCCAAGTGACCACGAAACTGCACACTATTCGATATGTCGACACCGAGGATTCCGATACTGACTGAGACAGCAAGGGGAGTGCCTTGAAACTGAGGAGATACGACAAAGGGGTTCTTTTGCGGTAAACGCGCAAACTTGTGTCTTCTGGGAATTGAACTGGACTAGATTTAGTCGGCCCCAATCCGAGACTTTGTTAAGCAAAGACTCGACTTCAAAAAAAAACTTATTTGCTTACATCCGCGTTCAAAAAAAACGTAAGTATATAACCCAGTTTATAAGACATCTTCTTACCAAAATGGTGTGCCTTATCGCTGGACTAGTAAACACTTCACCAATCTGACTACGAAAAACACCACTGTCGATTTTGCGATACGTGAATCACTTATACGTTCTATACGATACGATCGAGACGATACGATCATATAGTGATATACGCTTACGGAGCTCGAATCAAGCAGTCGTGCTTATTAGCAATCATACAAGTGTTTAAATATTTTCAATAAAATTGAAACCTAGATAAGTCATTGGACAATTTCTGCGAAGTTGTGATTTTACAATAGTGAATAAGTGAATAACAAATTATAATGAAAAACGTTTGTGAGAAGTCATGTCTAATACATACGAAAATAGCCCTTTCATCCGGGGCACCATTACACCTCGGAGTCCGCCCAGCACGCCTCAACCATCTCAGCGTGATTCTGCAGAACCCCTTTGAATTTTTAGCCACCAGTGTAATTAAAAATTGGATGACCTCAATCGAACAGTGCCTTAATGAAGTTTTCCATATTGCCCAGGAGGGAAAACTTAACTCTGAACAAAAGCTGAGAATTAATTCCCTATTACGAAAGGTCGGTAATGCAGCCTCTCAGATGGCAGTATTCTACAAATCGTTAAAGCAAAAGGCTAATTTAATGCACACTTCTCTTGCAGCACTGAAAGAAAAACAAGACCTAATGGAGTGCCATAATGATTTCAGAAAATATCTTATGGAATCTATTCAAGAAAACTGCACCAAACCACCATTAGAAAAAAAGTCCTTTGCTGTAATGGTCAAGACTAACAAAAATAATTACTTGCGCCCCAAAACATTCAGTGTCTTGCAATTTACCCGGAGAATAAATTAAAAATTAGTGAAGACACAAAATCTTTTGCCCAAAAAATTATATGCCCTGAACAATTGAAAGTAAGAGAACTACGTAAAACTAAAAATGGAGGCGTTATTACAGGACTGAAACAAAGGACGACATTGAGAAGCTAAAAAAATCTACCCAGGTTAGTAGTTCCGGTCTAAAGTTGGAAGAACACCATAAAAGAAGACCACGGATTATTGTCTTAGGTATACCTGCCGGCCTTAGCGAACGAGAAGTGTTTGATTGCATCTATGAACAAAATTTAGCCGATAAGCTCCCTATCTTAACGCTAGAATCTTTTTTGTCCTCTATAAAATTTAGTAATAAATCTTGTAAAAAGGGGAGCACTTTCATGCAACTTTATTTTGGAAGTGCCAGCTGGCATCAGAAAGGCGCTAATCAACCAGGAGCGAGTCATCATAAATTGGACGTCGTGCCCGGTTCACACTTGCGACCAGGTGCTTCAAATGTCAACAGTACGGACATGCTGCAAGAACTTGCCGGGAAACCATTGACACGTGTGGATATTGTGGTGAATTAGGACATCAGGCAAATTCTTGCATTAAGAAAGCTGATCCAGCTAAGTGTGCAACATGCCTGCGTTTTAAAAAACCGAGCAACCACAAAACAGGTGGTTCCATAGATTATAATGAGGTCGCCCAAGAGCGCCGCCGTTCATCTTAATCTTATTGCCCTAATTTAATTTAGTTTATATATATTTTTTTCTTTATTTTTTGTTGTTGTTAAGTAATTACTTATTAAAAAATTAATATGGATAAGAAAAGTAATGAAATCGATGCTGTTTGTCTATCAGTGGCAAATACATGTAAAATTGATATGTGCAAGGAATATCTCTTCCAGACCGCGAACACAGAACATTCGTAGTATAAATAAAAACATGGATAATTTCTATATACTCCTTCGAAAATTGGACACTGAATGTGACGTTATCATACTAACAGAATGCTGGCCATCTAAAAGCTAAAACAACATATCATCACTGCCAGGATACAATACTTTTACTAGTAAAACTGTATATAACCAAAATGACGGTGTAGTAGTCTTTGCAAAAAAATATAATCATATCAGTCGCAGAACCTGATATGCTAGATTGTAGTTTTTTATTGGTGACAGAGGGCCATGAAACTGCTATCCTTGCTGTTTACAAACCTTGTGGCTTTAAACAAATAGATGATTTTATCACGTCATTATACAATACACTTAGGCAACCGTCGCTATTTAAAAATATAGTGTTAACGGGTGATATGAATATAGATTTCAACCCTGAAGGCAGTCATGGCAGAGCAACAGGCTACCTTAATATATGTGCATGACAGGGCCTGCTTACAGCACATTTTACTACACTACTCACCTAAGTGGTTCCCGTTTAGACCATACTTTGCTAAAAACTAAGTTATCATCTATAACCCTTGTCACCAATGCTATAGTAACCGATCATAGTGCCGTTATTCTTAGCTTAAGCCTTAAAATACCTAAACCGAAGTAAATACTCCATTGCTAAATCTAATACGAAAAACCTTGAACATGCAATTCAAAACATTCACTTGAGTCCAGTTTATAAAACCTATGACGCAAACATTTCTTTGCCTTACTTAATAAATAACGTAGGAAATGCCATCGTTAGCAACACTTCGTATAGCACAGTAGTTAAAAAAATAACTTAAAGCCTTCGATTACACCTGATCTAATTAGGTGCATGAAACATAGGGACAAACTACACCTGATGGCATAATCTTCTTCAGATAATTCTGTCTAACAAATTTCATATAAAAGATATAGGATTTTTTGTAACAATTATTAAAAAAGTTGAAGTATAATTATCTTACAAACTTACTGGAAGAGTCTGTTAGAGATAATAAGAACCTTTGGCGGAATGTAAAAGATATTGCATTTGTATCCAAAAACAGCATGAATCTTCGGCAGAATTATTACAAAATATATCCTCGCCGCTTATATCAGCAAATAAAGCAAATAATTACTTTGTGAACGTCGGTTAAAATTTTGCTGAACAGATAATTAACAATTCTAACAATAATCATTTATACTGGGCCATTTTTTCAACTCAAAGGAACTGCCAATTAAGCTCATTCGCATTATTAGATACGGACGCTACTGATGTAGAAAGTATTATAATGGGTCTGAAAAAACAAGCGCCGTTGGTTGGGACGGTATACCCACTATTATAATATAAGAAAATTTAGACAAATTCTAGTACCACCATTAACTCATATTTTTCTAATTTGCCTCTCTGAAAGTATTTCCCCAGATTGTTTAAAAAACCATTGTAGTTTCAGTACATAAATCGGGGGACAAAAAAACGTTTCCAATTAACGGTCTATCTCAATACTTTCATATACTTCTAAAATATTAGAAAAATTAATTAACAATATATTAATGAATTATTTACTAAGTAAATCCATATTATCGTATATACAATGTGAATTCAGACCAAAACTGTCCACTGCTGATACTGTGCAGTTGCAATGACTGATTACGTCTCTCAAGAATTAGATAAAGGCAACCAATCAATTGGCATTTTCCTTGACCTAGCAAAAGCTTTTGATACAGTTTCTATTCCCATCCTATTAAATAAGCTAGAGAGCATAGGTATTCGAGGTAAACAGCTTCAACTTTTTTGCGAAATATATAGAAAATCGATATCATTGCATAAAAATTGAAAAAGTTATTAGCTCTAAAAAAAATACTCAATTTGGTGTGCCTCAAGGAAGTGTATTAGGACCAACCTTATTTTTGATATATATATAAATGACCTTTGCAATCTTGAACTTAACTCTGGTAAAATAATATCTTACGCAGATGATGCACAGCAAGGTATTGACAGGGTTAATAAATGGCTCCTACAAACTATATTAACACTGAATACGGATAAAACCAAATATATTCATTTTTCTCTGCGCAGCTCAACACAGCATATAACCATTCCAGAAATTTATGCACATAAATGTTGCGTAGTCGCAGAGTCTAATTGTAACTGCCCAGTCATTTTTAATACAAAAACTATTAAATACTTGCAGTGTTATGGTACTTACATATCATTTTACAGTTTTAAATTTATTTTTCTATTCTGTTTTTGATTTTCTTTTTACATCACCTTTATTTCCATAGGATCCTGTAACGTTTTTAGACCATAAGAACACAATAACAAATCATTTTCACTTCGTAATTTCACGCTATCGATGGAGTCTACCTTTTATGATCTTTTATTTAGTTCTCCGTAACTCTGCAATTTCGGCTTTCGTGCGCGCTGTTGCGCTACCTTTTTTCCTATATCAATAATATCTCATTTCTTACTTAAATCTTGCCGTTTCTCAATTAGGAGCCTGAAACCAAAAATTGACATGTTTTGACATCTTTGTTTATCTGGTTGTCATGGCAATTTTTATTCAAATTCGTTACCGGTCTGATGTTTTTACTTCAATACTTCCACATAAATACTCTTTTCCTCTTGGCCATTTATAAAAATTTGCTTTTAATTTAAATAATTTCCCGTTCTCTTCAAAGGTATAAAAGCCGAACAATCGGCCAATAAATCGAATCTCGCTTCAGTTTTCAAACAGGAAGCATCTCTTAAAGGCCTTATCTCGGGGCCGCACTGCTCCGGGATCCTGCAAGCCTTTGCCTTCACCTGAAGTCGTCGTCTACGCCTTCACCTACTAGTGCCCGCGCTATCTTTAGCCGCTGTGCGTGCTTGCTCCAGGCGCTGCGAGCATTTACTCCAGGCGCTGAGAGCGCCTAATCAAGGCGCAGCGTGTGTCTACTCTGGGCGCTGCGTGTGCCTAATCCAAGCGCAGCGTGTGCCTACTCTGGGCGCTGCGTGTGCCTACTCCAAGCGCTGCGTGTGCCTACTCCAGGCGCAGCGTGTGCCTACTCTGGGCGCTGCGTGTGCCTACTCCAAGCGCTGCGTGTACCTACTCCAGGCGCAGCGTGTGCCTACTCTGGGCGCTGCGTGTGCCTACTCCAAGCGCTACGTGTGCCTACTCCAGGCGCTGCGTGTACCTAGACCAGGCGCTGCGTGCCACCACCGCCAAGCGCGGTGTGCCACTTTGATCTCCAGGCTCCGCTTCAGTATTCATCTATCTTTATTTTCTATTTAATTGTAATTCACGTCACCCATCACCATCATCATACTTCATTTTTTTATATAAAATTGTAAATATCTTTTTAAAATTTTAAATATATTATTTTTTGTTCTATTTTTGTTGTTTCGTTGTTGTTAGGTTAGGTTCTCTTTTTTTTAATTGTCGCTTTACGACATACTTTGGAAAAATTATAGATTCTACTCTTACCTTTAAAAATCACATAGACCACCTCTGCAATAGAGTTCGTAAACTAATGTTTGTTTTTAAAAAGATTCGTTCTTTTGTTTGATATTAAGGTAGTAAAGCAATTATATTTCGCATTATGTCAATCAATTCTCACCTATTGTATAACCTCATGGGGAGGAGCAGCTAAAACTACACTGCTACCACTGGAACGCGCTCAAAGAGCTGTATTAAAAGTCGCAACATTTCGCCCTATCCTATTCCTGTCCCATCTCTTATATAAATCCTATAATGTCCTCTCAGTGCACCAGTTATTCGTTATGAGTACGTTCCTAAAATAGCACTTAAAATTGCCCTACAGAAGAGAGGTTACTGATAAAAGACGCAAAAATAAAGTCATTGAAATTAATGTTAGAATGAGGCATTCTCTCATGCATAGATTTTTTTCATTCCTTGGCCCTTTTCAGTATAATCAAGTCAATGCAATTTTGTACATGTATCCATTAAAAATGGTAGATTGTAAAAATGTTATTCGGACATGGTTACAAAGTTTGTCACACGATGATACGGAAAAAATTTCGATTATTTTAATCTAATTAAAATCTCAAGTAAATTAATGATAATATAATTTACCGAATGAACCGCAATTAGTTGGTTAGTTATTTATTTTATATAAGAAACAGAAAATATTTGTTAATGAAAGTATTAGCACATACCTGTGATACAGGTTTATCCTAGTTCAGGTGCCTGTTATTGTAGACTATTTTAAATTAAGACATTATTTGAATTAATTGTACAGTTTCTTGAAATAAATTATTATTATTACTTAATACTAGAGGCCATTTAAGAGTGATGTTTTGATGATAAACTTATTGATAAATAAATGCCAAAAAATGTTTGAAAAAGAGACTTATTTTGCTTGTGTAATTAGTAAATCTAATCGATAAAGTGAAAACATGTTTTTTTTAATAAAAAATAAAGTAATAAAATGTACAAACCACATTGTCAATACGATATATTCGATTTAAAGAATATATTTTACATCTAATTTGGTCACTGAGACAAAAACGTTTAACTTTGTCTGCGTATGTCTACGTACCAATCATTCTGAAACTGCCCTTTATAGGTATCTCGCTTATCATCTTAATCTTTATATATTTTTGAGACCATTCTAACACTTGATTAAATAATTGATAAGAAAATGTTAAATAACATTTACTTGTATTTTAATTTGAAAAATAAGTTTTCAGACTAGTTGTTATAAAAACATTTTAGCGAGTTATTGAAAAAGATCGGATCGTATTTTTTTTTCGAAATATGTATGGTCTATTCGCCCTACGCCCTTTGAGCCGATATTGAGTGCAAGACGCCAACTGCAGTCCCGAGACACCCCGGCCCCTGCTTTTGGAGTGATACTCGAGCTATTGGGGAGGGGGGGGGGGGGGGGGGGGGGTCTCGGCTTGAACTACTATCGGAATGATTGAAACAGGCCGAAAAACTTAAAACGCCAGGAATTATGCCCGACTGTATTTTTGCTACTTAAATAAAACCAAAACCAGATAAAACAACCTAAGTGTTAAGATTAATAAACCTAGCAAGCTAACAGCATAGCAAAGTGGCGAAGCAATCAGCTTTGTAGCGGTTTCTAACGGTTGCCGTTGAGCAATCAGTTTCAAAATAGGAGGTTCAGATGCCTGGGTGATCAGTAATCGATTGCTGAAAACAGAATTTGAAAATTCGAAACTGTTTTCGAGATCATCGTGGGACAGACGGACAGATGGACAGACATCGTGAAATCAATAAGTGTCTTCGCAAGCTTCGCCACTTAATAAGTGCCTCAAAGATGCCCTTAAGAACTTTTTTCTTAGGTGAAAAATATACAGAGGCTACCGAGATCGGTTGATGACTCTGCTAACGGAAGCTCTACATTAGTAAGTTGAGGCATGTTTATGGGGACGACATGTAGGGCTGAATTATAATAAAAAGTGTTTCTCCTAACTATGCCCCTTTACAGCCTTGTCTAACTAATCTATAATTAGCTATTCTGGGATTACTAATGCTCGGTTTGAGAAGAGTCTTCTATACGAGCAATATGTGTATCTGATGGTCACCACACTCGAAAATACAACACGTGTTTCGCCTACACACGAGGCATCCTCAGGTGAAGTGGACTCTGCGGAGGCTGGCCTCTAAGTGAGCGGCGATCCAAAACTACTGCTTTTTATACTACGTGCTGACGCAACCACGTTCTAATTACGTAGAGAGCGTACGTCATGCAATCCATCACCACCTGACGTACGCAGATATTTGCTGTGAAATGAACAACAGACTACTGCGAAACGTCCGCCTTCCCTCCAACCACGCAACCAATCGCTGGCTACTGCACCGTGAGGGTGACACACGACCATGTTGCGAGGATGTATACCATCAAGAAGCAGGCTTAAATATGTTTAAGAGAGGCGAGTTGGAAACATTTGTTTGTTCATTCGGCAGTCCAACGTTGCCACTATTATTTTTTAATATCTCTAACTGTTCCAGCGCACACAAACGTAGCCCTTTATTATAAGTATGTAAGACTTTAAAGGAGTGGTCATTGGCTAGGCTGTGACCAGCGTTCAAGAGATATTTAGCAAAATATGATTTATCGGGATTACAATTCGTGTACGCGACTAAATGCTCTTTATAACGTGTTTCGAAGTTGCGACCAGTCTAACCTACGTAAACGGCTTGTCATACGTCATAAACAAGTTTATAAACACCAGACTTTAGACGAATATCTAACTTATCTATATTATTACAGATATTCTTAAGTAAATTGTTGCCACTCTGTCGAAAAGTATTAGCTGTTTTTTTCAGATATGGAGCCTAAGAATATCAAACTGCCAACATATCGACGATCACTTTGAGGTTTAACCTCGTACAAAGAATTACGTACGACAAGCTTTTGTTTCTTTTTGATTAAATTATCAATGATATTCTTTGAATAACCGTTAGAGATCGCAATTTGATAAATCATATTAAGCTCTTTTAAAGAATTTTTTTTACTTAATCCGCGATTAAGAATCAAAATGGTGATGCGTTGTCACCATTGAGGACTAAAATGGAATGCTTCGATTCCAGTACAAAGGTTCTCCGGTTCTTCATCCTCACTATACAAAATACTGCAGTATTGAAATGATGCTATTTCATACTGGTATTCTGTGATATTTGGTGGTACCCCGCTCGAGCCGACCCATTCATGCTACACCCATAATATAGCTGCAACATGACTCTACCACGTATAACACCTACTACATCTCGTTGGTGTTGTACGTGCTTTACGAGCATCTTGTTTACACTGTATTGACGCTATTTTCTAAATCAGTAATACACAAGAACGGATGTTGCTGCTGGGATAGACAAGTAAACACTTACTACTGTGCCCTACGCGAGTATTATGTAATTTGATACCGTTTTGATGCATGAGTAGAGATCTGACGGTTTCATTTCTTATGAGTCAAATATTATATGGTTTTGATCAAAATGCTACCACCACCAAAATCAGTGAAACTCTTCTAAACCTTTTTTCTCTATCCGGATCTTCTACATTTGAACCCTGCGGTCCATCGTGGAGTTCCATTCGCCCCAAATAATCGCGAGGCTGATCAATACCAAACTGTTTTCAAAAATGTCTACATGAACCTGATGGCAGACCACCTACACGTCGAACACCTCTTGAGTCAGGTTCAGATATAAATTTTGTTTATCTTTTGTCTATTCCGGGTTTATCGAGGTTCTCTTCATATATAATGATAATGTTGGTCAAACATAATATCCTTGATTGTGTCCGGTCCATCATTACAATATCAGACTTATTCGCAAATTATCAGCCCCATTGCTGTAGAGTCCGGCGTGGTCATTGGCGAGTACAGTCTTTGGCGAATATTTTTTTATTATTACTACTGTACTACATTTAAATTTTTTCGTTTAGTAATAGTTTTGGTCTATAGTATTTATCTATGAAATCGAGTGTACGATGGTTATCTGATATTTCAATAGCTGTAATTGAGATCGAGGCCAACATTGATTTGTTTACTTTCGTTAATTTTATCACAGGTGATTATTTATGATTTTATGATTTCTTAATATAAACCTTGATTAGGTGCCTATTTGTTATTTAAATGTATGTCACAAACTTTATACTAATAATATACACTTAATTATTGGTTATTTAATTAGGGTAGCGTACTTGGCCCTACCTTGTTTCTTATCTATATTAATGACCTTAGTCTTATAAAAATTGAAAAGGGCACAATTATCTCCTACGCTGATGATACGGCCCTTCTCTTCCATGGGGAAAGCTGGCAAGATGTATATAACAAAGCAGAGAGAGGCCTTCAAATAGTAACTAAATGGTTAAAAAACAATCTATTATCTTTAAATATTAATAAAACTTGCTACATTACTTTCTCAATTCTTAACTCTCTACAACCTCCTTCTAATCTGCAGCTAACGGCCCATACTTGTAGCAAAAACTATCTCATTTGCGAGTGTAGCGCTTTAGAAAAGGTTTCTTCCGTTAAATATCTTGGTATGTACATAGATCAGCAATTAAATTGGCACAGACAAATTGAAAATTGTACATCAAGACTTAGAAAATTGATATGGTTATTTAAATATCTTAGATATGTTGCGGACAGACAACTTCTGATTCATATATATAAAACTTTAGTGCAGTCGATCATCAGTTACTGTTTGCCTATTTGGGGTGGAACGCACAAAACGAAATTAATTCAGCTTGAACGTGCTCAAAGATCGATCTTGAAAGTTATACTAATGAAAAAAATTACATACAGCACCGTGAAAGTATATGATGATTGTAATGTTCTTACCGTTAGACAGCTTTATATCTTACTGTGTGTTCTAAAAACTCATAAAACCAATATTCCTGATGATAAAATCAATGCTAAACGAAATCCATACTGTGTTATTCGAAAAAAAATATCAAAAACCATTTTTGCACGAAGTCAATACTGCTCAAAATCAATAATTTTATATAACAAAATAAATAGAGTACTACACATTTATAACATGTCATTTCTGGAATGCAAAAGAACGTTAATTGCTTGGCTGAAGAAATTGGATTACCTTAAGACTGAAAATTTGTTATGACATCTTGATGACCAAATTTAAATTAGATAAGATTTTTTTTTGTTTTTTTAGGTTACAGATGATTTAGTATAATTTACTTTTGTATGTTACTCCGTTGCCGAGTTCTAGGAATTAAAAAAAAATTGTTAACATACATGTATGATTTATTACAAACTTGAAGAGCAAACAAGTTTATTTAAAACGTAAATGGATAAGGCCCACACACTCTGTAAAACATGTACTTTTACCAATAAAATATTATTATTATTATTATTATTTAATAGGAGAGACTTTATATAGAGGACTTTTGTTACTTATGAAAATAATCATCATAATCATCATCATTACAGCCCGACGCAAGTTACCGCTAAACATAGCCCTCCTCCAGGAAATGCCATAAAGCATGGAGCCAATTCACCTGCATCCAACGATTTCCTGCATCACTTACCAAATCGTTAATCTATCTGAGACCATATTATGGCTTGCACTATCAAAAGTTATCATATCTCATGTAGAGCCAAG
This sequence comes from Parnassius glacialis, assembly GCA_033319125.1. Taxonomy (NCBI): domain Eukaryota; kingdom Metazoa; phylum Arthropoda; class Insecta; order Lepidoptera; family Papilionidae; genus Parnassius; species Parnassius glacialis. The sequence continues at coordinate 29,294,619 of JAVANC010000006.1, forward strand.
TTTCTAACATTACACGCCCTAACTCTACAAGAACCTAACTTCACGAACTCTGCACCTTAATCAAAATGAGTGGTTTGGTCGTTTCGTTACTCCTGCCTGCCTATGCTATTACCGACTACTGCTGCTCGCGATGCTGCCCCCTGCCTCTTCATTTCGGCCCCATCCTGGGACAGTATGGATGTTAAGTTGGTTTCTCTTCTTTCCTGTCTCATTTATATATATATATATATATATATATATATATATATATATATATATATATATATATATATATATATATATATCTATTTTTATTTTTATTATATATCAATTACTATTCTTCTTTTTATTTTTTCTTCAATAGAACTAATGCATAACAGATAAGTAATGAACGTTCTTCTTATTTAAATATATGTAACAAACTTTATACTAGGAACATACACAGAATTACTGGTTATTTAATTGTATAGTAGAACTTTTGTTACTTGTGAAAAATATCAACATTGCAGCCCGACGTAAGTCACAGATAAACATAGCCCTCCTCCAAGAATTCCATAAAACACGGTGCTGAGTTAGCGGTGGGTTTTAATTTCTCGATATTGTAATGGGGGTACCCACTTTTTACTTTTAACTTCAGGACATTTGATTGGACACCTTCCGGATTTGAATTCAACAACTCTTGTGAAAAGGTACAATGTACAAATAAATAATACACAACTGTAGGTTATGCCTATATGGCCTTACGTATATATATACTAGCTTTTCAGCCCACGTCCAAATTGTACCGTCCATACAGTCATGACCCACGCTTATTATGAAATCGCATAATACGAAGTGCTCAAATTATCACTTAAAAACTTTCTCATATTTCGGCATGATAATCATCGCAGAAATTAAGCTAGACTAAGGCCTGTCGAATAGTGAAAACCCCTTGTAGCAACCTTTCCCTAGTACTCCAGTAAATTTATCCTCCTTCAACAATCAATAACATTCTGTTTTTTTTACATATTAGGAATTCTAATAACAGTCATTACTAATATGCCCTTTAACCACTCCTGGTAAGCATAAAATGCTTGTATTAGGAGTGGTTCACGACAGCAGTCGAACAGCAGATTCGAACTCACGATCTTTTGAGTTCACGGTACGCACCTTCGTATTAGGCTACTGTCGCTTAATTTTTTGACTTATTTACTTTTTTTTTATTACTTTGAACTCTTATATTTTCATCATATTATGTCGTGTCCTTACTTGCATTTCTATGGTAGTTTCCTCAACTGTCATCATCTTGTGTTCTTATTTTTTTTTAAATAATTGTGTAATTTATGTATACCTCCCTTCTTTAAAGTTTCTTTCATCAGTCGTACTCCTTCATTAGTCTTACAGTAAATTTGAGTCAATCGCCCAGTAAAACAAAAAAATTCATACAAACTGTTGTACCCTATTTTTATCTCCAAAGTTTTTCAAATTTTCCAAAAACATTTCTCATTGGATGCACACGTCATAAAAGGCAGATACTATCAAAATTTTTATGTCTATTTTTTTGGGCTGTGTGTCTTAATACAATATTTTTATACAAACTACACCCTCGTTTCAAAACCTAAGGAGTAAATTTTTGAAAAAATAAAAAGCGTATAATATTTTTTACGCATGAGAATTTACACTATTTCTTAGTTAAAAATAACCATTTATTATTTTTCTCCATACAAATTTGAACAACCTGTGATCACTCTCCCCCGTAAGTGGTTAATTTAAATAATCGCAAAATCTGTCTGGCGTTTATTTTACTTACAAAGTAAGTATCGGGACATTCGCCCCGTAAAATAAAAAGTTTCAAACAAACTGTTACACGCTATTTAGGGGTTTAATTTTTAAAAATCCTTTCTTTGTGGATACTGACGTCATAAAAGGCAGGTATTGTCCAAATTTCAGGTTTATGCGCCAATCCGTTTGACCTGTGCATTAGTAGATGAGCTAGACACTCAAGACATCCTCTTTTATATAACAGAAACAGAAACTTTTATATTCAAAATAGATTATAAATAATACATATTGAAAGTCACTCTTTTTTACCACTGGTTCGAAAGAAAACCTCTGTCCTGGGAAGAACCAGCAAGAAACCCAACGGGACTTTTTTATAAATAACAGCTTACAATCGTGTATGTTACATAAATTAACAATACAACAAATTAGAAATAGCTTGGTAGCGATCACCTCATTTTCAGGGGTTATTATCATCCATAAATTCTTTAAGATTATAATAACCCTTTTTATACAAACTTAGTTTAATAAAGTTTTTTAACTTTGAGCAGGTCAAATTTTGTATATTTTCTGGAGTTTTGTTGTAAAAGCGTATACATTGTCCCAAGAATGAATTACTGACTCGATGGAGTCGAGTAACTGGTACTACTAGCTTGTGTCTGTTCCTAGTATTTACAGAATGAATATCACTTATTTTTGTAAAACTACTTTTATTTTTGTGTACGTACATTACATTTTCATAAATGTATTGAGAGGCCAAATTTATACTCTATTCCAATTACGAAGTCCCATTTGACAGATGCCAATAATCAAGTACTAGTAAAGTACTGCTATAGCCGATACTTGACGATATTGATCTTTGATTACTATAACGAACAAATTAAAATCGTATTGACAAAAAAAAGATTAGCATCAAATTAAAATTTATAAAACTGTATTTTAATTTTAATTAGATAATCTTACATGATATTTTTATCAAGATGGAACATATTCATCATCACAAGCCGAAATCGATATTTCATGGTCGGCATCGTCGTCATCGCCCTCATCATCGTCTGTAGAATCCCCTGTATTTATTATAATTTGGTTATCTATGACGGCATCGATATGTATGTCTCTGTCCTAATCAGCGAAAATCAAATTTTTTGTTCGTGAAACCACACTTTCCCAATTCGCAGCAGTAACACTATCACAAGCTTCTTGCAAAAATGACAGCATTTTGTTTGCATCAAACGGTGGGCTGGTATTTTTACGAGCCGCATAACCTAAAATAAACATTTGCGTGTTAATATAGCAACAGATAAAATGTTAAAATAGGTAAAAATAAATTATAAAAAAGCTTTGTTTAAATTCTTGCCTTTAATTTGCGCCCAAATCAATGCTATGGCATTGTGTTGATAATGGTAGGGTGGAATTTGGTCAATAAGGTACAAAACCATTCCTTAAATTTAACAAAATTCATCTCTTCGTGGTATTCCACAGTTTTCTTAGATTTAAACGCCAAGAGGCAGTTCGGAACAAATCCCTTCATGGAACCCCCATGACAAATAATTAAGCGTTCGCCTTTGCCACTAGGTACTTTTGTGGAGGAGTGAGGAGTGTCGTCTGTCCATATCTTGCCAACTGTATGGTTAGCGTTTAGCCACGTCTCATCTAGAAATATAACATTATTCCAAACGATAATGGAATTTGCTGATCTTAGAAAATTAAATCTGGCTAAAGCTATATCTCTACGTTCCATCAAAATCCGCCTTTTATCACATTTTTTATAAGAAAAGCCAACATTTTGTAAAACCGTTTAGAAAGAAGTTCTACTTCCGTGAAACAGTCCAGATTCTCGTAAAGTATTTGACAATTTATCGAGAGTCGGCAATTCGTTCCTACTATAGTAGCCATAGATATGGTTTCTAATGTCGAAGTAAAAATCAAAATTGTCGATATGTGTGACTATCGATCTTCTAACTTATTTCTTAAGTGGCGATTTTAATTTGTTATCTTCCATTAAATCTTTACCATGTTTTTCCTTACTTATTAGGGAAACAGTTTTTCGACTAATAACCAAGAGCTGCTCTTACTCGGTTAGTCACTTGTGAAAGTGGCAACAATGGACCATCATTCTGATACTCTCTTTCAAAGTAATCTTGTAGGCGTACTACAAACTCTCGCGCTTGACTGCGCATCACTGTTCTTTTAGTGGTCTCAGTTTCGGCCATAGTGTTTATAAATACAAAAAAAAACAAATCAAATAACAGTCAAAACTTAATAACAACGAAAGAATTATCAAACAGAATTATAACTACAATAACAAGAACAACACAAAATCAACTAAACTGAACACGCATATCGTATACAAGGCTTCTGCACTCGTACTGAAGAGACAAACAAAATGGCGGTCGTGATCATGAGGTGGACGCAGTGTTGACAGATTTTCATTCGCGAAAAGAATCTGTCTATAATCGATTTTATACGATTCTTTTAGTCACGTCACTATGTAAAAAAGTAAAATTAAAACTGTAGAACGTAAACGCAAAACGGCAGTAAAATATTATTATCTTTTAAAGTTTTAATTATTTTGAGCACGATGTCTAAAAACAATATGTTGATTGTGTGTGTGAATTAATTGTATAATGATTTAGATTGATTGCGTATTTTTAAATGATGATTTATGAACCATGAACAAAAATGATTATTCTTTCAAATTATGCGAAACGTGAAGAGTTACGTTCTAAGAAGTGTCAAAAGGGACTTCGTAATTGAAATAGAGTATAATATATTTATTTCCTTAAATTTTTGTCGCAGTGACTCTTTAGGCTTTAAATCATAAATTGCTCTTATGGCCCTCTTCTGTAAAACAAATATAATTTCAGTGTCAGCTGCGTGTCCCCATAGCAAAATACCATACGACATTATGCATTTTAACAGTGGTAGAGCCAGGCGGCAGCTCTTGCTGTCGCATGGATGGGCCGGCTCGAACCGGGTGGTACCACGACCTCACAAAACACCAGCGTGAAGTAGAGGTTTACCTCTGCGTTTCGCTTGGTGAGTGCAGGTGGCCGAAGGCCCTTTTTACTGGAAATGAGGCATTTCATCCTAGTCCTCACGGGTGAAAACGCATCTGCATTTTGATTTGTAATAGAAGATAGATGTAGATGTCTATGGGCCGCAGCAACCACTTACCATCAGGCTGACTGTGTGCTCGTTTTTCACTTTTAACCTATAAAAAATGCAATAGAAATAGCTAAAGTAAATTAGTCTAGCTGTTTCAACACTGGTTAGACTTCTAATCTTTTTTACAGCAAATGCTGCAGAACTAAGTCTGCTTGCTAGTTTTGATATATGAGGGCTCCATTGAAGCTTCGCGTTTAGTGTGATTCCAAGAAAAATGGCGGTATCTACAAGACTCAGTTTCTCCCCATTTAAAATTACATTAGAATTTAACTGTTTGACATTTGGAGTCATAAATTTCATACATTTCGTTTCAGTGCCATTTAAATGCAAATTATTAACATTGAACCAATTTACTAATTTAGATATAGCATTATTTACTTCGATATATTATAATAAATGTCGACTTAATTTGAAAATTAAAGAAGTGTCATCTGCAAATAATACTATATCTTGGTTATACTTATATTATACATATATTATTTATACATACTTATATTATATTATACTATGTAAGGTAAGTGATTAATGTATACAAGAAACAGAAAGGGGCCGAGAATTGAGCCTTGAGGCACACCTATTTATACTATCGACCCGGAAGAGCTCATACTGTTAATGATAAATTTTTGCGTTCTCTTACTTAAATATGAAATAAATAATTTAAGAGCGTCACTTCTTACACCGTAGTGTTGAAGTTTCCTGATTAAAGTTTTATGATGAACACAATCCAAGGCCTTGTATAGGTCACAAAATATACCCAAAGCATCCTGTGAATTCTCCCATGCATTAAAGATATATTTAATCAGCTCAACGCCGGCATCAGTTGTCGAGCGACCCCTTGTGAAACCAATTTGATTTTTATGAAGTAAATTATTTATATTAGAGAAATTTAACATTTGAGCAAGAATAATTTTTTCGAAAATCTTACTAAGTGTTGGTAGTACAGAAATAGGTTTAAAATTGGCGGGGTCTAATGTACTCTGTATATGTATGTATCACATTTAAATAAAGGTATTACTTTACTATGCTTCATTAAATCAGGAAACATACCAGATTCGATACTAGTATTAAAAATAATAACTAAATGAGGCGCCGTTGTATTTATTATAGACGCAATAACTTTAACGGAAACCCCCCACATATCCGCAGTAAATATTTTATAATATCTTTTGATGATACTTTAGGAAATGTAAAGTTCTTTGTACACGCATTTACATTTTGTTTAAGTAATGATTCGGCGACCGCAGGAGAAGAATTCAGTGACTTAGTGGTTAATATCGGAATATCAGTAAAATATTTCTCGAAAACCATTGCAACGTCCTGATCTGATTCGGTTAATTTGTTATTAACACTTAACTGGTAGTTTGAATTGCGAGAGTTGATCTTACCAGTTTCGCTATTAATTATACTCCATGTCCTTTTAATTTTATTAGAAGCCGTCTTAATTTTGTTGCTCAAATGCAAAGAGTTAGCTGTGGAGCACACTCTTTTAAATATTTTTGAATATTTTTTTACATAATATTCCCTAAATTCCACGCTATGATTATATGATCTTTCATGTTAAAGATAATATAACCTATATCTGCTCTTATGGACTCCTACTGTCGCCCATTCATTGAATGACTTCCGACTGTTCAAGGAGAATGTTTTAGAAGTAAAAGTATGATTAAATTCTTTGCAAATAAGCTTAAATATGTCGTGAAGCGACAATTAAAAGAGAAAGAACCTAACCTAAGAACAGCAAAACAACAAAAGTAGACCAAGAAAATAATATATTTAAAGTTTCAGAAAAGTATTTACAATTTTATAAAAAAATGAAATATGAAGATGATGGATGAAATGAGATTACAATTAGGTTTTAAAAAAAATAAAGGTAGGAGAATAGGACAATATAGTTTTATAGGGGAGCCTGGAGCCTCGCTGCTTTTGTAGAAATGGGCACACGCAGAGCTTGAGGTTTCTCAGCGGCGACGGCACGCAGCGCCTGGACTGGGCACACGCAGCGTCCGGAGCCGGCGCACGTAGCGCCTGGGGTAGGTGCGCTCAGTTCTTGGAGAAGTAGTCGCCGCGCCCAGAGGTAGCGCGGGCAGTAGGGACGCAGCGCCTGGAGCCAGCAGTCGAAGCGCGCCTGAAGGTAGCGCGGGCAGTAGGCTGCACTCAGCGCCTGGATCAAGCAGTCGTAGCGCGCGGAGTAGTGTGGCCCCGCACTTGAATTAGAATTCACCGACGACTTCACGTGTAGATGGAGGCTTGCAGGATCCCGGGGCAAAGCGGCCCCGGGATAAGGCCTTTAGTAGATGTTTCTCGTTTGAGAACCGAAGCGAGACTGTCTTTCATATTCTCCGATTGTTCGGCTTTTATACCTTTTTAGAGAGAACGAGAAATTATTTAAATTAAAAGGAAATTTATTGTAAATGACCTAGAGAAAAAGAGTATTTATGTGAAAATATCGAGATAAAACATCATATCGGTAACGAATTTGAATAAAAATTGCCATGACAACCATATAAATAATGGTTGTCAGAAATATAAATTTTTAGTTTTAGGTATATAATTGGAAAACCATTACATTTAAGTAAGAAATGAGATATAATTCACATAGGAAAAACTTATGAACGACTGCGTGCATGAAGCCTGAAATTGTAGAGTTACAGAGAATTCAATAAAAGATCATAAAAGGTAAGACTTCATTGACAGCTATTTTAAAAGTGATAAATAGTGTGAAAATACGAAGTAAAATGATATGTTATTGTGTAAAAACGTTACAGGATCCTATAGAAATAAAGGTGATGCAAAATAGAAATGCAGAAAATCAAAAACAGAATGAAAAAAATAGTATAAAGTGATGCAAAACATGAATGCAGAATATCAAAACAGAATGGAGAATTAGTGTACAATGAAATGTAACTTGCATAACACTACATTTTCCCCCCGACCCTGGAAAATTTTTGACTCAGCAAAAATTTTGACATGTACATTCTAAAATAAACCATAAAAACACAGCTTTGCAGAAACAGACATCAACAGGCAAAATCAGATATACTATCTCTTACATTCATCATCTGCATTCAGGTACGGGTGGAGTTCACATACCACGACATTAAGGCTTATTTAAGGAGAAGTCAACCGCTCCTGCGTGGAAAAAAAATAAATTAGTCGAAGAGACACCTCTCTAAAAGTGTGTTTTCGAAAGGACATTCAGGCTTATTTAAGGAGTTGTCAACCGCTCCTAAGTGAAGATAAAAAAATTCGAAGAGACACCACTCTAGAAGTGTGTTTTCGAAAGGACATTCAGGCTTATTTAGGGAGTTGTCAACCGCTCCTAAGTGAAGATAAAAAATTAAGGGAGTAGTCAGCTGCTCCCAAGTGAAGATAAAGGTAAAAAAATTAAGGGAGTAGTTAGCCGCTCCTAAGTGAAGATAAAGATAAAGAAAATTAAGGGAGTAGTCAGTTGCTCCCAAGTGAAGGTTTATTACATGTGAGGCGATATTCAGCCAACGATAGGTCGTCTAAAATGTCTGTCAACTGTTCATTTATAAAGTTTAGGTATCGCTGTCCGTTCAGTCGCTGTGGCAGAAACACTGGTCCCAGTATGCGATCCTTAAATAAACCTGCCCATACGTTAACCGACCATCGGGTTTGGTGCCTGGTTTGTCGAACAGCGTGCGGGTTAAACTCTGAATACACGTGTGTATTTCTTCGGTTTCACAGGCCGTTTCTGGTAAATGTCGACTCATCCGTCCAGATAATGTGCTCAATGGAACCAGCCACACGTTGTTGCTGGTATAATAACCAACGGCAGAAAACTCGTCGGCGGTCGTGATCGCCGGGAACTAAAGCTTGCACTTTGCGCAATTTGTATGGGCGCATTCGGTTACGCTTCAACACTTTGTGCACTGCACAGTATGACACACTTGTTCCATCCCGACGTCTTATAAAAAATAATGTTCCATACAATAAATTAGGATCATTTTGGTATGAAAGTGATGGAAGTTTTTTCACTATGTTACTTCTAAATTTCTCCAAGTTCTAGTAATACGCCCAGGCTTCGCACAGGTGATTTCTAGATCTCGACAATAGCGTCACCTACCGGGTCTAAATGTTAATCTAAATCAGGGACCCATTCAAACGCACACGAAAAAATCTTCAAAATCGGTCGATACGTTTTGGAGTTTTAGGTGGGCTAACGGAGAGCAATTAAGTTTTATATAAAGGGATAGGATAGACAGATATTGAACAAATGATAGTTCAAATGATAGTTTTTTACAAACCGAAAGAAGAAGATTTCATACAGTGGCATTTACCCTGCCTTAACATTTTATAGCTTTGCGTTATGAAACAGATAGCATTTTTGAAAATAACTACTCGCGTCGCGTATCGGCACTTCACAATCCTCTTAAGACCTATTCATTGCGAGGCACTATTAAAGTTATTAAGCATAGTACTCGTAGTTAGGTCTTCCAGCGATTCTGCCATAAGGACTATAAAAGTAAAAGTAAAGTAAAGTTATAGCCTATATACATCCCACTGCTGGGCACAGGCCTCCTCTTATTTCTGAGGGTTTTAGGGCAAGGAAGTATCCGCTGCGCTGCCCCAATTCGTGTTGGGGACGCGTTGGACGGACATATTGTCTCACGGACTTTTTTGTAAATATTGCTACGTTTATAACGTCTGGTACATTATTTTATTCTACTACCAATAGTTTTCGCAGCGCATGCCAAGTAGGACTTTTATAGGTAATTTTTTAATTCCTTGATTTACAATATTGGAATTTTATTAGGGATCCCTATTTTTTTAAGTCACGCTATTTATTTTTTAATAGCGTATTTTTGTGGCAATTAGATACTTTTAATTTTCCTATACTTTGGCTTTTTATTTTTTAGCTACAAAAATACAAAGCTTACTTTATTTATTTTACATTATTAAAATAAAGTAAAATAAATAAATTAGTTTGGTGATGTTGATGCTATGAAGAACTAGATATATGATAAGAAAAAAAACTCGTTTATTAAAACAAATAATTTAAAATTATACATTTTGTACAATCGACTTCAATATAAATTATTTAGAATAACTCAAAACTTTTGGTCCTTACCTTAATCAAACTTATACGGAAACGCATGAGAAGCACCAGTTTTCAAAAAAAAAAACGGAAATCGGTTCACCCAGAAAAAAACATTAAAAAACATACAGTGGAATTGAGTACCTCCTCCGTTTTGAAGTTGGTAAACAAATTAACAAACAGTCAACTACTGTGCGTCATCCTAGAACTTTCAACAAAGAAACTGAGTGAAACTGAAGTCAGGAGATGGGCAGCAGGATCTGCTTGAAAACAGCAATAGTACAATAAAAAAACTGCGGTTGCCAACCCGCTCGCCAAGCATGGTAACTATAGCAACCTCCCCCCCTCCTACGATAAAAAATACGAAGAGACAGTCTCCAGTCCCCGACGGCCTCGCTATTCCTGGCTACGATGGCGACCATGGTCGTTTCATGGTCGTTACCGTAGCCAGAAATAGCGGGCCGCCGGGGAATGACGGACGGAAATGGCGGGGCAGAGGGTGCTAAGAATCTTTGACGGAGGTTCCGTTGTCACCTAACACGACTTGACCTAGCTAGATAAAACGCAAGCATCTTCGGGACTGACGAGAAGATCCTGAAACTGGAAGAAGAGATAGACAAATTGCGCTGGGAATTTCTAGGATTATCTGAGGTCCAAAGAGAGGGGGGGGGGACACAGTAACCCTCGAATCTGGCAACTTGTTCTATCACCGATAGGGCGACCATCTGTACCAAGGAGGTGTCGGAATTATCGTCCACAAGTCTCTCGTTAACAACTTAGTAAATATTGTGAGTGTGTCGACAAGGGTTGCGTACATTATACTCAGAATTACCAAACGGTATTCGTTGGAGGTCATGCAGGTTCACGCACCAACCTCGCCACATCTCGATGAGGAGTTTAAAGAAATGTATGAGAATATCTCTGAGGCCATGCATTCCTCCAAAACCCACTATACGGTGTTAATGGGAGACTTCAACGCAAAACTAACCACTAGAGAGAAAAATGAGGTGAAGGTAGTGAAACTCGGAATAGAGCAACAGAACCCAAGGGGCCAGCAGCTGGCCAACTTCATAGTAAAATGGGACTTTTTGTAATGAACTCGTTCTTCCAGAAGCAGCTCCACAGGAAGTGAAGCCATGACGCTTCGATAAAAATGAGATTGACTTCATTATGACGTCTAGATGGCAACTTTTCAGAGACGTCTCAGTGATCGTGATGATGAAAACAGGTAGCGATCACCGAATGGTTAGAGGCACACTAAACCTAAACTTTAAGTTTGAGAGGTCTCGTCTAATGAAATCAACGTTCCGTCCCCCTCGTGCTCTAATCCAAAGTCCCGAAGAATGTCAGCTCGATTTACAAAACCGTTTTCAACGCCTAAAAGCCTGTAGTGCAGTGGAAGATATGAATGACAAGCTCGTGGAAACTGTCCATGCGGTCAGAGTTAAGTTTTGCAAGAGCCGCCGCAGCAGAACACAAAAACTCTCTGACCATACTCTTAATCTCATGGCTGTTAGAAGGAAAATGAAGCTGCAGTCAGTTATATGAAATAGTGATGTAGGTTAGGGTATGATGGGGCCGACATACATTGAGCGGTAAAAGACCCTTAAATGATTGTAAAATAAAAAAACAGCTGCAGTATTTACCATATTTGACGGTATGCAGGCAACTGAACAGACAGATCTCCAAATGCATGCGGTGGGAATCAGGCAACACCTCGTATTGTAGAAACGATCGAGCGGAACCAAGGCTCCAAAATCATTTCCAGAGATCTGTTTGTCAGAAAGAGCAAACTGTCAAAGCTGAATAGACCGAGTGTGACAGCATAGTTTCCAGGACACCTGAGATTTTGAGTAAGATTGAGAGGTTCTATGGGCAGTTGTACACATCATCGTTGGAGTCACACGCACTTGTGAGTAACGATCCTGGAGCAAGTCTTATTCGACACTGTTCCGATGATATCCCGGACGTCAGTCTGAGCGAGATTAGAATAGCTTTCCAGATCTTAAAACCAGCAAGACCCCAGGCGAGGATGGAATTACAGCGGAGCTTCTGAAAGCGAATGGAAAACCGGTACTTGAATTTCTTCTGATGCTCTTTAATTCTGTCCTCTATGATGGGGCTACTCTGGGGGCGTGGAGCAGAAGTTCGGTGGGCATGTTCTTTAAGAAAGGTGACAACGCTCTCTCAAAGAACTATAGACCGATTTGCCTTCTAAGCCACGTCCACGTGGTGTTTTCGAGAATCATTACGAATCGTCTTGCACGCAGACTCGACGACTTGAACCCTCCCAAACAAGCCGGTTTCGAAAAGGGTTTAGCTCATAGACCACATACATACTTTTCGGCAAATTGTACAGAGGACAGAAGAGTACAATCTGCCACTTTGTCTTGCGTATGTGGACTATGAAATTCTTTGATTCTGTCGAAATTTGGGCGGTGCTACAGTTCTTTCAGCGGTACCAAGATGACTGTTGGTATATTTAACAGTGGTAGAGCCACGCGGCAGCTTTCTGCTGTCGCACGGATGGGCCGGCTCGAACCGGGGTGGTACCAAGACCTCACAGAATACCAGCGTGAAGTAGAAGTTTACCTCTGCGTTTCGCTTGGTGAGTGCAGGTGGCCGGAGGCCCTTTTTACTGGAAATGAGGCATTCCATCTTAGTCCTCACGGGTGACAACGCATCTGCATTTTGATTCGCAAACGAGGATAAATGTAGATGTCTATGGGTCGCAGCAACCACTTACCATCAGGTGGACTCTGTGCTTGTTTGTCACCCTTATCCTATAAAAAAAAATCATAGTGCAGAAGCGTTTGTACAGTAGGACTACGATGGCTATCCAGAACCAGAGTACGAAACCTATCCAACTGCAGAGAATTGTTGACGTTATATCCCCGAAACTCTTCACAGATGCATCGGAAGATGTTTTCAAGCTACTGGATTGGAAAGGATACTGTATTTACAATTATGGCGAACACATCACTCACCTAGTAAACAGTGGTAGCGCCACGCGGCAGCTTTTGCTGTCATACGGATGGGCCGGCTCGAACCGGGGTGGAAAAACGACCTCACAGAAAACCAGCGTGAAGTAGAGGTTTACCTCTGCGTTTCGCTTGGTGATTGCAGGTGGCCGGAGGCCCTTTTTACTGGAAATGAGGCATTCCATATTAGTCCTCACGGGTGACAACGCATCTACATTTTGATTTGTAATAGAGGATTGATGTAGATGTCTATGGGCCACAACAACCACTTACCATCAGGTGGACTGTGTGCTCGTTTGTCACCCTTATCCTATAAAAAAAAACCTTCAATTTGTCGACGATATAGTCTTTATGACTGAATCGCTGGAGGACCTAAGCACTATGCGCAATAACTTCAATAGTGTCTTCCAACGGATTGATCTTAAGATGAACGTGGACTAAACAAAGATTATGTGTAATGGCCCAAGTCACAACTATGCTGGTAGTTGTTGGGAGCACGAAGCTCAAAATTGTTACCGAGTATGTTTACCTGGGACAAATTGTCCGACTAGGTACTTACTTCGACCGACCGAGCGGTCAATTGACGGTTTCAACTCGGCTGGGCAGCGTTCGGGAAATTATTACAGTGAAAACGATATTGTAAAGCTAGTGCGTATTGCCAGTGATGATTTATGGATCTTTGACGTGGTCTATCACTGCTGGCCATATGAGCACGTTTAAGGTCGCTCAGCGAGCTATGGAGAGAGCTATGCTCGGGGTTTCTTTGCATGATAAACTTAGAAATGTAGATATCCGCATGGAACTAGAGTGACCGATATAGCCCGACGGACTTATAAGCTGAAGCGGCAATGGACCGGCCAAATATCTCGGAGAACCGACAACCGATGGGGAAACATGGTCCTCGAGTGGTAGCCTCGTACCGGTAGGCGTAGTGTAGGGCGACTCTCACTAAATGGAGTGACGACCTGGTAACACATGCAGGGAGTCGATGAATGCAGGTGGCTCAGGACCGTTCTTTGTGGCATTCCTTGGGGAAGGCCTATGTTCAGCAGTGGACTTGTGACGGGGTTGTAATGATGAATAATGTATATGTTAATAAAAAAAAATCCGTACCTTAAATAATCTGTAGCCTGATATTATTATTAACGGTTAATGTTACGCTCAACTGGACACTTTTTATGGGATATGTTTATTGCAATCTCCCGTTGAAAATTATAATTTTTTTACTTGCGAATACATTATTAGCTAGCAAAGCCATGACATCGTCCCGAGGGTGTCGTAGTAGACAGTTAAGGCTATACGATTGCTGGGAACCGTCTCCAGCGTATTTTTGCATTATACCTTGGAAAAACAATGAATTAGGAATTTTGCCAAATTTGTTTCAAAAGCCATACCTCGTATCCATTTTAGTTTTATTTCACACTCATATATTTTGTAACAATTCGAAAGTGATATTGAAATAACATTATTAAAAAATAGTTATTTGCAGGATATGATGCCAATTTGTATTTCATATTAAATAAAAAAAAATGAAGTACGTGTTAACACACTTTAAATCGTTTGTAAAACATACCAAATTCGAAACAAGATAAAAAAGGCACGTAGAGTTTATTTTGAACGCAATTCATTGTAGACAGTCATTAATAGTGACCGTGTGGTAGTTTTCAGCAAATGTCTGATCTCGGTATTGATGCATTTTCTAATGTGGTAGAGCCAAGCTGTAGTTGTATCAGCAATACATACCTGCAGTACAAATGTGTCGGGAACCTTGGTAGGGTCTCACTCTCACAAAATACCACAGTAAAATACCAGAATAACGGACGGATTTACTTGGTTTTGTAATTATGTTGCCTAAAAGGTAGGTGAATATGTTGAGTCATATCTATATTTAATATTATTTCTGTGTCTATCGCTACTACAAACAAATACGTACTGAAGCCACACCTCGCGACAAATCAACCCTTTATTAAACGCTTTTTATTTTTGTCTTGCGCCAGTTACTTTCTTTTATTCTGGGGTTTTTCAAAAACTTTATTTCATCATTTTTCGATAAAGACATTGCGGTCATCCGTCGTGGGTTTTTAAAATTTATTAATTTTGCGTTTTATTTTAGATGTTTAGAGAGTTCCTACGTTACTGTATAAATATCTGTTTATCTCTGTATCTTCGCAACGTATTACGAGTGGGAGAAATGAGCATGGAATAGTATAAGCTACTTTTGGATAGAACTCGTTTTTCTATTGAGGAAAACTATGACGATGGCGGCGATGTTTGGATATACCTCACAACTCGTGAACGCATACAATCAGGCAATGTTAACCAAACTAACAATAAAAATGTACGTGACTTATGCACGAGATGAGTCTGGGGAACCGAACAACTATGGACAGAAACTTCTAAATGCTGCTATTCTAGACCCATATAACACAGTAAGCTTAGTACAACATATAAACAACATATAAAGATGGGTGTGGGTACACGAGACATTTTAAGAATGTACATGAAGGTCAGCAAATGATTGTTCAATGGCAGCATAGTTCGAGGTTTTCAGTGGGAAGGGGTAAGAAAAGACCTGTTGGTAGATGGAGAGCTGCCTGAAAAATTCCTAATTCAATTTAATGACCGCTTTATCGACAGAAATTACCATGATGAAAATATTTAGGTAGGCATAGCTCCAACGACTGTACCATTTCAAGGCAACAAATGTGCTAGTGATATAGAAAGGGTTAATGATTCCACTTATATTAGGTCTGGCCGTTATAGTGCATAAATGACAAGGCACTAAGTTTATAAGGCGGTCATATATATTAGACCCAAAACATTCGCTAAAAGGTAAGCTTATATATGGTTCTTAATATAGTACGATCTTCGGCGATTTGTGATACTTAAGATATTTGGCGTTCAGAAATCACCATAATGGCATAGCGTTTTCACAAATCAAGGAAGCTGAAGAATTACAAACCGTTCACAGAAAACCGTATCTAAATTGGCCAAACCGTTTTGGAATTAAATGGGAACATTCGTTTGCACAAACAAACAACCTCTCACTCTGAAGATAGGGAAATTCGGGATAAGGCAACGGAACGGAAATTCGGGATAGGGTAATCTCATGGCTGTTAGAAGGGAAATGAAGCTGCAGTGTTCAGAAGATTTGACAGCATACAGGCAACTGAACAGACAGATTTACAAATACATGCGGCGGAACTTACGCATCTTCAAGATAGCTCATATTGAAGAAGCGATCGAGCATAACCAGGGCTCCAAAGTCTTTTCCAGGGATCTGTCCGTAAAATAGAGTCAAGTGTCGAAGCTGAAGACCAAATGTGGCAGTATTTTTTCCGGGACACCTGGGATTTGAGTAAGATTAAGAGGTTCTATGGGCAGCTGTAAACGTCATCGTTGGGGTCACACGCAAGTGTCAGTAACAATCCAAGAAGAAGTCTTGTCCGACCTTATTCCGATCATCCTCTCACTCTCCGGTATCTTAAAAATAGCAAGTTCCCAGGCGAGGATAGAATTACAGTGAAGGTTCTGTTAGCTGCTAGAAAGCCGGTACTTGAAGTGATAGCACTATGCCGGAGGCGTGGTGCAGAAACTCGGTGGTCTTGTTTTTTAAGAAAGGAGACAAAACTCTTTTGAAGAACTACAGACCGATTTCCCTTCAGAGCCGCGTCTACGTGCTGTTTGCGAGAGTCATTACGAATCGTCTTGCAAGCAGACTGGACGACTTTCAGCCTCCTGAACAAGCTGTTTTCCGAAAAGGCTTTAACACCACATACCATACACATACCCTGTGTAAAATTGTACAGAAGACTGAAAAGTACAATCGGCCACTTTGTCTTGCTTGTGTGAACTATGAGGAAACCTTTGATTCCGTCGAAAATTGGGTGGTGCTACAGTCCCTTTTTTTTATAGGATAAGGGTGACAAACGAGCACACAGTGCACCTGATGGTAAGTGGTAGCTGCGGCCCATAGACATCAACATCTATCCTCTATTACAAATCAAAATGTAGATGCGATGTCACCCTTGAGGACTAAGATGGAATGCCTCATTTCCAGTAAAAAGGGCCTCCGGCCACCTGCACTCACCAAGCGAAACGCAGAGGTGAATCTCTACTTCACGCTGGTTTTCTGTGAGGTCGTGGTACCACCCCGGTTCGAGCCGGCCCATCCGTGCGACAGCAAAAGCTGCCGCTTGGCTCTACCACTGTTAAACTGTCCCTTCAGCGGTGCCAAGTTGACTGTCGGTATGTTGAAATTCTGAAGTGGTTGCACATTAGGGATATGATGGCTATCCGAGTATAGAATCATGGTGTCTTTATATCCCCGAAATTCTTCACCGATAGAAAAGGGTACGGTATTGATATCAATGGCGAAAACATTACTCACCTTCAATTGTTCGACAATATAGTTCTTATGACAGAATCGCTGAATCGCTATGTTCAATAACCTCAATAGTGCCTTTCAATGGATAGCTAATAAGGTGAACATGGATAAAACAAAGATTATGTGTAACGTCCACGTTACACCTGTGACGGTAGTTGTTTGGAGCCCTAAGCTCGAAGTTGTTGACGAGTGCTTTTTCTTGGGACAAATAGTCCGGTAAGGTTAATTTGACCGAAAGGTCATTCGATGGGTTCAAATCGTCTCGGAAGCATTCGGGAGATTACTGCACATCTTCTCGTCAGGCATAACTAAAAATTTGAAAACGAGATTGTGCAACCAGTGCATGTTGTCAGTGATGACTTATGAAATGGGACAATGTGCCGGCCCTATAGCTAGAAGAACCGAAAACCGATGAGGAAGCAAGGATCCCGAGTGGCAGGCTCGTACCGGTAGACGAAGTGTAGTGGAACCCCCACTAGATGGAGTGACGACCTGGTAAGACATGCAGTAAGTTGATGTATGCAGGTGGCTCAGGACCGAGCTTTGTGGCATTCCTTGGGGGAGGCCTATGTTCAGCAATGGACAGGTTAAGGACTCTAATGAATGAATGATGAATGAATTCAGGCTCCACTATTCTGGAACGCACTTACCATAGATGTCAAAATATTCATATATATATATATGTCTATGTTTATTTATGTATGTTTATATGTATGTAAGTATTTATTTATGGATGTATGTACGCATTTATGTATAATGTTATCTCGCAGAGAACGCCTCAAGGCTTTCAGTTCGCTGCTTGGGAGACCCAAGGTGTTTTCAATAGAATATAGGTACATAAATTAATAAAGTATCTAATATTTTATTTATTAATATTCTTTTTATATTTATAATTTCGCTGTACAACAGTGATTAAAATAAGCACGGCGAATGAATTTATTAATTAATTCAATAGGGACCGTCTTAGTTTTTCCTCTTAATTAACAAACACGATTTGCATTCGCGAATGCATACTTAATGATTTATTTGTACCTACATTCAAAATGTTGTGTTATAAACAACAAATTTATTATTTCCTACATTAACCCAATCATCCAATCAAATGTCCACTTAAAGAAACAGGAACATATTTTTTTTTAAATTATAGATATAATAGTACATAGTTATTAGTGTAGTTGAAATTCACTTTTTAGTTTAATTCACCACTGATTCGGAAAAAAACTTCTGTCTTGGGAAGAACTAGCGAACAAACCCAGTGGGACATTTTTCTTTTTAAGAACATGTCATAAACATAATATGACTGTTAACAGTACTAAACTTAGTAAGAGGGCGACACTGAAAGTTTTTAGAACTGGCCACTTGTAAACGATATACTCGTAATAAAAAAAATAAGTTCAAATTTGAAAATGGAACTCTTTGCCAATATTATTGTGTATTTATTTTGTTAATTTGTCATTTGTTTACGATTGAGCACCAAATTGAAAATTGTCTGTGTCATGTTAGCATGAATTTAACGCGAGAAAATTTCGTAAAATGATTTCATATGATTTCCGATGTCATTTAAGTGAACAAGAAAGTTATAATAGACTTCGGTTGGCCTTTCACGATGAAGCTCTTTCTCGTGCCACTGTTTACTGTTACTGGTTTAAAGAGTTAAATCGTGGTCGCACTAATCTCACCGATGATCTGCGTGAGGGACGGCCTTCTACGGCGACGACTGAAAATAACATCAGTGTTGTACGGCGTATGATAGTGACTGACAAAAGAGTGATTTATCAGCAGATTCTGACAAGCTTAGGCATCGGTATGAGTCAAGTGCATAAAATCCCAAAACCTCCGTCGTGTTGATTGGTATCGTGAAATGGTTGAAATATTTAACGGTGGTGACTCAAATGCTGTTTTCGATATACTTACGGGTGACGAAAGATGGATTTATTATTATGAGCCTGATACTAAGAGACAGTATGCTGTCTGGGTGTTTCCTTACGAGGAGTTGCCAACTAAAATGAAGAGAGGTCGAAGCGTGGGAAAAAATATGGTGGCCTCGTTCTTCGGAAGGACAGGTCATTACGTAACAATTGTTTTAGAGGATCAAAAAACAGTTAGTGCAGAGTGGTACATTAACAATTGTTTGCCACTTGTCTTGGACAAAGTTCGAGAGAAACGACCTCGCAGTAGGATCCTCCTTCACCACGACAACGCCTCGTCACACACCGCCAAGCAAACAATCAACTACTTGGCAACCTTAGACGCGGAATTACTGGGTCACCCGCCTTATAGCCCCGACCACCTTGCGATTTTTATTTATTTCCAAAAATAAAATAAAAACTTCGAGGAAAACGTTTTATGGACGCCGAGGTAGCAGTGGCTGCGGTTCAAAATGCCGTCGAAGAGACCCCTAAGGACGAGTGGGAAAAGTGCTTTTCTCAGTGATTCCATCGGATTCAGCGATGTATTGATGTTAATGGAACACTATTTTGAAAAAATATAATAAAATAATAACTTGCTAGTTTATTTGCACCTACGTTCCGACTCCAAGACCTCCCGCCTCCCTCCAGAGGCCTCGTTACGTTTTAATTGAAAATCCTATTCCGCTCGTCGCTAGACCATCATACACCAACACATAATATGCACCTAGTGTCAAAAGCACAGTTAGGACAGCGGATGGGACACAATGAGTCCGCAAACGGGCGCGCCGCGAATCCCTCCACACCGCGTACTCACCGTACACTCGCGTCCCTGGGTGGTTCTCACCGCCCTGAACATCCCAAATCATCACCGCATCGAATGATCCGAGTTAGCCTCCAGAGCCGGGGCCCGGCACTCTTATTTGGACGGCGGTTGCTGAGTCCGATAAATCTGTAGGAGCCTCATAGGTGAAGAGCAATAACACCACAGAAACTAGAGGGTAACGTAAATATGCTGATAGATAAAAATTACTCCATTAATTACGCCAATTTTTCATACATTGCTATCTAAAATGCTTGAACTAGGTGTCATGATATGTCTCGCGTCTCAGATGTGTGATATACGCGGGTGAAACCCCAGGGCACAGCTAGTAGATTATAAACTACGAGGGATGTGTTTCAGTATTTTTCAATTTTAATCTTAGAGGGGGGATATAATTCTTTTAAAATAAAAAATTTAAATCAAATCCTAATTATATTAAAACATGGAAGATTTGATAACACTTTTATAACAAGGTTTCGATTAGAAACTAAGTAACGCCTGTTTAAAGATTTTAGTTACTCCACACTAAAAGGAACATTGGGGGATAAAAGCTATTATAAAAATGTTAACTATTTTGATACTTTGCAAATCTTTCAAGCAATTAATCAATATATTATTTACTGTTCACCAATACAGAATGAAACAAAAGTAAAATGAGGTGAATAAAGAATGTCTTCTTAACGCTCTGAAAGCAATGTCATCCAGACAATCTTTATACGCAAATAATTTTCACAACGAATGGCTGGGAGGTTGTTGAAAGGCGAGGAAAGTACTATAGACAGAATAGACAGCTGAGGAAAAAAGGCCGAGAAGTACGATGTGAAATTATAAGAGTTCCAAATAATAAGTTATGAGTAGGTTTTAGAAGGAAAAAAGGGAATGTGCACGGCAAATATGTAGAGGCAAGGAGTTTCACAAGCGTAACTGAAATGTAACAGAAAATGATTTATTGAAGAAAGAGTATATATATATATATATATATATATATATATATATATATATGTGTATATTTGGTCATAGGGTCCTATCATTAACGTGTTTATTTTTATATTAATTTTCCATTCCAGCCCATTCAATTCACTGATGCATTTGGAAGATTTTCCATAATTACCAAACTTGATAGCGGATTTTTGAACCCAATATAACAGAGGTCTCGCACTTTTATCGCTACACCACGTCTCTTTCTGCTTGCCGCTTACCTCCCGTTTACACTAGATGTAAAACAGAGAGAAAGTCAATGTTTTACGTCTAATGTAAGATGACGGTTATACCTTTATCTATCAGAACTCGTAAGTCTTCCTGATGTACCCCATAGGTCTCCTAAAGCGACTGAAAAGGAAATATATTCTCCAACGCCACTAATATATGACAAATTTACAGGCCCTTTGACTTTGTTTTATGGTCACACGAAAAATGTTTTATTATTTTTTTAAATTGTATTAAAAACTTTTTGTTATTATTACACCTAAATGAATGAATCAAATGAAAATGTTACTGTCCAAATTGTTCATTTATATATGATGAATCCTTTCGTTTTTTGCTCCATTAATATTCTCACCAAACGTGATTTATTACCGTTAACGGATAGCTTACCTTCATCCTCCAAAAATTATTCCGTATAGTAATTAAAATAATTTTGCGGTATATGCAAACAAACTTATGACTGGCGCAAATAAGTTAGAGCTTTGTTAATGGGTTAACTTTGACAAACTTAATCTTGGAATTGAGGAGCCTGTGTTTATAATTTGTCTAAATCTAAATTGAATGTGTATGCGAATTTTACGTGTTTTATCTAAGAATAAATTAAATATCTTGTGATCAATTTAGTGGACTATAGAATCTCTGATGCTAAATTTCGGATTCCGGTCTGAGCCCGTATTTCAGTCTCTAAAAATGTTTTGTGACTTTTCTTTTTATTCTGCCACAATATGAAAGCCAAGTGTAGGAATTTCGTAACGAGTGAGCAGCGTGAAGCATGACAAGCATATGATCTTAAATTACAGTGTTATAATAGTGGTGGCCGCTAAAATTTATTGTTTAGGTCGTGAGGCGCTAAGTAGTGCAAAGTGTGCCCGGCTTAGGGGCGTATTCACTATACTTTTTGAGCGAATGCCACTGCATTAAGTCTGCCTACAAAATTATTACACTAATTTTTTAAAAACTTAAGAAAGAGTACCGAAATCATACTTAAATTAGTATAAAACTCACGTTAAGATATGTGCATCTAAAATTATTTGTAAGGAACAACATGGTTTTGTGTCTTATGTTACATCAAGATTTGTACGTGTCAAGAAGTTGAACATGGTTTTTGTGATACTTAAAATATACGCAGTGGTTTGTCTATCTTCTTTTTTGGTCTGAGTTTGTAACACAGGTCTTTCGAAAGGGACGCTCGGAATTCGAAAATTTATAGCGGCCACATTGTTAAAGCAGCATCTGTCAAATTGGTTGTGAATTGTTCAATAATAATCCATGGCAATTTACTATGGAAGGTCAATCAAATGTTATTATCATAATCAGTGCTCCGTTCGAGAAACCTTCTGCGCATTACGTTATTTTTAGGGTTCCGAAAGGAAAAAGCGGAACCCTTATAGGATCACTTTGTTGTCCGCCTGTCTGTCTGTTAAGACCCTTTTTTTCAGGAACACGTGGAGGTATCAAGCTGAAATTCATATCAAATACTCAAGTCTACTGTCCCTTGGAGCTGAAAAAAATCAAACTTCTAAGCCAACGCAATTAAAAGATACAGCCGTTTATGTTGCAAATTTTCGACATTCGCAAGGGAATCAAAACCTACAGGGTACTTCCCGTGAACTCAGAATCTTAAAATTTGGTACGAAGCAACATTTTATAGCACAGATAACGAAAAATTGCGAAAAGCATAAATTTTTAGTTAAAAATATTTTTAATAATTTTAAACTTATATAACTACGAATTTGTTCGGAAATCTCGGTGCGCGTGTCCGACTCGCACTTGGCCGGTTTTTTTATGTTCCTACATTACGTTTATTTTTAGATGAATGGGTGAGTAAGCAAGCAAAATTGTCTGATTTGGGACGATACCAATCCACATGAGAAAGTCACCATTTGGTGCGAAACTCGGTCTGGAGGTATCATCGGTTCGTACTTCTTTCAAAACGAAACCTTTAACTGTGAGCGTTACAGGCTGATGATAAGTAACTTCTTATGGCCCTGACTGGATGAGATGCATACCAACGATATATGGTTCCAACAGGATAGAGGCAATGCATGCTATTCAGGGCTCGTTTGGATGGACATGGTTATTTTGTACGGCGGTGACGTGAGATGTGTAACGTAGGTGTTTTTTTAATATAGAATAAGGGTGACAAACGAGCACACAGTCCACCTGAATGGAACATAGGCATCTACATTTAAGCTCAATTAATAATCAAAATGCAGATGCGTTGTCACCCCACGAGGACTGAGATGGAATGTCTCGTTTCTGGGTTGAGATTCTATGCACACACCATATGAAACACAGCAGCATGAAGCTTCCCTGGCGGAGCCGACCCATTCGTGCTGCAACCAAAATATATCTGCAGCGTGGCTCTATCACGTTAAACGTACGTAGATACATTACATACATATATTACATACATACCTCACCTGTACTACTTAGACTACATACCTAAAGTTAGGTAGTAAGACGATCTACCTAAAGTTAGGTAGTGTAGGTAAAACTAACTACCTAATCTAAGGTGAAATACAGGTAACGTACGGAACTTGGTAAAGTACAGAAATAAGTGGAATTAAAATTATTATGTACATGTCATATAATAATAGTTTTATTAGCAAAAGTAATCAGATAGATATGGCTAAGTCGTGAATTCAGGTCTACGTCTCACTATTTAAGGTGTGCACTTATAACTCACTGATGGTTGTAGATTATAGGTGAAAATACCGTTCTCGAGTTTAGTTGGTCGACGTAGGGGGTAGTCAGGCACAGATGGTAGTGCCCGAGGATCCGCTGGGTGGTCAGCCGGCGCATAGCAGGGCATCAGGTAGTATTCGGCCACCTAGGTGGTAGAACAGCCGGCGTAGGCATTTTGCTACAATATGCGAAGTACAGGAATGGTACAACTTCTTTGTGCTAGTAGAACAACCCCAAGTCAGGACTGACACGATGTTTAGAATTCAAGAAAATGATCGGAAAATCGCTGTAATATGTGTTTGGTTAGGAAAAAGGCATGACTAGTCAATTCTGGCTAGCTTTTATGCCTATGACCTGGTGGCCGATGAGACTGGTTAATTGTTGGACGGTTTAGCGATTGAGATAACACAGAATATAACAATTAAGACTCGTACCATACTAGAGATGAACCATAACAAGTATTCGATAGATTCAAAACAGTGAATTAATGATTTTATAATATTAAGTAATTTATAATTATTAACAATATTTTTTAGATCATCATCTATATACACTCATGGAAAAATTTTAATAAACGCAAGAAAAACATTTAATTACTCCTGTTGTAATTATCGAGCGTACTGGCCACACACATTAGTAAGTGCTGTAAAAAAAAATTAAAGTATTAGATTTTTCGAATTTCATTTGTTGTACAATTTTTATTATTCGGAAAACCATGGAAAAGCCTTAGTCTAACTTAAAGTCTGCCATCATTATCATTCCGAAATATGAAAATGGTTCCATGCGATAGCTCGAGCTTTTCATATTATTCGAGTGGGTCATGACTCTCTGGACGCTAGAACTTGGATGTGAGTAATTCCGCTTGGCAAAAAGCAAGTATTATACAAAAATCGAGATCTGTCACCGATTAAACGCCTCGAAATGTTTACCTTTGAGAATATGTTAAAACGCAGATGTATGCCAATAAATCGCAAATAATAGATGTCCTCAAAGTCAACGTAAGGAACTTAATCGAGCAAACTCAGCCAGATTTATGCCACCAAACATAGCCACGGTAGACATTTATATCCCACGTTATACCATTATATCCCACGCTTATTGCCATAAAATATACTTTCAAATAAAATAAAAATTGAGTGAACACAATTAGTTTCATTTACATTTAAGGATCGAGCGTTCTTATTGAAAGATCCTTTATTAATTTATTATGTCTTGTCGACAAGGGTCAAGTTAAGTATTTGACAAAATACTATACATAAAAAAGCATTATTAAGTTATTAAAATACGCTTATTCAGATTATTGTTCTATACATCAGCGTTAGGCTTATGTTTTTTTTAATTGTAAATTCACCGACTTCTCTAAAACGGCGAAACCGATTCAAATTATTCTTCTTCATTTAAATAGGGTACCGGTACTTGTACTTCAGAGGTCCAGAATCCTATATATATTTAAAGAGAAAATTCCATCCCTAAGGTGGAAAATTAGGGGATGAAGATCTCAATGTAAATATTTGTAGGATTATTCTAGTTATCATATTAAATTGCTGATATTTCATAAACCACTCAAAAAAGTAGAATAATTCAACAATGAACAAGTCAGTTTGTACTTTTTATTAAAAAGTTAAATTATTTAATGAATAATATTGTAATACATAATAGGTATTATTGAAGGTAATTTTTTTAAAACCATTATCAAAATTCATCCCCTTCAAAGATCATACAGAGTAATAATTATAATTAGAGGGTTACAACTGAATTTAAATTCCCTCACATCCATTAATATATTTCGGAGTTTAAAATAAAAAAAATACAAATTAAAAACTAGGTATAGGTTTACCAAAAGTTTTATTTTACTAAGAGAGCACAACTTTTCGAATGTTCATGTACTCCTTTTATACGATACATAAAATTATTGTTCATATCAAGATTATATTCTTATTTGCTATTTTTTTATCCCCAGTTTTACGTGGTAGAGCCATGCTGCACCTATATTAGTAGTATAGTTGTAGTACGAATGGGTCGGCTCGACCGGGGAAGGACCAAATACCAGCGTAAAATCAGCAGTTTCGTATGGGGAGTGTAGAGAACCGGAGACCTTATTTACTGGAAAAGAGGCATTCCATCTTAGTCCTCACCCTATCCTATAAAAATATTGTATAATATATAAATCAAAGTAGCTTAGTAAGCGCTGCTAAATTGTGTGTAGGCGTATCATGTACGACATACATCTCACTTACTCAATAAGAATGATAAAAATAGATTCTCCGTCATTGATATTTGTTATAATTTTTATACACTTCTTAAAGAATAAAACATAACTCTGTATTGCGTCCTTTAATAGTTAAATATAGATAAAGGAGTTAGAGAAGAAGTAACTCTGTTGCAAATGCGCCATTAAACCTGTAGAAAACTTACATAATTGCTGCAAATATGCTTGAGACCTTATCTGAAAAATAGCATTACAATAATCTACTTTACTGTCACTTCGCTTCCTGGTACGAAACAACCTCTTGAGATCCCATCGGTTGTCGAATAGAATAGAATAATTTTTATTCAATATTGATTTCAAGTAATTCTTATTGAAAGCCATTTTTTATTTTACCACTGGTTCGAAAAACATCCTCAGTCCTGGGAAGAACCAGCAAGAAACCCAGCGGGACGTTTTTTTAAGTAAATTTTAAAAAACAAATGATTACAAACTATTTACTAAATTTATTTTAGAAACAGCTTGGAAGCGACCACCTCATTCACAGGGGTTATTATCAGCCATGTATTCATTTATATTATAATAACCCTTTTTATACAGCTTTTGTTTAATTAAATATTTAAACTTGGTAATAGAGATACCTGTATATTTTATGGGACTTTGTTGTAATAGCGTATACATTGCCCCAATAATGAATTACTGACTCTATGGAGTCGAGAGACCGGTATCACTAGTTTGTGTTTGTTCCTAGTGTTTACAGAGTGTATATCAATTTTATCTTTTTTTTATGAACATACATCAAGTTTTCGTAAATATACTGAGAGGCCAAAATTAATATATTTATTTCTTTAAATTTTTCCCTAAGAGACTCTCTCGGTTTAGGGTTGTGAATAGCTCTTATGGCCCTCTTCTGCAAAACAAAAATAGTTTCTAAATCAGCCACATTTCCCTTTAGCAAAATGCCATAAAACGTTATGCTATGGAAACTACTGAAATAAACTAATCTAGCTGTCTTGACAGTAGTAAGATCTCTAATCTTTTTTACAGCGTAAGCTGCAGAGCTTAGTCTGCTTGCTAGTTTGTATATATAGGGGCCCCAGTGAAGTTTCGCGTCGAGAGTGATGCCAAGAAAAACAGAGGTTTCAACAGGGCTCAGTTCTTCCCTATTTAAAAACACATTGGTATTCAAATTTTAAACATTCGTTGTTGTAAATTTAATGCATTTAGTTTTATTGCCGTTTAAATGCAGATTATTAACGTTAAACCAATGCACTAATTTTGATATAGCATTATTCACTTCGTCACTTTTAAATAATAGAAGTTTAAGTTTAAAAAACAAGGAAGTATCATCAGCAAAAAATACTATATCATGATTATCCCCTACAAGGGAAGTTAAGTCATTAATATACACTAAAAATAGGAAAGGGTCAAAAGTCGAGCCCTGAGGGACACCTATCCTTACGGACAACCCAGAAGAACTTTTACCATTGATAATAACTTTCTGCATTCTATTACTTAAATATGAAATAATAAGTTTAAGCGCTTTGTTCTTGACACAATAGTACTGTAGCTTCCTGATTAATGTCTCATGGTGAACACAGTCGAAGGGCTTGGAAAGGTCACAAAACACACAGAAAGCATCCTCCGGGTTCTCCCATGCACAAACAATATGTTTTATAACTTCGACTCCGGCGTCGGTAGTCGAGCGACCCCTTGTAAAACCAAATTGATTTTTATGAAGCAATTTATTTATATTAAAAAAACTTAACATATGATCTAAAATGATTTTTTCAAAATTTTTACTTAATGTTGGTAATAAAAAAATTGATTTAAAATTGGCGGGATCTAATGTACTACCAGATTTAAATGTAGGTATGACTTTACTATGTTTCATTAGTTCAGGGAACACACCAGATTCGACGCTTGTATTAAAAATTGTGGCTTGATAAGGTGCTATATTATCTATTATAGATACAATTACTTTAACGGAAATTCCCCATTAGTCTGTCGTTTTCTTAACATCAATAGTTTTAAAATATTTAACGATATCTTTTAGCAATACTCTATGTAATTTAAAAGTATTTGAATAAGTCTCGATTCTTCGAGCTATATGGCCGGCCCATTGACACTTCGATTTCGGTTTACTGATCCGTTGGGCTATGTGGGTTACTCTGGTTCTACTGGGGATATCCTTCGTTCTAAGTCTATCATGGAGAGAAACCTCGAGTAATGCCCTTTCTATAGCTCGCTGATCGACCTTAAGCTTCCTCATACGACCTACAGTGAAAGACCATATCTCAGATCCATATGTAACACAGATCCATATGTAACTCAGATCCATAGATCACTGGTAAGAAGCAATAGTTGACTATCTTGTTTTAAATTTTTGAGGTTTACTTGTCGCGATGTTTCAAAATTTCCCAGTGAAAGTTGCCCAGCTGGATTGAATCCGTCAATTTACCTCTCGGCCATAGTTGGACTTACTTAATTATACTATTTATTTTTGGTAAATATACTCGTTGACTATTTAGAGCGTAGTGCTCCCACCAACTACCAGCATCAATGTGACAGATGATCTTTCTTTTGTCTATGTACATTTTAAAAGTTATTCATTGGGAGACACTATATAGGTCACTGAGCATAGTGCTGAAGTCCTTTAGCAATTTTTCCAAAAGTAATATATTATCGGCAATTCGAAGGTGAGTGATGTACTCGTCATTGGTCTTAATATCGTATCTTTTCCAGTAGCTTGAAAACGGCTTCCAATGCAACGTTGAAGAGTTTCGGTAATATAACGACAGCTTGTCTTTCTCTGTAGTTGGATTGGTTTCGTGTTTAAGTTCTGTACTCGGAGTTTTATGTTAATTTCAATGGAATGCAAGTAATCTGGGTTAAAATCCAAACCTTTCCAGCAACGGTAATATTTTAATTGCAATTTTAACTCGTGTTAAACGTATCCTTGGCTTTTATTTCAACCACCAAAGAAAACAACTTAACTGTATAATAAAAAACATGTACGTCTTGAGAACCTCAGCATGAAGTAGTGCAGCACGGCAGCCTTTTCTAAGACCTCCATGCCTATAAGTATTGACACAGTCCCTCTCAAACTTATATAGAGGGTGTTTAGGAATATATAACAATTTGACACCTTTATGTTGCTATGTAGTGGTGATAATTAATTATCATCTAAGGAAATGCAATATAAAATTATAAAGGTAATAAAAAAATTATGTAACATTATCCTTACTGTTTTTGGTGATCATTATTCGTAAGGATAATGTTTTTTTTTTTTTTATAGGAGAGGGGGCAAACGAGCATGCGGCTCACCTGAAGGTAAGTGACTACCGCCGCCCATGAACAACTGCAACATCAGGGAGGGAATTGCAGATGCGTTGCCGCCCTTTTAAAAAGGAGTACGCTCTTTTCTTGAAGGTCGCTAAGCCGTATCGGTCCGGAAAATATTCCACAAGGCAGTCGTGCTAGGAAGAAAACATCTTCTAAATCGCACAGTGGTGGACCACCAATCATCCAGATGGTGTGGATGGTATCGGGAGTTCTGCTGCGATGTGCGTTCGTGAAGCTTGGCGGCTGAAATTAATCCGAAAAATTCCTCAGAGCACTCCCCTTGGTAGATGCGAAAGAAAATGCAAAGGGATGCAGCATCTCTTCGCAGTGCCAATGAATCGAGCCGATCGGAAAGGACTCGGTCGTCGACGATTCGAGCCGCTCTGCACTGGATACGGTTAAATGAAAGGAGCTGGCACTGGGGAGCCCCTGCCCAGAGATGGGAACAGTATTCCATGTGAAGCCGAACCTGCGCCTTGTAAAGTTGCAGGCGGTGTGCCGGCATGAAATACTGTCCCGCTCTGCTGAGCACGCCAAGCTTTTTAGAGGCCAATTTGGCCTTCTCGTCCAAGTGACTACGAAACTGCTCGTCACTCGATATGTCGACTCCGAGGATTCCGATACTGGCTGAGGCAAGATGGGGAGTGCCTTGAAACTGAGGAGATACGACAAAGGGGTTCTTTTTAGCGGTAAACGCGCATACTTGTATCTTCTGCGGATTAAACTAGACTAGATTTAGTCGCCACCAATCCTAGACTTTGTTCAGCAAAGACTAGACTTCAGACACAAGTTTTTTCCGGTACTCGGCGACGTTTTCTCGAGAAATATTAGCACAACCGGTGTAAAGAGCATCACCAGTGCTGTCATCCGCATAGCAACGAATGTTACCAGTTAGCAACATAACAGCCTTGTGGAACACCAGCGTTAATAGGCTTGCAGTCGGAGCATGCACTGTCTACAACGACCTTGATGCTCCAATAGACCAGAAAATCACCAGCTGATCGACCCCGTCGAAAACCGTATTGGCGGTCACTTATCAGCTGGTGATCCTCAAGGTACCGCATGAGCTGGCAGTTAATAATGGATTCCATTATTTTGGAGAACAGGGAGGTGATCGCGATAGGCCTGTAGTTGGACGGGTCTGAGCGGTCGCCTTTTTTAGGAATCAGGTGGACAAAAGCTGTCTTCCATGAATTCGCGACTATGCCTTGGGGGTAGAAGTACTGGAAAAGACGCGTTAGGACCGGTGCCAACTCCGGAGCACACGTCCTCAGCACAATTGGAGGGATTCCGTCAGGCCCACTCGACTTCTGGATGTCCAGGGAGAGGAGTGCTTTGCTAACCGAGCGCTGTGAGAAGAGCACATCCTGCATGGAGCACTCACACCGCGGGATGTTCGGCGGTGTTTTCCCCCCGTCATCAAGAGTCAAGTTGGACGCAAAAAGGGAGCCTAAAAGATCGGCTTTGTCTTTTGCGGCTTGGGCCAGTGAGTCATCCTCCCTGTGCAGAGATGGTAGTGATGGCTTACCGAAATTCCCTTGGACAGCCTTGGCGAGAGACCAGAATGCACGGGTTCCCGAAGGAAGGCGAACTAGTTTCTCGCCAATTCTGCTTTTGTGCTCTGACTGCCTTGGCAATAACTCTTTTGAAGGACCTGGAGGCTACATGTAGGAATATAACATTAATTTACGTGTAGTATTCCTCTTTTTGTTATAAAATTATAAAGAAATAAACAATCAAAAGGCTATGTTAAAACTTTTAATTATTATTACATGAAAACGAAATGTTTTATACCGCATAATAATTGATAACATTTAAATTTCCTTTCAAATAATGAATATCCTTTTGTTCATTTCACATAAATCGTGTTCGGATTTGGTATTGTTCTAAAGACAAAAGAGAGAGAGCTAACAAGAAAACTCCATAAAACTAAAATATCGACAATGTACAAATTTTGGTATATGAAATCTGTTAAATAGGTACAATACATATTATATTAATTTAATTTAGATATCTTGGGACTACCATGGAAATTTTAGAATTTTTTCGTGTATTATAATTTCGCGTAAATATGTGTATTAAAAGATAACAATAAGTACAAGAGGCGTAGCTCCCGTAGCTCGAGGATGAGTGCACTCTGTTAATTACATTAGTACAAAATCACGTGTAGTACGATTTTCGCCGAGGTGCTCAGTAGTAAAGTAAAGTATAATAAATTATATTTCACGATGAAGGTTTCGCCTTCATTGTAGTAGTGAGGTGTACCGACAGGCGTTTTTGTATGTTTAACTGCGATTCCCTCGACTCACGATCGTAACTGAGCGCTCCCGATGCCTACGCACACTAACACAATGTACTCTTATATGTGCACGGCTAACAACAATCAGAGTTAAACCTTCATCGTGAAATAGAATCACTATAAAATAAAGCATAATGAAGTAAACTGTCCGCTCTGTACTAAATCTATCAAGAACTTGTTAGATCATAGAACAGGAGTAGAAAAATGTTCGCCTTGTTGTGGCGGTGAAAGTGAATCCGCCACCTCATATCATCCCGTCATAAGAGGCGACATAGGAAAACAAACAGGAGGTGGGCAGCAATCTTCCTGACAACAGATCAAAATAATAATATCTGCGGTTGCCAACCCACTTACCAAGCGTGGCAACTATAGCAAATATCCTGCTACTTGACAATTTATGGGGGAGACCTATGTTTATTTCAGTGGACTTTTGATAGGCTGACGATAATAAGTTCTACTCATCTTTGCAACCCTTAATATCTACGGTAGAGTGAAAACAAAAAAAGTAACATACCCGAAAATATGAATGAAATAAAAACTTCATATATTGCCCCATGAAAATTATAAAAGTAGCAGCTTATATACATGTTACGACTAGGCATAGGCCGCAGAGAGTTTTTGGCTAAAAAAGTGTTCGCTGCACTGATTCTAACGCGAGACAACCTCAACTGGGAAACTTCTCAGATATGCAGGTTTTCCTTTACCGCGAGAACGTGGTAAATCGATACTTCAAATGGCAATTCAAATATATGCTTAAATATATAATAATGCCTTGCATTCCATGAATTTTAATCGGTTGATTGTGTGTTGAGTGATTAGTTTGAGCCTTTAAAAAGTATAAGAAAATGAACCTTAACAAAAAGTGAAGCCCTTATGGTTTTTTCTGCCCAACATACTCGCGTCTCTCAATACCAATGTCAATTTCAAATAAAATAAATATGTTCAAAATTAATTTACAAATTAAATTTTAATTATAAATAACGTTTAAATAAATAAGCATTTATCATATTTAACATGATGAAGATGAAGATGAATAATGTAGAAGAGTAAGAAAACGCTACCGACCTGACATGTGAAATTTGTAGCCTAAGTGCTGAAATGTTGTCTCTCAAAGATCAACTTAGTATTACAATATCTCACATATTAAGGTTCGAATCAAAGATCGAGGGCTACGTTGCCCACGTAGAGGCACTTCACAGCAAAATATACTCCTGGAGGTCCCTCTAGAAGTAACAACAGCTTCATCATGTGACCTATAGTTGTGACCTTCGCTCAAGCCACTGCCAGTGTCAGCCTCAAAAATGAAGAAACATGAGCAGAAGGGTCTGATGACAATACAAAATACTTCATTAACTTTACTACCGCAAACAATCACATAAAACAAACTGCACTATTAATGATTCAGATGCTTGCGTTGTGCACGTGTCTAAACTGTTATCTACTGAATGTGAATCTGGCATTGATGCTCAATCCCATAAATGGATTGAGGTGAGAAAAAAAGACGTCGACCGCCTTCACTCTACGGTACTTCGGGGATAGCTGTAACGTCGCTAAAAGCTGTCAAAGCCCGTAAACACATACATCTTTGGAATATGGTGCTAAATGAAGTTTGCAACTGTATCAGCTAGGCCCTGATGGCGCATATATGGCGTGGAAGCTTAGTCCAAAAGGGAATTATAAATCTTTTTAAATTGGCGTTATTTTGAAACATGCTTGTTTACTGAAGTCTGGCCAATGAATGATAGTTTAAAGACATGAATAACCTGAAAGAAGACCCTTGATAACATTAAGTGCTTTCCAGAAACAGCAAACTCTGGAAATAGCTGACATCCCTGCGGCTCAGCAACGGAATGCTAAAATCAGCAACCTAATTATCCTCTACCAGAATGTTAGAGGCTTATAA
The DNA here is from genome assembly GCA_033319125.1 of Parnassius glacialis. Taxonomy (NCBI): domain Eukaryota; kingdom Metazoa; phylum Arthropoda; class Insecta; order Lepidoptera; family Papilionidae; genus Parnassius; species Parnassius glacialis. The sequence goes on from JAVANC010000006.1 coordinate 29,328,325, forward strand.
ACAAAATTAAAAGTTTAGCGTAATAATGCAGTTGCCTTTGAACACAATTTCATTGCAGCAACTGAAACTTTCCTTAATAACTCTGTGGAAGATTCTGAACTGATTTACGGAGACTGGAACATTGTGCACAGACCAACAACTTGTAGTGGAGTCCTTGCTGGTCGCCCACCCATCTCGCTACGACGGCGTCATGATCTTGAGACTACTTACGGAGTTCTGTGGGCATGTTTTTCGTGGTAAGGTAACTCTGTCTTTGTTTGTATATACGTCAAACCCAGTGCTAAAAATAGTGAATATATGAACTGGTTCTCCAAAGTTAAAAGTTTTAAAACCGTTCCAAAGGGACAATTTGTAATACGAGACGATCTAAATTTTAAAAGCGCGTCCTTAAATATCTATAATTATTACTGTTATTTTTTCTCTTTCTGTAGCTTTTGTGAGAAGAATGTAGTATTGAATTTGCATGGAAGTATTTTAGAGGTAAATGTCACTGTTTCGAAGGGAACTGTCCCGTAAGACTAATATCATCCACCCTTAGACATTAACGTAAAAATTGACATGACGTGTAATTCTTATCTCATTGAACCGAGTAATATGGATCCAGTAATGGTCAATTCAGACAGAAACGCGACGATGCTTGAAAAGGCCAGTGGTTTAGCACCACGCCGCGCTCCGCTACGAGGTGCATCGTGACGTCGCGAGGCGCATCAAGAAGTCGCTGGCATCGAGACACCTCGCTGCGCATCGAGACCCCGCTCGAAAATGGTAGAGACAAGTCGCCACGACGGCTTCATGCTACGCCTCGCGGCGTCGCGCTGCGTCACGCGGCATAACTCGGACTGACTGATATAACTCGAAACTATTTGTTGTCTTTGAAATCCGTATGAGAGCACTTATATTCTTCTTTTGGAAAAAGTCCAAAAGGCCTTTTTAAGATATTAAAAGGCCTTTATGGATACTATCCGTATTTATTATTTTTTATAGGATAAGGGGGCAAACGAGCACACAGTCCACATGTTAGTAAGTGGTTGCTGTGGCCTATAGTCATCTACATCTATCCTCAATTACGAATCAAAATTCAGATGCGTTGTTGGTGGGGACTGAGATGGAATGCCTCGTTTCCAGTAAAAAGGGTCCCCGGTTGCTACACTCACCATACGAAACACAGCAGCTTTACGCTGCTATTTTACGCTAGTATTCTGTGAGAGCGTGGTCCTTACCCGGTCGAGTCGACTCACTCATGCTATAACTATACTACTAAAACTTTTTCTTTGAGTAAACCTTCTTTGAGTAACAACTAATTGCATTCACGGCGGGAGTATCAACATGCTATCATGGCGTGCAAAATGATTCGCGGGAAGATAACCGCTCTAGACTTAAGTGCCGAACTGTGTCGATTTTTCGTACCCAATACACTACTGTCGGAATCGCAAGCATAAACTTTTCTCCGTACCATGGGCATGCACCGTTGCGTTGCACTCGCCTGCGCCCCGTGTCCAGACGGCACTTAACGCTCTCCTGGACACAAATCCTGAGTGCGATTTGTTTGCGGATGAATGGGCGGTAATATTGTCTGAATGCCTGAAGTTTTGTGAGCGAGAAGAATGAATATGTTGTTATTAATTAATGTAATTCGTATAACCGTTTTAATTAAAGTAAAAATAAATAAATAAATCGCAGAGCGCGAAATGTATAATGTTAATATAAGTCATATATTTTAAAGTAATATTATTTATGCAGTATATTTTATCAAATCAATATAAATAAATATACGAGTTCATTTGCTTTCTTTGTCTTTTGAATATATTTTAAAACAATTATTTTTAGGAGTAAGTTACACGTCGGAGGTGACATACCCTTTTTTTTTTGTCAAAAAGTATTTTTCTCCATTATCACTGTATTTTTTTTCAATAACGTCAGCTGGGTGCGTTTTCAAACACGTTATTAGGGTGGGTTGTTTGTCTTAATTGTCTGCAAACCCCATGAAAAATTTTCCTTTTGCATCAGGTGTATATTAAGCAAGCATTATATAATTAACATTTTATATATAAAACACGTATACATATCTCATACAAAAAATATAAAATAAGCCCTTTTGACCTTGTCATACACTCCACAAATTCAAGGTCCATTCAGTCATTCTGTCAGTAGTTTTTTGTTGGCGAAATTTCGAAATTCTTTGGCGACAATCTTTACTCTGTGCGACTGTTTGACCTCGGACTATTAAGTGTTTATCATTAGCCTTAAAACACACATATGCTTGTACTTACCTGAGTACTTACTATGAGACATTGGCAGTATACATATATATATAAGAGGTTGTGCTGAACGACTATATTGACTGATTGGCGTAGAAATCTGAAATTTGGACAGTAGCTGCCTTTTATGACTTAGGCATCTACTAAGAAAGGATTTTCGAAAATTCAATCCCTAAGAAAGTGGAATGGTATATTACAGTTTGAATGAAACTTTTTATTTTACTGGGTAATTGACTTGAAACTTACTGAAATCACTCTGTAAATAAAATAAATGAAACATATATAGCGATTTTTCAAAACAATCCCTTTCCCGGGAGGACAGGGTTGTTCAAAATAAGTACGAAGAAGTAATATTTTATGGTTTTATTAACTGGAAAACTGGTGCAAATGCTTATGTATTAAAAAAATAAAATATTTTACATCAATTCACATTGAAACAAAAACTGAAAAGAAAAAAAATAAAGAAGGTCTTACCACTCTGGAATCGATTCCTTCCAGAAAACTTTTTTACGCAAACAACTGTTCACAATGAATGGCTAGGGAGAATTGAGGTGTTCATAAATTATACAATTAAGTTAAAAAATAAATAAAAATATAAGCACAAGATAATGAGAGTTGAGGAAAGTAGGATAGATACAAGAAAGGGCGTGAAGTATGATGGGACATATTTGAGTTTCAATGTTTGAGTAGGTTTTGGAGAAAAAACTTTGAAAAACGGTTAACCCTACAGGCCATCCCAGGAACATCCCTCTTATTTTCGAGTGCAACGTTCAAAAATCTATTTAATGTTTGCTCTTTTGGTTTTTATTTTTTATTTAATATTTGAGATGGCTCAACCGATTTACTTGAAAATCTCATCAGTTTGAAGTCTCAGTGAACACTTTCGAACGCCGTATCGCCTATCTCGATCGGATGATTCGTTCTAAGGATAACGTACGTTAAAAATTTATTTACATACATCACACACAAACACACACATACACACACACACACACATATATATACGACCTTCCAGCCGGAAATAGTCGGAACGGCTTCCTAGGACCTCAAAACGTGTATCTAATGAAAAATCGCATTCTGAAAATCGAATCGAAATCTATAACTTTAAACTATTGAAAATAATTGATTTTCAAAGCGAGACGTTAAAAATACATTGAGCACAGTGAATATGTAGAGTCAAGGAGCTTCACAAGCGTACAGCTATAGCAGAAAACAATTTATTGAAGAAGGAGGATCAACTTACTGTGGTGCGAAGCGATAGATTATTAGATAGAAAAGCGGTGTGTCATGTTTAATGACGTCCGATTGTAACAAAGACACCACTGCGAATAGCACTTCAGGCCACCATTCCGGCCGCGGTGGTGTGTTGTTGCAGCGGCTGGAGCCACGGCTCACGGTTAGCTGCCACCGCAAGCCGCTTGTGTGTGGGAGACGCTATATGCGATCTCATATTAAGTGTGGACCATTACTGTCTGGACGTTACTACTTGAACGCGGAAAACACCGCGCGTCGATAAGCTACTTATATATAAATAAATTTTAGCTTTCTAAATTCCATTCCATATAAACTATAACTACACCTCATCTCACACTCGTCCGTGCGCGCAATATGCCTAGAGAGGGATACAAAAATTAATTTTGAAATACACCAAAAGAGCGAAAAAAAGAGAATGTCAGTTCAGTCCAACTTAATACAGTGGATTTGTTAACTGACTACGGTCGTTACTTTAATCGAATTCTTTTCATAATAGACACAAACTTATCGGTTCAATCAGGACTCGAACGACGATTGTCATCAGGCACATCGTTAACGAAATGATCAGTGATTTTTTTAGCTGACCGAGTAAATTTTCGAGTGTTTTCCGTTACTATCTCTACCAAATCTCTACATTGTTTAGTTTTGGACTCTTTAGCTTTACGTACTCATATATCGAATCTGGTTATTGAGGAGTAAATAAATGTGTTTTTTTTCGACCTCCTTTTTTTCGATTCCTTTACAAAATTTATGTTTATAATGTACACCTACATGTGGTGGCTGCTTAAGTAATACCACCACCAAATATTATCGCCCATGGGTGTCACAAGAGGCAACGATGTAAAAAACAAAAATGAATTTATAATCTGCAATAGATCGGTAGCTCAAAATGAGATTCTTGGATCGGAGATAGGAAGCAGTGTAAACGTTGCGAAATATGCAATCGCCAACCCCTCTTATTAGAGGGGTTGGCGATTGCATATATACGCTTATTAGCGTAGCGATTTTATCAAATCTGCCCTCGGAGAAACCCATATCTACAGTTCCTATGTGATAAATAATAAGAAAGAGAAATAAAAAGCGAAGCAATATAACGCCTTTTTAAAAACTATGATGGATCCTGCCATTAACATAATCTCACGACTCTCACAAATAGGCTTGTACTTGCTGACATCTCCTTTTCACACGGAATATGCAACAGATATATAGATAGCCTTGAACTCTTAACCAAAATACTGAGTTCCTGCGCCCCGAAAGTTAGAACGAGACACGCAAAACTATTTGTTGTAACACGATCAAAATCAAACTACGCACAAAACGCATTGGACAGTAGATTGCATAGAACTTTTAATAACCAATTTAATGTTACTGACATTTTTCATAGCAGTAGAAATGTGTATAAGAGGGAATTTCTTCAAGTAAGCACACACACAGATACACAGACTCACAGACATACAGACTATGTTGACTATGTTGACTGATAGTTTTGACTATCATTCAACATAGTCAAAACTTTGTTTAGGATCGTCCCAACAGTGTAATTTTGAAATTTAACCTCTCCTATAGTTAAGGGGACCGTTCATAGCCACCAGGCTTGGGCGGCTAGGCATTTGTTTATATTTTACATCTGATATATACAAAATGTCTATACCTCTATCTATCACTTCCTACGCATAATATGAGCTGATGGATGGTTATATAATGTTGTACTCCTTACTACCATCTTATTCCTTAAAGGTAATGAAGCATCCATAGCCTATGTTTGTATTTACAGGCTCTAGCACCGTTTTGTCAGTTTAATCATAAAACGTCCTCCAAGGAATACAATGGTAACACGATAATGTATGTGAGATAATAAATCGACGGATGACGGAGGGACGTGCGTAGACTTATGATGGGCTAAAATAATAATAAATATGGTAATGGATTAGAGAAGTCAAATTTGGCAGACTAAGCGTGTTTTCGTAGCACGCTCACTTGTCAAGTATAAGCTTGACAAGCGTGCGTGCCGAATTTTATGTTTTGTGAGTACGTGAAAACGCACTGTTCTAGCGCAATTATTGCTACATTACTTTTTCTTCGTGCAAAACTCAAATAAGTGTAAATCCATAACTATCATAGATATTTCGGATCATGTCTGGGAAAGGCTTTCCACAATTTTGTTAAGAAGGTCTCTTGTTATATGAGTTTAAAATACGGACTAATGGTTTTTTTTTAACAACAAACTAGTAGGGAGAACAAATACATTAAATAAATACACATAATGCCTTGGCCACTTGAAAGTTTTATTATTAATTCTCTTCAAAAAACTCGTCACCAGGATCAACACAAAGTGTTACGGCCAACAGCTGCCCACCCCAGGAGTAGAATCCTTCGCGGCCCATAGACGAAGAAGCTACAGGCAGATGCTGGTCGGGCGTCCTAACGCCAAGGGTTAAAAGTTTCTAGTTACATTAAACGATTCGGGGGGAGCGTCACACTATGATAAAAGGGAGCTTACTTACCTCTATTCAAGGCGACTGGTCCCTCAGGATTCGGTCAGGTCGCGTGTGGATGTATAGTGCTAGGAAAGTAAAGGTCAGTGATGTGTATTTGGGTGTGGCTGGTAGTGTTATTGACCTTATTTGACCGTTCCCTCTGCAGCAGTTCGGCCCTCAGCTCCTCTCCAAACTAAGGTCTCCTTCCGCAGTCACTTTCTTCGTCTGTTATAACGCTTGACTCTCGAAAATGAACACAGAACGCACGGATCAAAGGTCACTGCTATTTCCAGAATATCAACTACCGCACTAGTAACTAATACGGTCGAATCCACTTATACAGATTCTGAATTAGACCCTAAAAGTCCCGGGTAAAACTCTCGGCTCGCGCTACAATTCCCAGTGGTATATTTACTATACGCGCCTATCATAAAAATAGATCTAAGAGCTCCCGAACAAAACGGACCGCGCCTTCGCTCTCGACGCGATGTAAAAAACTTCTAATTTTTCGCTCTCGACTCCCACCGTTCAGCAAGCTCGGACGTTCAACACGCACGAACTTCATCCCGTATCGGCCGAGCCGAGCGCCATCTAACGTCGAAGCCTGACACTAACGCTTTTGCGCAAACACAAAGTTTTGTACGTCTGAAACAGTTTGAGAATCTTTTTCCAGTCCTCTTCAGACACCTTTTATACGGTCTGCTCGAATACTCCAAGCACATTTCTGGTGATGAAAGCTGCTTTGCTGCTTTTAGCACATGTTTTATTTGGAAATAATAAAAAAAAATCAAAATGCCAATTTTTTATAGGATAAGGGTGACAAACGAGCACACAGTCCACGTGATGGTAAGTGGTTGCTGCGGCCCATAGACATCTACATCTATCCTCTATTACAAATCAAAATGCAGATGCGTTGTCACCCGTGAGGACTAAGATGGAATGCTTCATTTCCAGTAAAAAGGGCCTCCGGCCACCTGCACTCACCAAGCGAAACGCAGAGATAAACCTCTACTTCACGCTGGTATTCTGTGAGGTCGTGGTACCACCCCGGTTCGAGCCGGCCCATCCGTGCAACAGCAAAAGCTGCCGCGTGGCTCTACTACTGTTAAGTTAGCTTAACAGAAATAGAAAAAAAAACTTTTTATTCAATATATATTATAAATAATACTTATTATTACGGATTACTTACGGATTTAGACCTGGAAGAGGATGCACGGATCAAATGTTTTCTCTCCGCATGATCACGGAAAAGCTTCTGGCTGCTAACCAGAGGATTTTCTGTGCTTTTGTGGATCTTGAGAAAGCATTTGATAAGGTTGTAAGGAAGAAAATGTGGGAACTGTTGCCGGGGTATGGTGTGGATGGTCGATTGCTAAGGGCTGTGCAGTCACTTTACTGTGACTGTAAAGCCTGTGTGCGGGTAGGGCATGACCTGTCACCCATGTTTAGCGTCCAAACGGGCGTAAAACAGGGTTGTGTCATGTCTTCCTGGCTGTTCATACTGTATCTCGACAGCTGTTTACAGAAACTGAAAGATAGCTGTTTGGGTGTGAAATTGGGTGACATTAAAGTAAATTGTCTGCTGTATGCTGATGATGCAGTGCTTATTGCACCATCAGAGGCAGAACTGCAGGCATTAGTCACGTGTATGAAAGAGGAATGTGAAATTAAAGGTCTCCGCTTGAATGCTAATAAAACTAAGGTTCTGGTATTTGAAAGGGACGAAGAGAGAACGAAGTGTGAAATATAGGTAAATCAGGAATGTCTAGAACAGGTAAATGAAATTGTATACTTGGGGAGTGCTTTTAGCCGGGATGGAAGATGTGATTTAGATGTGGACAGGCGTGTCGCTGCCGGGAACAAAGTCAATGGTGCCCTGACTGCGTTAGTCAAAAGGCAAGGCGTAGTGAAGAGTGCACGCCTTGCAATACATAACGCAGTGTTGGTACCGACTTTGTTATATGGCAGCGAAACCTGGGTATGCCAGAAGAAGCATAAAAGCAAGTTGAATGCAGTGGAGATGCGATCTCTTCGTAAAATGTGCGGCGTTACCATGGCCGACCGAAAGCGAAACGAAGAGATTCGCAATATGGCAGGTTTGAAAGATGACCTTATCACAAAAATTGATAGGGGCGTGCTTCGATGGTGTGGGCACGTTGAGCGAATGAGTGAAGACCGAATGGTGAAGAAAATATATAGCGCGAAAGTTAATATTAAAAGGTGTCGAGGTAGACCGAGACTAACTTTCGAAGACCATGTGAGCAAATTGCTCGAAGAGGGGAGGGTCAAGAGTACTCGGATACCTAGACGTGCATGTATGAAGAAGATGATGAATCTGAAAGAAGCGAAAGAGGTATGTAAGGATCGTGACACTTGGCGATCTGTTCTCTCTGGCTACCCCGTCAGGGATTGTGCGTGACGATAAGTAAGTAATAATACTTATTGAAAGTTACTCTTTTGTTTAATCACTACTGGTTCGCAAAAAAAAAACTCTTTCCTGGAAAGAACCAGCAAGAAATCCTGCGGGACTTTTTTTTAAATAACAGCTTACAAACATTTATGTCACATAATTAACAATAATTAACAAATTAGAAATAGCTTGGTAGCGATCAATTAATCATCCATAAATTCTTTAATGTTTAAGGGTTATGCCCTTTTTATACAAACTTAGTTTAATAAAGTTTTTGAACTTTGAGCAGGTCAAATTTTGTATATTTTCTGGTATTTTATTGTAAAAGCGTACACATCGCCCAAAGAATGAATAACTGACACGGTGGAGTCGAGTAACTGGTACTACTAGCTTGTGTCTGTTCCTTGTATTTGCAGAATGAATATCACTTATTTTCGTAAAACTCATTTTATTTTTGTGTACGTACCTTACATTTTCATCATTTATCAAATGTATTGAGAAGCCAAATTTAATATAATAATTTTCTTCATTCTTTGTCGGAGCGACTCTTTTGGCTTTAAATCATATAGTACTCTTACGGCTCTCTTCTGTAAACCAAATATAATTTCAGTGTAAACATTGGGTCCCCATAGCAAAATATCATACGACATTGTGCTATGAAAATAGATAAACTAGTCGGTGTTTCAACACTGGTAAGATTTCTAATTTTTTTATAGCATATGCTGCAGAACTAAGTCTGCTTGCTAGTTTTAATACATGGGGGCTCCGTTAAAGTTTCGTGTCTATTGTAAAAAATGGTAGTATCTACAAGACTCAGTTCCTCCCTGTTTAAAAATAGTTTGACATTAGGAGTCATGAACTTCATATATTTCATGATTATACGCCAAATTTAAATGCAAATTATTTTCATTTAACCAATTTACTAATTTAGATATAGCATTTCATCATATTTTTAGTAATGGACGTTTTAATTTGAAAATTAAAGGAGTGTCATCAGCAAACAATACTATATCGTGGTTATGCCCTACTATGTAAGGTAAGTCATTAATGTATACAAGAAACAGAAAGGGGCCGAGAATTGAGCCTTGAGGCACGCCTATTTGTACCATCAACCCGGATATGCTAATACTATTAATAACAACTTTTTGCATTCTGTCGATTAAATGTGTAATAATTAAGTTAAGAACATTACTTCTTACACCGTTGTGTTGAAGTTTCCTGATTAATGTTTCATGATCAACACAACTGAAGACCTTGGATAGGTCACAGAATATTCCCAAAGCATCCTGTGAATTCTCCCATGCATTAAAGATATATTTAATGAGCTCAACACCGGCATCAGTTTTCGAGCGATCCCTTGTGAAACCAAATTGATTTTTACGAAGTAAATTATTTATATAAAAAAATAACATTTGATCAAGAATATTTTTTTCAAAAATTTTACTTTTTTACGTGCACATTTTAAAGTGCCTGGACTAATTGCTAAAAATATTGATATATAAGACTCACTGTTTTTAATTTTTTAAATTAATTGTTTGTGATGTTAAATAAAGTTTTCTTTCTTGCTTTCTTTCCTTAATGGAAATCCCCCACAGAACTGCAGTTTTCTTAATATCAATAGTTTTAAATAATTTACAATATCTAAATTATTATAAATATAATTACATAATTATATAATAAATCATATATATTATATAATTACATAAAATATCAGCAATACCATTAATATCTTCATCTCAAAAAAACAAAAATCTTTAACTAGCGTGCTGTCAAGGAAGTCACTCTAAAATTCAAATTTTAATTTAAATTTAAAGCAGACTTCAAAGAACTAAAAAATAAAACGATTGTAATTGATTGTTGCTTCTGATTTCGGAGCTGAGACAAAGCGTTTTATTTGTTTTTTTTTATTTTGTTATTAAAAGTGTATATAAATAGCGCGACTTAAACAGAAACAACATAATCATTAGTGAAACAATATGTGGCTGAGTTGTAACGGGAAGCCTATTACTCCTGCTATTCTGTCACCGCCTTAAACACAAAGTGTCTAAATGTGGGTGATGAATTTAAAAATAAACGGCTAAGTGCGAGTCGGTCGCGCTCATGAAGGATTCCGTAGCAGCAAGTAACATAATTTACGATTTATGACGTTTAAAAAAAACTACTAACTAGATCTCGTTCAAACCAATTTTCGGTGGAAGTTAACATGGGAATGTACATCATAATTTTTTTTTTACTTTAATCTTTCTCTTATTTTACAAGTTGCGGGGGGGGGACACATATTTTAGCACTTTGGAAGTGTCTCTCGCGCAAACTATTCAGTTCAGAAAAAAGTTATATAAGAAACCTCAATATCATTTTTGAAGACCTATCATAGATACCCCACATGTATGAGTTTGATGGAAAAAAAGTTTCAGTTCTAAGTATGGGGAACACCCAAAATTTATTGTTTTTTTTTTTCTATTTTTGTATGAATATCTTAATGCGGTTCACAGAATACATCTACTTACCAAGTTTCAACAGCATAGTTCTTATAGTTTCGGAAAAAACTGGCTGTGACATACGGACGGACAGACAGACAGACAGACATGACGAATCCACAAGGGTTCCGTTTTTTGCAATTTGGCTACGGAACCCTAAAAATAAAGGTTTTTAAAAATAAATTAACTATTACTTAAAAAACAAAAACAATTTTAATAACTTGTGGGATATTAGAACCACATAGAGGCAGACTGCTGTTAAATTAGCTTTTTGCTGCATTTTGCCGAAATGTAGATATAGATAGGGTAGACCGGTCGGATGTTGGCAAGTCGTTCCAAATTTTAGCAGCGGCAAATTTAAAACACCTCCTGGCTCCAGCGAGCAGTGAAAGCCGATAACAATTTTCTATGACCGGGAGAAACTACTTTACTAACTAAAAGTTAAATTTTTATCCTTTCGAGTGGATTTAGGAATGTGACTATTGTGACATTCTGGTTTTCACAACCATCTAAATAGATTCATTAAAAACTTTCTCTACTATTATTCCACATAGACAAGCCATCTGATGATAAGTGGTTTCTGTGGTCGATAGACACCTACATCTTTATTTAATTAAAAATAAAAATACATTTGACTATTTATTACCTCTGTGGGTTAAGATAGAATGCTGCATGAGAAAGATTCGCTGGTTTTCGCCACTCACCATACGAAATACGTTATGTTTATGCTGCTATTTACCTCTGCTGTACTTTGCGAACGTGGTCATTTAGCGGCCCGAATGAACCCATAACTGCAGAAACCAGCAACGTGGCTCTTCCATTATTGAAATGATCTTTAGAGTTTTACATTTTTCATACATTATAATCTGTTAAAGTCAAATAAGCTGTCGTATTAGGTTACCAGCTATTCTGTTTTTATTTATAGAGGACCTAAATCATTCACATGTCGCCAGCATCGTGTGAATTAACATAAAACCTCTAAAGTATTTAATTTGTTCCAAAAATACTCCTGTCACGTTTATAATACACAAAATATCTTAAGTAATTCATGATGAAATTTTTTTTTAATTAATCTAGACCCGCAATTGCAAAACTTGCAGGTGCTTTGATTAGCAGTGAACGCGCTGATAACATATCAAGGCCTAATGCTTTCGTTCCGAAAAATGTCGCTCTGAAACAGTTTCATCAAAAATATATTAAGTTATACTCATCTCATAAAAAACAAAATTAGAACACTCTCTATAAAATGCTTACCTAAAAATTTTAACGCGGATATACCATGTGTACCAAATTAAAAGACAACAACTCAAGGAAAACTGCTTTACGGAAAAATAAAAAATATTTCGAGACTGTACGGTTGGCTTTTTCTTGTTTACAAACCTCAGTAATTAGAGGCCTGAACCCTGCAGTTCGTGTATCTTGCTGTTACTTTATTTTAATTAAAATGTGGTTACATTGTTTTGTAAAATGGGTACAATTTTATACCATCATCTTTCTTTTGAAATAATAAATTTCATGTCGCCTTTCTATATAACTAAAATGTTTGAAATTCATCTATTATATTATTAATTTACATGCGGTGCTAATTTCCCACTAATAGGCTTTGAATAAACACGGGGACAGAAACGTAATGGTTTCGAGTTACTTATAATTGGATATGTCAACAACAAGTGCGCAAATGACTAATAGCAAAATGTATTTCGGGGGTTATCTGCAATATTTGCCACGCTTAGCAATGATGATGGGTAGTTTGTTTATAATGTGGGGCTAAAATAAAGTACTCGAACAGTAAAAATAACTTATCTGAGAAAACCAAATAATAAAATAAAATGTAGAGCTTCTTACTATGTTATGGATCAGCAATAACGCAAACTATCATTCATCGTCAGGTGATTTGGAGCCAGCTCACGATAGAGAAATTATTCGTCAATGGTTACGATAATTATAAACTGACTGGGGATGAGACAGGGTTACATATCTAATTCCGAAACAAAGCGATATTTGAACGGAGCTTTGAAGTTGACCCAACTCCAACGAAACGTTGCCGCGCGCGAAACGCACAGAAACATAGCCGCCTCGTGTTTTGGCAAGTCGGGTCATATCACCTTTTTATGATAGATGAGTAAAGATCGTTTTACTTCGAGGAGTGTAATATTTTGTCTCACAGTTTGTACCCCAGTAAGTATATTTTTTTATTTATAACTTTTAATTTAACTGATCATAAAATTAAATTTCTATTTATTTTATGCTCAACACCACTTTCAAAACTAAAACGATCCACCTTCATCATAGTCGCAGATTGTAAAATATAATAAAACCCTACCGTGGAAAAAGTGTTGTTGTTTTTTACTGTAGCTTTGTTATTTTGCTCAACCTTTCCGAGTACTATATTAAAATCTTCAATCGTTTATAACTTTTTATTTTATTTCTTAGTCAATGTTATTAATGAAAATACTCGTAGGTTTTAAACTATCTAATATAAAAACGGAATAAGGCAGACAATTGCGTATATAAATTAATGTTTCTATACGAACGAAGCACGAGTACGTCAGTTCAACCGTGGAAAGACTACGCTCTCAAAAATACCAACGTGAAATAGCACTTTAATGCTGATGTGTTTCGTATGGTGAGTGTAGAGAACTGGAGACCCAACCAGAGAATTTACTGGCAAATGTGGAATTTATGGGCCACAGTAGCCACTTACCATCAGGTCGACGGTGTGCTTGTTTGTCACCCTTATTCTATAAAAAAATATAATAAATTTTAAATTGAGCAAAAATCTGCGAAATAGCTGGATTATATTAATTAATAAAGACAAAACCACGGCCTTTAGATTGACGGAATACGAAACTTGTTAGGAATTAATGGACTGTGAGTAGATAAATGTCTTAAAGCATGTTTAGTAGGATAGATCTATTAGGTAGATCTTGGGAACGAAAGAAAAGGAGCCTCGCTGATGCGAATTCGCCCACTTCTATATTAGTCCACGCTACGCCTCTGCTAAAACCAATACAGGTTATTATTACTTTACTTATTTTAATGCATGATAAATAAAATTCTTATATTTAAATTAATATAGAATAAATTATTTTTGGAAAAAAGTTCCTTGTCGCACAGTACGAATTTGACTGATGAGGGCTAGGCGACAAAAAGTGTAAGATTTTCCGTCACGACCCCCTTTCTATAGTGCAAGCGAGATCGAATAATATCCACTTTTTCTTATCTTGCCATGAAAGAAATATTATGTTAAATGACGCTTCATTTTAATAGACGCTAGTACATAATTCATTTATTTGTATTTATTAATCAATAATATAATACGTTTATTAATAAAAATATAATACGAAAGAAACTTCGTTCCAACCGAGTATTCTACGACACTCACGCGTGTTATTTTTACCATTTTGATTTGACTACGTAGTCACATTGAAACACCTAAGTAGTTACATTGAAAATTTCGTCCTCTATTTACGAAATTTAGGAGTGGAAGTTTGGCTTAGCTTTCCATTGACTCCCGTCGAGTTGGGAGTTGATACGTATTTTTACAGAAAAGTTACACTATTATAAGCACACACACAAAGTTGCAACATACGGAAACGAGTAATTTTTGAGAAAAAAGTTATTAAAAATCAATTATTCTTGCATTTGTTATATCTAATCCTACCATAAAACTGACGCCATTTTGTAATGTCATTGTCGTCAGTAGGGATGTCGATTGTTTCTGAAAATGGTCGATTTTTAAATCAATTCAAATCGTAAGCTGATGTATCGATTCACGAAAAATCGATTTCTAAAATATCTATATTTTTTTATGTTTGCATTTATAATGTAAATATAATTCCATTCTATGAAAAACAAGAAAGATACCATAATAAATGATCTCTTATTGAAATTTGTTTTATTTTAACAGCACCAATTAGGGTAGATAACAAATAAAATATGTTAGGTTCAACTTATGTCAAAGAACCGATTTTTTTTTATATGATAAGGGTGACATACGAGCACACAGTCCACCTGATGGTAAGTGGTTGCTGCGGCCCATAGACATCTACATCTATCCTCTATTACAAATCAAAATGTAGATGCGCCGCCACCCGTGAAGACCAAGATGGAATGCCTCATTTCCAGTAAAAAGGGCCTCCGGCCACCTGCACTCACCAAGCGAAACGCAGAGGTAAACCTCTACTTCACGCTGGTTTTCTGTGAGGTCGTGGTACCACCCTGGTTCGAGCCGGCCCATCCGTGCGACAGCAAAAGCTGCCGCGTGGCTCTACCGCCGTTAAAGACTTGACCCCGACTCCACCTGGCACGAGTCTGTCCTACCCCTAGAGTGGTTTTAAAGAGCCGGAGGCGCGTAGGGGGAGCAGCCTCCAGCTGCTGTAACAAATCGTAGGTATCGGACGAGCCGAAGCGGCTGAGGCTGGTCGCCGAAGGCGACCAACAAGCCGGAGCTGCGGAGGCGAGGAGGGATGCCTGTGATTTGTTACGCTAAGGCGTAGAGGCTGCTCTTCCCGCAGTGCCGGAGACGTAGCAGTCACAAAATAGATACAGATATCCTTCTGAATCAGACCCCCTATATTTTATGATGAAGGGAATTTTTTTCTCATAAAATTGATTTATATTTACATTATAAATGATGAAAAAAATATAGATATTTTAGAAATCGATTTTTTGGGAATCGATACATCAGCTTGCAATTCGAATCTATTTAAAAAAATCGATCTTTTTCATAAAGAATCGACATCCCTACTGACATTAACAATAAAAATGGCGTCAAGCGTCATTTTTATTGTAGGATTAGACATAAACAATGCAAGAATAATTGAATTTCAATAACTTTATTCTCAAAAATTGCGCGCTTCCGCATGTTGTAACTTTGTGTGTGTGTTTATAATAGTAGGTATAACCTTTCTGTAAAAATACGTATCAACCCCCAACTCGACGCGAGTCAATGGAAAGTCGTACCGGAAGTTTTTCTCCAAATTTCGAAATCTATTTAAAAAAAAAGACCACCCCTGAAATATAACCCATTTAATAAAAAAAGAATCTGCTAAATCGAGTCTCGATTGGCGAAGATATCGTGTAAAAACATATACCTACTTAGTCGAATTGTGAACCTTCTCCCTTTTGAAGTCAGCTAAAAACGAATATGATGATAGCCTAAACACAAAAAATACGATATTAAACTTCAAATTTGGAATTAGTTCAGCATAATGAATCTAGAACCTGAACTTTTCATAAGAAACCTATTTACAGCACAGATGGCAAATTAAACCATAACGAATTAAGCTGCAAGCGTTAAAGATTACTTACCTATACATATTTTGAAGATAGAAAACGCTCCTTTTCATAACATTTAATTTATAAAATCAATAAAGCTCAAAATTTATAATCTTTTAAATAAAAAAATATACACATTCATAATTTTTAGATAGAATGCCAAAGTTTTCTGTTTTACGAGAAGCCATTTGGGTAAAATTAAACCATAGCCGGTAACACATTTTGATATATAGTTAAATAAGCTTGAACTGATTAAACTAAATAAATATCGAGTCTTATCCTTTCATTTTCAAAGCTATTTATATTAATAAAATAGAATAACATACCTAGGTAAAAAATCATCAAATAATTACAAAATACCTACATTCATATTATGTTAAAGCATCATCTGTTTTGCCAAACTTTTCCGTTTGCGAAGACCTAACGTCCTCGTAGCTTTCAGAAATATTGCTAGATGGCGTTGTTGAATTATTTAGCCACGTAGTGCGTACGGCATCGGTAAGGTGGCGCTGTTCCACAAAGTGAATGATAATTTTATGTTAGTTTTTAATTCTGTATTATAGTTGGTTATTTTATTTACATAATATGTTAGTACATATTAATGAGAGCTCGATAATTATTACACAAAACACTGCTAGTAAGCAACTAATTTAACTATAGTAATATTAAGCATTGAATGCAACTCATTTTACGGATTTTAGCGGTTATGAGTGCTTTGCAGTAGGGGACTAAATTGTTCAACGTCCTGATTCCTGAGCTTCCCATATACTATATAAAAGTATAGGAAGTCCTATATTAAAATGGTGTATCTTCGATCACAATTAGGCAGATAAAGAAACCGCACGTAGTTTACAAGCTTATAATATAGTGGGCATAGTAGCTTTTATATAGAAGTAATAAAATTATCTGTAAAAACAGACCCTAAGAATAAGTTCAGGATCGTCATTATACCACATTTTGATATACCTCCAATATTCATAAAATAACACTTGTCCCTGCCAAGGATAATACGAGAGGGCAAACGTTATAATAAATTGGGAGGGGGGGGGGGGGGCAAACGAACATGTTTCTCACCTTAACGGTATATCTACCACCGCCCATGAACACTTGTTGAATTACAGGTGCGTTGCCGGTCTTTTAGAAAGGAGTAGATAACCTCGTTTCTTGAAAGTCCCCAAAACGTATCGGTCCGAAAAAAATGTATAAATTAAAATTGTATATGTATAATATGTTATTTTAATTTTATTTTTAACCAAGACATTTTAAATAACGTGCCTCAAATTTACTTTTACATACAATTATTGAGGAGGCATTATTTATATCACGTTTATATCCTAGCATAACCTTGTGCGCCTGAGGGGTAAATTTTTGCCAGAGCTTTTATGAATGTATTGTGTTAAAAATACGTTTCCGACCGGCTCAACTAAGATCGTCAGCCAATATTAAGTCCAGGTTCTTACCTAATTTTAACCTGCCTAGCATATTCTAAATAGATATCGTTTAGTGACCTGAGGCAGATGTTGATAGTCTAATCGACATGTCATTTTTCTGCTGCCTATGGCTATAATCTGTGTTTTGGCACGGTTTATATATAAGTCCATGACTGCTCGCCCATTAATGAACTGCAGCAAGATCAAAATTCATTCTATCCTCAAATAAATTGAGATCATTTTAACTGAAATGCTTAATTTTATAACAAATACTCACTGAAATTTATTACGGATACAAGTGCACTGGTAAACAAAGAAAGAAATAATGGAGATAAAACACCATCTTGATGAACAACAGCAACAACTTTACACTAATCGGAGAAGCTAACTTCAACGTAGGTAAATAGGAACTGAGTCATTGTACAACTGATGATGTTAAACTCAAGGATTTCCGAATTGCTAACAAATTGTCATAGTCAACACTATTAAAGACATTACTGAATTAGTCAAGAAGAATAAGTTAATGACTATAAATCGCAAAGCGGTTATTAGCATTTTTTTGGAAGTAAAGACTAGATGAGTTGGGGGTGACTCGAACTTTAGGCCTAGTCAGTTTTGAATAGCCTATCATGAAGAGGATGTCATGGTGGTCATGGTTGAATAGGAGCAAAAAGTTCACATCACACTCCTAGGGGGTCAAAATGGCCAAAAAACAATGGTTAAAATTCTTATTTCGGCTATAACTCCGCCTCCTTCGGAGGATCTTACACAGTTTTTACTTCTCGCATCCCACTAGTTTTAGCAAGGAATAATGGTACTGTGCAGTGGTTGAAAACTAGACTGAAAAGGGTTAAAGAGATTGTTTTTAAAAATTTTGTGAGTTAGCAATGAACAACCTTTTGAAGTATTTTTGGACACAAAGGAGAACAAAAGAGAGGTATTTTTGGGGACAAGAATTAGGAACGTTTCTTTCCACTTGGAACTGAAGGTACTAGATGCTAAGGAAAAAAATATTAGATGTGTGATATGGGAAACAATTTGGTCCAAAATCTGCATAACCATATAAAGTCCAATACTAGCCGCATCGACAGCTTTATTGGATATCACGGATACATTTTTTTACGTCATCATCAGTCACTGTTTCGAAACGAAAAGGAGTCCCACATGGTAAAGTGAAGGAAGAAATATCTTTGATGGTATTGCTTTTGACTATCGAGTCCAATGTAACTGGCAATGTAAGTCTAGAGAGTGACTAACACTCTGTTTCTTTTCCCAAAGCCCAGGCTGCGTAAAAACTAACATATATTCTAGGTAGAGCAGGTGAGAGTAAGAGTATTGGGAATAGTGTCTGTGTTTGGCATTCTGGTTCACATCGTTGCAGCAATTCTGTTCTTTTTAAATCTTCCTCAGTTGTCCCAAAATTAGGTCGACAGGCAACTCCAGGGTCCATAAATTGAACATGTAGAGATATAAGATCAAGACGAGAGGTAACGATTAAGTCCAATAAAGAATGAGTACTATTGATAAGATAAGTGGATCAAGAATTTTAATGTTGCTTGACGCATATATGAGTTTAAGCTTATTCGATTTAGCATCATTTCGAATAAGACGGGCGTGGTCACCCATGAAAATGGAAAGAAAATAGTTTGAAAGGTGCGTCTCAATCAGCTGTTCCAAATCATTGAATAGAATAGAATAGAATAGAATAGAATAGAATAGAATAGAATAGAATAGAATAATTTTTTATTCAATATAGATCACATGTGTAATACTTATTGAAAGTCATTTTTTACTTTACCACTGGTTCGAAAAATAAAACCTCTGTCCTGGGGAAGAACCAGCAAGAAACCCAGCGGGACTTTTTTTTTTAAAGCAAATTTTACAATAATGGTTGTACTAACTATATAAGTACAAAATTTATTTTAGAAACAGCTTGGAAGCGATCACCTCATTCCCAGGGGTTATTATCAACCATGTATTCATTTATACTATAATAACCCTTTTTATACAGTTTCAACTTAACAAAACATTTAAACTTGCTAATGGAGAGAGCCTGTACACTTTCCGGGACCTTGTTGTAATAGCGTATACATTGCCCCAAGAATGAATTACTGACTCTGTGGAGTCGAGAAACTGGTATCACTAGCTTGTGTTTGTTCCTAGTGTTTACAGAATGCACATCACTTTTTTACTAAAACTACCTTTGTTTTTGTGAACATACATTAAATTTTCGTAAATATACTGAGAGGCCAAAGTTAATATATTTATTTCTTTAAATTTATCTCTAAGAGACTCTCTCAGTTTTAGGTTGTAAATAGCTCTAATGGCCCTCTTCTGTAAAACAAAAATAGTTTCTGAGTCAGCCGCATGTCCCCATAACAAAATCCCATAAGACATTATGCTATGGAAATAACTGAAATAAACTAATCTAGCTGTCTCGACACTAGTGAGACCTCTAATCTTTTTTACAGCATAGGCTGCAGACTTAGTCTGCTTGCTAGTTTGGATATATGGGGGCCCCACTGAAGCTTTGCGTCGAGAGTGATGCCAAGAAAAACAGTGGATTCAACAGGCTCAGTTCTTCCCCAATTTAAAAACACATTGGTACTCAGATTTCTATCATTCGTTGTTGTAAATTTAATACATTTAGTTTTATTTCCGTTTAAATGTAAATTATTAACGTTAAACCAATGCACTAATTTTGATATAGCATTATTCACTTCGTCACATTTAATGATTTACGTTTAAGTTTAAAAATCAAAGAAGTATCATCAGCAAATAATACTATATCATGATTATCCTCTACAATAGAAGGTAAGTCATTAATATACACTAGAAACAAGAATGGGCCGAGAATTGAGCCCTGAGGGACACCCATTAGTACAGGTGAGCCGGAAGAACTTTTACCATTAATAATAACTTTCTGCATTCTATTACTTAAATATGAAATTATAAGTTTAAGCGCTGTGTTCTTGACACCATAGTACTGTAGCTTCCTGATTAATGTCTCATGGTGAACGCAGTCGAAGGCCTTGGAAAGGTCACAATATATACCCAAAGCATCCTCTGAATTCTCCCATGCACAAAAAATATGTTTAATAAGCTCAACTCCAGCGTCAGTTGTTGAGCGACCCCTGTAAAACCGAATTGATTTCTATGTAGCAATTTATTAATATTAAAGAAACTTAACATTTGATCTAAAATTATTTTTTCAAAATTTTACTAAATGTTGGTAGTACAGAAATTGGTCTAAAATTGGCGGGGTCTAATGTACTACCAGATTTATATAAAGGTATGACTTTACTAAGTTTCATTAAATCAGGAAACACACCAGATTCGACGCTTGTATTAAATATAGTGGCTAGATAAGGTGCTATTATATCTATTATAGATAAAATAACTTTAACGGAAATCCCCCAGAAATCTGCCGTTTTCTTAACATCAATAGTTTTAAAATATTTAACGATATCTTTTGGCAGTACTCTATGGAATTTAAAAGTATTTGAACAAGCCTTTACATTTTGTTTAAGCAATGATTCGGCGACAGTAGGAGAAGAGTTTAATGATTTAGTTGTCAAAAAAGGAACATCAGTAAAATGTTTCTCAAAAGCCATAGCAACTTCTTGATCAGATCGGGTTAAATTATTGTTAATATTCAATTGAAAATCCGAGTTGCGCGGTTTGACCTTGCCCGTTTCACTATTTATTATTCTCCAGGTCATTTTAATTTTGTTTGATGCAGTTTAATTTTGTTACTTAAATGTAAAGCCTTAGCTGTGGCGCACACTTTTTAATATTTTAGAATATGTTTTTACATAATCTCTAAATATAACACTACTATTATATGATCTTTATATGAAATAATTTACAGAAGGAGGTGAGTAAAAAGCTCATAGTAGAAAGGAGTATTGCGTACTATCATTTCCATGAGAATGTACTCGTATACCATTGATTTAATATAAACCTCAAGCGATTTCTAAATAATCATGTATAATATATCTGACTGCAGGTATAGGCAGCACCTCCGCTATCCTTATTTAACCTGTCCTTATTATTATGATGATAAGCAGGAAGATTGAACAATGTAGATGGTTAGTAAGAAGATCTAAAAAGGGTGAAAAAACACTTTGTGCATTAATATGACGTATATGTTCAGATTCCTTTAATAAGGCTCAAGGGGCTTTATTTAATCTCCAATTTTGAGGTTCTGTGTATCGAGGAGTTTGAAGAGTTAAAGTATCAGAATCTAAGGAAATATCCATCGTAAGTTAAAAATTAAATTCATAAATATATTGATACTACTTAATAATAATCCCTATTATTAAAAATCAATCACTGTCCGCTAGTTTCGCTAAACTTAAAAATGGCTTGACAGATTTTATGAAATTTTTTGTGTGTGTTTAAATGGGTTCCTAGATGGTTTAGATTTACATTGGAACCCGCCAGGTGGCGCAATTGTCGAGATCCACAAATCACCCGTACAAAGCCGCAGTAATTAATAAATATATAAAATAATATAAATATACAAAACAACGCTATATTCAAATAAAATGTTAAAATGAAAATAAAAGGTAAGTGAACAATTAATTTGCTTTAACTTGGGATCAGCAAAAATAAAATTATTATTAGCATGCCATATTTATTACCACTTAAGACATTACAACTATGTCAGGAGAAAGCATAATTTATTATAATTGAAAAACAATACGCTAAAAAAGAAGGAGAAAAAAGAAGAAACGTACCCGTAGCTATCAAGATAGAAAGGTAAAAGGGCCACACCTCTGATATGTATTTTAGATTACAACAATTTACAATTACACACGTTAAAACAATTTACAACGGCTCTGCTTTTGCGCCCAACCTCAAATTGCGTCCACAAGGACTGCGCACTATAGCAATACACTTTATACGTTTTTTATACGTGGTAGAGCCATGCTGCAGCTATATTAGTAGTATAGTTGTAGCTCAAATGGGTCGGCTCGACCGGGGAAGGACCACACTCTCACAGAATACCAGCGTAAAATGGCAGCTTGACACTGCTGTGTTTCGTATGGTGAGTGTAGAGAACTGGAGACCCATTATACTGGAAAAGAGGCATTGCATCTTAGTATTCACGGGTGACGACGCATCTGCATTTTGATTCTTTATTGAGGATAAATGTAGATGTCGATGGATTACAGCAACCACTTACCATCAGGTGGACTGTGTGCTGGTTTATCACCCTATCCTATAAAAAATACATTTCTTATGCTACTCGTATATCTGCCACTGCCATGTTTTCCTTCCATATTTTATTCTATAAATCAATGACTTAAAAACAAGGAACCTACTACTAACCGTTATTCGGCACACAACAAACAAATTTAACTATCATTTTTTTATGTAAGAGCAAATAAAGGAATTATACCGTGAAGTGGCGGTGTAAGTATACCCACTATCCCATATCATCCCGAGGGTGTTGTAAGGTCATAGAGGAAAAATGATACAGGAACGGCAGCGTCATTTTTCTGATAACAACTAGAAATAATAAAGACTGCGTTTGCCAACCCGCTTACCAAGCGTAGCAACTATGGTAAAATCCCCCCATGATGTAACCTATGAGGGAGACCTATATTCAGCTGTAAACCTTATGTTATGTATGAAAATGGAACAAAGGAAAACGGGTGATGATTGCGTCAATTTATCATACGTATAATAGACCGAGCTGCATTTATCTCTATCGGCTGTCTAGAACGGTGGTTCGAGCACATCGAATTGGCAATAAATTTTTAAAATTCTGTTCTTTAAATGTTTGCAGACCTGATATCTCTATTTTTTTATAGGAGAGGTGGCAAACGAGCATACGGCTCACCTGATGGTAAGTGACTACCGCCGCCCATGAACAACTGCAACACCAGGGGAATTGCAGATACGTTGCCCAGCATTTTAAAAAGGAGTAGGCTCTTTTCTTGAAGGTCCCTAAGTCTTCTTAAGTTCTTTCCTCTTTGCTTTGGAAGACATTAGGAAACTGTTACATGCAATATCTTGAAGCTCATTGTTCGTAGATCGGATCAAAATTAATAATAAACACATGTAGGTAGCATACCTTAACATACGTCACAGTTCCTTTGTGACCGTTAGAAATTTAGAATTACTTAAAAATAAAAACTATGAATCCATGAAATTAGTATTGTCCAACGTGTAGTTTTCTAGAATTCATTAATTATTGTCATTGTATCACCACATATTATACTCTTAAAAACATTTGCTCATATTATCATTAAATAAATAATTTCACATACTGTTGTCTATGTAAATACTCGAGAATCTGTTTTTGAATGGAACTTCAATTATTATCTTTTTTTTGTAACCTTCAATTATTACTACCTAGTCTTAACCCTTGACCAAAACATTTCCGATGTAAAATTAAGGCCGGAAAGGTAGAGCCATGAAACGGATCAGATTATTACATGTTAGAGATAAGATATTTTTGTAATTTATCAGATATAAAGAAAGAGAACCTAGTGCATACTACGTAGGCAAGTGGAATGCTATATCGAATTGAAATTAAAAGACAAGAGACGAAAAACAACACCTATTCGATTTTTAAAAGTTGCGTTGTGTTGTCGCGTCAAAGGATACTATTAAAGAATACTTCTCCTGTATAATAATAAATTTTAAAGTATCTGCCGGGTTTTTTTTTATAGAAGTATGTTTTTTTTATAGAAGTAAGATATAGACGCACACAGAAGGAGGGTATAGTTTGTCGAGAGTACTTAGTATGTATTTCATCTGCAAATAAAAAAAAGGAAGGGGAAGTTTTTTTTGAGTAAACATTACTACGCAGTTGGATTGTTTTAATTACTGTTCTAACCATTAAGCATGTTATGGACGTCAATAGAAGTATGCCAGGAAGTATGTGTACGATACGATTTCCGCCCGAAGGCCCTATCTACTGCCGTATTTAACGTTCCTTATAAATTATGTATTATTTCCTTATAATCCATATAATTTAAAATATGATGTCCGTTGATGGAATGAAGACGCTTTGGCCGAGAACTTCTTCGTCTATATTTGCAATAGACGAACAACAGATTTTTATTTAAGATGAAAAAAGCGGCCAACTGCGAGTCGTACTCGCCCATGAAGGGTTTTTTTTTATAGGATAAGGGTGACAAACGAGCACACAGTCCACCTGATGGTAAGTGGTTGCTGTGGCCCATAGACATCTACATCTATCCTCTATTACAATTCAAAATGTAGATGCGTTGTCACCCGTGAGAACTAAGATGGAATGCCTCATTTCCAGTAAAAAGAGCCTCCGGCCACCTGCACTCACCAAGCGAAACGCAGAGGTGAACCTCTACTTCACGCTGGTTCCGTAGCAGCAAGTAACATAATATGTGTATGACGAGATAATTTTTCATGAAATGCTCACACGACTTCATCTTCCAGGACGTTATTTAAGTTTATTACATAGGAGAAATATCATCAGCCAAGGAATTCGAACTTAAAATAACATTTAAGTTTTATTCTAATATGAGTAGGTATTATCGAAGGTATATTATGTATTTAGATGTAAGGAAGTGAACAGAAAATCTCAAATCTTTTATTAGGTTGACGTTTTATAGTAAGTATTCTACTATTGTGTTCTACCTAAGTAATTGAACGATTTATGGCGTATTAAAAAAAACTACTTACTAGATCTCCTTCAAACCAATTTTCGGTGGAAGTTTACATGGTAATGTACATCATATTTTTTTAGTTTATCATTTTCTCATTTTAGCAGGCGAGACACACATTTTACCACTTTGGAAAGTGTCCCTCGTGCAAACTATTCAGTTTAAAAAAATTATATTAGAAACCTCAATACAATTTTTGAAGACCTATCCATAGATACCCCACACGTAGGGGTGTGATGAAAATAATTTTTGAGTTTCAGTTCTAAGTATGAGGAGCCCCCAATTGGTTTTTTCTATTTTGGTGTGAAAATCTTAATGCGGTTCACAGAATACATCTACTTAACAAGTTTCAACAGCATAGTTCTTATAGTTTCGGAAAAAGTGGCTGTGAAATACGGACGGACAGACAGAAAGACATGACGAATCCCTAAAGGTTCCGTTTTTTGCCATTTGGCTATGGAACCCTAAAATACTGTTACAAGTAGAAGTGTCCCCAATTCTCGTCATTCTTTAAACAAAATACTTTCTATTTTCTGGGACTTTCCTCAATAGAACGTAGACATTAGTGGTGCAGCTATAATACGCTGCAGCATATGATGTATATGATGAAGAGTAAAAATAATAATAACGTAAAGAAGCAGAAATATATACGTGGTGGAACCATGCCGCAGCTATTTTGATAGTATAGTTGTAGCACGAATGGGTTGGCTCGACCGGGGAAGGACCACGCTCTCACATAATACCAGCTTAAAATAACAGCTTAATGATGCTGTGTTTCGTTTGGTGAGTGTAGAGAGCCGAAGACCCTTTTTACTGCAGGAGGCATTCCATATTAGTTCTCACGGCTGAGAACGCATCTGTGTTTTGATTCGCAGGCGATGATGGATGTAGATTTCTATGGGCTACAGTAACCACTTGCCATCAGATGGACTGTGTGCTCGTTCGTCACCCATATTCTATAAAAAAATACATAATTACATATTATGTTAGTTCATGAATATAGTTCGATGACAACTTGCAATTGGCCTTTGATCTTTGTTGTGAATATGTTCTTGTTGAGAAACTTTTCAAAATTGAAATTCCAAAGTTTAGATCGACGTGTCGGGTCGCTTTTCACTGCGTGCACGCTCCATCTCTCAAAGGAAATTCGGGAGCTTGGCATGTATTCACGTTACTTTGGCGTAGACTATTGAATTAACCGCGAGTGAAATTGGTAAATACTCAAAATCGGAAAAAATCTATTGTTTGGTTTTCCTTATTTAAGCATTTGATACCATTTAAATTACGCTGGCGTGAAATTCGCTAGCTAGAAATTAGTTTACGCAAAATATTTGTAACGATACATCTATAGTATCTCTTATTTAAAATTAAACAAAATTGTATCACGTTATTTTATCAAGTTATGGTTGAGATTTAGGAATAGAATAGCTGGCACAAAATACTAGGATGATAATAACGATGTAACCACCATAAACATTTCAGCAGACTTGCACGAACATATTTTACAGCGCAGGTTTCAAATGGACGACGTAAATGGCCCTTATCACGAAGCTGGCGCAATCGCCTATTATATACATCAGTGACCTGTGCGTATACATTTACGTAAGTCTTGTGAAAGTAAATAATCAATTTATAATTTACAAATATATCCTACTGCCTACTTATATTTCTTAATGTGAAATAATTTTGCAGCAAAAAATCTTTTAAAAGCGCCTGTAACGTAAAATCTGGTTTTTATCGTTAGCAAAAAAGGTTATTACACATATACGAAAATTCTTTCGTTCGTATTTCGTTAGGTTTACATTAATTTAGAGAAACAAAATATTAACGAACCGAAGAGAGATGACGAGTGACAAAAAAATTGCCGCTACGTTTATTCTTGGTACAATATCATTCGTAGTTGTAAACTTGTGATGTTGAAAACGTGTGTCGAAAACCGTAGTCAGAATCAGTTAAAAAGATAATCGTCATCATCATTAGGCACAATTATTCTTTAATAATTTTCAATAATAACCTTAACTTCCTGCTGCGGTTATGAAACATACGTTTTTTCTACTAACTAAACGTAAGTGACGTCTATGTTTTATTATGGGGTAAAAATTGATTTATTTATACTACGAGGGTGGATTGAAAAGTACTCGGCCTAACATAGATCCATTCAATTCTAAAATCAAATCTACCCACATTATTTAGTTCAGTTCAGACTAGTTCATTGTGTGAAGTTCGAAACGTGTGCGGTAATTAGTTTTGATTTTATAAATTTATTAACAAAGTAATCGGACATAATTTCCGCGAATGGAGCAAATCGAGCAGCGTGCCGTCATTAAGTACCTCCATAAGAAGGGGCTATCATCAAAAGCCATCCATGATGACATGGTCAGTACATTAGGCGATTGTGCTCTGACATATTCATCCGTCAAAAAATGGATAGCAGAATTTAAGCGTGGTAGAGAGAGTGTGAAAGATGAACCCCGCTCTGGAAGGCCTTCGACGTCAACTACTGACGAAAATATTAAAAAAGTACTTGATTTAATAATGGGAGACCGCAGATTAAAACTTAGAGAGATAGCCGAGATTATAGGCATCTCTTATGAACGAACTCAAAACATCATTGTCAACGAGTTGGGTTTCCACAAGGTGTCTGCGAGGTGGGTTCCGCGACTGCTTTCAGTTGAACAAAAAAGGACGCGATTGACTATTTCACGCGACTGTTTGGAGTTATTTGAAGCCGATGCAGATGATTTTTTGAATCGTTTTGTTACTATAGACGAAACTTGGGTTCATTACTGTACACCGGAAACAAAACAACAATCAAAACAGTGGAGAAGACCTGGTTCACCACCCCCTAAAAAGGCTAAGTCGATTTTGTCGGCAAATAAGGTGATGGCTTCAGTATTCTGGGACTCGAAAGGTGTGATTATGATTGATTATCTTGAAAGGGGTCAGACTATAAACTCTGATTACTATTGCACCTTACTACGTCGTTTACGAGAGGAAATAAAAGAAAAACGTCGAGGAATGCTCAGAAGAAAAGTCCTGTTTCATCAAGATAACGCCCGTGTTCACACGTCAGTACAGTCAATGGCTGAAATTCACAACTGTGGCTTTGAACTGTTACCACATCCGCCGTATTCACCTGATCTGGCACCATCAGACTTCTTTCTGTTCCCTAACCTAAAAAAGCACTTGGGAGGTCAAAGATTTTCGACAAACGACGAGGTCAAAGCAGCTGTAGACGCATATTTTGACTCTAAGGAAGAATCATTTTTTTCAACGGTCTAAATGCTTGGAAGGGGAGGTGGCAAAAGTGTATTGAACTTGATGGTGATTATGTAGAAAAATAAAAATATAACTGATTTAGTATGTGTTTATTTTCTTGGTTAGGCCGAGTACTTTTCAATCCACCCTCGTATGTGGTAGAGCTTCTTTTTGCACTTAGAGTATTTTATCTTACCCATCAGCTGTTCTGTTCTAAAAGAAAGACAGGAAGACCCAATTTATCTACAGGCTGTGAGGGAATCCATCTTAGTCATCAGAAGCGACAATGCACTAGTAGCCCTTCTTTAAAGTTAGTTGCAGATGTAATAGCTTTAGCTGCTAATTATTATAAAGGTGAAAGGTAATACGTTTATTTGTATATATTAAAAAGTAACCCATTTATTTTGCCATATTTCTTTGAAAGTTTGCTATTGTCGGTAGCTGTACAAACATTTTAATTACAGGGCCGTTGATGTATGCCTTAAGCATTTCACTGTCCCGTAAGTCTTAAATGAACATTTCGATTGTATAACCATTTTTTTTTCGCAGACATGGAAACTGCTATGTGATAAATGTTCTACGCTTTATAAGTTTTACCAACATCTTTTAAATGCAAATTACATCCTTTATTAAATTAAAAGTTATTTTAAAAATAAATAGCATAAGACGGTGAGTTAAGCTTCTAAACTATATCAGGCGTGAGCTTTATTGGATAGCGGAAACGAGTCTAAAGTTGCATTGTGAAGGATTAAACGCAACCCAATTAACTGGCGCGGACTCCGTGCCTGCCTCGACTCGATATCAGATTAGTTGCTCACCGAATTACATTAGTGGACGTTATACTGCGCTTATATACATACTATCTTCTGTATCTATCTAATCTATATCCGTATTATCTGTGTTATAGATAATACGGATATAGATAGATCCAAATGGAGCTGTGTATATAAACGCCTTGACTATGATCTGTAGTTGTTAATACTAATTAACATTGTAGACATTAATGCAGCTTGTTTTGTAGACTATTATATAGACTTAACGTATATGCTAGTTGTCGCCTAGTAGTCGAAATTCGACCGTAATTCATTAATATTTCAGTTTTTTTAAGCAAGCTGTTTCTCATTTTCAATTTCACATTAATATATACATAACAGATATCTTACATACAAAATAAAAATAAACGTCTTTTTGATTGTTATGCACTATTATATATATACTATTGAAAAAGGAACATTTGAAAAAATACAAAATTTACAGCTCATATTCAGTCAATCTGTCAGCCATTATTTGTTGGCAAAGGACATTGTTTTGCATCCATACAATGTTCGCCTAAGAACCAACAGTGAAAAAAAAAACCTTTTAAAGTCTGAAATTACACATAAATGTATGTAAGAACAATAACTCCTGACGGACACGTCTGAAAACTTAGATAATTGCAGTTATCATAGAGATTTTGAGGTTATGTTTTATGTTTATGAAAAATTACTATGTTATTGCCAATGTAAGCAGTTCAGTCTTAGCCTAGCATTTATACGGTAAATAAAACTCAGGTTGTGATTAGGTATTTATTTTATTCATAGTCTCATTTGGTTAAAGTTCCTGATTCAAATTCTATAAATGTTTTAGAAATCTAAGTGCACTTTGTAGTTGGTTTGTTTTGCGATAAGTTTATATAAATTACGGACAACGGCTTGAACAACGGATATCGATACTCTTCTTTAGCAAATTGATTGAATTACTAATAATTTTGCTGCCGCCTTGCTTTGGGCAGTTGGCCTAGCGTGCGTGCGTGCGTGCGTGCGTGCGTGCGTGCTTGCGTGCATGCGTGCGTGAGTGCGTGCGTGCGTGCGTGCGTGTGTGCGGGCGGGTGGGCGAGCTTGTACGTGTGTGCGTGCGTGCGCATTAGCGTGCGCGTGTGCGTATTAATAAGTGAAAAGACGTTTGATGATTCATTTGTGCTAAGTTAGTCAAGCCAAGCCAATCAAGTCCTTTAATTTAGTTTAACAAGAGTAATAATGACGTATATATTTTTAAGAAATCGATATAAAATTAATATTCCCTAATTAAGATTAAAAAAGAAGATCCGCGTAAAACATTAATTTATTGTGAATATTATGTCCATATATATGTATAATATCCTATTATAAACAAGGGCAAATACAATATTCGAATCAATGCGTATAGTGTGGATATGTTAATTCAAATTATATTATTACACATCTAATTAGGATCCCGTCATAAATTAATTAACTTCTAATTGTGTATTGGCGTATTGCCGTCTCAGCCTCAATAATGCGTGTCATGTATACTAACCGTAGCATATTCGAGGTTGAAATTTAGTCGACCAAGAAATTTAGAGGCTATTATAGCACTCAATCGTTTCCCATTCTAATTTAATCAAAACAAAAGTGTTCCTATAGATACGTAAATAATTTTTAAACTTATTTACTAACCAAATACTAATGTTCTTTAATAAATGTATATACAATTTTGATAATATTCTCTATATTACATCGTTGCTCTGGTTGTATTACAAGCATTTTTTTTATAAAGAAAGTTACATAATATGTCTCACGCCTGAGTACGGCTTCCAGCTAAGGAAAGGTACGCCAGTCTATATTGGCAAAATTTTCATGGCCTCCAAATAATTTTAATTTTTTTATACACGCAGACTACCTCAAGATTAAGAAAACTCTTTAATTCCGTCTATATTTAAGAATTGCAATTAACAGCTCCATTTTTCTCGGGGAATTAAATTTACGCTTGTTTTGTACTGTCGAAATCATCACAAATATCTGTTTGATCTGCAGTATAGTTTTAATCGTCGATATGTAATTGCAATTTTATTAATTGTTTTATTACTATAAATTGTTACATCTAATTAATATCATCAATTAAGAACATTAAGTTTGAATAAACTACATAAGTTCTAATTTAATAATGATTTCCTGGTTTCAACAGAAAAGCTTACCACTGCAGCGGATTCAGCACACGTGGACCGACGATGCATGCCCAACCTATGCTTTACGTGATTGGAATATAGGATTTCCATCACAAATGATTCCTGCGACTTAGCTTTTTGCGAGCGTTTTCAAAAATATTTGCGTTTTCTAGTTATATTGATTTTTGTGAAACAGTTGCACTAGCATTATTTTTATACGATAGCAGACATTTTAGTAATGTAACATGTAGGCTTTCCAATGCAATAACATTGATGTAATAAGCTTTTTAATGTAGATATATAACATTGACTTCATCATGTTTTCTTCTTCTTCTTCTATATTAGTCTTATTTCTTGAGCTACCTCATTTTAGTTGTTATTAGGAATACTGCTGTCCATCTCCTCTTTTATGTCGACTCTTACTACACT
The DNA here is from genome assembly GCA_033319125.1 of Parnassius glacialis. Taxonomy (NCBI): domain Eukaryota; kingdom Metazoa; phylum Arthropoda; class Insecta; order Lepidoptera; family Papilionidae; genus Parnassius; species Parnassius glacialis. Next base: position 29,360,200 of record JAVANC010000006.1, read on the forward strand.
TACAGGATGACATAGGGTAGTGAATATTCTTACATCGCCATTACACGATCAAGTGTACTCCTTTTCGTATTAATTTATAAATTTAACGTTTATTACATATGCTCTCGATTATTTAAAATCTGTGATTCTCCTGATTTAAGGGTTCTTTTATAAAGTGTATCAATCGTGTCGAAATTTCAAATATCAAATCTTTTGCTTTTTAAGTATTGGTGATAATAGCCATCCAGAAAGCGCCATTTACCTTTGAGTACAAAATAGTTTTACTACGGTTGTAGAGAGTTTTTAAAAATCTTCCTGTTCCCAAATATGAAAAAAAAATACTAACTAAACTGAACAGAACTAGTTTGAATGATACTAATAATTCTGACTTTCGATATATGACCAAAATAATTTTTTAAAACTATGAAAAATGTCAAAACCCTTTAAAGTCTATTGCAAGACATGGGTCTCTCTCACTGTAAGGGTGATATTCCGTAATTTTCACGGTTGGCAGGCAGATTGACCATACAATGTAATTACAATTACAGGCAATACAAGACATCTTGCACATTTGACGTTGTTTCCCGTTGCAAGTATGGGTGCCTGGTTCTGACGCAACTGATATAGTTATACTGTCATTATATCAAAAACCATTAGAGTTTTGTGACTTTTCCCAAAGTTGCCTACTCCACCGGGACGTACAGAATAATTAGATTAATTTACGTTGCCACTAAATGGCAAACGAGTTATCATTTCCTATTGATTATTCCTTTATATTCCACTTATTATTTCCTTATTCCCATCATTGAAGTTTGCAGTTCATGAAATCCTATGTTTTTATAAACTTGAGTAATTTTTAATTCCTTCCTAAAATTTATTATTTATTTTGTTAGTATCTGTGTTACTTTATTTTATTTTAATATATTTAATGGAGATGACACCCTCGAAGTTAAAGTTATCCATGTACTTGATCGGTTTTATGATGAAATTACTTCTTATAAGTTTAAAAATATCTATACTATTACTATTTGAGTTAAAATAGTCGTGTAATCAATTAAGTTCAAATTACATAAATTACTAACAAAGATATTATGCGTAGCCGCGGGTATAGCTTGTAGTATAATATGTCTATAATACCAGTAATCAATTCGAAACACTGCACTATCTACGTGAGAAACTGCCTATGACAGTTCTTTATTTGCTCAATTACCGCAGTGCCTTATGTCAATGTGTAATCTTAAAGTAATTTATTAACCGAGGTCAAAAAAGCGAGAAGGTTTTTTTTATTCGATGCGCATGTTTTTTTCTATGCATGTTCACCGATTATCCGGAAATGAACCGTTTTAAGTGACTCTTTGTTATCAAATAGGTTATACTCCAAGGGTTCTATATGAATTGAAAGAAATAATAATCCATCCCTTGGTTATATAAGGAGTGTCAGCGTATAATTTTCTAATGCAGTTTTTATAGAGCCTCGTTTGCCGCGTACTGCACATATTTTTCATGCTTGCCTTGCTTCCCATTGGTTTAATGCTTATTTCATACGTGACGCGGAACCGCAATCTCTGTATCGTATCTCGTTCTAATGGCTTTCCTTTCGGCAAAGACGTGTCTTAGTTTAATGCATTTGATGAATTATTTATTATTGCAGCGGCAACGCAATACTTCGTTATCAGAGTTTTTAGGAAAAATAGGGCATGCAGAGAAACTTCAAGCCATGCTGATTTTGAAACCTTTTGATTTTGATAGTTTAAATATTGTTCATTTCAAAACTCTATTTTGCTATTATGAGGTCTTAAAAATAAGGGATGACATTTATTTCATTTCATATTTCACAAGCCGTGATAGCTTAGGGGCTAAGCACTCGCCCTAAATTTTACAATTAAGCGAGAAACCCGGGTTCAATCCCCGCCGGCACCAGTGAAATTCTTAATTGTAATTTTAGTGCTGATTTCCCACTAGCTCGTCGGTGAAGGAAAACATCGCGAGGAAACCTGCACGAGTGAGGAATATGAAAAAAAAGATAACTTTTAAAAATATTTATTTATATAAGACATGTGAAGCTTGCCAATACGCATTGGGGCAGCGACGCGCACATTTACTTGCCCTAAATCCTCTCAGAAATGAGAGGAGGCCCATCTTTGGGAAGAATAAAGGCTGTAACTTTTATTTCATTTAACTTTTTTGAATTGGATTTAATTTCAACTACAAACGACGTCATAAATTAGGCTAAATATAGTGAGGCCAATATATAGTGATTTAAAAATAATATTGTCTTACTTTTCAAATTGTCAAAAATCAACTACTTTTCAATAGGAGAGGGAGAAAACGAGCATACGGCTCACCTGTTGGTAAGCGAATATTGCCGTCCATGAACAACTGCAACACCAGGGGAATTGCAGGTGCGTTGCCGGCCTTTTATAAAGGAGTAAGCTCTTTTATTGAAGGTCCTTAAGTCGTATCAGTCCGAAAAAAAATACACCGATGGTAAACTATTCCACAGAGATATCGTAGGAGAAAGAAGACTCCTAGTAAAATGTTCAGTGGTAGACAGCCAAGCATTCAGATGGTGTGGATGGTATCGGGAGTTTTGTAACGATGTGATTTCGTGAAATTTGGCGGCTGGGATTATTCCGAACAATTCCTCAGAGCACTCCCCGTGGTAGATGCGAAAGAAAATGCAGAGGGATGCAACATCTCTTCGCAGCGCCAGTGAATCGAGCCGATCGGAAAGGACTTGGCCGTCGTCGATTCAAGCCACTCTGCACTGGATGTGATCAAGCAGAAGGAGCTGGAACTGAGGAGCCTCAGGCCAGAATTGGGAACAGTATTCCATTGCGAGGCCGAACCTGCGCCTTGTAAAGTTGCAGGTGGTGTTCAGGTATGAAATACTGTTCCGCTGTTATGAGCACGCCAAGCTTTTTAGAGGCCAGTTTGGTCTTCTCTCCCAAGTGACCACTAAACTGCATATCACTCGATATCTCAACGCCAAGTATTCCGATACTGGCCGTGGCAAGAAGGGAAGTGCCTTGAAAATGTGGAGATACGACTGAGGAGTTCTTTCTAGCGGTAAAGGCGCAAACTTGTAAATTCTGAGGATTAAACTGGATTAGATTTAGTCAATTCCAATCCAAGACTTTGTTGAGCAAAGACTCGACTTCAGACACGTGTTTGTTCTGGTACTCGACAAAGTTTTCCCCCGGAATATTGGCACGGCCGGTGAATAGAGCATCACCAGTGTTGTCTTCTGCATAGCAATTAATGTTACCGGTTTGCAACACATTATTGACATGTCTAATATGACCTTGATGCTCCAATCAGTAAGAAAACTGGTGATTCAATTGTATAATTTTTGGGAAGCCCATAGGAAGAGAGCTTCGACAGAAACGCTTTCTGCCAGACCCGATCGGAGGCCTTCTCTATGTTCAAACAAACAACCAATGCCTCCCTCTTGGACTCTACTGCCTCCATAATTCTATGGGTCAGGTAGACAGAAGGTTACCAGCTGATCAACCACGACGAAAACCGTATTGCGGTCACTAATCAGCTGGTGACCCTCAAGGTATCGCATGAGTTGGCAGTTTATAATGGATTCCATTATTTTGGAGAACGAGGAGGTGATGGCGATAGGTCTGTTGTTAGAAGGAAACCTTTTTTAGGGATCAGGTGGACAAAAGACGTCTTCCATGATTTCGGGACTACGCCTAGAGAATAGGAGTACTGGAAATGACGCGTTAGAACCCGTGCCAACTCTGGAGTACATGTCCTCAGCACAATTCAAAGGCAGGTCCACTCGACTTGTAGATGTCCAGGGAGAGGAACGCTTTGAGCGCTGTGTGAACCGCACATCCGGTTCGGAGCACACACTTTGCAGGATGGTTGGCGGTGTGCTTCCCCTGTCATCGAGAGTAGTGTTGGATGCAAAGAAAGAGCCTAGCAGATCGGCTTTCTCCTTTGCGGCATGGGCCAGTGAAGCGTCCTCCCTGTGCAGAGATGGAAGAGGTGGCTGAAAGATGTTTCCTTGGACAGCCTTGGCGAGAGACCAAAATGCACGGGTTCCTGAAGGAAGGCGAACAAGTTTCTCGCCAATTCTGCCTATGTGCTCTGAGTTTGCCTTCGAAATGACTCTTTTAAAGGACTTGGAGGCGGAATTATACTTCTTTTTAAGGGCACTGGTGTTTACATCCGGGGACGTTGATGCGTCAGCCCAGGCCCGGTAGCTCTCCTACTTATAGCGCAATTATATTTTATAGGAGCGATTAAACCATGGCTGAGATCTGCCTCCGATGGGCACCACAGAGGAAGGAATAAGAAGTTCCATACCCTGAAGTATCACATCAGCGACAGAATTAGTAACAATATTGGGATCGTCCGGCGAGAAACAAACCCGACCCTAAGGATAGGATCCAAAGAAATACTACATCCTATCCCAATCGGCCGACCTATAGTGCCAAAAACGGTGGCAGCTGCAGAATTTAATCGCGATTTCAGCGTGAGTAGCGCCATAATCTGGACTAGCCAATAGTCCGAGGAGCCAAGAAGGCTTTCCACGAAGACCTGATATCTGTCCCGATGAGAGGTCAGCAGAAGGTTCAACAGGGAAGGTTCATGATCCTCCACATCTGGAATTCGCGTAGGCAGTAGGCATATACTAAGGCAAATCATGAACAGATTTTCTCGCATGATCGGTTAAACGTGAATCGAGCCATTCGGTGTGGTAGGCGTTGAAATAGCTGAGGATCACGATTTCTGCGGATAGGATTTGCTATAGCAAGGAATCTGTAGCCAATTTGGTCGAGGTCGATGAGTTGGTCTGTTTTGACATTACCAGTATGGGACCTATATAAGAACCTGTAGACGCGCGGATGGTCGTCGCTATCTACATGTAGCCAAAGGGTGGACAGGTCCAAACTTTCAAGACTGTCGAGGCGTCGGGAACAGATGTCCTCTCTGACGTATACGCAAACTCCAGCCCGAAGCATAAAGGAGCGTTCCAATTTGTATCCCGGGTATGAGAGATAGGAAGTACCAGCCGAAGAGGGCACCTGCGTCTCGGTCAGAAAGAGTAAGGCTGGCCTTGCCGTTTCGAGATAGTAGTAGACGGGCTCAGCTTGCCCTGAGCAGATATTGTCTTGAGCGGAATTTCGGCCCCCTCAGAATACGCGGCGCAGCCTGAGCACCCATGCTCAGGAGTGGAGTAGCTTGGTCGTGAATGCTTAGCGAGGGATTTTCCAGGGATAGTCTTACATTTAATTTCGCTACCATGTTGATTGGGGGAGGGGGGGAGGGGGATTTTGCCTCTGGCCACCTGAACTCCAGACGAAACGCAGAAGCAGCGCTTACACTTCTCGCCGGTATTCTGTGAGGTCGTGGTACCACCCCGGCTCGAGCCGGCCCATACGTGCAACAGCAAAAGCTGCCGCGTGGCTCTACTACTGTTAGCTACTTGGGTTTGTTTGTAAAATACGATTATATTTCTTATTTATTACTTCGCTTTATTTCTACGAGTATTGTGATTGATTCATAATCATCCTAAAGTTTGAATTTATTTCAATCATAAAACAGTGTATCCGAGGTTACTACGTCAAATGACAATGTTAGGAACGCTACGGTACAAATAGTTTTTAATTCAACCGTTTTTCTCTCACCCTTAGGCTATGAATAGGAATATGAGAATCATTATCAAATGGTAAAAAAATACGAAAAATGTTTTTATATTTGGCTATTGTATACAAGGGTTCGTTATTACATTTTTTATTTGATAAAGGTAACAAACTCTTTAGCCGATTGTATGATGTCATTATTAGTGAAAGATTGGAAATCTGTTATAAATTAACTACTGCTTATTAAACAAAGGTAATTAAAAATGGTGTTTATTTTGCGAATTGCTACATCTGAAATCAAATTAAGAAAACTAGCTACTACATGTTTTAAACCTGATAAGAAGAAAGATTTCTTGATCAACGAATCCTACATCGTACAACGGAATTATATGTAAAGTTATAAAAAATAATCATAAATCTAAGCACACCTTAAAATGAAACATAAAGTTCAAGGCGAAATTGCACATATTTTATAGCCTAAATAAACTTCAAACGACTACAAAAGTATATTACATTTTTATAACACTGTCGAGTCATCAATATTTAGGGACTTTCAATGCAATACCAACATAAATGAAGAAGAAGCATATTAAATACCTACTGTTTATACATTAAAAAACGTAACAACTTCAATATCGTGTTTTGAATATGTACAATGAGAGTAAATATTGAGTGGAGACGGAAACAGATGAGGGCGTCTAAAGGAAGCGGCGTATTTATTAACGCTGCGACACAGCCGAGTACACAGGGAATCTACTTTATATTAAACCGAGCGGTCCATCAGAACTGCTATTAGCCTGCCTCGAATAACAAGCGCTTACAAATATCTAGAATTACTTCGTCGACTCTGAGATAAAATTTTGAACATTTTATTATTTTTGGATCTTATTAGCTATCTCGACAAAACTTAGATCTAAACTAGACATAAGTTAGAATTTTAGTTGATGTTAATTTTTTTAACACTTCACTTGGTCTTGGGTATACTATAATAGCTCAATACAAGTCTTGTACTATTCTATGACATTTTTATTATTATTTTACGAAATGAGATTTTGACAGTTTGTGATCAGACGATGAAAGTAACTCCGAAGTGGCGAAAAATTTAAATAAAGATAAAAATATTTTTCGTACATATGCACTGCTTCATATTAATTATTCATATTAATGACGTATTTTATAATAAACTAGAACAATTTAGAGTTACAAAACCAGTGTATTTTAAGATCGGTATTTCACTATTTTAAAGTTTCTCAACTTTTATTTTTATTTTTAATAGTGATGTGATACAAAATATTACAAGGCAATTGAAACGCAATTCGTTAATATAACTATATAATAGGTTATTATATAATACAAAAAGAACTGTGTAGAATTACTTTTACAAATTCAATTTAATAAGTCACCTAACTGTCAAAAATATACAACCTTTTCAGAAAAACTACTGAGAATTTTTGTGTTTGAGCTTACAGTTACGGTGCTATTATTAATTCGGTATTGCGAGGCGCTGTTCCCATTATCTTCGGCAGCTGAAACTAACAAGTTTCAAACAAACATGGCGGTGGAGCCATAGACTAGATTTGCCGCTGGTGTCACGAAGGCTGGTGCTTTCGAGTGCTCGTTTTTTCTGGCCCCATGGCCTTCGCGTATCGGACCTGAGGTTGGGGTAGGGCGTAGGCATTTCCTGGCCGGATCCCCGCCCTGGGACCTAGAGGCGAAAGTACTCGCGTCATTATATCGATGGCGCGAGGAAGAGCGGGCACGGGGCTCGAGGCCGGTGCAGCGGCAGATCGCGCTGCGCCGAGAGGAGCTCCGTCAGGTCTTGGTGGCGGAATGGCGGCAAAGGCTTCTGCGCCCTACCGCCGGCCTCGCTACCGTCGAGGCGATCCGGCCAGTACTCGACGACTGGCTCGGGAGAAGGCACGGCTCCCTGTCGTTTAGGGTGACGCAGGTGTTGTCGGGGCATGGCTGCTTCGGCAAGTACCTGTGCCGCATAGACAGGGAGCCGGACGCTCGGTGCCACCACTGCGTCCATTGCGGGGAGGACACGGCGCAACACACGCTCGCTGAGTGCGTAGCTTGGGAGGAGCAGCGCCGTGTCCTCACAAATAAAGTAGGAGGCGATCTGTCGTTGCCGGCCTTAGTGCGGAAGATGGTCGGTAGCGCAGAGTCGTGGGACGCGGTGGTGTCCTTCTGCGAGGACGTGATGTCGCAGAAGGAAACTGCGGAACGGGAAAGGGAGATCTCGACTCCCTTCCCCGGCCGCAGGAGGCGCACCGGGCGCAGGAGAAGGGCGGACAACGCCCTTTTCCGGCCCCCATAAATGGGTCCAGGGGCGAGGGACTTGGGGAAGCCCCCGCCACCCCTATTCGATGGACCCGAGGCGGAGGCGCGCGTGGGTGTCGGCGTGCGCCCCTGAGGCGATACACGGGGTAGTTAAACACCTCACTACCCCGTGCAGGTGACGAGGCCCGGACAGACCGGGCCAGCACTAGTGTGGGGCTGCGGAAGAATTTGGATTCCCGCGGCCCCACGCGCACGTGCGAGGAGACACCGGGGTGGTTTTAGCCGGTAAGAGTCCGGCACGCCCCTCCGCCTTTCCCCAGGCGGAGGTAGTCCATGAGGATTTCCCCCCGTAAAAAAAAAAAAAAAAAAAAGGGCGTAGGCATTACGCAGGTGTTAGATGTTTAGGTAAAATTAATAGGCATGTTATCGACTTTTTAACTTTGCCTGATAATAAAATTCACAAATAAAAATTATATTTTCCAAGAAATTTTGAAAATAATTGTAATTGCAAAGCAAACATTTATTAAACGTTTTTTTTTTAAATTAATCATCTGCGGTGTTGATTTTATGACGTTAAGATATTACCATCCCTAAAATGTATTTTAACAGCAAGTAACAGTTCTGATAATTCTGTAATTCTATGGAATGACGGTGAATTGCTAATGAAACCGCTACTGTTTATTTTGCCGATACGAAATGAGAAATGAGTGCAGCAAACCTTAACAATCGTTGCCCGCGCCATATTTGATGTCTGGTTATTAAATTTCACTCCAATCTTTGAGACCTTTCACGAATGAATATTGTTTAGAGAGGCTTTCATTTACGTACATTTTCAAACTGATAATAATATCAATCAATATTTAAGATTAGTTTCATATTTTATAAAGCGGGTACTATATTTTGTAAGAGAAAATGAAATCAAAATCTAAAGCTGATTGCTGACTAAGTCAATAAAAAGTAATATCAGTTAGATTGCGTCGGTCCGCCATTCGCAAGCGGCGTCCTGGTACAATCCAATGGATTAGGTCTTCAACACGCACGCCAGTGTTAACTTCTCTATTTATTTTGAGTCGTTAACAAACAACTTGTAGGCTCTTTATTACAGCTGTTCCTTTTTGCTCACGACAGCGTTACCACTTTGATACAATATCTATAGACTATTATTCAACAAGAAAGACTACACTTTACTTTTTGTTGTTTTGAAATTAGCTGCCATGTTTGATTGTTTGTTTGTAATTAAGGAAAAATATTTATTGTAACTTCTTTATCCGATTACCTTTATTTTAATAAATGTTATAGAAACATTATTTTCACCATCGTCTAATAAATATTTAACTTAATGCAATATATTTTTATGTGCAGCTAGTGTTTATTCCTTTACACTGTTAGGTACCTAAATATAAACATGGATATTTTGGAAAGTCATTTTTAAGCCTTTTCGAATGATGTTTTTAACATTCACTAGTTACTAATGTATAAAGGACATTTCGGGCAGCGTAAATAGTGCCATTGCCGTCAGTTCTTTATATCTTAAGCAGGCTTAAAAAATACGTTTATATAATGATTTCTTATATTTACGCGAAGACCACACATTAAATGAAATTAATTTTTACGGATTTAACGCGTTTAATTTAGCTTTTTGATTCCCGACATTTCGAGTGCTTTACAGCACCCATGGTCACGGGGCTGAGGTCTTTGACGTCCCGATATCATCATTAGCCCGGCTACCTTCAGTTTTTGAATATTCATTTTTGGTTCGATCTACGCAGAATGAGCTTACAGTATCTTGAAGTCTTGCAGTGGTATGCTTGGGCTTGGATTTAATTTTATTAATTATAGGATCCCATGCAGATGGCAGCACCCATCCATTTTCTCTATAAGTATGTTTTTTTTTTTAATTTAATAGCCTCGCGAATCATCTTTGGTAGGAATTGGTGTTCTTTTGCGAGGATTTGTGGTCTATGAAATCTAATGTAATGGCGAGGACGATCGTCGAAACTTAAAAAAAACGAAGCGTCGGAAATTAAACAGTTAAATTAAACGCGAGAAAATCCGTAAAAATTAGTTTTATTTAAATACGTTTATGTTACTCTAATCGTCACGAGTGGTAGGCGGATTAGTGATAGCAGTAAAAGAGATTTTGCATCTTTAACACCGCTTTCAGTTCTTATTCTTTGCATTTAACATCTTTTCGTCACAAAATCGTTGTACCATCACCAGTAGATTTCTACAAGGTTTCCCAGCCAGTTATCTCTTACGATACTCACGAGATGAAATGGGGCGGCTTATAATAATTTCATACGGTGTTACTTTCTATAAATCTATAATACACATAATTATTATCATAAACCTCAATAAATATCGTTTTGATAACGCGAATACTACGCAATGACTGGCTTTCTGTAAAACTCCAAGTCAAATTAAGTAAATAGAAAGAGACAGGTGAAGAGACAATTAGTGCTTAAATTTAGTAAGGCCGTAAATAAATACTAAATTAAAATTTTTATTACATTTTATTTTAACTTATTTTAATTTCATCCACTTCTGGGACCTAATTGGAAATTTATTAAATTTTAGTATATAATGTTGTCACGTAAAGTGAATTTGTATAAAAAAATATATAGACCGTTACGATTATTTTATCGTTTTATGTCAAGTAAAAATAATTATTACAAGACTCTCTGAGTCGCTTAAATAATAAACAAACAATGTAGGTTATTATTCGAAGGACAAGTACTCTTCAAAATATTAGTAGAAGTTTTTCTACTCTAATAATATTATGAACACGGGTAGTTAAGAATAGTAATGTCTTTGTTTTCATGCATCCCTGGTAATCGTATTAACTTAAAACAAATCTTTGTTCCAGATGTTTTAAAATAATGGCATGAAAATGAAAAAAATGGAGCGGGCGGGACGGCGAACGAAAGCAGGCTCGTTGAGTGGTTTGTCTGGTGGTCTCGGGAGTATCGTGACTGGTGGTGGAACGGGCAGCGTACGTAGGCAACGCTCGTTGGAATGGGGCGGTGATAGGTATAGCAGCAGCGACGACGATCACCCAACTCAACCACCAAAGATTGCCGACAGAGTTTTCGCCTCGCTTCTTGCTCAAGCTACGCAGCAGTTTGACAGTGAGTGATTCATTGCTTATATAAAACAGTTTTATTGTTATTTATTTTTTATATTTATTAATATTCAAGGAAATACATTTTATAATAATATTCAAAGAAACTAACAAATAATTGTGTATTCGCATTTAATATTTATAGTCTGTTAATTTATGGGCCAAGTGATGAATTCACCATACTAAGAAAGAGCATTTAATTGTCATTTTCAAACTGTTCGAAACATGCCCAATATCGAAATATTAAGCATATTTTGTTGTGTATTAGTATAATAATTTACTGCACTACATGTTTTATAAAAAAGAAAATAAAGAATTAAAATAAGATGTATCTGTGTCTTGTGGTAAAATATAAAATAAAGGATTGCATTACATTAACATTTTTATAAATTATTTTCACATTATTGTAGTTAAATTGACGTATCGTGAATATTTCATAAAGAATCATAGTAAAAACAAAAGTAACTTTTACTAATGGTCAAGATGTTCATGATCTGGAAAAACTTCCCGGTTAATAACAAATTATTATTTAATAACATAATGTAGGTATTTTATTAAGGCATGTAATATATTTTGGAAGTAAAGTCTAGAAATGAGTTCGGGGGTGGCTGGTCAGTTTGAATAACCTATCATGTAGAGGATATCATGGAGGTCATGATTGAATAGGGGCTAAAAGTTCTCATTGCACTCACAGGGGGTCAAAATGGCCAAAACCAAAAACTTAGGGGTGGCTCGAACTTTAGGCATAGTCAGTTTGAATAGCCTATCATGTAGAGGATGTCATGGGGGTCATGGTTGAATAGGGGCAAAAAGTACTCATTACACTCCTAGGGGGTCAAAATGGTCAAAAACCAATAAAATTTAATTCCTATTTCGGTTACACAGCCTCCTGGTGGTCCAGGTTCTTACACAGTATTTCCTTCCCGCATCTTACTTGATAATATATATCAGTAACAGTAACGGTAAACACTGCGATTGCCAACTTATACTTTATAGTATAGTTGTAGCACGAATGGTTCGGCTCGACCGGGGAAGGACCACGCTCTCACAGAATACCAGCGTAAAATAGCAGCTTAACACTGCTGTTTCGTATTGTGAGCGTAGAGAACCGGAGACCCGTCTTACTGGAAAAGAAGCATTCCATCTTAATCCTCACGGGTGACAACGCATCTGCATTTTAATTCGCAAACGAGAGGTGTAGATTTCTATGGGCCACAGCAACCACTTACCATCAGGTGGACAGTGTGCTTGTTTGTCACCCTATCCTATAAATAAAAATAACTACAGGTTTGCTGCGGTGGTCGTAACATCACTAAGAAAACAGGTTGAGTCATTCAAGTCAACCATAATATTATTGACAAATGGGCACTAAACCTTGTGTTGCAAGATCGAAAATGCGATGATCAATCAGCATCTCAAGGATCAATCAGATATCTACAAGGATAGAGGGAAGTATAAAACGAGATGAAGGAAAGCAAATAACCAAAATAAAAAGTATTTTATTTTGGTAAATATAGTTTTCTGGTTTAGGTTACATGTAAAGTTTTAATCATCATTGATGTCTTACTAGATATATTTCATTAACCCTTTCGCTGTCCCGTGCACTACATATAGGTCATTGCTATTGTCTTACTATTGTGTTTAAAACCGGACAGTGAACGTGTTAAAACTTTATTTGTAATCTACCAAACATTTCGAAATTAGTAATTATTTTTTAATTTTTATATATATTATTTTGTATTTTGTCTCTATGAAATTGTGTAACCCATGCTACGAAGTTTTGTAGCATATGCTACAGTGTAGCACAGGCTACGCCGTAGCATGGCTCAACACAAAATTTAATATTCACTGAATATCACGGTCGAAGTCCGCGCTGAGCCCTAACAAGTGGCATCATTAGTAAAGCATTTTGAACCACAATAGGGTAGAAGGCGAGGGGGGCAATGGTAGGGGAGCGCTCAGTGGTAAACTTATGAAGAAACTATATGCGTAACCCTCTATAACCTCCGCTTTTCATCCTTCTATTATGCTAAATAAGTAGCTGGTGAAGTATGTAAGAGATATAATATGCTAATTTGTAATTTTGAACGCCAATAAACTACTTTGCTATAAAGTATTAATAATCATTATTTTATACGTAAACATTGAATAAAATTAATTTAAATATTATGTTAATTAATCTAATCAAAGGCCAGGGGAAATCCAATGCATGGAATCAATTTTATAACGTATTTGGCTTTAGCTATTATACAAGAAACGTCTTTGAAATAAGGTATTCTATTGTTTTATCTAAACGAAATAAAAATTTCTATAATGAATAAATTCAGGCATTACTTTTGGGATTTTTTTTTGAATTTTAAGTACGTATTCCGTACGAAACATGTATTTGTATGGCTGCCAATGCGAATCCTGCACGGAACAAGTAAACTAAGAGCTGATTAGATTTTTAAATTGATCGTTATATGTGTTTAAAAGTTATTTAAAAAAGCCTGGTGGTTTTGGTGAAGCCCTTTCGAAAGCCGCCGCGTTCGTTCAAATAGGTCAAACCATTCAAAAGTTATGAGAGGGTAATTACATACATACACACACGCATACACACACACACACACACACACACACACACACACACACACACACACACACACACATACACACATTCAAAAAGACATAGGGAAATCCTCGAAGGAATAGTCAGACTAGCCTCAAAACGTCGAGATCTGATGTAACCTTAATTTTCGATAATTGGGGTGAAACCAATAACTTCCCGATTTTTGAAAATCATTGATTTTCATAGCAAGAAGTTAAAAATATATAGTATCTGGTTTGTAAAACTCTTTGTAGTATGAGTTTCACTTTAAACCTTCAGTTTCTTAATTAAGACACTATTATAAACATGTTACTTATTAAAAATAGCAAAACTATATTTATGCATTTTTTGCTAATGGTGCCAAAGACTTAGGTTAATATTTTGATAGAGTTCCTAAACAAAATAACCGTGAGAATATTTACATCCTCGATGCAATAAATAACAATTTCCGAAATTTAACTAAGTTTTAAAATTTAATTATTAAATGCTGAAGAAAATGAAGCCGCTGTGACGTAAATAATTCAACCACGTAATGACACGAAAGAAAAAGTGGCGGTATGTAAAACGTCCGTAGCTCGACAGTAATACGTGCTCTGCATCCGCGTGCGACACGGACAACTACACAATTATTTGTTACAGTTTATTGCATACGATGAACAAACTGTTATTTAATAATCTTTATTGTTTATCATTGTTAACTCTTTAGAAAAAAAGGAGTCTTACCCTTTGGTAAGACTCCTTTTTTCTGCCTAATAATTACTTATCTATTTGTGCCGTCAAATACACGGAAATGTCCCAAACTTCGCTTGCCGATACAAGGATGCCACTCTTAGGGTGCTTTTCCAGAGCAACGAAAAAAAGTTTTAGGGTTTACAGTGACTCGAGAGCAGAACTCGAGACCATTGTCAACCAAGATACCAAACATCTCCTTGCAGTTAAGACTCGCAGAAATATACAGTCCATATTTTCTGGATAAAAGCCCATGCGGGTCTGATGAGAAATGAGCGAGCCCATGAGTTGGCGAAACATGCTGCGTTGCGAATTAATGGAAAACTAGACTATGACCTGTGCCCAGTGTCATTCATTAAAAGACTTACCCGACTGGAGACTTTAGAAAAGTGGAACCAGAGATATACAGTAGGCGATATGGGTGAAATAACAAAGGTCTATTCTCCCAAATGCTACAAATGCTATAAGTTGGTTAAGGAAACAGCACTGTCTCCTACATTGATATAGGCCATGATCGGGCATGTTGGGTTCTCTGAGTACTTGTATCGATTTAAATGCAAGGAAAACTCGTCGTGTATTTGTGAACCAGGAGTTGAGGAAACAGTGCTGCACATACTTCTCAAGTGTCTCATTTTTCGTAAAGTGAGACAAGAGTTTGAAACATCGTTCGGTATTAAACTGGAAATTGGCAACCTTTGATCAATGTTGGTAGAAAGAAATACAGAACAAAATTTTTAAGATATTGTGAGGGAATTGTTAAAAGAGTCGTAAAAAGAAATCAAAGTTAATATGAAAATGTAATAAGAAAAAGTAAGTAAAAATATATAATATAGTAGTAAGTAAAAATAAATATTAATCAAAGAATATTTTATGGCAAATTATTGATAATTATACTACGGTACTTTCATAACTGTATAATATCGGTGCTTCCTTGTGTTTATATCGCGTATAGACAGGGAAAGTGCCCCGAATAAAATGTGATTTTAAATAATAACTATTTAGTTAGAAAATAAAAAGTAAAGATATAAAAGGACACTGAAATTAAATGTCAGAGGACAGCATGGAAAGAAAGGATGCTTTTGCACCAGAGATGTGCTATGCTATGGATGCGTATAATATCCACCAATCATATTCATTGGTCCATATAGCTTAGCACTGATGGAAACAGGTTCAACTAAGCTATGTTTTTTATATGGATGGGTGCGTGCTCTGGATGCTTGCTATGGATGCATGTTATCAATATTTTGATTCTCAATTGTGGATAAATGTAATGAACTATAGGCCACATTATTTACTCACAACCAGGTGGGGTTCGCTTGTCATATTTACCATAAATATCCTTATATGCCTAATTAGGAGTTTAATAGCTACTGTAATGGGTAAATAATACTCCATGAGCTGCATCCACTATTTTATTCCTTTTATAAATTATGATAAGCCACTGTAAGCACAGAATGTTTGCATTACATGCACTACATCTTAGTTTAAAGTTGGTTGAAAGTGTTCAAGCAACCCTCATTACTAAACTTTGTGAAAGGATTAATAAGTGAGATAATGGAATACATCTAATTTTACAGATTTTACTGCGTTTATTTTTATATTTTATAATTCCCGACGTTTTATTCACTTTACATCACCCATGGTTATAGGGGGACTGAGGTGTTTGACATCCTAATATCATAGTCAACACAGGTTACCTTCAAATTTTAATTATTAAGTTTTGGTCCGATCTACGCAGAACTAGCTTACACTGTCTTGAAGTCTTGCATTAGTATGCTTGGGTTTGGATTTAATTTTATTGATTATAAGATTCCAAGCAGATGGTAGCTCCCAGCCATCTTCTCTATTGAAATTATGATGTTTTTTAAAATTTCAATAGCCTCGCGAATCATTATTGGTAGATAGGAATCAGTGTTCTTTTGCGAGGAGTTGTGAGCTATTAATTCTAAAATAATGGTTGGGATGATCCTGAACATGTTGACATACTGCAGAATTCTTTCAGCGATATGTTCTTTCGCGCGTGTTTTTGTGGATATTTGTGTTTGTCCGATGTAAGAGAGATCACATTTACAATCAAGCTTGTACATTCTTGCATCCTGTAGATGGATATTATACTTTTCGGATGGTAAGAACTGACCAATCTTCTTCGGTGGCTTGTAGTATGTTCTTATGGAAGCCCGTTTCAAGATGTAGCCAATCTTGTATGTGGCTACCCTGACATATGGTATTACAGCAGGCACACGCTCGACTGTGGCTGGTGTCACGGTCACTATTACGGAGGCTTAAGCTTGTTGTCCTGCAAAACTTGTTGGAGCTCGGCGGGCAGGTGTTTACTGTCACAAATCCCTTGTGGTTAAACAGAGTTTGCAGCAGCGAGAATATCACAAGTATCCATTCTATTTTCAACATATCTAGACTTTTCATACCCAACAGTTACAATTTATCCATATAAAATATATATTCTCAAATCAAAAATCTAAAATAACTAGTTTCCAAGCATTCTTATCTTTTAAATAATTATCTAATTTACACTATCCTTTTTCATGCGCCCTGAATTTATGTAAAGGCAAATTAGAATTTTGTTATAAATAGTTATGTAACATATTTTTACACTTATGTCACATAATTTTAAATAATAAAGTAGACCTACGCTTTGCTACGGAGGCAGGGAAGTTGTTCCACTGGAAGTTAACCACCAAAAACAGTGCGATATTCCGTTGGTACGGGGCGTGCAGAAAGATTTGTTTCATAATTTCCATAGTGACCAAGATAAGGCACGCCTTCTAGCTGTTTCGACTAAGGAATGTAGTCACTAGTTACACGCTTTATCATCAAGTAATCTCGGCACATTACTTGATGGGGAAAGCTTGCGTATTGCCGTAGGATTCCGACTAGGAGCGGCGCTTTGTCAATCCCATGAGTGCCCCTGTGGTAGCAGCGTCGACAAGTTTGGGCTCCACGGACTTTCATGTAAGAAAAGCGCTGGTAGGTTTTCACGACACAGTTCTTTGAACGATGTCATCCGAAGGGCTCTCGTCTCTATAAATGTTTCCTCGGTTTTTAAACCTTGTGGAATATTTCGAAACGATGGCAGGAGACCCGACGGTATGACATTGGTCCCTTGGGAGAGAGGTAAAGCCCTAGTGTGGGATGCTACTTGCGTAGACACTCTGGCGGCCTCTCATCTCAGGGGTAACTCATTTAGAGCCAGGGCGGCATCAGAGACAGCTGAACTGAGTAAATGACGCAAGTATGAGTCTCTGAGAGATGACTACATATTTGTGCCATTTGCTGTAGAGACTATCGGTCCGTGGGGTCCACGTACAGTGAAGTTCTTAAAGGAACTCCATCCGCGGCTAGTCGTTGCTGCTGGTGATAAGAGGGCTGGTTCTTTTCTCGCTCAAAGGCTAAGTATAGCCATTCAGCGGGGAAACGCAGCGAGCGTTCTTGGAACGATACCGTGGGGAGTAGGACTATATGATAATTAAGTTTCTAGTTTTAGTTTTTTTTTATTATTATAGTTTTTACAAATAACTAAATAAAATCGCTTGAAGACAATAGTTATACATATACCCAAAAATAAGCTGCTACTATAGGAGCTTGTACTTTGGAAGACAACTTTAAAAGGAAGGCTAAATGAGAGTTCTATGTTCCACGCTCACGTTTTACGGAAGAAGAAAACAAAGTTCGTAAATATATTACTATGCCAATAGACAACCAACATATTATTCTACTAAAGGGTTTTTCCCTATGAGACTTTTGTTTACAAAGTATTTAGGTAGTACTGCCTGATACATAATTTAGATTACAACAAAACTTCCCAACAATATATAATACACGTGATGGCATATATTTTGGTAGTATTACGCATTCGTAATACTACCAAAATATATGCCATCACGTGTATATATGCCTTCCTGGGAAAGGACCACGCTCTCACAGCTACACGCTACACTCACTATACACAGCTTAAAGCCGCTGTGTGGTGAGTGTAGAGGGTTGGAGATCTTTTTTAACTGGAAACGAAGCATTCGATCTAAGTCCTCAGGTGTGCTAACGAATCTACATTTTAATTTTTAATCAAAGACAGATTTGAATTTCACAGCATCCACTTACCATCAGATGAACTCTGTGTTCGTTTTCTACCCTTATTCTATAAACAAATAGTAAATAGTTTGGATATTCTAGGTTTGTATTCTGTAGAATTCTATTTAGGTACATCCGTAACAGCCTATTAAAGTACACTGCTGAACATAGGCCTTGCTAAGATTGCTTAATAGGGGAAATATTTGCCATAGGCAACCACAGTTTTTTTTTCAGTCGTTAGTTGCTAAGAAGACGCTGTTTGCCCATCTTCTGCTTTGTTTCCTTCTGTCACCTCTTACGACATCCACTGGATGATATTGAGTATTGGATATTCCTACACCGCCATTATACAGTTTGATTACATCAGTAAAAATGAAATATTTGATTCGGCTCTTGAATCAAAACTGAAAGTTTTGCAAAGGTGCGCTGAGATGGCCAATCTTTAAAAATAGAGAACTCAGTATCGAAATGTTAATATTTCTGACCTAGTAGAGCGAAGAAAGGAAATAATCAGTATCATACACCCTTTTATGTATTTAGAGGAACGTTAAAAATTGGACAAAATACCATAAAACAGTTATAATCACGTTTAAGATTAGTCAGTGATTAAAATTAATTATTAAATATATTGTTAAAAATACATTGTTAAAAAAACACAAAATTAAGGTTTAATCTAATAAAAAATTTAAAATGTCCGTTCCGTACAGTACATTCAGGGACACGATTTCTACGATGCGTAGTTTCGTGCCTCCACATATACCTCCCCAAACTATTACTGATCCTCCACTATTACGCTCCCTTACAACAGTGGTACTACATTGAGCGTATCGTTTTCATTAATATCTCCATAATCTGCCTTAAGATTAAGCCATTAACCGACAGTACTCTTTTCCAAATATCATTATCCTAGTTCGGATGTTAGCAAGCAAAATCGGACCGAGCTACTCGAAGACCGTTGGTAAGTAAGGTCGTCTGTCAGACTAATATGCTACTATTTCAGCCAACTTAAGTCTTATTATCATGGTTGTAGTGGTAATTGTCACTTGTAGAACTTCCCGGAGCTAAGTATTTACCCCAGATAAAGTTGCATTTTCTTAACATATTGCTTACAATAAATCTGTCTTTCATCCCTGTTGTTACTTCTACCTTCTCGGTATCGTTTAAATTTGCGAAAAATTTAAAGACTTCGAAACTCGCATTGTTTGAGCCATTGGTTGTAAGTTGATAATTTACATCTGTCGAGGTTTGAACTGAGATCTAGCATTATCACTTAAATTGTTAATTTGATCGTGACACAACACGATAAAAGCGAATTTTTGTAATTTTTTTTTATAGGTTCAGGTATCACAATCCACGTGATGGTGTGATGGTGGATACTGTAGCCAATAAACGTCTACATTTATCCTCAAATAAAACCATATGCGGATGCGTTGTCATCCCTTAGGACTGAAAGGAGAGAGACACTCACCATATGAAACACAGCAGCATTAAGCTGCTATTTTACGCTGGTATTCTGCGAAAGCGTGGTACTACCCTCGTCGAGCCGAACCATTTGTGCTACAACCGTGCTGTAATGTGGCTTTACCATGTGGAAAAACTGGATGTTATAAAGTAAAAGTAATAGTAAAATATACTTCATTGTACACCAAGGAACATATTACAGTATTTATATATTTAAAGGGACATTGGTACAACAGGCGACCTTATCGCTAAAACAGCGATCTCTTCCAGGCAACCTTAGGGCAGAGGATTTTTTTTTATAGGATAAGGGTGACAAACGAGCACACAGTCCACCTGATGGTAAGTGGTTCCTGCGGCCCATAGACATCTACATCTATCCTCTATTACAAATCAAAATGTAGATGCGTTGTCACCCGTGAGGACTAAGATGGAATGCCTCATTTCCAGTAAAAAGGGCCTCCGGCCACCTGCACTCACCAAGCGAAACGCAGAGGTAAATTTCTACTTCACGCTGGTTTTCTGTGAGGTCGTGGTACCACCCCGGTTCGAGCCGGCCCATCCGTGCGACAGCAAAAGCTGCCGCGTGGCTCTACCACTGTTAAAATACTACTGTACCACTGTTAAGATACTATTTTTAAAAGATAGCGGAAAAGGTGTACAGAATATAATATAGAAAGATAAAGAAAGAAGAAAGAAAGAGTGAACAGGTAGTAACTTAAGGGAAAAGGTAATAAAGTTTTAATTTATTTTTAAGAAGCCGTATAATCAGCAAACTTGAACAGAAATAATTTAAAATTAAAAATTTTGTACAGCCGATTTCAATATAAGCGACTTCAATACAGGTTATTTAAGAATAACTCAATAACCATTGGTCTGACCTTGATCAAATTCATATGGGACCACACGAGAACTATCAGCTTTCATATAAAAAAAGAATCATCGAAATCGGTTTGCCCAGTACAAAGTTATGAGGTAACACACATAAAAAAAAAAAAAACGTACACTCGAATTGAGTACCGTCTCCTTTTTGGAAGTTGGCAGAAAAGAAGGATATTAATATACTCTGAAATGAATCGAAGTTAACATCCTTCTATTTTCAAATAACATGTGCTGATATAAATTGCAGTATGGAATGAGAATATTTTTTTTACATTTCTCTGAATATGTCTATTAGTGTGGTTCAAGTTTCTCTAGTTTTTATTTTTATTCTTAATCATCAGCCCCTTTAAGTTAAATAGCTGGACATTGGCCTCTCCTGTTGCAGGGAGGATTTTCCTTAACCTTTACACTTAGCAGGCGCTTATTTATTATTATAAAATGTAGGTATAATAATTTTATATTTTGTGTAGGTACATTGGACAAACATAATAAATTTAACTGATATAGATTTGTCAATAAAATAAATAGAATTCATCTAATCAAACTCACGCTTAGTAATTTGATCAAATATTATGGATTACTGAATTCTATTAAGTTCCACCAATATTTCTGAACATTCAATTGAACTGTAATGAGATTTGTTTTCTTAGAATGATTTGGATATAAATTTGGATGTGAACAATATAGTCTGATTTGACGACTTTCTTTTCTATTATATTATAATTCCAAAGCTTATTAAATTTGTTGAATTATATTTTATATGTATTTTGTTCATAATTCCGTAGAATTTATTTTATTCAGGTATTCCCATTATTTTAACTTATATTAGTTAACATTTTAAGATTATTTTGTAGCTTGTTATATAAACGTACACACATAGATAAACATGTTTTATTATGAACAAATGAGCAAAAAGAAATACGTTCCTTCGTGATAATGTAATATATCACTTTATCGTCTCAGTAAGTATTAGTGTTAAATAAAGAATATGTTATTGATTGATTTATCAAATATCAATATTTAACAGCATAATTACGGAAATAGTTACAGTACATTTCACATTTTGTATATAGTTTGTAAATATAGAGTTAATAAGATGACTCCATTAAACAAGGGCGAAAGCACACAGTCCGCGTGGTCATATCGACTATTATCGCTATATTGGGACCGACTTGTTTGTGCATTCGAATATTAAGTGTACTGAATAATACCCAGGTTTGCGAGTATTTGCTATACAATTGTAATTTATAAACAGATATTTAGAATTAATACAATATAAAGCCTTCTTTTAATTCTTTATAATATAAAACCTTTAATTTTTTAATTATAATAAAAATTATTTTACCCTTATAACACTTTTTCTTTATATTTATAGAAATAAAGACGACCTGGTTATAAACACTTGCCAGTATTATGATTTTCATACTAATTACTTCCTACCTTCATACTACCGTACCTATGTAAGTAATATTAGACTGAAAACAAGGAAAAAATTGAAACTGTAATACCAGATAAAATCGAGCTTTAACTATACGAAAATTAAAAAAATGGATAGCGATTTCATTCTACTTTAATAAATACGATTTTATCTAATTACTTCTCCTAATTACTATCATTAGACTATATATAATAGAACATTAGAAAACATCTTGTTTCCCCTACCATTTACTTATTACATAGTAAATTATTAAGGGTGAAATATTCTTGGAAGTGTAACGCAATTTCATGCAAATAAATATATTTGCTTTTTATTTCTTGTTATTCAAAAGTGTGCAACTAGAAAAAAGATAACACGATTTTAAAAATTACCATAACTTTCAGTCGTAATATTTTCGAATCAAACTTACTCATAATCTGTCTGTGATAATTTACCCATATCAGATGTAATGCTTATGTATCTGAAACGCATTAAGTTGATGATTGCGAGGAGATATCCATCTAATTTATTGAGAACTACGTAATAATATAATTTTCTTTTATGCTTTGCTATTGAATCTAGCTGGACTTCGAAACCAAGAAGCATTAATAGGAATATCTGCATCATTCGTTTGTTACGTTATTTCGATCATCAAACAACTTTATTACTATATAATTATATATTTTTTAATTATAATAAGTCAGTGCTTTACTAATATCAATAACGGTATATAGGTTACATACCTCTATTTTATCCGATTTAAATTTAATATAGAGAAGGATATGAATTAATATCCGAGATAGGATACTGTAATACGGTGCGGTTGTAGTTTTCATTTCATTTTGTGTTATTCTTACACAAACGATATCGGTGGTTTTATTAGAAAGCAAGCCCACTAAGTACGCAATATCTCCGTCGCGCTCTGCAAGAATCCTTGCGGAGGCAATGCCCTGTTATTGCATGGAAATTCTTTGGTGTGCAACTTCATTCAGGGACTTTCTTTTGTATAAAATCTTCAGCGCAATGTTCCCGGGTTATTGTTTTTCAAAAGCGACTGCGCCACCTGATATTACCTTTCCTGGGTTACAAACAAGTAGGATTTATCCAATTACTTTGTGTTCTTTCACTATTGTTGTTGAAAATAGAAACGATGTAGGATAAATATTAAAAATGTGATAGCTTTTTTTTGCATTGTGTTCGTATCATAAAGCTTTCAACAAATGAATGAAGTTATTTAAATTATGACAAATCACGAAATTCAGGCGATATTTTAATCGCTATATAACACGCCTAGGCCTTCCTCAGGCTGAGCTTTTTAATATTACCATCTATTAGGCTCGAAAAAGTCCATTACTGGACAGAAGTATTTCCCGTCCAAAGGATTTTCTCAATCGTCACGCTTAGCGATAGGATTGATGATCATAGTACGGTTCGCACCATTGGTACAACGAGCTCCCTATCACCGATCCGAATACGAAAATTCATAAACTATGTAATCATACCACTAGAATAATCTATCGGAAACCAAAACTTCTTCTTTTAAGAAGAGTTTCCCAAATATTCCCTATTCGCCTCTTATAACACCTACAGAACAAAATATGGTGACGGATTCTTTTACGTCGCCATCACAATGTAAATGTTTGTATATAAATAGTATATTGGAAACATTTCTACAACACAAGATTGGACCATCTAATCAGTACGATTTTTGACTTTTTTTATAGGATAAGGGTGACATATGAGCACACAGTCCACCTGATGGTAAGTGGTTGCTGCGGCCCATAGACATCTACATCTATCCTCTATTAAAAATCAAAATGCAGATGCGTTGTCACCCGTGAGGACTAAGATGGAATGCCTCATTTCCAGTAAAAAGGGTCTCCGGTTCTCTCCACTCACCATACGAAATACAGCAGCATTAAGCTGCTATTTTACGCTGGTTTTCTGTGAGAGCGTGGTCCTTCCCCGGTTGAGCCGACCCATTCGTGCTACAACTATACTACTAATATAGCTGCAGCATGGCTCTACCACGTAAATAATTATTTAACTGCCAATATATGAACAATGTATGTTTTACAATATTTATAGCTAAAGTTATCTGAAGTTCTGTAAAATGTGTGGGTTGTTGGGTTTCATACGTGGTAGAGCACCATGCTACATCTATATTATAGTAGTAGCAGGAATGGGTTAGCTAGACAAGAAAAAACCACGCTCTCACAGAATACCAGTGTAAAATAGAAGCTTTATATTGCTGTGTTTTTAATGGCGAGTGTAGAGGATCGGCGATCTTTTTACTGGCAAAGAGGCATTCCACCTTAGCTGTCAAGAGTGGCAGCGCATCTATATTTTGATGCTTAATCGAGGATAGATGTAGATTGTCTATGGGCCACAGCATCTACTTACCATTAGGTGAACTGTGTGCTCGTTTGTCACCTTATTCTAAATAAAAAGAAAACAATTGTTTCATTATCATTAATTATTATATTTATTCATTAGGCTGAAGTACGTAGTTGTTCGAGGCTAATATGAAAAATAATACATTATCAGCATTATGCGGTTTTGAAAATTAATTAAATTACTATAATTAATTATTTATACAAAGGTATTGAATATATTTATACAACAATTAATTATATGCCACAACAATGTAAGCAGTATAAATGATTGAAATATTTTAGAATCACTGAATAATTATACTCTGTAATCAATCATTACCACAAAGCATAATCCTGACATGTAGAAGGCCTATGTTTATCAATTGACTTATAAAAGACTGTAATGATGGTAAATGAATTATTCTATACGTCATATGCGTATACATTTTGTACATAGATAAATGAAATTTAAATTTAAAGATTCATTATAAAGTTTAAATTTTTAATTTTAAAGTTCATTAAAATTATATTAATATAAAAAGAAACCTAGTAAAATTGCTAAAATACTTAATTTCCGTTCAGAAAGATAAAAGTAATATTAAATACTACAAATATCAATAACTGACAATATGATATTATAGTATTATACAGCTTAATAGTAAAGTAAAGTAAATTTGCAGCCTATATTCGTCCCACTGCTGGGCACAGGCCTCCTCTCGTTTCTTAGAGGGTTTTAGAACAAGGAAATGTCCGCCGCGCTGCCCCAATGCGTGTTGGCGAACTTTACATGTCTTCGAAATATTTTTTTGATGTTTTCCTTCACCGCCGAGCACGTGGTAAATCAGCATTTAAAATTGCAATTAACAATCTCATTGGTGCCGGCGGGGATCGAACCCGGATTGCTCGAGTACTGTGAAGCTAATTAAGTGTTAAGCTGTTGCGAGTGCTAACCATCTGAGCTACCACGGCAACTTAATAGTATTAACGTATTATTGAATTTAAATAATATTTACGAAAAGTATGCTTACTCTTTAAACCTCTTTGATGCTCATTTGTTACCGGCAAAAAGTTTAATTAATTATTTGAAATTTTAATTTTAACTATTTTTACATATTACAACAGAGTCTAACATCATTTTTAACTACCTCCGAAGTGAACTTGAGCTACTGATTTATTTTGTGAATAATGCACTTTATTATTTCTTTTGTATTCGGCCGTCAACGCCTTTAGAAACATATAAAGCTCTATATACAAAAATAAATTGCTGTCCGTTAGTCTCGCTAAAACTCGAAACCGGGTCAACCGATTTTTTGTGGTGTAGGTGGCGCTGTTGTCGAGATCTAGAAATCACCCGTGAGATGACGGGACGGATCACTAGTTAAATATATATATATATATATATATATATATATATATATATATATATATATATATATTTGAAATCTGCAAAACATTTTAGTTTTATGAAAAATTAAAAATTAAGTAAATTAGCACGTCGTTTATATCAAATTCAAAAGTTATACTAAACTTTTAGATTTCGTTGTTGGTATTTATCTTTTCGTGTAGAGACCGTACGTATAAATGTTGTTAGAAACACTATATTTTGCAATGGCTACTAATATGATTAGTCTAGGTAAGTGCACTTGTTTTGAACTTTACGTGCGCGGATATACGATGTTCAATTTAGTAAATTAAAAGTTACGTAACTGCCTTAATTCTGAGAGGTTTTTAGGGCAGGGTGGGGTTACTAGGAGGTAGAGGGCCTACCTACTTATCAACCTAGGAGACCAATTTGATTGACACTGCTTTTTCAATAGAAAAAGTAAGAAGAAGGAACATTTTTTTGGCCTTTTGATAGGCTGCAATGTTGATGATGATGACGATGATGGATAAAAGTATACATGCCTACTTTTACTATTGTATATAATAATTTTCATTAGAAAAAGTGGATTTCGGCGCGAATGTCTTTATAATAAGGAATATCCACTACCTCATATTAGTGTTGCGGTTGTTCATGGGCGGCGGTAGTCACTTACCATCAGGTGAGCCGTATGCCCCTCTCCTATAAAAAAATCATCCCGTGGGTGTCGTAAGAGACAACAGAAGGAAACAAATCAGAAGATGGGCAGCAACGTCTTCCTAATAATGACTAAAAATAAAAGAACTGCAGTTGCCAAACCGCTTGATAAGCGTGGCAACTATGGCAAATATCCCCCCTATGAGGCAATCTATGGGGGAGGCCTATGTTCAGCAGTGGACTTTAATAGGCTTTATCGGTAATTTATAAGTCAAATTACTACTGATTTATTTATGTAATCTAAAAACGGGATTTTCATCTTGAATAATTGAATGCTGTAAGATTGGTAATGTTAGAATATATATACAAGGACTTTGCACATAAAAATAAAGAGATAGATCAATAAATACAACTGCTTAAGTTCAAACAGTTTGTTTTATACGTATTGCAAATAAATATCTAAATTCTAAATGGGTAAAAAACTTTAGCGCAAATGTTACTTCTTTCTCCCATAAAAATATTTTTTACAAATTATATTAGATATTGCTACACCGTTTTCATCTGCCGTTTAAAAAATTAAAAGGATTCGTTGGATGCCGTTCATACACTTAGAATGATAATGAACACACGCACGAAATGGGAAAGAGAACGCCGCGCCGTCCACTAATGTGATTAGTCTCACCGCAGGCAGACAGTTGCAGTGAAAAGCACGCACGGCGATATGAAAACGCACTTTATGAGTAAGTTTCAGGGTAATGCTCCATCTACGGGGTAAACGCATTTGTACATACATAATCAGACGTCACCACAGAAGTAAATATGTGTTATAGGTTTAGCAATTATTTAAAATTTTATTGAATATTAAATTGTACGAATAATAACACCTGTCACCACATATGCCAACGACACACCTTTGAGATGCTCGCTAATGAAATAAAAAAGAGCCACAAATGATTCAATAATATTTTATCGACTAAAAATGACACTTATAATTTTATGTTAAATTATTACCAAACCATATGACCACCCTTTTTGCATTTGTGTACATTGTGGATTAAATTTAGTGCAAAACCGCCATTTTGTCAGTTGCAACCTGGCTGGCGTTCAGCTTAAACGCACAATAGTTAGGAGAGAGTCGCAATTCAATAAAACTAGATCATTATCACTTGCAAAAGTGCCACATTTTGGAAAATGTTCGTTTTTCATACAGGATGTCCAGTAAATAGCACGACATACTGCAGGGGGTGAAAGCTAGGGTCACTACCTATCAATACAACACAATATATGTTCAGCAAAATCTTACGGATTTACAAATTTACAAAATTTTCCGAAATACCGAAAAATCTCTACCTTGAAACAGATTTTTAAGCATCTCGTAATGAAAAAATCCTTTTCTAGTACTTTTTTTTACATCAAATTATTTGTGAATAGTTACTTTATTCATTGATAAGTCTTTTTTCTATCAAAGACAAGAATGTTTTCAAGAAATACTATTTTTTGTTTAAATTTGCACAGAACTATTTTCTTATCACTTAAGTTTAACCTACAGTGGTGAAAAAAAAATGTATGTGGCAGTTTTGTACAACAAACTTAAAAAATAACTTTTTTAATGGTAATTTTGGAAAGATAAATTAAAAAATTTAAAAAATACAAAATAGTGCTATTTTAAATCCAGGAAGCTGATTTTGTTGAAAATGTAATTAACGTAATTTTGACGAAAACCACTATGAGAATAAGTAATAGCTGCTCATTTACGCGAATTATTATAGAACTAGTTGCGACACGTAAAATGCGACATGCGTAATGCGTAATGACTAAAGGTTTTTACCTGCTCGCCGACCGACCCGACCCGACCGGTTACTGTCTAACAAAAGAAGCGCATGTGCTATCCCGCTCTTTCTTGCATTGTGATTTTGTGTCTCACTCTCAACCTTATTTGCGACACTTGTCAGTACGCTACCTTAAACCGTGCGCAACGCATCTCTGTGTTCACAAATTATTGTTTTGTACTAACGACTGTTTTGTGCCTTGGACCCCGGACTTTGTTTGTCTTACGATTTGGATTTTTTATTGTGATCACTACGACGACTTGGCAACCACCTGGACTTTTGTGTTTTATAACATGGCCAACCGCCGCGTTTTTCCTGGTTATACGCAGCGAGAGTATGCTGAGATGCACCTTATTTACGGAGAAGCTGGCCAAAGTTCCCGAGCTGCTGCCACCCTCTACAGGGAAAGGTTTCCCGATAGGAGACATCCACACCATGAAATGTTTACCAGAGTGCATAATTCCTACATGGAAGGTAGACTCCCTGGTCAACGTGGCGGTGGACGGCCTCAAGTAGTTGACGAAGACATAGTGCTTCAGGAACGAGAACGAGATCCGACAACTTCGGTTAGGGCGATACAACGGCGCACAGGGATACCGAAGTCCACTGTTCATTCAGTACTTAAGAGGTATGGATACCATCCATTTCACGTACGACGCGTGCAAACTCTTTTAACTAGAGACTACCTGCCGAGAGTTCAATTCTGCCGCCGCATGCTTGAAATGCATCGGGAGGACCCAAACTTTTTTAATAAGGTGTTATGGAGTGATGAGTCAGCCTGCAGAAAGGACAGCTACTTGAATTTGCATAATTTACATAGTTGGCAATTAAAAAATCCGTATGTGTCAAGAGAAGACAGGTCCCAGTAACAATTCAAAATAAATTTATGGTGTGGGATTTTTAATGGCCAGATTGTGGGTCCCGTCGAGCTTCCACCTACATTAAATGCCAATAATTACTTGGAGTTTTTACGAGAAACCCTACCCACGCTCCTTTAAAATGTTCCAAGTGAGCTAAGAGAGGTGATGTGGCTTCAAAATGATGGGTGCCCTGCTCATTATGGCCGAGAAGTAAGAGCCTACTTAGATGAAGCTTATCCAGGCAGGTGGATTGGGCGACTGGGACCGATATTATGGCCACCTAGGTCTCCGGACCTAAATCCCCTGGATTTTTTTATTGGGGTGCCATGAAGGACAAAGTCTATGAAAAACCGATCCAAAATGACAATGAATTGAGAGCAAGGGTTAACATTGCAGCAAGAAAAATATCGGAAATAAGCCTGAGAAGACTCAAAAGCTCATTTTTAAGAAGATGCCGAGCGTGTATTAGGGCACAAGGGAAGCAATTTGAGCATTTATTGTAATTTATTTAAATAAATGTTTATTAAAGTTAACTCCTCTGTTTTTTTTACTATCACCTTATCCTTCAAGATTTCATTTACAGACTGGCCGGCCGGTCGGCTGTAGATTAATTATTATGTAATTCGAACCGTAGTACGACCTTACAACGATTCGAATTTAAAGTCACATTACTTGCATTTAAAATAAAATGCTCTTATTAACTAAAATAGCTTATATTTTTTGTATTTTTTTAATGAAAATGCACTAGTATTGTATCTTTCCAAAATCACCATTAAACAAGCTATTTTTTAAGTTTGTTGTACGAAACTGCCACATACATTTTTTTTTCACCACTATAGGTTAAACTTAAGTGATAAAGAAAATAGTTCTGTGCTAATTTAAACAAAAAATAGTATTTCTTGAAAACATTCTTGTCTTTGATAGAAAAAAGACTTATCAATGAGTAAAGTAACAATTCACGAATAATTTGATGTAAAAAAAAGTACTAGAAAAGGATTTTTTCATTACGAGATGCTTAAAAATCTGTTTCAAGGTAGAGATTTTTTGGTATTTCGGAAAATTTTGTAAAACGGTAAATCCGTAAGATTTTGCTGAACATATATTGTGTTGTATTGATAGGTAGTGACCCTAGCTATCACCCCCTGCAGTATATGTCGTGCTATTTACTGGACACCCTGTATAAAATCAAGTAAACAAAATCATACTTTAAAAAACAACAGTCATATTATCTTGAAATGCTTCTGTTTTGTATAGAACTGTATATAAGTAAACTGTAATTTATTTAGTTTTAGAAGTGTGACTGTTAAATGTATTTTATTCATGAGTATGTTATTTTATTTTTAAACATATTAATATTTATTTTCAATTCCATTTTGTATTTAATGCATTGGTGTTTTCTGGTTGGCGGTGGATGGTGTCATTAATTGTCATTATACTGTACTGTTGTGCAGGCCAACAGTGGAAAGAGACTGATATTTTACCCTACCACAGATCATCCGGTGTAGAACCCCAGTCATTCAACGATCATAATAACCTATCATACGGTACGGGTTCTTGGCCGCTCATGATAAATATTCATTATACAGCTATTCAACGTTGATAATCAGCCGCCAGTATCACACGCAGCCACGCAGCGTTAGCACTCCGCTACCCATCGCTAGTAGGTCGATGATAGTCGAGGGACGAAGATGTTTGGCTACTGTCCAGAAATATGTAGGGCTTAGCAGTAAACCATAACCATAGCAGCGATCACAAGAGATAATACAAGTCGCAGTGATACTAGTCATGGAAAAGAAGCAGAATCACGGAAAAGAAGTTTCTGAGATTCAGGGGCAATTTTCAACAAGCATATAACAAAACATGTGCACTCGTAATATTATTCATCCCTACGCATCCGCATAATTAATATTACGTAAGAGAAATAATACCATTTGCCGCTAAATATTGATCTCATCACACATGCGCAATTCAATATACATAGCATGTAGTATATTTTTTCTGAATGCCTTCACAAATTTAAGAAGATTTTAAATGATACATAAACACACACCAGCTAGTAATATCAGTTACTTGACTCTAAAAATTCAGTAATTCCTTAATAGAATAATTTATAGTCCCAGAAAATATAGGATTTTAAAAACAAAAGTAAAGGAACATTACTTGTGCTCATCTGACACAAACGTGCGTGTCGTGCGTGCGTGCTTGCATGTGTGCGTGCATGCGTGCGTGCATGCGTGTGTGCGTCTCTTTCTCTCTCTCTCTCTCTCTCTCTCTGTGTGTGTGTGTGTGTGTGTGTATGTGTGTGTTTATATGCGTAAGTTCGTGCATGCGTGCATACGTGCGTGCATGTGTGCATGCGTGCGTTTGTGCGTCCATGTGTGCATATCTCTTTTTCTCTCTGCCTGTATATACGCGTGCGCGCGCGCGTGCGTGTGTATGTGTGTGTGTTTGTGTGTGTGTTTGTGTGTGTGTGTTTGTGTGTGTGTGTGTGTGTGTGTGTGTGTGTGTGTGTGTGTGTTTTTAAACTATTATTTATTACTGGTAAAGAGACATTCTATCTTAGCCCTCAGGAGTGATAAAGCAGCTACATTTCGACTCTCAATCGAGTATGGATGTAGTTGTCTACGGGCCACAGCTTCCACATAACATCAGATGTGTGCTCGTTTACGTATTCTAAATATAAAAATATGCAGGACCTATGTATTCTATAATATATTATTTATAAAAAGTATGCATTTTTACTAAGAAAAGTTGCTTAAGAAGAGTACGCTATTAAAGAATATTTATTTTATAAACTATTAAAGCATACATGTTTGATAAACTTCTGAAATTGAGGTGACTACTACCATCACGCTTTTAAATATTTTTATATAATTTTTACAACATATTTATTGGTAATTTAAAGTTAATATTTAAATTAAAAGAAATTTCACAGTGGTAGAGCCACGCGGCAGCTTTTGCTGTCGCACGAATGGGTCGGCTCGAACCGGGGTGGTACCATGACCTCACAGAATACCAGCGTGAAGTAGAGGTTTACCTCTGCGTTTCTTTTGGTGAGTGCAGGTGGCCGGAGCCCCTTTTTACTGGAAATGAGGCATTCCATCTAAGTCCTCACGGGTGACCACGCATCTGCATTTTGATTCGCAAACGAGTATAGATGTAGATGTCTATGGGCCGCAGCAACCACTTACTATCAGGTACACTGTGTGCTCGTTTGTCACCCTAATCCTATAAAAAAAAATCTGCTGATTTCCTTGCTGGTTTTTCTCAGAACAAACGGAGTTTTCCAAACCAGTGGTAAAAGCATACATAAGTGACTTTAATTCAAAAACTGTTCTTGTACGTAATCTATATTGAATAATAACTTTTATATTCCATTAATGTTGGTATCGTATTTTGTAGAAAATTTAACGATTTTAAATAGTATACTAAAAAGTTTAATAGGTGCTTTATTTTAATACCGTTAAGTTTTAGAGTTAACTAATTTTTATGTTTGTTTAAAGTTTTAGTGTTTAATTAAGTACATAAAATTATTACAATATTACATTATAAAAAAAACATGAGTGCAGTTCACACGCGGTAGAAGTAAAACCATCAACTGAAATGAAATATAAAATAAAAATATTTCGCGGCAAATGATTTATTTAATATAATTTTTCAACCACAAGTGAGGCAAAAATGTAAGATAAAAGTCTATCTTAGTTGTAATCTAAATCTTAGGATTTGGGAAGCGACACTAAAAAAGAGAACCCAATCATTAGTGATTGGGTTCTCTTTTTTAGTGTCCCTTTTTCGTGTTATCGAGTTTCAAATCACAACGATACCAAAAAGTTTTTACTTCAATAATGCAAAAAATACTTACCCATATACAATCTGAATTGATCTTGTGTTTCCTAAGAATTTTACTATAATGTAAAATTTTGGGTCTGTGGTTTGTTTTTATTAAAACGGTTTTTTCAAGGAATGTTATCTTAGTATGTAAATGGAGTGCCATAACTTATTTTCGAGTTTTTGATTATTTTTCAACCAAACATATTTTTATTAGAAAATGTGTATTTTATTAATATATATTTTCCTTAACATTGAACCAAATTTTAAATGCAAAAGTGACTTTTGTGATATTTTATCAGTGTGGGTGATAGTTATAATAAGTTCCTCATATATACAATACAGAAAACGCAATTATAGATGTAAAAATAATATATTACGGAATAAAATAAAAAAACATGTTTTGAATTTCGTTTTGGTCGTACTGTAAAAAATATTATTTTTCATTTGTGTCCGTTTTGTATTTAATGAGCATGCTAATCGAAATTATGTTCTACTCTGTTAATTTAATAAATGGCTTTCCACCCAAACGTCATTTATATTTATAACATCAGGATGTCAAACAACTCAATCCCCTCGAGGTTATGTCTTTGCCCTCGTGACCATGGGTGCTGTAAAGTACCTGAAATGCAGGGAAATAAAAAAATTAAATTAAACGGGTTTAAATCCGTAAAACCAGTTTTATTCAACATAAATATCATTAATTTATTCATACTATTGGAGATACTAATTTTGTTGATTAACGAATAATTCTAACGATGTAACTAATTTTAATAATGTGACTTGTTGCGATACAGTGGAAAAATTAAAAGGAGTTGTTAGAATAAATGTACCAAATGGTAGATGAGTAATATATTCGTTGCGTGCAACTTGTTTATTGTACTTAACTTTTTGTTTACATAATCAAGTGGGAATCAGTCATTTGAAACAGAGATTTCCGGTTGGTTTAAATTTAGTTAATATCTTAAAATAATGTTTAGGCACGAAATATCCTATAGTAATAAATTAAATACAAATTCGAATTTAATATGGTGGTAGGTATATAATTACTTAGGGACTAAACAATAAGTTAACCATTGTGAAGATAGCCTTATACATAAAGACCTATTTATGGCCTGATAAAGGCTAAGCTTGATTATATATATGAATAGTGTAATTGTTAGTGTTGTAATGATTAAAGCATATTTATAAGAAAGAAAAACTAAACAATAAAATTGTATTCACAGATTATTCCGTATTCATCTTATGATGTCTCAACCTTCGATAGTTTTTTCCTTACTCAACTGACTTGTATTTCTTACAACTTACTTCATTCAATATACAGTAATTATTTGGTTTTAAATTC
This sequence comes from Parnassius glacialis, assembly GCA_033319125.1. Taxonomy (NCBI): domain Eukaryota; kingdom Metazoa; phylum Arthropoda; class Insecta; order Lepidoptera; family Papilionidae; genus Parnassius; species Parnassius glacialis. Next base: position 29,394,599 of record JAVANC010000006.1, read on the forward strand.
TTTTTTCATCCACTCATAATAAAAATACCATGGCTCGTGTGGCCTGCTTAAAAACATTGTAATGAAATAAATTCAAAAATAATATATTCCCTTGTGTAATAAAACGTTAATCTTATTATATATAAATATACAATACAAATAAAACATAAGACACCATTAAAATCAATAATAAAAAGAGATAAAAAAGTAAACGTCACACTGTAGCTGTTAAAACAAAGAGACTGGACGCTGTTTCTTTTAGTGCTCGCCACTTATAATAAGTATGTGGTATAAAATAACCAACTGCAAATATTATATTCAGAAAAGGTGTGCATGCATGGTTTTGCATTTTTACTTAAAAATTGTAGAGCTAAATTCCGAGTAACTTACAATTTTTTTACCTATATATTTTTATACTTAATAAAGATTTCATCTATGATATTAGCTCACATTCTCTATCATTTAATTTACTTGTCATACTGCACACCACAGTAGGAATTTATAAAGTGTTGCCAACATGTACCCATTATAATGGTTTTATTTATTTATTTCAACTTTTATGCACAAAAGAAAAATCGTACAAATCGCGGACTTAATTCCTTAAGGCATTCTCTCCCAGTCAACCATTAGGCTAAGCAGAGTTAAACATATTGGAGGTAGTGCAGGAAAAGTAAACTAATAAAGAGAAAGATAAAGGTAACAAAGTACGAATAAACCAGAATATTAAATAATAAAATATTTAAATTTATTTTGTTTTATAATATAATATTTATTGGAACTCAATATTTTAAAGTTTTAAATGGCTTCTTATTGTTACGCTGTCCTTACTTTTTCTTGCTTATTTTTGATTTTGGATGAGTAAGGAACACATTTCAATTGAGTTAAGAAAATCAAATAAGAAAATTGTTATCGGTTGAGTTAATTATATAGTTTAGGATGAGTACCTACAGAACATCATACGTAATCACGGAAATACGGAACAATTTGTATATACGTATTTACCGCCAATAACGCCTTTTGTTTGTTCCAATCCAAAAGCTTCAACCATATACTAAGCCAATTTAAGATAAATAATAATTGTCTGATACGTAATAGACTTTCGTACTTAAAATCTAATATAAAAATTACTTTTTGTTTGTTCGTATTGTATGCGCTGCCACACCGTTCATCAGATTGTAGTAAAACTTTGTCAACTTATTGCTTAGACTTCCGCGGAGGTTATATGCATAGTACAATTAACTTACATTGGTGGCGCGTGTGTAGTAGTCCTGACAAATTAATTTGAAAGTTATACATCACGCAACTTCAATGAAAGTATTATCATTGCTAATTAAATAATATAACTCTTCCAAATTTAAAAAGATATTTCGACAATTATTTCTTCTGCGACCGTAACGCGATGGTACAAGCTAGTGATAAATAAAAATACTTACATACGATTACATACACATATATACATGCATGCATACTTACTCGTATATTCATAGATACACACATTACATAATACATACATACACTCATAAAACTTAATATATTTCTTTAGATATCCATAAAAAATAACCTATTGAGTTTAAAAAGCCAAACACACGTTATGACATGCAAACACGTCGTCGACCTGAGTACCTCCTTTTGTAGTATTTATTGTAACTAATTTATATCTAAAAGAGCTGGCAGCTTCCAGGTACTTGTCTTAAGGAAGTTTTATATTTCCATTTGCTCAAAGATAATAAAGTTCTGTGTAATTATTGAAACAGATTCTTATGTAAGAAAAGGGGAACATAATATGAATAGAAATCGAAGGTTGGAAACCATACAGTGTGCCCGCTGTCGTTTCGATTTCTTTTCCTGGTTTTATTAAAAAAACAAGCCAAATAAGTACACAATTTCATCGCCCGCGTTCCGTAAGAATAATTTCTGGAAAAAAGCATTGCACTTTTATTTATTGTTACATAAAATTGGGAACAGAAAAATTGTAAATAATTTTAGATGACTCTTTTTTAAAAAAGTTAAGGTATGTAATATTACAATCCCGCACAAGCCCATTGCTGGACAAAAACTTTCCCCAAAAAACTACACAAAATACTGTCTTGAGACATCTGCATTCAACATCCTCCTAAATGCCTTACCAGGTTTTCACTCCATTTAGTGTAGGGCTCTCCTACACTCAAATTATTGGTACGAGGCTGGCTCTTTAGAATCTTTCATCCCTGTCAGTGGTTGGATCTTCGAATTATATGTCCGACTCACTGCCTCTACAGCTTACATTTTTTTATAGCATAAGGGTGACAAACGAGCACACAGTCCACCTGATGGTAAGTGGTTGATGTGGCCCATAGACATTTACATCTATCCTCAATTACGAATCTAAATGCAAATGTGTTGTCACCCGTGAGGACTAAGATGGAATGCCTCGTTTCCAGGAAAAAAGGGTCCCCGGTTCTCTACACTCACCATAAGAAACACAGCAGTGTTATGCTGCTATTTTACGCTGGTAAGAGCGTAGTCCTTCCCCGGTCGAGCCGACCCATTCGTGCTACAACTATACCAGTAATATAGCTGCAGCATGGCTCTATCACGTAAAAAGTTACATATATACATTGGGCTATATCGGTTACTTTGCTTCTTATTCTGATTTTTTTTCACGCAGAAAAGAGTAAGATGAACGATTATGATATTTTAATGTGAGAATGTAAAACATAATATGGTCTAAACTCATACGAAATTTAAAACACCTCAAAGTGTCGCAAACCGTTTTATTGTTCGCAAATAATAAAGGAGATTACAGTGCTCAATCAATAAAAATCTGAAGGTACCATTCATTGAATGACGAGCCGAAGCCGAGGAAATTATAAGTACTGAAACACTCCTGGTGAAGATCAACAAAATATCCTAGCGGCTTAGTATCTCTATGTCAAATATTAGAAGATTATTTTTGAAAAAATTAATATACTGTTTTTGATAAAATACATGAAAACCGTTACAGCCTATTAAAATCAACTGCTGAACATAAATCTTCCCCTATTTGAAGTGAACACAGTGAAGTGAAAAGTAGAACCACGCTGAAGCTATATTATGGTTGTAGCATGAATAAGTCGGCTCGACCGGGAAAGGGCCACACTCTCATAGAATACCTGCTTAAAATAGCAGTTAGCATAGCAGAGGATAAATGTATATGTCTATGGGCCACAGCATCCACTTACCATCAGGTGAACTGTGTGCTTGTTTATAATCAATATTAGAAAAAAATTGCCTCGTGTTAACCGTATTTGCGATGCTTGGCAGGCAGAATGTTTACAGGTTTTTTGTTTAAGTTTTAGTTGTTATTTGGAAGTCGCTGCCGCTCATCTCGTGGTTTGTTTCCCTGAGTCGCCACTTACAACGATACGAGTGTAATACTCGCACATAATACCAGTGTAAAATAGCAGCATAATTCTGTTGTTTTTGTATGGTGATTGACGAGGATCGAAGATTTTTTACTAAGACACTACTTTTCATAATCTCTTGTGTTTTATAATCACACGTTACTTTGTGGAAATCCATTTTATACCTGTTGACGATGTTACAATTACTTTGTTAAGATCAGTAAACCGTAAAAATAAAAAAAAAATATATATCTTACCTAGTTCGGAGAGCACCGCAGAGAGGAGATAAGTGGAAATTCCACGACAGTACAATATTGTTGCGTAATTTGTTATATAAGCAAAGTAGATACAATAAAACAAGTAAGTTACTTATTCTAGTGCTTCCAGCATAAGCAGTTAGATACGCAATATTAAATTTGCTGATGTGATCATGGGCAATGAGAATACGTTATAGTGCCGATTTGATTGTTTAAATAATGTTTAGTACCTTCGTAGTATCTAAATTATTTCTGTTGTTCTTATCTCGAACCATCTCTTTGGTCGTTGTCAGTGTGTTCATAACAATATATCGTGTAAATCCTTCATTTTTATCTACTATTCAGTTGGTTTATTTTAAAGAAACACAGTTGGACAGAATTGAAAATTAAATTCATATCTAATCAAACCGCGTTCACCCTCATCTGCCCGGGGATTCTCTGTTCACAAATTAAACTACTAGTATTTGTGGTGTCATTGTCCTGGCGCACGGCAGTCACGACATGCGGGCTGTTATCACTTGTCTGTAGCCATAGCTAAGGCAACGACCTTTTGCTAATACCAATGCAATTTAAATTAATTTTCTTAAGCATTATGCGCTGTTTGTTTTACAATAAATCAAAGTTATAATATATGTGATATTAACAGTTTATTTATTTATTAAAACATAAAATAACGCTTTACCGAGATGGCTGGACGGCACCACTATACAAAGACATTGCATTTCAATGGTATAGATACCATGTATCTTATAAAAATAAGGCTTTGCAGTTTACTCGATGGTAAGTGACCTCTGCAACTTAATTCTGCGGTTGCAAGAGGGATAATTATTGAAAATTCTTCTGTAATTCAATTAGTTTTTGCGCCCGACTCATCCCGCCAGGCAACAGAGACTACTTCATGTCCTTTCAGCAGCAATTTTTACTTTCTCCTGTGTTCATCCAGGACTATGCTCCCTACCAATGCCTTGTTAATCTTAATAAATGCCTCATAGTCTATAATAACGCTGCATTACTAGGTGGTAATACTCTTTTTCTGCCTGAGGGTCCGTCTGCGTAAATATTTTCTTCTTATCTGTTTATGCTACCAAAAAGCAATGCCTACACTTGTAGCGTTTCTTGTTTTAATTTGGTTGCAGGTGCACGTGGATTTTAATAGTTATCCTTCAGATGGACTGTAAATTCGTTTGTCATTTCAGTTTTATAAAAAAAATAGCATTAAGCCGAAACACAATGGTGGGTGGCCGGCCAAACTTTACATACATACATAAACACTCACGCCTGTCACCCAGAGGGGTAGGCAGAGACTATGGACTTCATTTGGCACGATCCTGACAAACATCTCTCGCTTCCTCCACATCCATATACCTACGCATACACGCTCGTCGGTTAAAGGTACTCTTGATTTGGCCCATTTTCAATATATCGCCAATTTGGTCGATAAACTTTCGCCTAGGGCGACCCTTCCCGACTCTGCCGTTCACATCTGCAACATAAATTTTCTTTGTCACTCTTTCCTCATTCATTCTTTCTACATGACCAAACCACCGAAGCATTTCTTTCTTAATCCTGGTCACAACATCATCTTGCAAACCACACTCTTCTCTTATTAAACAATTTCTTACTCTGTCATTCAGATTCATCCCTAACATATTCCTTAATGACCTCATTTCTACAGCATTTATTCTACTCTCGTGCTTCTTCTGCCACACCCAACTTTCACTACCATACATTAAAGTAGGCACTAACACAGCATTGTGAATTGCCATACGTGCCTTTTTGGACACATTCTGACTTTTCACAATAGAGTGTAGAGCCCCATTCACTCTATTTTCTGCATTCACTCGTCGTTCTATATCCTTATCATATCTACCATCCCTGCTAAACACACATCCCAAATACACAAACTCATCTACTTGCTCTACCAACTCCCCTTCTATGCTTATTTCACTTATCGTTTTACTTTCTTCTCTTTCAAAAACCATAACTTTCGTCATACTTGCGTTCACTTTCATTCCTTTTTCTTTTAATGTTCTGTTCATTAATGTAACCATCATTTGCAACTCGGCTGCCGACGACGCAAGTATGACTTGATCATCGGCGTACAAAAGGCATTTGGCGGTTAACTCACCCATTCTTAACCCGCATTCTTCTACTTTCAAATTTTCCAAACAACTGTCCATAAATAGGTTGAACAGCCATGGGGAAGCCACACAGCCCTGTCTGACACCTTTATGGATGCCAAACCAGTCCGAGTAGGCCCCGTTGATCCTGACACAAGCACTAGAGTCCCTATATAGAGACTTCAATGCCTGTATCAAGCCTGCGCTCAACCCAAATGAGTTCAGTGTTTGCCATAACACATCCCTATCCACTCTGTCATAAGCCTTCTCCAAGTCTATGAACGCACAAAAAACTTTTTGGTTTTTGGCCAAAAACTTCTCCGCGATCATGCGCATGGAAAAAACCTGATCCGTACATCCCATTCCCTTTCTAAATCCCGCTTGCATATCCCAAATTTTTCCATCAGTTTCTTTCATAACTCTTTCAATTAGTACCTTAGCATACAGTTTCCCCACAATGCTAAGAAGGCTGATACCACGGTAGCTTTCACAGTCCTGCTGTGATCCTTTTCCTTTATATATTGGGACTATCACGGCTTTGCACCAGTCTCCCGGTACCCGCTTAAGCTCCCAACATAAATTAAACAAGGTGTACAGCAGGTCTGCCACCACTCCTTCTCCAGCCCTTAGCATTTCGAGAGTTACTCTATCATAACCGGCTGCCTTACCTGCTTTCATACTTTTCATTGCTTTCATTATTTCATCTATACTTATATCTCTATCTATTTCGTCTTCTTTCGGAACTTTATTTTAAATAAAACAATAAAAATTGGCTATAAACGTTTTGTGAAATATCAAACATTTATGATATCGTATTCAAAATTAATTTAATCCGATATTTTTCAGTTAACACTACAATTAAAGAAACCTTTAGAAAAAATATTTTATTATTTTAATATTTTTACGCGACGATCTCCGATTATGAGTTCTATAATTACATTCTGAAGGTGATCGTCGATTTATGCTGTAAGTTATTTATAAATGAATATTTTTAAACAACGCAAGAACGCACGCACACACGAAATCACAACCAAACAGACAATACACTATTTTAATTCTTGAAATTTCAAAATTACAAATGACTGACAGGATTCTGTTTTTCAATATTTTACAATGTTCTTTACAAACATATAAAGTAGAGAAGACTTACACAAATATTTTCTTGAATAGCTCACTTTTAAATATATTAATATGAAAATTATTCCCTTTATCATTCAAAAATAATTCATCTACTAAACTTTTTTCTTTTATGCTAAATTTCTTTGAAGTCGACGAGAGCTTCCAAAAAGTAATTTTATTAATTACGAGTCAGGAATTCAACAAAGTTCCAAGCCCGGGAGGTACTTTTCTTTGGTGAAACGATCCATTATCTTATGAAGATTTAGAAATTCCTGCGGTAAGCCTCGTAGCTCCTGCCGCTTGCGACCGGAACACCATTTTATAATATGAAAGCGACTGAGAAGTATATCACAATTTGCACAATTAAATTTAAATTTAAGCTATGGAATTAAACAAACAAAAAAGTTACTTAATGTTGCACCTATATAAAGTGGATAGGTTTTCACACAATTCTGAGAAAAATTGATAAAATAAATAATATTATGTAATCCAAACCAGAGCCGTAGCTCAAGAGCCGTGGTAGCTCAGATGGTTAGCGCTAGCTGTGAATTTCATGGTACGCGAGCAACCCGAGTTGAATCCCCGCCGTCACCAATCAAATTGTTAATTGCAATTTTAAGTGCTGATTTACCACATGCTCGACGGTGAAGGAAAATATCGTGAGGAAACCTGCATGTCTGAGAAATAAGAAAAAAACTATAATTTCGATGACATGTGAAGTTCGCCAACACGCATTTGGCACCGCGGCGGACACTTTCTTGCCCTAAAACCCTCTCAGAAATAAGGAGAGGCCTCTGCCCAACAGTGGGACGTATATATAGTGTAACTTTTAATCTAAACCATATAAATATATAATATATTTTTATTACTTGTATATATTTATTTGTAATTTTATTTTAGTTTTGGTAGAAACGGTTTATTTACTTTCCAAGAATATGTTGAAAAAATGCATAAAACCATATAATTTTTAAGTACAACATCTACTCGTATGATAATAAAAAAAAATACTTCATCTTTTTTGTTTCCGTAATATTATTTCATTAATTACAACAAAAGTTTGAATTCATAAAGCCTTTCTATTATTAAAGTTGAACAAGCTTACCACCTCGCCGGTCAGAGAGCGCGGCTTGGTGCGGCACTGCATGATAACAAAGGTTGGGGGGACGTCTTACTGCCCTGCGGACATTTTCTTTGTAAATGTTGCCTTCGCTTTGTCGTTTCCAGTCGTTTCGTTCAGAGTGGGGTCATGAGAGGGCGCTATAGACAACTTCATTTACCCTCTTTAAGAGAAACGATCGCAGTTGACTCCATGCAACCGCAAACGTGACCGGAGCAGGTAGCATTTACGGATCATTAAGATTTTGTATATATGTACACACACATATCTGCCGTTTAGCCTATTGTACTGATTTAAATTTTAAAAACTCTTTAGAGACCATATAATTTGATAACAAAATTAAGTTTGGTTTACTTTACCACCTTTATTTATTACAGCCTATTGCAATTTCTCCAATTAATATAGGCCTCCTTTATAGACTCTTTTAAAGGACGGTCCTTAGTCAGCTGCGTCCATCACGTGAATGTTTCATTAGGTCGTCGCTATATTTAGAAGGAGTCGACTAACACAGTGCTTGCCAGTACGATGCAGTTTGTCTACATTTTTATTGCTTAATGGCAACTGCATTCTTTTTGCCATGCTGGTTTAGCTAATGGTTTTGTAGGCATGCAAGTCAGGAATTCGAATCGTAAGAAGATCTCTATATCTATGAACCACAGCATCCACTTACCATCAGTTGGACTGTGTACTGATTTGTCACCCTTATTCTATGAAACAGCGAAGCGGATACTTCAATGCCCTGAAAACCCTCTAAGTAAAACAAGTGGCCTATGCCCAGCTGTGAAACGTAAATAGACTGCAATTTTAACATGTATATAAACAAAAAACAAAGAGAAAAAAATGGAAAGCTTCTTTGTTACCAATACATTTTTATAAAGTGTCTAAATATAAAGTGATGTAAAAGCTTAAAATCTCTTGAAACAAAAATCAATTAAAACAAGTTTTGGATTTGGACTACGTAAATATAATACTCGTATTACTCGCGTAGTGTTAAACAAAAGTGTAACTCTAGAA